>OZ022324.1:66326868-67526868 GCA_963989225.1 Dromius quadrimaculatus | reverse complement strand
TTAAATTAAATTGTACAAGCAACAAAATAGTTATTTATGTATCTAGTGCACAAAATTATAATTTGGTGCTTGTGAATGGAAGTTTTTTATCGAGGCGGAAGCAGAGACACAAATCATTAGAAAGCCCCAGAAAAATCTCGTGCACGAGTTGCATACAACATTTTTTCTAGTCAAAAAATTATAAAAAAAAATTTAAAATCATATTAAAATACAGAAATTAGTCCAGTTCTTTTTCTTGACAACGTGCACAAGTATTTCGAAATTTTTTTGTCTCTCCAATCAATGGGTTTCATAGACAGGGCTGGCCTGATTTTAATCAGAGTATTTTTTTTTTAAAATCTCCCATTGAAATCATTTGGTCTTTGTATATTTCAAGGATTCAGTCAAATTATGACTTGTTATCCGGGTAGCCCATAATTCATGTTTCATAAAGTATTTGATTCAGATAGAAATTTTGTACAGTAGTATCTTTAGGTAAGATGTATAAGTAAATGAGTGTTTGTCTGACCTACCTGGGTACGCCAGGTACTGCGCATAAGAAAGGTGTAAAAAAATATATATAAAAATTAAGTGACTGATTCACGCTGAAATTTTTATAGCATCTTAATTAGATATATTTGGAAATATTTGCAAAAAGCCAGACACTTTTTCCGGTTTTTTTTTTTTTGTTGCAGTCCAGGGTTCCGTAAATATAGAAGTCCCCAAGACTTCATTGAAGACAATAGACAATATTGTAAATTAAAAAATGAGAAATTTGAATATTCAAGTCATACCTAAGGTTGGTTACCTTAAAATCGTCATAAATAAGTGAATTGAATGATAATTACAATAAATTATTGAATAAATAACGAATTCAATCAAATAAACATTAGTGTGAAGTGATGGCTTGAGATATGTCATATTTGTGCCGATAGAAAACAGTTTTTTTGGCAAAATGGCAAGTTTGAGTAATTAGGTAGTTAGCCCAGGGCCCCACAAATTCACGGTCCGCCCCTGTATTTTATATTCGTGCTGAAGCGCAATCTTACTCCATTTTGTGATAGAAATTTAAAAATGAAATTTTGTGGTAGCGCGTATGGACGCTACATTCGCATCCTGTATTACTTGAGTATACCTCAGGTAACGGACGGAAGAGAGAATAGCCGAATCTGAAGCACATACTGTTTGACCCTGTATCTCCTCAACTAATTGAGATACTTGAATTCTGTAAAAAGTATCGCACTCTGCACAATTCATTCTATCATTATATGTTAGTCAAACTTTTGAAACAACTAAAAACGAATGCATACTGTATAAAAAGTGTGAAAGAGGCGAAGCTAGGGAGAAAGTTCATAATATTCGAAATTTTATTAGAATCTCTTGAATGTCGATTATTGTAACAAGGACAGGGTCAAGCTTCAAGAAATTGGCAGTCAACTGTTTTTCAATCTTGTGACATTTCTATCGCTTCATTTAATTGTTTTTTATTTCTTTGAGACTGTCATATTGAGTTCTGTATATTTGTACAAAATATTCCACATCTAATTGAGTTACTTTAGTGGTCTGCGTTCGCGTTTAACGAGACTGTATGTATCGTTAACTACAAATAATAAAACTACTATATTGCTATTACTACGTATCAAAATAGCAATAATAAAATTGTGTAATTGTAATTTTCCTATGAGAAAATAGTAAAATTGACTGATTCTTGTATTACCTATAAATTTCTGTTTAGATTTAGATACTTTAAGTATTATATACATTGTGTTTTTATAATAGTTTGCATTGATATATTTTATTTATATTTTTTCTGTGAGAATCGTGTTGCCATTTTGCATGATAATGTGTAGCAGCTTGTCACTTCGACTATTTAGAAGAAATGTAAGAGGTGTTTTTTTTTACTTTCAAATATATATCGTGTCATAAATTACGTGCATCTTTTGTTAGAAAAGTGCACAATTATATGAAATATTTGTATACATATGTTTAATATTCAATAAAATATATATACTACTACAAATTATAAACTGTACATAATTTATTGAAGCCAGAGCGCCTGAGAACTCGTTTTAGTGACACAAGAATTCATCCCGTGAACTAGAAAGCTTTTGTGTAACTACAGTCGAACTCAGTAAGATGTACAATGAGATCTGGGAGAACTTTTATCCTTTTGCTTTCAGTTTGGGCTATTTAATTTCATCAGATAAGCGGAAACTTTGTAAATACAAACACGAATAAGATTTTGATATCTAAAACAAAATCTTAATGGAAATTTTGGAGTTCTGGAATATGGTTGAGATTGTTGCAATTTTCAATTACTAATGTAATTATATGCTTTTTATTACAGGTTTGGAACATAGTTCATGTAATGTGATGATAGATGAGTTAAAGTTATAATTCGAACATAAATTTCTCGTTAGCGACATTATACGGTTCGCAATGTTGGGATGACCTAAAATACAATAAATTGCAATCTGTATTTCATACATACCCTGCATGCTTGTGAAATCCCGGAGCTGCCGTCGTCGACCGCCGTCCCATGTTTATGTATGAGACGATTTCGACTCGTCGCCAACTTAGATCGCACTTTGCATGATAATTATTCTGGCCACTTCCATCTACAGCTTCTATCTGAAGGATCGACTTGACTCATTTCCAACCCTGATATTTATGATACCTGATTAAAAAAAAATGCTATAATACTTAAAGTAATTACCTACAATTACTTTAATGTTTGTTTGTAAAATGATTTATAAACGGTTACACTTTACACCGATTTTAAGTGATAAATAAATTAATAAAGTCCCCACAATTTGATTGAACTGCATTTCCGCAGTAATGCACAGAAAATCAGTCACTGTGGCAGTGAACAAGAACTGGGGTGAAAAAATCCAATTACACGGTGCCGTGCACAACAGAGAGAAACTGAGCTTCAGTTTCTTCTCTTAGCGCCTCACTAATCGTTCTTATGCAAGGCGAAGCCACCAGTTTCGACACTTTCATCCATCTTCGAAGACAAAGTCCGATTAAAGTAACTGAAATACTTGAAAAACTCCAAACGCCTAATGTTTACAAAAAAATTCTTAAATCAATATTTTATACCAATTTCAACTGAGAACAGAAGTATAATTTGAAAATCTTCCTCTGAGTTCTAGTTGATTCATAAAGGAAATATAAGAATATAAATAGCTTATTTGACATAGCTTATAAAAAAACCCAATTTTGCCCTTACTCTTTAAACCCCTAAATACAGCAACATAAAAACTAAAATCAATATCTTTCTCGTCGTTTGTACTGCATTGTATTCAAATAAATCAATATATAATCATTAATTATCACTTCAACATTCAAATATATAACCAACAATAATTACAGGAAAAAAAGGGAAAATAATAAGTTATTTCTTACTACCTTACCTCAAATTTGCTGAAGAATCATTGAAAAACACTTCACAATAACATAAACCACTGAATACTAACTGTATCAAACACCGACAAATTTCAAATGACTAATCGTTACGAACCTGAATCTTCAAGTCCACAAACACGAAATTGATGAAAACATTCGAATTTAAAGCAATTTGAAACTGCTAAATAAATATTTTTCAATATTTAATCCATAATTTATTCATAAAACTCATTTTTCCCTAAAATTTATTGCAAAATATTGATTTTATCAAAAAATAAACGTATATGCCATATTTTATTAGCTCAAAATTATGAATAAAATTCTATACAAATATACTGGCAACTAGGCTTAATACAATTTGCTAGAAAATACTAGAATTTATTTAAGCCTATTTGGAATTATTCGTTCATATTTGATAAATCACCAAATAATAAATTCATCCACCAAATTTGACTTAAAATCACTCATATTGCCTGATTTATAAAATATGAGACCCAAATATCATGAAATTTATATATTTTATGATAAAATATATGAAAAAGAATCGATTCTGATAATTTTTGCTGTTATAAACATCATAGTTTAAATTTTATAACGAATTTTGGGGTAGCGCGTATTGACGCTACAATCGCATGCTGTATTACTTGAGTATACCTCAGGTAACGGACGGAGGAGAGAATAGCCGAGTCAGAAGCACACACTGTTTGACTCTGTATCTCCTAAAGCGATAGGGATAATTGAATTCTGTGAAAAATATCGTACTCTGCACAACTCATTCTATCGTAATAAAAATTATTATTGAAATATCTCAACAAATACAAATACTATAACCTTATGAATAAAACTCCGAGTTTGGAACTGTTTCTTTCGACACAATAGGGATAAATGAAATATATGAAAATTATTGCAATCTACATACATAATTCTTCGAAATTTGGTAATTTATAAGTTTATTGTATGAATAACAAAGTAATACCTTCAATAAAACAAGAATTTTGTTTTATTTATTTTTAAAATATTACATAATCAGTCAAATAATCGGTATAAAACTATTTAGTCTGATATAACCGGAAAAAAGGTCCATCTGGTAGACGAATTTGTGAATTTTTCGATACAATTAGCTGTTTAGTTACTAAAAATATAGATCCCCTTTATTCCAAACGAGCTATGTTGTGCCATCTCTGACACAAAATGTTAACTTATAGCTGAGCTTGCTTGAAATATTTAGTGAAGAATTTGTATATTGATATCTCAGGAATCAACAATTTTTTAAATCTAGAGCGACAGCGGAGCCGGCGTCGGGGACTGGAATCGTCCTAAAAATATCAGATAAACCGTAATGCAAATAGCTCCACTCGATGGAGTGGTTCATGTACTATAAGTGTAGTTAATTTCAATGAAATTGAACAACAAATACGGATTTTATAGGCAAAACTCTGGAAATAGGCCAAATCTAAAACTTATCTCAAAGGGTGACACTTGCCAAAAATTCAGAAAACTTTAAATACGAATTAATCTGAGTTTGGCATGAAATTATATAGTCTCATACATGTAGACAACAAAACTCTAGAGAAAAATTATCTCCAACCCATAATTTCCAAGATATCAAAAATTTTAAAAACCTAGAGCGGGAGCGGAGCCGGGAGCGGAGACGGGAATTAGCCGCGAAAAACTCAATATACACTATCGCAGATAGCTGCACTTGATCTAGTGGTTCATGTACTATGACTGTAACGAATTTCAAAGCAATTGAACAACAAATACGGATTTTATAGGCGAAACTCTGAGAATAGGCCAAATCCGCAATTTATCTCAAGGGGTTACCCTACCAAAAATTTTAGAAAATTTTAGACCCGAAATCTTTTGAGTTTGGCATGGAATTGTATAGTCTTATACACGTAGATTACGAAACTCTAGAAAAAAATTGTCTCCGGTCGATAGTTCTTGAGATATCAACAATTTGAAAAATCTATAGCGGAAGCGGAGCCGGAAGCAGGGACTGGATTTATTCTGGAAATATTGAATATATTCTATCGCAAATAGCTGTACTCGATCGAGTGACTCATCTTCTATAAGTGTAGCAAATTTCAAAGTAATTGAACAACAAATACGGATTTTATAGGCAAAACTCTGAGAATAGGCCAAATCTGCAATTTATCTCAAGGGGTTACCCACGCAAAAATTTCAGAAAATTCTAGATCCGAAATATTTTGATTTTGGCATCAAAATTAATAGTCTTATACACGTAGATTACGAAACTCTAGGAGAAAATTATCTTCAGTAGATAGTTTTCGAGATATCAACAATTTTAAAAATCTAGAGCGGAAGCGAAGCCGGAAGCGGGGACTAGATTTATCCTAAGAATGTCGAGTATATTCAATCGCAAATAGCTGCACTCGATCAAGTGACTCATCTTTCATAAGTATAGCAAAATTCAAAGCAATTGAGCAACAAATACGGATTTTATAGGCAAAACTCTGAGAATAGGCCAAATCCGCAATTTATCTCAAGGGATTAACCTTGCAAAAATTTCAGAAAATTTTAGATCCTAAATATTTTGGGTTTAGCATGAAATTGTATGGTCTAATACACGTAGATCACGAAACTCTGGCAAAAAATTGTCTCTAGTCGATAGTTCTCGAGATATCAACAATTTGAAAAATCTAGAGCGGAAGCGGAGTCGGAAGCGGGAACTAGATTTATCCTAGGGATATCGAATATATTTGATCGCGAATAGCTGCACTCGATCAAGTGACTCATCTTCTATAAGTGTAGCAAATTTCGAATCAATTGAACAACAATTACGGATTTTATAGGCGAAACTCTGAGAATAGGCCAAATCTGCAATTTATCTCTAGGGGTTACCCTTGCAAAAATTTCAGAGAATTTTTGATCCGAAATATTTTGAGTCTGGCATGAAATTGTATGATCTTATACACGTAGCTTACGAAACTTTGGGAAAAAATTGTCTCCAGTCGATAGTTTTCGAGATATCAACAATTTTAAAAATCTAGAGCGGAAGCGGAACCGGCAGCGGGGACAGGAATTATCCTTGAAAAATCGAATATACTCTATTGCAGTAAGCTGCACTTGATCTTGTCGTTCATGTACTATAAGTGTAGCAAATTTCAAAGCAATTGAACAACAAATACGGATTCTATAGGCAAAACTCTGCAAATAGGCCAAATCTGAAAATCTCAAAGGGTCTTCAAACTGCGACACCATGATTTCATTAAATCATTAAAAAAATTTTTCACTCGACCTCTCGATGAGAAGAAGTTCCTCTAGTAAAATGAAAAGCCCTGTATATCTACAGTTGATAGTATATTGAAACATAAGTTACAGAATTCCTATGTATATCATAACACGTGTTAGAATTATGTATACAAGTCACGTTGCTCAGTATCCAGTGTTATAATACTATTGTGTCTAGTTCGGCTTCTAGTAAAAGCATGCTTTACATACGTCATTTCAGGACAGAAAGCTTTATTTTATTTGCGAGAAACACGAAAGCTTCTAGATTAAACATTAAATACCCAAACAACACGTTAATGTAATTAATCAAAATAAAAGCTTTTATTTAACGTTATTAATTATACTTGTGATTAAAAAAATATTCTCATGTTTTTCCTTTGATTAATCATTGTGATTTCACTTCCACCGAATAAGTATTTTTTTTCTATATTGATCTATTTATTTTGAGTTAATGCGGTGGAAAATTTTTTCTGTTCAAATAAAAACTTTCTTCGAAATCATGAAAAAGTAATTATGTACTTCTCTCCATAAATTTGACCTTGAAAATTAATATCAACGCAGATTGAAAGTGAAAACTTTCTACAGTATAATGAAAGCGAATGATTCACAACTCCTAGTAATTTCTGTAGGAGCATTGAAAGCTGTAAGCAAGACTTCGTTTTTAAAGTACTCGGAACTTTTCTTGCATATAATAAGAGTATGATTTATATATACAAAAATTGGAGTTAGCTAAAAATGAAATCAAAAGAATGACTGAAGCATAATATATTTTATTATTGTTTATTTATTTGGAAAATATGTAAAATTATGATTTATTTGTTTTGAACAGTAATCATTCTATTTAATTCACATATTTTATATGCGTATTTATGCATCAATTATTTTAGAATTACCGTAATTAATATTTGCTGATATATAAAACAAATAATATGCAATTGTAATAGTCCAAAATATTGGATTCCTCCTACGTTTTGATGGATTTTGACTCAATTTCTAAATAAAATCATAATTCAAGTTCATATTTATGGAACCAATTAAAATACTCATTCAACCAATTGAGTATGCTTCTATGATCTGTCATAAATCCTGAGTCGATCCACTTTAAGTTTTAACCACAGTGTTAGTGGAACGGCAAAAACTGCGGTCGTAAGGGAATCGTTGCGAACGCCTAGTGGAATGTACTCTGTATTCACAAGATTCCATAATTGCCAGGATTTTCCTTACATATCTTTCAACAAGTCTTTCAGAGTGCCACAAGCAGAGCCTGAATAATTAATATTCAGATGACTTCTTCAATTACAAACTCATTTCTTCAAATTGAATAATATTATAGATATGCAAATTTTCATTCGCACGGGAATACTCTAAATTCACAGTGATTTAAATATAAGAAAGTAACAAATATATTCTATATTAAGGTTATTATTCAATCGGAATTGCATTTAAAAGCATTCAAAAGCAGTACAGGCCTGCCCTTAGCCTTTTTTTTTGGTACTCATTATATTTTGAATAAACGATTTTGAGCCGCACTTTGGTAAGCTCCCCTTTAAAGTTGCAGAGAATGCAGTCAGGTTGTGGTAGAATATCCGCCACGAGTTGCTAATCTCGTGTTGTTTTTGTTTCGCTAAACACACTCGACTGTGTGTTGTTGAGTCTGGATTTTGCCTGGCTTCCAGTTCCTCTAAGCCCTGATACAGTTTGGACTTCAGTGAGGAATGAGCTTTCAAATAAGGCACAGTCAATCCAAATGATTGAATAGCGGGGGGTGGTACATCCTTAAAAAACGTTGTTTTGGCCAAAATAAGTTGCGCAGATCGTCTGCGCACGCAGCCCACGAGAGTATATGTACACATGTCTACATGAATGAATGCGTCTGCGTCAGTATGACGTTACTTCCTATCTCAAATACCGCATTACGAAACTGTTTTTGAATAATTTAAATAATTCATTATCCAAAAAGGAAATAAGACACTGTAAAATTAATATTAGAAATAAATAAAACGCACATTTTTTTGTTATTAATGATTGTGAAATTGGTTTTTCCCAAAGCATTCATTTCACAGAAAGAAATTCGCAATAAATTCTTTTTAAATTTACTTTTAAAGCGGAAGAGACCATTAAATAATTCCCTGAAATATATTTACTGACTTGAAAGTATTTCAGGCAGAGTGACTTTATTAAAATTTTTGTTTGTTCAAGGAACTGGAGTTTAGTACAAATTGAAATTTATATTCTGTGTTAAATTTAAATTGTTTTTTTGCTTTGAGTGTATGAAATTTTCACACCAAACAGTTCATGTTTTCATGTAATAATATTGAAAATAAATTAACAAGAAAATTAGATTTCATAGAGATTTTTGAGTTTTAGCCTGTCGCTGTCGACCTCCCGCAGCATTTGGCGCCAAATTTATCACATGAATCTCAGCGAATTCTGGGGATGACTTTCACCATCCATTCGCACGACTCATAGTTATACAAGTCGCACTTTCACACAGTACGAATCTTAGTAACGTACAAATCACCGTCTCTCGCACTTGGTGTCCAATCATCGCCATGAACGTTACACTGCAGGTTAGTAGGGTTGTTTTCGTGTTGTGATTGTTTTTTTGTTTGCATCCACGGTTACTGAGCGTCGGTTTATTTGTACGACGCACACGTTCGCCGATTTAAATCGTTGCTTTGCTGTTTTTATCCTCTTTTGTTTACAGTGGTTTTTGTTATTTTGTTTTTTGTTAAGTGGTTCTCAGATTTATATATTTTTTTGGGAAGGATTTTAGTTAAATGAGATTTAATGGAACAATGTATTTTTATTTTTATTCAACTTTGCTCTACAGGGTGGTGACTACAATCAATTATATTTTAATGCAAAATTCTGTGCTTTCGAATTTGTAATTGAAACATTTTTTTTCAAATAATTGAGGAACAATCGTTATCCGCTACTTTTTCTCATGTATCATTTCCGGATTATCCATTAGGCGCACTAGGCACGTGCCTAGGGCCCCTAATTCCAGAATGCCCCGATTTTTGAAGCTCACAGTTTTATCAAACGCTATGCCTAAAAGCATGATTGAATATTGTGCCTAACTTTGTCAGAAACTCTTGATTCTAACGTTCCTGGACTTTCATATATTCTCAGTGTGCCCAAGGTTCTATTTATCGCTGAGGATAGGGGTAGACCTCCATTTTATATTGATATTTTGCCAAGAACCTTTGATATTTAGAGCATTATATATTTACAAGTTCAGGAGACCCAATAAATGCTGTTCCTAGGAGCCCTATGCAATATTGTGCCTGTGGACCCTATTTAATACTGTGCCTAGGGGCTCTATTTAATACTGCGCCTAGGGGCTCTATCTGATACTGTACTTGAAGGCCCCACGTGTTCTAATCTGGCACTGCTTTATATTGATGGCTCCCAGCAGAAATAGTAAACATTTTAGGTAATGTGATGTCCCAAATCATTTATAAAAGCCTGAGCTCAAATTTTAATGACATGAAAATGATATTATGCGTTCTTTGGAGGGCTACCAACATTATATAGCACATTTTTTGTCCTCAATACAAAACAATCAAGTCACGAAGATTCTACTTGTACTCCTTAATCAAAACTCCAAGTTTTTCAGTAATTTCAATCGCCAATTCTTCTTGAAATAATTCAAATGTGCGGCAACATATAAATAATTGATTTATGCATCAAGTGTAAAATGGAATACTCCAACATACGGCCAAATATTTTAGGGCGAAGCCTAATGAGGCAGAAAAATTGTTGACTAAAAAGGTAAAGTATATAACTTTTCATCTAGTCTTGAATATCTTCTGGGATAGACTTTAGGATTGATCAAATAAGGCATGTTATTAAACAAAGATCGGAAATTTTAGTGACTCAGCAAGCCTCGTAACAAAATACTTTGCCTCATGTCATGATACTCAATTTCACTCACTTGTTGCATAAATTATTATCAAATAATTTGTTGGTTTAATCAACTATCAATAATCAGATCGTCACAGGCATATTTTCAAAGTTGGACAGAATTTTGAAGTATATTCAAATAGAATATTATGCTACAAGGACCGAACGACTGTCATTTTTGTCCAGAATAAATTTGGCTGCATTCGGTGAAGACGAGGGCGAAGTACGAGGCAAAGATGAGGGCAAAGCCCAAGGCGTAGCTCCGTGCAGCCAAATTTATCCGTGACAATGATGACATTCGGTCAGTGTCCGTGTTGCATACGATACTTTTTATAACAAGTGCACCGAAGTACCTCCATTATCAAGCTTTTTAAATAAATTTGGATGTATCGAAACTATCTTATCGATTTGACAAACAGATTTTTGCAAATGCAATCACATTACAGTAAACTAATACAATAAAACATAACTTACATGATTTATTTTATAGATTGATATTTCTCACATTTTCTGTGCTATCCCGTTCACAATAAATGCACTTACTATAACGAACACATTCTATAGTACAAATTTCTTTCAAATATCAATTTGACATATATCAATGAAATAAAAAAATCCAACGCATCCATGATCCATGATCTACAATTTTATTTTTACCCAGCGGACAAAAATATCCATTAATTCCCAGTCAACAGAGAATTAATGAAAATTGTTGCCATGGGGTAGAATACAAGTCTAAATATATATAAAGTTATCAATTGCTTTAAATACTAAACTTCAAGATTCTACAGCTGATCGTTCTCGATTTATGCAAGAAATTCGAAAAACTTCCGATTGAGTCGATCGCAATCATAATGCGAGGTGTACAACATGATGTTATTGAAGTGCTTAATACACAATTTCAATATTCTACGGCTGATTGTTTTGAATTCATGCAAAAAATTGGAAAAGACTGTTATATAAAGTGTATTTCAACATCATACGTTCGACAGATTTCGATATTTGTGAGTATCATACATACATACGTACACACGTACAGACATCAAGCCGAAAATTGTCAAAATGGATTCAGGGATGCTTAAAATGGATATTCTTATCAAAATAGGTATATAAATGCTCACAACTTTGCAATGAAATAAAATATTCGAAACAATATTTTATATCGCCGATATATTAGCTATTGTGATATCTGGTTAACGATTATAGATACGCAAATGAGTCATACAATCTTTTTTATAGAAAAAAGTGTGTACTTCATTTCAACTTATTACCTCAAATGATCTGCGACCGTTATAAAATGAAATATTTGCGAAAAACTGGTGAAATACGGGGTTTTTAATCTTTTACCTTGAATATCTCCTGAAGCACCATAATTTGCGAATATGATTTTTGGACATTCATTGTACATGCCAAAACAAAGATATTGCCGCAAAAAGAACAGTACCATTTATTCGGTAAATTGGGTAGAAGAATTAAGTAAAAATTGGAAAAATGATTAGACTGATCGTTAGATAACAATCAGAGAATTTGCTGAAGATATTGGCTTGTCAGTTAGCTCATGTCATGAAATTTTCTGGGATGTTTTGGGTATGAAACTTGTAGCAGTAAAGTTTCTTCCAAAACTGTTGAATTATGAATAAATACAGCAGCAAATGGCAGTAGAACTTCTGAATTTGGTCATGACAAGTGGTAGAATATGAGTGAAGATTATACTCACTTTATTTTTTGATTTTAACGGCATAATGCATCATGAGTTCTTGCCACAAGATAAAACGATTAATAAGGGGAAGACCTACAAGTGCAAGTAAGACCCGAATTTGTGACTGTTGCAACACGATGATGCTCCTGCTCACAAATTTGAGACTTGAAGCGTGTTCACAGCGACCATTACAAAGATTTTCTCTATCTTTGTAATTATGATTAAACATTTGATCCTTTCTTGTAGTTGAAATTTCAAACTACCGCTCAATAGAGGCACAAATTTAAATTTTTGCCTTGATAATTGAGAAAATCGTCACACTTTTATTCCTTTATTAAAAATTTTGTTACTTCAGGTTCCTGAATTTATCCTGGTTTAAGCCAGAGTTCATTAAAAAAAATAATTCAATAAATCAAGCAGGAAAACTGAACTATGTTTTGAGCTCTTACAACAAGGCTGTGACTTCCTTTTAATTGCTTATTTGTAAATCAAAATAGCTATCAGACAAATAATTGTGGATACATGTTTCCGTGAATAGTTCAAATATTCATTGTCTAAAAACATTCCGTGAATGTAATTTACTGTGAAAATTTTTTATTTACTGGTTTCATATCTGGTTTATTAATAATAATACAACAATTTGCTATTTAATTGCCTACCAACCTCAATATGGTGAATGTAATGTAACTTGTAATTGGAATGCAAATTAATATTTGTGCAATTATTGCTTATTGATTATTGAGTCATAACTATACACTGTATTATTTACAATGAATCTGATAACAGAACAATGAATAGTGGAACAAATGTTTCAATGTTGTAACTATCTGGAACATCTTGTTGTTCACTATACGAATTATAGACAGCCTCCAAATTAGTATTCGACATTGCAGCGAACAATTAAAATTTCATTGGGTATTTCACATCAAAATTCAGAAAGCATTTTTGTTGGTAGTGAAAGGTATGGTTATGCAAAAAATGTATTGATAGCAAATCATGTGACACATTTGCAATAACCTTTGGAAATTTTGAAATTAC
Organism: Dromius quadrimaculatus; assembly: GCA_963989225.1. Lineage (NCBI taxonomy): Eukaryota > Metazoa > Arthropoda > Insecta > Coleoptera > Carabidae > Dromius > Dromius quadrimaculatus. The sequence continues at coordinate 67,513,580 of OZ022324.1, read as the reverse complement.
ATTTTACAATTAAAATGTCATTATTCATTTTTTTGTTTTAAATTCAATTCAGATTTATTTTGATACAATGTGTAATTAAATCTCTGACAGAATAGTTTGGTGAAAAATTATTATTATTATGAAATTAGTAACTTGGGGCCAGTATGTTCTCGACATAATGTCTGTTGAACCATTCCGGTAAAGTCCGGGTGTCTGTGAGCACCACATCCAAGACCCGGAACGTGTAAACTGAGGTAAGTAGAGAAAACTTAGCCTCTCTTGTGCAACTTATAGTATTAAGTTTGACACTCCTGACCTTAAAATCGTCATACGACCATAGAATTCATTACAAAGTTTCCAAGAGGTTTAGGTGGCAGATATTAGTTGCTGAAGATATTGTGTTAGGCTGTGCTTTCTAGACGACAAAATAACAATTTAAAATATTAAATTTTTGTTGCAGATATGCTTTATCTTAATCCTGATGGTAACTTGGGCCAGTACATTGCCACAAGCAACCATATCGGAGCAGACTTTAAATATGGCGCTTAACGACAAACGTTATCTCATGCGCCAGCTTAAATGTGCACTGGGTGAAGCACCGTGTGATCCAATTGGCCGACGACTAAAAAGTGAGTAATTTATTTTGCATATCTCTCGACACGTGAATTAAAAATGTTCCATGGAGACAAAGGGATTGGATACGTGGTACGATAATAAACTGTAATCCCACAATGTCTACTGAAACGCGCAGTATGATCTATGTATGCCACATTCGTGAATTATTATTAATTCCATCAATTCCTTATAAATTTATTTCGAAAAGAGTTTCACCAACATTTTATTAAGTAATAAATCTTACATGTACAGTTCATTGCCACCAACAACTATAGATACGAATAGTACAAAATTGTGAAAACGTACACCTAATACGAATCAATTTTTATGAGATGTTTCGGCAACAAGATATTCACAACCCAGCTTTTAATTGATTAAATTACATTATAAAATACATAACATAATTTTCAATGTAAATTTTAACACACTGCAATAATCATTCGAAACAAAGTAGGTTTGTTGCCATTAAACTACAAGCAAACAAACAAGCAAGAAAAATATTTATTGTAGATATTTTCTTGTGCATGATTCGAGATCTTTTGATCTGTTTACTCTGTTGTTTCTCTTAATGAGAAAGCAAGAGTGAATTTTCGAAAGCAAAATGAGAGAAAGTAAAAACAAAAGTTTAAAGTTCTTCTGATAACCGTTAGTCACGAACTGTTAAAGGTGATCAACATAGATTTCTCCAATTTCATATTATTTTGTCTCAATTAGAGCAAGAATATTTTGTTTCGAATTATAATGATGCAATTGGGAGAAACAGCTTGTAATTGCTCCTACTTCGATAATAATTTGCTGTATTTTCTATGGTTGATTTGTTCGTATTGAAAACATATTGATAAAAATTAATTATTGCAATCAATGATTAACATACGAATAAGGCTAAGATTAGATTCTCATAGACACATATCTATACAATACCTAAAGGGAAAGTAAATTGAAGAGTATATTGGATTGTTTGAGAAACAGGATGTAATATTATTAATCTTGTCGCAAGAATATCGTATGATGGAAGCGTATGATGCCCGAATCTCCACAAAGCATGAGTTTATCCATAATTTTGGATGAATAATTTTGTCTGCGAGGAATGTGCGTATTGAATTTGTGCCAAGAACAAGACAAATACGAAAAACAGCATCCAAATTTTTTCACATAGAATTTCATAACAAGACTTTTGCATACAATATCTCATTTGTACGAATAGTGGCTCTTCTGCGCATCTTGTGGCAGGAATTCAAGGATGAACAATATATTTTGCATGAAACTCTGTTTAAAAGAAATTTTTAGCGCATTTTTCCGAAAAAAGCGCTATTATATTCACTTTGGCTGTCTGTCTGGCTGGCTGGCTGGCTGGCTGACGTGACGCTGAGTTCTCAGTAACTATACTATTTACAGACTTGAAACTGGTACTAAATAAAAGCTACTGTTTCGTAGGTTTGCACAAATTGCTTTAATTCAAGCTCAGTGATTGTGGAAGATTAAATTATTCAATTACTTGTTTCAAGTGAAACAATGCTCATAGATATATATGACATTAGGGATATGGCAACTAAAGTTTATTCAAGTAGATAAAAATTTAGTTACAACTTTCGCCGCGGGTGTCACTATTATTATGTACAGTTGTCAAATCTGTCCGAGATTCATTCAATGACTTGTTTGACGCAAATTTGAAGCTTATTAGAATGAATCACTATTATTGGTTGAAAATTTGTTCAATTTTGGTGTATTTTTTTTATATAGCTTTGATAAAGAGCAAATTTTAATTTTAAGGTACAGCACTTGACCTCCTGTCAGTCAATAACTGAAAAATGAAGAATAAAAGGTATTTTTGAGTTTGTACATGCATAAATTATGTACATATCAAACTGTCAACTTGAAACTAGTACTAAATGGAAGCTGCTGTTTCGTAAGTTTGCCCAAACTGCTTGATTTCAAGCTCAGTAATTGTGAGAGATGGTAATTTGCGAAATCTCTGAGGTAACAAGCATTCATGAGCTGTCAAAAATGCACTTTCATCATCTAGATGATTCTTCCATTTTTTCTTGCTATTATACTTCGAGTATGAATCAAGCTAAAAAATCGCAAATATCTCATTTTCTAACTGTTGTAGAGCATTTGAAGTCATTAGTAAAAATAGAGTATACATTTTTTTCTACATAAAAGATTATATGACTTATTTGCATATCAATAACCTTGAATGAGATATCGTGCGTACAACGTGCACCGGCGCGCAATCATGCATCCTTTTCTCACCACCACTTGGGTAAAATGCAAGGCTAAATAGATATAAAGATATTATTTGAATGCTAAAACTGGTACAATACTAAACTTCAAGATTTTACAGCTGATCGCTCGAGATTTATACTAAAAATTCGAAAACCTGTCTTATTAACTGCACTTCCAGTTAAGCCAATAGCAATCATATTACGAAGTGTACAACTAGATATTATAGAAGTGCTTAATACCAAATTTCAACATTCTACGGCTGATTGTTTCAAAATACTGTTATATTGAGTGGTTTTTTTTTCTACGGACGTCAAAAAATGATAACATTTGTCCATGCAAAATGTTACATCATGACAACGGGCATAAAATATTTTGTGCACTGATTTTATCTTGACAACGTGCACAAAATACTTCGTGCACGTTGTCAAGAAAAAGCACTCCCTTGATTTCTATATTTTGAAATGACTTTAATATCTTTTTTATAATATTTTGACGTCTGTAAGTAAGTTGGAAGATAATTTTAGAGAAAATAAAAAATTATTCTATAACACATTGAAAAACAACAAAAAGGGAAACCAAAGTGCATTAAGACAGCTATATGACAAACAAGGGAATATTTTGAAAGAAAACGAGGAAATAATAGGAAGATGGAAAGAACACTTCGAAGAATTGCTGGAAGAAAAATACTCTAACAATGACAATGAAGAAGAGGAGATCCAGCAATGCGGGAACATCAACAAGCACAGAAGAACAGAGAATATAACAGAAGAAGAGATGAAACTAGCATTAAATAGGCTAAGAAACGGAAAAGCTCCGGGACACGATGGAAAAAGACCAGAACAACTTAAATACATGGGGACAGCAGGAGAGCAAATACTATTAGTGATGCTAAATAGAATCTGGACAATAGGAAAAATCCCTAAAGATATCACTAATATGCACGACAGCCAAAGTATATGAAGCCATACTAGAAAAAAAACTAAGACAACAGGTGGAATCAAAAATGGAAAGATCACAAAGGAAAGGACATTGCACACAAGACCACATGTACACAATCAGGAGGCTTATAGAAAAAACTCTGATACAAGAAAGCAAGCTCTATATTACGTTTGTCGATCTAGAAGAAGTTTTTGACCGAGTACCACGGAAACAAATGTGGAAAATACTGGAAGAAAGACAAATAAACATAGAACTACTAAACGCCATAAAAAGCGTGTATAGAGAAACAACAAATTACATAAGAACGGGTAACGAAATATCAGGAGAATTCAACACCACGCAGGGTTTAAGACAAGGAAGAGCATTAAGCTCATTATTATTTATTGTCTTCTTAGATAAGATAATGAAGCAAATAAAAGATAAAACGAAGAAAGTAGACATTGGTCATTACCAGTTGACCGTTATTGAAATAGCAGAGTGTGCATTTGCAGACGATCTAGCAGTCCTGTCTAAGAATGAGGAAGATATGAAATATAATTTAAATGTATGGAACGAGGAATTGAGAAAACACAACATGAACATAAATGTCAAAAAAACAAAAGTAATGGTGATATCGAAGGAGGACATAATCACTAATATACAGCTAAATGGATGCGAAATAGAGCAAGTGAAAGACTGTACGTATCTAGGAGCAACAATAAATAATAAAGAAAATATGGAACCAGAAATCAACGAAAGAATACAATCAGCTAGCAGAAACTACTATGCACTCAACAAAGTGGTACTAGGAAATAAGCAAGTATCCAAGAATACAAAAATGACACTGTACAAAACAGTATACCGACCAGCTTTAATATACGAAAGTGAGTCGTGGATACTCAAGCAGGAACTGAAAAGTAAAGTACAAGCATCAGAAATGCGATACTTAAGAAGAGTTGAAGGTGTTACAAGGATAGACAGAATAAGAAACGAACGAATAAGAGATAATTTAGAAATAGAGAGCATACATAAGACCATAGAAAAGAAAAAAGTTTCATGGTATGGTCATTTAGTCAGAATGCCAGAGGAAAATCAGACGAAGCAAGTTTGGAAAGCAAGAACCACAAGAAAGAAAAAAAGAGGAAGACAAAAGAAGACATGGGAAAAAAAACATGAATGAAATTCTCTACAGAAACAGCATCAGCTGGCAAGAAGCGAAGAAAATAAGACCAATAACCCAAAGTGAAAATATTTACAATCTAGATACCTGAAAGAGTATAAATAGATTTAAAAAGATTAATAATAATAATCTGTAGAAATAATATTGTATGCAACTTGTGCACGAGATTTCTTTGGAGGTATAATTTCACGCACTAGATACGTAAATAATTATTCCAGCTCAGTTGATTGACACAAAAATACAAGATAACCATCAAGATGCTACAGCAATTTCAAATACTGAATTTCAACATTCTATGGCTAGCCATTTTGGATGTATGCGGAAAATTTAAAAAACGCTTCAAGCAAAAAGCACTTTTGCTACAGACACTCGCAACCATATTGCGAGGTGCATAACTAGACCTTAGACCAGTCTTAAATACAAAATTTCAACATTATTCGATGGGTTTTGAGATTTGCGAGTTACATACATACATACGTACGCACGTACTTCAAAATGGATTGAAGGATGCTCAAAATGTATTACAACCTTGCAACCAAGTAAGATATTGAAAATATTATTCTATATCGTCGATATATTAATAATACTTTCCATTGAAAACATTAGGTCGTAATTGATACGCGCGATATCTCGTTAATGATTATAGATACGTAGATGAGTCATACAATCTTTTTTGTACAGAAAAGTGTGTACTTAGTTTTTAATCATGACCTCTTAAATGCACTACGACCATTACAAAATGAGATATTTGCGAGAAACTGGTCGAAAACGGGGTTAATAATCGTGTAGCACCATGATTTGATGATATAGTTCTTGTACACTTATTGTACATGTCAATAAAAAAAAACCAGTACCATTTATTTAGTAGATTAGGTGATTTTTTGTCTAAATTGACTGGACATGCAGAAAATATGAATTAACTTAAAAAAGCTCATGAAATTGCAAAGTTTTAACACCTAGAAAGTGGGCTTTCGTATAAAGAATTTAGAGTTGATCAAAACTGAGGAAGTTTTGAAATAGATCAATGAATCAATGTAGTCCACGAAGGTCTTCCGGTGAATTGACCCCAACCTCAATTACGATTAAAATTCATCCGTATTCTAAGTTTTAATCGTCTAAGGTGACCTCAAAACAAAAATATCTGCCGTTTTCACTTCCCTTTTTGCGTAGGCCGGACAAGTAACATCAATAAATTGTTACACATCACTGTCTAAAATAAAAATACCATAAAAATAAAATGAGAGTTGATATATTTAGCTGTCGCCTCCGGCTTCGCCCGCATATGAATGTACTTTTTGTAATCAATGAAAAAACTATTTGTTAATTGAGTGAAGCACCTGGGCAAACCGTAGGCACTGCATGCGCTATCGATATTTTTGTTGTTTTATTTCAGAGTTAATCAATCCAATTGACGTTCTATTATAGATACAATGTTTGAGTACAGCATCCGAAGAAAATTGAACTGCAGCACCAGGCAAACCGCGGGCTGCACCCACACTTATTAAAATAAACGGGGAAAAAAATAAATTCATTGTGATTCTTTTTAAAATCTGTAGCTTATGAGGTAATAAGACTTGAAGATTTGCTCAGAATACCTCACAAATCTTTTTGTATTTATTCTGTGAGTTAAATCAAATTCAAAAATAAATTATGAATCAGGAAAGAATTGAAGTAACTGAGCAAATGAGAGTCAAGCTCAAAATAATCTCTTATCGAATTTTACTCATTCATTCGAGATCATTCTGTCTCTCCTTTTTTGTATGCACAGACTGTAAAAAGCAAGACAGGCATTGACAAATGTTGGTAAATTAATGTAAATTATTCTGCTCTATCCGCGAAATGCACTGACCTATAAATTTTCTCGTCACAGCGCCCTGAAATTTACTGCAATTCAAACACATTACGCAGTACGAGAAATTACACTATCTTTTTATTTCTTGATTTGAAACTCACAATTTGAAAATCGTTTTTTGATATTTATTTTTGTCAGATCATTTAAACAATAATCAGGTGCAAAAAAATCAAATTTTCTTATAGAATCCCCAACTGGGAATTATTTAGATGACAACTCAAATCTTAATATTCATCTCATTTAGAATAAAAACTGTTTATGAAATATTTCCATCATCCACGTTTCCACATTCAAGCATATGTAAATACACTCCGAATTTACAGAGTTTAATATCTAAATAAATAAATAGAGATTTGCAAATAAACATAGAATATGAGTTTAAATAAAACATTGTAAATATTTTCTTGATGAATATCTGTTAATGTTAATATTGACGGAACATCTCTTATATTTCTTGAAAGGTCAATAGTGTATTTTCGTAAAAGGGTTACAGCGTGAGAGGAGTTTAACCGTTGCAGAAATAAGCTTGCGATTAACCCCAGGAATTGGGTTCTTTCCCTAGTGACTGATTACAGAAGTTTGTTGGTTACTCTTTCGAGATTTTTTAATTAAAGGATAATAATTATGCTAACAGGAGCTCAGACACACAGAAAATAATAAACAAACCAATGTTGGACGTTAAAGTCAAGAGGCAATCCAACCTAATCCTTCAACAGTCCAAATTTATTTAATCATTGAAATTAGGGCAATATTTGTCTATTTTTCGATAAATAATTTAATAAAATGTCTACACAATATCACTGAGCCTATTAATAGTTACAATTCATTGATATTAAGTATAAGTCAGGGCTCATGATTATACATTGTGAATATTGCGTATCAATGAACAGTACTTGAGGGCATGAATTACGAACATGCAAGAGACTCATTTTTGACTTACCATGCAGTTATTTTCAGATAATGGATGATGAAATTCTTCAAATATTTGGTACAAAGCTCACATAAATAAAATAAATGATTAATTTAACTCAATAAATTTACACTCAAATGTATAGTTCATGTTAAATTCAGCTAACAAATCAATTCAACAAATACTCTGGTAATATATATCGTATTTGCGATGCACCCGCACAAATTAACATCACTTAAATAATGCAAATTAGCTGTTTTATGAAATGTTCGAAGGTAATTATTTGAACATCATAATACAGTCATTGAACACACTACACAATAAATTGTACGTACGCCACGAAAGAAATCAGACAACTGATATGTCGATGCTGGAAGTGTGAGAACAAGTTAAAACCCGAAAAATTTAGCTATTATTCAGGCAATTTTTTGACTTACATTTTGTCGTATTGATTTCTTTATTCTATTTTATGGTCAATTTTATAGGAAAAATATACATATACAGGGTGTTTACTTGAAATATTGGGCATAGCAATTGTCGGATCTAAATTGAAAATTTGAATTTATCACGAACGAGAATGGAAGAAGAATAAATAAATTCAACTGTTAAAACGTATTTGCTTGGCTGCCTTTATGTTCTGTGATCGGACTTACGGCCAAATTTTATATTAATTTAGTGGTCAATAGGATGCCCAACTTAATAAATGCTGAGTTCTGTCCTAATTGTCGAAAAAAGTCAAGTTTTTCGACGCAACTTCCCTGATAGAACTCATGGTTGAAATTAGTACCAATCGATAGCGAAGGTCAAGTACTTCAAGGAAAACCAGAGTGCTACCCTCTGTCCTGTTGAGGAGGACGATAGTCACTCCTAAATGTAACACATTTTCGTATTATACTTCCCTGATCGAGCTTACGATGATTATTTTTTCCAAATTTAAGCTGGAGCCTTCCTCACCGGGAGAAAACCAAGATACCGCCTCTTCACCTGTCCGAAAGGGCAGCAGCCACTCCTAAAATCTATCCGATTCTTAGGTCCTAATTTTGAATGCAGCTGTACTTCTCTCATCAAATGTACCTCGGTTTTTTAGTATTCAGGAAAACTTAAGCTTCAAATTGAAACAAATCCCAGACAGGGCGAGCAACAACATTTCGGTTTCTTCATGTTCAGGAGGGACTAAGCTACAATTTGTAGAAAATAATCGTACGTACGATGAGAGAAGTACAGCTGTGTTCAAGATGGACTTTAAGAATGACTGCCGCTCTCCCGGACAGTGTGAGAGGCAGCACTTTAGTATCCTTGTGTTCAGGAAGGTTCGAGATACAATTAGGAGAAATAATCGTTGGGAAGACCTAGGAAGGTTGTGACAGAAGAGAGTTTTGACATAGTCGATTTCTCAGAAACTCTGGCCGTTAGTGAGGTGACAACAACGCGCATTTGTTGTTTCTGAGACGCGCTATTTGACAAAACACGCGTTGTGATTGTACGACATCTGTAAAATTTTGATTGCTTCATATCGTAACGTATTATGTTGACATTGTATTGATATTTTTTTTCAAATGCTTTAGTCTTTCAAGTTTCATAGAGTAATGTTGTTTTTTTTGTGTTGGCATCTTGTTTCGAAGCTACAAATTATTATTCTGACCGGTTTACAATTTTTAGCGCATTTATTGTAAAAAAGCGCTATTATATTCACTTTGGCTGTCTGGCTGGCTGGCGTGACGTTGAGTTCTCAGCAACTATACTATTTACAGACTTGAAACTGGTATTAAATAAAAGCTGCTGTTTCGTAGGTTTGCACGAATTGCTTTAATTCAAGCTCAGTGATTGTGGAAGATTAAATTATTCAATTACTTGCTTCAAGTGAAACAATGCCCATAGATATATATGACATTAGGGATATGGCAACTAAAATTTATTAAAGTAGATAAAAATTTAGTTACAACTTTAGCCGCGGGAGTCACTATTATTATGTACAGTTGTCAAATCTGTCCGGGATTCATTCAATGACTTGTTTGACGCGAATTTGAAGCTTATTAGAATGAATTTATTATTATTGGATGGAAAGTTGTCTATTTTTGGTGTATTTTTTTTATATAGCTTTGATAAAGATCAAATTATCATTTTAAGGTACAGCACTTGACCTCCCGTCAGTCAATAACTAAACAATGAAGATTAAAAGGTATTTTTGAGTTTGTACATGCATAAATTATGTACCTATCAAATAGTTAACTTGGAACTAGTACTAAATGGAAGCTGCTGTTTCGTAAGTTTGCCCAAAATGCTTGATTTCAAGCTCATTAATTGTGAGAGATGGTAATTTGCGAAATCTCTGAAGTAACAAGCATTCATGAGCTGTCAAAAATGCGCTTTCATCATCTAGATGATTCTTCCATTTTTTACAAGTAGGCGAGCTGTGACAGCTTGTCACTACTCTACTATTTTTCTGGCAAGGTTCTTTCCCTGTTTTGTAGTGTGATGTTGCATGCTGAATTGCTGTTTCTTTGCCTCGGAATGCCAAATAAATATAAACGAAAGACTTGTAGGGGCATGGATAGTGTCGAAACTTATGAACTGGCCTTTGAAGAGGTCACTATTTCATGTCTAGTCAAGTCACTGATCGTATTTTGCCCAATCTAGAAATTGAGGAAAACCCACAAGAAAGAACCCTCACTTCAAATCCAACTATCGATATTGCTGCCAGAGAGTTTGATATGGGAGCAAAAAAACCCACTCCAAGTATGTGTACAGATCAGAACTCTGAGCTATAACGCCAAAGAGTTCCTACGTATACAACCCATAGTCCTCTTGCCACTACTTCTTATGTAATCTTGCTAGAAACACTTAGGTCGTTGCCAAAAGCTCCACCAAGAAAAAAAAAACAACCAAATAGACGCAAGATCAAATCTGCTGTGCTTACAGACATACCTACCAAGAATGAAGTTACTGCCATAGAAGCCAGTAGAAAGATGAAGAATATGAAGAAGCGTGTTTAAGTGAGGAAAAGAAGAAGATTAATAAAAAAAGTAAAGTTGATGATGAAGAGCATGAAGACGAAGAAGATGCTTGTGTTGCTTTGAGCCCTTTGTCAATAGTGAATCGAAAAATTATTATTATTATTGATCTTTTTAAATCTATTTATACTCTTTCGGGTGTCTAGATTGTAATTATTTTCACTTTAAGTTATTAATCAGTTCTTTCCACTCTTGTCTATTCTGTGCTATTCTCTTTGCTTCATGCCAGCTGATGTTGTTTCTGTGGAGAATTTCATTTATGTTTTTTTCCCAGGTCTTCTTTGGTCTTCCTCTTTTTTTCTTTCTTGTGGTTCTTGCTTTCCAAACTTGCTTCGTCTGATTTTCTTCTGGCATTCTGACTAAGTGACCATACCATGAAAGTTGTTTCTTTTCTATGGTCTTATGTATGCTCTCTATTTCTAAATTATCTCTTATTCGTTCGATTCTTATTCTGTCTATCCTTGTAACTCTTCTTAAGTATCGCATTTCTGATGCTTGTACTTTACTTTTCGGTCTCTGCTCGAGTATCCACGACTCACTTCCGTATATTAAAGCTGGTCGGTATACAGTTTCGTATAGTGTCATTTTTGTATTCTTGGATACTTGCTTATTTCCTAGTATCGCTTTATTGAGTGTATAGTAGTTTCTGCTAGCTGCTTGTATTCTTTTGTTGATTTCCGGTTCCATATTTCCTCTATTATTTATTGTTGCTCCTAGATATGTACAGTCTTCTACTTGTTCTATTTCGCATCCGTTTAACTGTATATTAGTGATTATGTCCTCTTACCATTACTTTTGTTTTTTTGACATTTATGTTCATGTTGTGTTTTCTCAATTCCTCGTTCCATACATTTAAGTTATATTTCATATCTTCCTCATTCTTAGCCAGGACTGCTAGATCGTCTGCAAATGCACACTCTGCTATTTTAGTTACGGTCAACTGGTAATGTCCAATGTCTACTTTCTTCGTTTTATCTTTTATTTGCTTCATTATATTATCTAAGAAAACAATAAATAATAATGGACTTAATGCTCCTCCTTGTCTTAAACTCTGCCTGGTGTTGAATTCTCCTATTATTTCGTTACCCGTTCTTATGTAATTTGTTGTTTCTCTATACATGCTTTTTATGGCGTTTAGTACTTCTATGTTTATTTGTCTTTCTCCCAATATTTTCCACATTTGTTTCCGTGGTACTCCGTCAAAAGCTTTTTCTAAATCGACAAAGGTAATATAGAGCTTGCTTTCTTGTATCAGAGTTTTTTATATAAGCCTCCTAATTGTGTATATGTGGTCTTGTGTGCAATGTCCTTTCCTGAATCCGCTTTGTGACCTTTCCATTTTTGATTCCACCTCTTGTCTTAGTTTCTTTTCTAGTATGGCTTCATATACTTTGGCTGTCGTGCATATAAGTGATATCCCTCTGTAATTGTTACAATTTCTGTTGTCTCCTTTTTTATGAATGGAGAAAATCACTGCCTTTTCCCAATCTTTAGGGACTTTTCCTATTGTCCAGATTCTATTTAGCATCACTAATAGTATTTGCTCTCCTGCTGGCCCCATGTATTTAAGTTGTTCTGGTTTTATTCCATCGTGTCCCGGAGCTTTTCCGTTTCTTAGCCTATTTGATGCTAGTTTCATCTCTTCTTCTGTTATATTCTCTGTTCTTCTGTGCTTGTTGATGTTCCTGCATTGCTGGATCTCCTCTTCTTCATTGTCATTGTTAGAGTGTTTTTCTTCCAGCAATTCTTCGAAGTGTTCTTTCCATCTTCCTATTATTTCCTCGTGTTCTTTCAAAATATTCCCTTGTTTGTCATATAGTTGTCTTAATGCACTTTGGTTTCTCTTTTTGCTGTTTTTCAATGTGTTATAGAATAATTTTTTATTTTCTCAGAATTATCTTCCAACTTATTTCCAAACTGTTTCCAAGATTTTGCTTTAGAAATTTTGATAACTTCTTTCGTTTCTTTCTTTTGTTTCTCGTATTCTTTCTTATCTTCCAGTTTTTTTGTATTGAGGAATATTTTCCATTTCTGCTTCTTCTTTTTAACTTCTTCTCTAACTTCTTCATTCCACCAGTGTGTTTGCTTGTTGTATCCTGTTTTCCTGATCACTCCGCATACTCTTTTTGCTGCCTCTTCTAATATATACTTGAATGTACTCCACATTTCTTCTACGTTATTCAAATTTGGTCTCGATGTGCTGTTTATAATTTTCTAACGAAAGATAAGTAGGTTCATTGCCTTGAATGCCAATAGAATACGTAGGTGGCACAATTTACCTCAATATTAGGAGAGCTGTGACACGTGGAGTAGTTTCTGTTTTTGTAGATTTTCTCAGACCTCTTGATAGTTTCATTAATTTTGATGATTGTTTCTTGAACAGTATGGATTGAGCTGCATTAACTCATGCAGTTCATTAATGTAGTATATTTCTTGGATAAGATATGTTGATTGAAGTAAAAATTATCACAACCCTCCTCGGTCTCTCTTACATTCGATGAGAGGAACTGGGACTTGAAAATCGAGTGATATAATGTGTGGCTGACGCCCTTCCGGAAAGGTAGAGAGGTGATATCTTGGTTTTCTCATGGCCAGGAAGGTTTTAACTTCAATTTGAAAAAAAAAAGTCGATCAGGGAAGTTCAATACGAAAATGGATTACACTTAAAAGTGGCTGCCGCTCTCCTGAATAAAACAGAGGATGGCACCTTAGTTTTTTCTTAACGTACTTGACCTTCGCTATCGATTGGTACTAGTTTCAATCGTAAGTTCTATCAGGGAAGTTGCGTGTAAAAACTTGACCAGAATTGGCATTTTTTCGATAATTAAGACTGGATCTTGCATTTAAAAATCTGGCCACTAAATAATCGATCGATTCATATACAATTTGGCCGTAAGTTCGATCAGGGAACATAAGGAACGGTCGGTTCCTGAACTAATATCAGTAGATTTAAATGATTAATGAAATTGAATTATAAAATGCGGGATACCCTGAGCGTAAATGAATTATGCTAGGAGCGAGGATGGTGTGTTTACACATGTATTATTTTTAGTGCAGAATTGAAAATGCATATACGTCGATATATTGGTAACGGCATCAATGCTTTTTACACTTGCATCTGCATTACAAATGAGATTAGGTTGTGATGGAAATTGAGAATGTTGATTGAAATATCAATGCGAACATTCCACTAGATAATTTTTTTCTTGTTGTTTTGCTGGAGTTATATTTGACAAGGTCATTTCTTTGTTGATGAAAATGTCGATTAATACTCATATATTATTTTCCAGTTATAATACAGTACCTATGTAGCGGCTCAAATTTTCATACTCGATTATTTATTAGGTGCTGCTTTGATTAAATTACCCATACTTTTCTCCCTAATCGCCGTACTCCTTCACCAAAGACGAAATTTGTTAATGCATTACATTTATTTCACGAACATTGATTAATGACTCTTCATTTGTTTCTATTTCAGGTTTAGCACCTTTAGTACTCCGAGGATCTTGTCCAAAGTGCTCAGCGGATGAGATGCGACAAATACAAAAAGTGCTTTCGCACATACAAAGGAATTTCCCGAAAGAATGGAACAAGGTTGTTCAACAATACTCAGGATAAATAATTTCTGTTGTTGGAATCGAACAATAGTAGCGTGATAGGGCAGGACTGCCAACTACAACCGATTAAATCACTGTCGCTTTTCATTTGGAATTTGTGTTTCCGCCTCTCTGCAACCTTTTGTAACTTTATCCCGGGACAAACAGATAAATTAAACATTACAAGGAGATAATTTAATCCAATTTTTAGAGGTTATAACGTTTTGTTCATACCCTTAGTAATTGAAAAGCGACATCAAATATTGTGAATCACTATCAAGGGAATATTATTTGTGAATAGAAACCAATTAAGGAAATTCTCGTAAGGTTGTAGAGATCAAAAGCTTAGTATCTTATTGTGATCAAATTTGTAGCACAATTTAATTTTTATGTAAATATGATCGTTACAAATAAAATACTTACGTTTCAATGTAATAATTCCAAACGTCAATTATCCAACAACACTTTCATCAATACCACAGTTGACTTGGCTTATATTCAATACATTTTAGCTCAAATTTATTCTTCGAGCTTTGCTCCATTGACGCTACCATATAACCCATCCCTTAAATCAGATTCATTCCATAAACCTCGTATTAGCTTTCCTAACATTTTTAACTTCCAATCTTTTAAGACTCAACCTAGATAGTCTCCTTTTTGTACATCTGTGATCAATACTGAGGATAATTTGGTACGTTACATCCCCTCTAAGACAAAAAAAAATGCTTGGATCTTAGCAAGTAGAATTTTTGTTATGTATAGCAGAACTATTCACAATTACAATCCTTGACTTTATAATTATCCGTTGTTAGAATGCACACACCCCACAGAAGCCACAAAATGATATTATCGTATTCTACTTACCCTGGAACGTGCTTATCTGCTCAACTTTCACTATTACATTTAGCATATGTACTCATTACAATATCTTTTTTGAATATTATAGCATGTGCATGTGCACACAAGTTGAAGTACACTTTATACTTGTTAAATTGTCGCACGATGTAATATTGTGCCACTACTTCCCCTTTTCTAGTTCTGCACGTGGGTTTATTATGTATCCATGTCCAATGTTTCTAAGCATTTCAAGACAATCAGAGCGTCGCCAGGTAGCAAAAGCAAATTTGTGATTTTTGATTACAGGTAAAAACAACGCACAAGCGAGATCGATGGGGATTTTGACAAAAATCCAGCTTGTTGGGAATTAATGCAAGTCCAGCACTCTTTTTCGTTTATTTTGTCTTGGTTATACCTACGATTTCATTCCCTATTTTCACTCTTACGTCATTAACATTCTTTCTTTGAGTGCTGTTGGTTAGAAAATAGTCTATTAGCGATCTTTTGTTCCTGCTTCGCACTTCTCTAGTATATTTGTGAATTTCTTTGTGTTCGAAGATCGTGTTCAATATTATCAATCCATTTATGATGCAGAAATCTATCAGTCTGTTGCCGTTATTGTTTCTTACTGGCTCACCATGAGTTCCCATTATTTCTTCCAAACCTTTGTTCTTGTTACCCACTCTTGCATTAAAGTCCACCATTACGTATATAGGTTCTACTAATTTTTCAAATTCTAACAGTAGCGTGTCCCAAAAATCATCTTTAGTTGTTTTGTCCTCGTCTTCATTTGGTCAATATATTATTATTAGACTTGCTTTGAATCCCTCAATATCTTCTAGTCTTATAGTGAGTATTCTATCATTTACTCCAACCCATTCCTTAATTGATTGTTCCATTTTTTTATGTATTATGCAACCTACCCCAGTTTTTGCTCTTTCATTTTCATCGACTCCGCTATATATTAGTGTATGATTATTTCTTAGGCTTGTTATTCCTTTTCCTTTTCTTTTTGTCTCCGTTATTGCTTCTTCGAATTCATCTATTAATTCTTCTTCTTTGTTCTTTAAACTTCTAATTGGAAGCGACCATTATCTAACGATAGCAAAAATAAGAGTAATGAGTAAGGCAACACAAAAACAGAAGACAAGCATAGAGGAGAAAAATACAATGAAAATAAGAGTAGATAAGTTAAAGGAAAAGGAAACAAGGGAGAAGTACGAAGAAGACATAAGAGAACTTATAAACAGCACATCGAGACCAAATTTGAATAACGTAGAAGAAATGTGGAGTATATTTAAATATATATTAGAAGAGGCAGCAAAAAGAGCGTGCGGAGTGATCAGAAAAACAGACTACAACAAGCAAACACACTGGTGGAATGAAGAAGTTAGAGAAGAAGTTAAAAGAAGAAGCAGAAATGGAAAATACTCCTTACTACAAAAAAACTGGAAGATAAGGAAGAATACTAGAAACAAAAGAAAAAAACGAAAGAAGTTATCAAAATTTCTAAGGCAAAATCTTGGGAACAGTTTGGAAATAAGTTGGAAGATAATTTTAGAGCAAATAAAAAGTTATTCTATAACACATTGAAAAACAACAAAAAGGGAAACCAAAGTGCAGCTATATGACAAACAAATGAATATTTTGGAAGAAAACGAGGAAATAATAAGAAGATGGAAAGAACACTTCGAGGAATTGCTGGAAGAAAAACACTCTAACAAAGACAATGAAGAAGAGAAGATCCAGCAATGCGAAAACATCAACAAGCACAGAAGAACAGAGAATATAACAGAAGAAGAGATGAAACTAGCATTAAATAGGCTAAGAAACGGAAAAGCTCCGGGACACGATGGAATAAGACCAGAACAACTTAAATACATGGGGCCAGCAGGAGAAAAAATACTATTAGTGATGCTGAATAGAATCTGGACAACAGGATAAATCCCTAAAGATTGGGAGAAGGCAGTGATTTTCCCCATTCATAAAAAAGGAGACAATAAAAATTGTAACAATTACAGAGGGATATCACTAATATGTACGACAGCCAAAGTATATGAAGCCATACTAGAAAAGAAACTAAGACAAGAGGTGGAATTAAAAATGGAAAGGTCACAAAGCGGATTCAGGAAAGGACATTGCACACAAGACCACATATACACAATTAGGAGGCTTATAGAAAAAACTCTGATACAAGAAAGCAAGCTCTATATTACGTTTGTCGATCTAGAATAAATTTTTGACCGAGTACCACGGAAACAAATGTGGAAAATACTGGAAGAAAGACAAATAAACATAGAACTACTAAACGCCATAAAAAGCGTGTAAAGAGAAACAACAAATTACATAAGAACGGGTAACGAAATATCAGGAGAATTCAACACCACGCAGGGTTTAAGACAAGGAGGAGCATTAAGCCCATTATTATCTATTGTCTTCTTAGATAATATAATGAAGCAAATAAAAGATAAAACGAAGAAAGTAGACGTTGGACATTACCAGTTGACCGTTATTAGAATAGCAGAGTGTGCATTTGCAAACGATCTAGCAGTCCTGGCTAAGAATGAGGAAGATATGGAATATAATTCAAATGTATGGAACGAGGAATTGAGAAAACACAACATGAACATAAATGTCAAAAAAACAAAAGTAATGGTGATATCGAAAGAGGACATAATCACTAATATACAGCTAAATGGATGCGAGATAGAGCAAGTAGAAGACTGTACGTATCTAGGAGCAACAATAAATAATAAAGGAAATATGGAACCAGAAATCAACAAAAGAATACAAGAAGCTGGCAGAAACTACTATGCACTCAACAAAGCGGTACTAGGAAATAAGCAAGTATCCAAGAATACAAAAATGACACTGTACAAAACGGTATACCGACCAGCTTTAATATACGGAAGTGAGTCGTGGATACTCGAGCAGAGACTGAAAAGTAAAGTACAAGCATCAGAAATGCGATACTTAAGAAGAGTTGAAGGTGTTACAAGGATAGACAGAATAAGAAACGAACGAATAAGAGATAATTTAGAAATAGAGAGCATACATAAGACCATAGAAAAGAAACAAATTTCATGGTATGGTCATTTAGTCAGAATGCCAGAGGAAAATCAGACGAAGCAAGTTTGGAAAGCAAGAACCACAAGAAAGAAAAAAGAGAAAGACCAAAGAAGACATGGGAAAAAACAAATAAAATTCTCCACAGAAACAGTATCAGCTGGCAAAAAGCGAAGAGAATAGCACAAAATAGACAAGAGTGAAAAGAACCGACCAATAACCTAAAGTGAAAATAATTACAATCTAGACACCCGAAAGGGTATAAATAGATTTAAAAAGATCAATAATAATATACCTATGATTATATAAAAATAGTAGGTAACGTAATGAATTCATCAATTTAAAATGATGTTCTCTAGTTAAAATACTGAAAATAAAATATTTGCACATATGTTGGTGACATAAAATTTGTGAGCTTCAAAGCAGACCAATCCAAATTGGGAATGATTCAAAAACATTTTTCATAGTTGGATACATATTTATTAGTAACGATTCGTTCAAAGCAACTGTTAGCAATAAATTTCAAGTATTCAATTAAGGATAATTCCGATACGTTATGACAAATGCTGAAATGATTGAACCAATATGTTCTGTGTGATAGCTGAATTAAACACTGGAATTGAATTACATTGATACAGAGAGAAATTTCCATGCAGTGTACCAGGTAAAATTATTAACGGAAATATGAGCCTAAATAATAAACGAAGAATTCCAAGAATTCAAGGTTTGTGAGTTGTCACCGAAAAACATCATAACTGGAGGTAAATCCTACAACAATATGAAAATGGACGGTCGTTGTCGACTTGTATGCTGTTAGCTACCGTAATTAAGCTGGGCATTATGATAATAATCTGTTCTGTCTGAAGCAACATCATCACATCACCAGCATACGTTAGTGCAATTAGTATATTTCCACTTATATGCTTATGGCAACAACGGTAGTGATAAAAGGCATCCCAATTTTTAATTACCATCGTTATTCTACCTATTTCCATAATCTCAAAAAAAAAGACTGCAAGTTATTTGGTCTAGATGATAATTTGTGCTTTGGGCTCCCTTGTTGTGTGCTCAATAATTGTCAAAAACGAACGTCCCTAGTGTTCCATCCGTAATATTGTCTTGTTTATTGGTGACAGCTGACAATGGAACATCAATCACAGAGCTTAATTAGACATTTGCGAAGACATAATACATACATTAACATGTGTCACACTACACATGAAATAGTTACACTCTGATGTGTGTCGATCGAATTGTGTTTGTACCACAAATTGATCCAGTGACCTAACTTGAATTTCAATCTCAACCCAACAAAAATTGTTAAGCTCAGTTCTTTTTTCATCAAAATATAAAATCAAGTTAAAACAAATAGTGAATGACAAACTAATAGGAAATTGAATGTATGCATCGTAATTCACAACTTCAGGTGAGCTTGTTGAATAACTAGACCCAGAAAGCTCTGAAAGAGACAAGACCTCTACGACTCTTTGTTTGACGTGAAAGGGATTATCTAAGGTGCCATTTCTTACTGCCCCACGAATTTAGATTAAAGAGAGTCCATGTAAAATCATTTCAGTTCTTTCATATTTCAATTGCCCAATTCTCGCTGTCAAGATTAGCAATCAAGCAAGGTGGATCCAGAAAATATGGTATCAGTCCTTTTTTGTTAGACTTGACTCCCTACGGTTTTTTCTTGTCTACGTTATTGAAATCAGTGCTGCAAGGACGCAGTTTTCAGACTATTACTGATATCAAAGCAAACTCTCCACAGACCCCAAAAGCCGTTCCAAAGAAAGCAATTCAGGGCTGGAACTACAACGACTTGACATTGACATTGACTTGATTTTTACTATCAATTTGCCATGAGAGTTGGACATGTTTCTAGTTAATATTTGTCTTAGAGACATGATAGGGACTAAATTAGGTTATCGTACTCTAAAAATAAGATCTGGATAATGATGACAAGGATTGGGAGTTCAAGACGAGATGGGCATATATCAATGTCGACTCGATGTGGTACGAGCCCAGGACTGCTTTGGAAAATGGAAACATCGTTGAGAAAAGTACTTTTAAGGGAACAAGGATCAATAATCAGTAAAATTATTGTTGAAGTACATTTCGTATGACCTCATTGTGAACAGATCTTTGCTCAAGATTTGAGTACCGCAAGCGAAATATTCATGGAGTCGTTATTTCAGTTCAACATTTTCAAGAAAAATTATCTCAGCAATAATGCGTCAACAAATTGGTTTCACTTTTTGGTAATATAGTACCATATCAGTCGACGGTTCCTCGGTGGTATGGAGAATTCAAACGTGGACGTATAAGTCTTTGCGAGGAGCCCCCAAAAACGGCAGTTACTCAAGAAAACGTCGATGCTGTGCGCAAGCTCTTCAAAGGAGATCGATATGTGACATATCGCAAGATTAAGGCATAATGGGAGCTTTCAAAGATCTCAATTCAAAAAATTTGGCATGAAGGATTGTGTGTAAAAAATACCTTATCTGTTAACCGAAGAACTAAAAGAAGCTAGGACCAATTCAACACAAGGGCAGTTCTAAAATCGTCAGTGGTGTAGAATCATGAATTAAATCATATAAACCAGAAAATATACGTCAGTCGTCTGTTTGGGTGTTTCAAAGTGAAGTAAACCTGACAAAAGTCATCCGCTCTCGAAGTGTGTCTTAAAAATGGTCGTCTCAGCGACGAGCCAAGGACAGGTCTTCCAAAAACGTCAGTCACTCTTGGAAACGTCAATACCGTGCGCAAGTTCATCAACAAAGATCGACATGTGATATTAAAGCATCATTGGGCTTTCAAAGATCCTAATTCAAAAAATTTTGCTTTAAAGATTGTGTATAAAAAAATTAGTTTCCTATAGACCGGACAACTGAAAGAAACTAGGACCAGTTCAACGCAGGGGCAGCTCTAAAATCATCGGAGGTGATGACTTATGAATCTACTCCTATAAACCAGAAAATGTCCGCCAACCGTCTGTTTGGGAGTTCCAAAATGAAGTAAAGCCGACAAAAGTAATCCGTTCTCGAAGTGTGCCCAAAAAATGGTCATGGAATTTGTCTGTGAAGTAGGTTATATGGCAATAGCTCCTATGCAAGATTAGTTTACCACATCAGTAGATGGTTTCTCGGTAGTATGGAGCAATACCCGCCCCAACTCAATCCAACCCGCCTGATCACCACCCTAGGCTAGTCCAACCCGCCCGAAACCCAACCCGAAATGAGTCAACCCTTAATAACCCGAACCGATCCAACCCGATCCGAATAGGCCCTATCCTATCCAACCCGACCCAGCCCTATCCGATCCAACCCGACTTGGCCTTACCCGATCCAACCCGACCCGGCCCTACCCGATTCAACCCGACTTGACCCTATTTTGATAGTTTAAACTATATTTTAATGAGCTGTATTCGTAGGTGGTTTCATATTAATTTCATCACGATAAAAACTGGCTTTCAAAGAAAGAGAATGGATTTCTCAACGGAACTTATTCAAACAATAATATCAATCAATACCAATCTGATATTGTTTCATTAATAAATAATTGGATTTGTCGCACGGAAGTTCCAGGAATTTCTACAGTAGTAAATTTTAAAACGAATGTATTATTCGGTGTCTTCCAACATGTTCTTTATTTCTACTCCGAACGAAATCTATTGGAAATTGTAATGCTTTTCATTACCTACTATGTTTGTTCATCCACATGTGATGTCCTTTTTTCTCTAAAACTGGCCTTGAGGAGGTTCTTCTGCTGGCAAAGAAAAATAGATTGATTCTTAAAAACCAATATTCAAAATAGAGGTTATCCATAACAATACATTGAGAGAAAAATATGATGCAAAAACCAAGCCGGCCCGACCCAACCCGAACCAATCTAACCCGACCCAACCCGAACTAGCCCGATTCGAAATATTCAACTCGGCCCGACCCGAGCCCGACAATCTTCAACCCGATCCGACCCGAGCCCAAAATGACGTAGATTGGACAATCCGAAAATAGTTCGGGTTCGGGTGAATTCTTGCAGCTCTAATTCAATTTTTCTAGCTGTATTTAAAACTGCAGTTACTTGAGATTTATCATATCAATAATTTTTATTTTTATTATCAATCAAGCTCCTATTTTGGTAGATTTCGTACATGGCAGTGAAGAAGCTAGTATATTTAATATTAAGAAGGTGTCCCAATTCATTAAAATAGAATAGGTCCTAGGTCCGACTTTGTCTGGGCAGAGCTTTTCATCTCTTTGTGTCACGCCATCCTACACAGTCGAACATTCCTAACAACTTGCTCGAATTACGTGGAACATTTCTGGAAACATAAATATCCGAATATATAAAGGCGAACAACCTGACTGAGTGATGAATATCAAGAGTTTGATCAGCTAAGAGAAAAGTGTCATAAATAAATAATTTGTTGTAAATAAATATTAGTTGCTTTGTAGTTGAAGTTCTATGGTAGTGAATAAGAAATAAATTGTAAAATTTGGAAGAATAAAACTTTTATTTTTTTTCATTCATTAAATAGTGATTTTTATTTTGATAACAATCAATTCCTTTGAGAGATAAGATATTTAGAAGATTGTTCCATTCAAATACATAAATAAATAAATGATATTTATTGAGCCTAATTGAGGGCCATGAATCATTCACTCCAAATTAGATTAATATTTTATATGTACTGAAGTAAACTGTATCGCTGTTTGTAGGTCAAGTTAAAATTTTATGCTGTCAGAATAATTTAAGATGATCTGTACTTTACTATTTTGTTCTGAATTTTCAACTCACATTTCAACGACTTATTTGTTCAGCAGAAATCATGAATATTAGAACGGTGCTCTTTTTATCACAGGATGTGTTTATGAACCCGATCACATAGCTACACGTAACTACGTCATCAGGGCTGTGAGGAGCAACATCAAGTACAAATTTATCGTTACATACCTACCTATATATTAAATCGTTTTATTGGTACGTCCAAAAATCTCTAGGGACTCAGATTCAAACAGAGTTAGCTCGTGTGAGCGTTAGTTCCAGTTTCTGATTGTCACGTACCGCGGTAAATACTGTCAACAACGTTGATAGACAGTTTCAGATCGCCAATTTCGCCAAATCAAATAAATTATACGCGTAAAAGTGGCAGAACGTGCCAAGACTCTCAGTCCATGAAAACCAACATTCTCACAAAACTTCACCAAACTTTTATCATTATTTTCTTCTTCGTTTTTTCTCCACACTAAACTAGTTTTATTACATTTACACCATTCTCTTCAGATTTTTCAGTTCGAACTAACAAGTTCAAGCTGTCTGGCTCCAACGTATTGAAAACCAGGTTCGAACTGAGGAGACGTGAAATATAATTTTACATTGAAAATTCAATCACTTGGACTATAAATAAAAATAATGGAGATGCTATATTATTAATTCTATCAATTCTCTTGACTTCAATAGAACAATAGCTTGAAGAAACGATTTTCGAACAAAACAAAAATTTGTGAACATTTGTGCCTCAGTAGAACATAATGGCTGGCAAAGGTTATCTCCAGTCTGCAGTAACAATAAATTAGATTCTTTTTATATTTTCAATGATTCTAGCTTCCCTTTAAACTTTTGTACGAAGAACTTTGATAGCAGCAGTTAAATAAATCCTACAGTGCAATTGTCCTGTTTCAGGACTTTAATTAGAGCAATGTCTCAAAGAGAGTAACACTAACACACTTGTAGCTTTCTTCTAAAATATGGACGTACAAGATTCTGTCACATTCCACAGTAAGATGGAAAATTGAAATTGGAAACGATCGATCTTTGAACTTCGGAAAATAATGGAACAGTTGGCAAACAGTGCAGCAGAAGAATTTCAAGTAGTTGCTCCAGATAGATAGGATAATAAAAGTAAACTTCAAGAAAATAGAAAATACCAACATGTTTTTAATCAAAACTAAATTACAAGAGTGCCAGTTTGCATACGGGGAAACAAATTGAAAAATTTGCCACTCCTATTCTTTAAATTCGGTATATGATTTCAGTCTATCATAAAACAGGATTAATTGATGATTCATTTAATGTCCGACATGTCTATTATTGCTCTCATAATAACACTGGTATACCCGAAGGCATTATTTTTCAAAATGACAAACAAGAATATCACGTTCTTTAGTTATAGCAAGTTACTTGACAAAAATCACAATGACAGGACATACATTGCTGAAAATTTTGATTGAAATAGTACATTAATCGGACATTAGACATTGAAGGCACCACGGGAGTTAAACGAACGATCAACGTACACACCTCGGGCCGGAGGCCCTCGAGCACTACACTATTGACCTCAATCATTATTTTTTAATAATTAACAGGCTGAGACAAATGACGAAGTCAAAAATCTTTCTAATGCCACACGGTCGTACATTAGAATTACCAGGATTATTTGGTAAAGACTACAACACGTATCACAAAAGAAGAAGAGGAAGATTATTTCATTGGAGGCAAACTCTCAAGTTGTACAGAAAGAGGCCAATTGACTATTAGATAACTGAGAAACAATTGTGAATGATTGAATTGACTTCCTCAAGCGCACACTGTCTTTCACTTTCTTCCGAATGAGGTCTAAGTGAATCGAGGGTTGTTTTTTTAGTGTAGATAGATTCTAATCACTTTATTGTTTCTCGAAGTATTCTCCACGGAAGTTTATGCATTTATGCATCCGCTTGAACCAATTTTGGAAGCAGTTATTTCACTCGTTGCTGGTACTGACAAAATTGCATTCATGAAGGCGTCGATTGCCTCTCCTTTCAAGGAGGTAGTTCATTTTTGAGTTCTGCAGGAGTAAAGATATCGTTAGGACTAAGGTTGGGTCTATAAGGAGGATACTCTAGCAATGCAAAGCTTAGCTACTCCAAAACTAGTCTTGTGAGCTGTGTGTGAAATTGCATTGTCTCTGTGGAGGATGATTCGTCATTCAGGGTTGATTTTTCGAAGCTCAGCAATTACTCCCGATAAAAAAATGGTTGTATACCAACCTGCAGTAACAGTTCATTGATCTTGCAGATAAATTGCTGCTATATGACCTGCTTTCAAGACCAATGTCGTAACCATCTTTTTGGACACACTTCGAGAACGAATTTTCTCAACCTTTACATGAATAAAGTAACTGAAATCTTCGACCACGTAGATTTTTGTATTAGTAATACAGCTGCACTAGAAATTTGAAAGTCCTGTAAGCTGTGTGTGAACTTGTATTGTCTTGTTGCAGGATGATTCGTCATTCAAGGTTGGTTTTTCGAAGCTCAGCAAATGGTTGTATACCAATCGGCAGTAACAGTCTTTGATCTTGCAGAGGAATTGTTGCCATATGATCTGCTTTTGGGACAATTGTCATGACCATCTTCAAGAACGGATTTTCTCAACCTTCATGTTAATAAGGTGACTGAAACATTTGACCATGAAGATTTTAGGATAAGTTGAAAGCTTGTTGACACTTAGATTGGGACTGTGAAGAGAATGGTCTAACAATTCGTCGTTTTGCTTCTCCAGTAACTCAATAAACCTACGAGCTGCGTGTAAACTTATTTTGTCTTGTTGGAGGATGACTCGTTATTCAGGATTGGTTTGTCGAAGCTCAGCAATTACTTTTGACAAACAAATGGTTGTATACCAATTGACAGTAACAGTCTTTGATTTTGCAGAGGAATTGTTGCCATATAATTTGCTTTTGGAACGAATGTCATGACCATCTTCTTAAACACACTTCGAGAACGGATTTTCTCAACCTTCGCATGAGTAAGGTGACCGTAACATTTGACCACGCAGATTTTTGGATTAGTAATAAAATCATTGACACTTAGATCGAGACTTTTAAGAGGATGGTCTAACGATTCATCGTTTGCTGCTCCAGAAATTTGATGGTCCTGCGATCTTGCAGAGGAATTGTTGCCATATGATCTGCTTTTGGGACGAATGTCATGACCATCTTTTTGGACATATTCCTTCACTTTGGAACACCGCACAGACGGCTACTGTTTATTTTCAGGTTCATATGAGTAAATCCAGAAGGAGATTAGAAACATGGGCAAGGAAGAAAGATTGAAAGGAAATAGAGTAAAGATTGGATATCAAAAAATCGAAATCAATGGACAAGAACATAAATGGGATACAAAAGAGCAACGAAACAAAACCAAAAAACGATGGGAGGGGGTAGTAGGCCTAAAAAAACAAAACAAATAAATTTTGATGACAATGAAAGCAAAATACCAGGCAAATGAGAGCCCAAAAGGCGACAGAAATAAGGAAAACATACTAATAAAGAAAGACAGCAAGAATATAAGAACAGAATATGGAAAGCCACTGAAGAATGACGTAAAAGTGTAATAGCAGCCTGGAATGTAGAGGGTATGAAAAACAAAAAAGAAGAGATAACAGAAGAACTAAAAAGAGCGTAGATAGATTACATAGGTTTAACAGGGACGAAAAAGAGAGAAAAAGGATCCAGAAAGGTATCTAGTGGATACTGGATGTACTGGTCGAGAGTGTAAATGGAAGAAAATGCTAGAGCAGAAGTAGCATTTATGATAAAGAAAGAAATTATAAAATGGATACAGAAAGAAAACTATATAAACGAAAGAATACTATCAATAGAGATGAAGGCAGAGACGCATAATGGAAAAGACACGATAATAATAGCATATGGGACGAATGAGGACGCAAAAAAGGAGCAAAAAGACGCTTTCTTCAACAAATCACAAGTACAGGTGGATAAAAGCAAGAAAAACGTTATAATAATAATGGGAGATCTGAATGGCAGAGTAGGAAACAAACACAATGGTAAAGAATGGTGTCTAGGTAGATACGGACAAGACAAGAAGAACACAAACAGATAAAGATTAATAGAACTCTGTTTAGAAAATTACCTAACAATAGGAAATACACACTCCGCGCACAAGAAAATACATAAGATAACAAGAGAAGTGGCAAGCAGAAAGGAGAAATCGATAATCGACCATTTGCTAGTGAGCAAAGAAAGCTGGGCGAATATAAGAGACGTAAGAGTGAGAAGAGGAACCTAGTCACACTGATTTTTAAAGTCAAGAAATATAGAGAACCAGGGCAAAAGAAGAGAAAAGCAATAAACAATAAAATTAGATGTTACAGACTGAAAGACACAGACGTTAAGCTACAATACCAAGAAAAGTTGGACCAAAATCTAAGAGGAACATACATACATGAAGAAATAGAACTTTTAAACAAAACATCTTAATAGCGGCAGACAAAAATCACGAACAAAGAGATAAAACGAACACATTGGTGGTTTGAAATAGTAAAAGAAGCAATTAAGAAGAAGAAAGAATAATGGAAAACATAAATAAATACGAGAACTGAAAAAGATTATGAAAGCTGTAAAGAGGAAATAAAAAAGGCAAAGAATACGGTAATAAAGTCAAAAAAGAACTCATGGACAGAATTTGGATTCGGGGTGATAAAGAAGGCCAGAAAGGGAAAGACATAAATGTTACATAACATTAAAAACAAGTTTGGAGAACTGAGCACAGAAGAGGAAGAGATAATGGAAACGTAGAGACGGTACTTCAAAGAGCTATTAGAAAAAGAAGAGATAAGGGAAAAGAGGAAATTCATATCACAGAAGAAAAGACTTAAGCAAAAAGAGAAAATAACATTGGATGAGATAAAAGCAGCACTAAAGAAAACCAAAGTAGGTAAAGCTCCAGGACATGATAAAATAACGGCAAAAATGCTTAAAACAGCAACAGATACAGCGTAGAAAATTGAAAGTGATATACAATAAAGTAGTAAGCACAGGAATTGCACCGGAAGACTGGAAAATAGGTATAATATGCCCCATATATAAACATTAAGGATTGCAAGAATTATCGAGGAATAACACTACTAAGTACAGCAGCCAAAGTGTTTGCAAGAATTTCAGAAAAGAAACTAAGGATCCAAGTAGAAAAATGACCTAACAAAGGAATTAACGATGCAATAAGTCTAATAAGACAAGTGAGCGAGAAAACAGTAAAACAAGGAGACAAGGTACACCTGTGCTTCATTGATCTAGAAAAGGCCTTCGACAGAATAGATAGGAAAGACATATGGAAGACGCTAGGAGAAAGAGGAGTAGATATTAGCATAATAAGAGGTATACAAAGCTTATACAAAAAGACCAAAACCTACATAAGAACAAAGAATGAAATAACAGACATGTTCGAAAGTACAAACAGGCAAGGCTGTATATTAAGCCCGTTACTCTTCACACTAGTGATCGACAGAGCAATAAAAGAATCAAAAAAGGAAGCGAAAAAGTATGTAATAGGAAAGTGAAAAATGGAGAACGTAAAGGTAACAGAGATATGCTATGCAGACGACATGATACTAATAGGAAAAGATGAAGACACACTAAACAAGAATGTAGAACTATCTAGAAGACACCTAGAAAAAATAAACATGAAGATAAACCCCAATAAAACCAAGTCGATGATCATAAGCAGAAACGGGGAAAATCACACAATCAAGATAGAAGGAGAATCTATAGAACAAGTCAAGAAGTTCAAGTATCTGGGAACAATACTGACCTATGATGGAAATCTAGATGAAAAAATAAGGGAAAGAACAGGAGCCATAGGTAGACTATTTAATGCGTTGAAGGGCACCATATTAACAAATAAAGAAGTACCAAAGGAAATCAAAGCACAAGTATACACAAGAAACCTGGACAACAACAGAAAGACAACGCAGTAAATTAAACAGCACAGAAATGAGATTCCTGAAGAAAATAGAAGGAAAAACCATCTTGTACACTTGTACAGGATAAGGAGCAAGGAATATAGAGAGACACTGGATGTAAAACCGATAGAGAACATAATAGAGGAAAGACAATCAGGATGGTGGGAACATATACAAAGAATGGGAGGAGAAAGAACAACAAGAAAAGCGTACGAAGCAAGAATAGCAAAAACAAAGCAGAGAGGAAGACCCAGGAAAATATGGAAAGAAGAAGTGAAGAAAGCTATGGAAAAGAGAGGATGTAAATGGGAAGAAGCAGGCCACTTAAGCAAAATGAGAGAAAAATGGAAGAAGGTATGGAAACGGATAACAAAAGAAGAAGAAGCAGAATAAACAAGAAAAGTAACAATCACCAGCCTTACACCTTGAAAGGTAGATAGACTGATTTTTCTACTCAAAATTCTTGATGAAATTTTTTTACTGAGGTCTTTGGAATTTCCAGTAATGCCTAGATCTCGCGATATGTCACATATCGATCTCCGTTGATGAGTTTGCGCATAGCATTGACGTTTTGCTGAGTGACTGCCGTTTTTGGGAGCTCGTCGCTACTTATGCGCCCACGTTTGAATTCCCCATATCATCGAGAAAGTGACGATTGATATCGTAATTCATTACTGAAAACAGAAACCAACTCGGCGAGGCATTCTTGTTGAGATAATTTACTTCGAAACTTTGGATTAAGCGTAACTGAATATGAAGGATGATTGCGAGTGTTACCTAATATTAATTCACTCAAGATCCAAATAAAAGAAGGTACTCAAACAAGCTTTCATATTCTGAATGTGCAAGCGGTTATCCCAAAATGAACAAAAGGGTACAGATTTTGTTAGAATCTGTTAAATCCACACAAGTTTTCAACTACAAAGTATGAAGCACTGATACTTCGAAACATTATACTGATAAAGTTAAGTACTTAATAAAAAAAATTGTTTAATAGAGTAGAACATGAGTAAAAAATTTGAAAGTGCAATTTCTAATTACGAGGTTCCCCATCTGTTGGATAATATGATCGCTTTACGCGTTAATGTCGTTCCCAACTTTCCTTATTATTTTTTGTTTAATGTAAGTTGAGTCGCTGATAATTATAAATCCTAACAAGCAAGAAGAACCCTTCCTTGCCTAGTGGATTTTTGTTATTGTAATCATTAAAACTTTTATCGAATGTATGATACACTTTTATTTCTATTAACAGCCCCAAAATTTGTATTCAAACCAAATATGTTCCGTATTTCAAAAGATCAATTAACGCACAATGAATTTCAATTTGAAAAATTGCTGAGCGTGAATTTGGACAGTAAGAAAATAATTACACATTGAGTTTCGTGAAATTACGTGCAAGTATTTATGAACTTCTAGTGATCATGGAGGACAGCTAAAATAATTTGGGGTCGTAGTGACGTCTGGTAGGAACTCTGTGGAGCTTTCTAGAGGCTTTGAGTAACTCTAGGTGGGGATATAAAAACCCGAACTAAATAGCATCAGAATTGTTGTCGTCTCTGATGTTTCTCCACATCAACCACAAAATATTAATTCTGTTCTGTTGCTGAGACAATTATATCGGAAAAAGGTAGTGTATGTACAGTGAGCAAGAAACATCAAAGGCATTGAGACGTTCTGCAAGAAGTGCAACATTCATAATTAATCATATTCCAGTGAAACGCGTTCGAGGAGCGCAAGGATGTAAAAGGCAACCAGTTAACAACCTCCTTCACAAAAAAGGAAGTATCATGTACTGCGCTAGATTCCATAATGCAATAGAAGCAGCGTTCCTAGCGTTGTTGTTCAATAAGTACAATATAAACTGTATTTATAAGCAATTTTGAAGCGAGTAATATGAATAGGTAGAAAATTAGTTGAGATATTCATCAAGCCTCATTAAAAGTGCATAATATGATGACAAAGCTTGAAGTTTTACTGTTAAAGCATAGAGACTTTGCAATGGAAAGCTAAACAACTAAAAGACGACTGCAGAGTGAAGTTAATAAGATACACAACAAAGTTTAACAACTAGATGGATGTAAATTTTGTAGCGAATAAAAAAACTGCGTGATACATTACATCTCGTGCGCAGACACCAAGCAATACAGAGGCTGGGCATCATGTATTAATGCCTGTCTTTATGCTAACAGATGTTTATAATGGCCTCTGCAACTAGTCATTATCATCTCGCTTATGCTCAGAGATGGTGGCGTCTTTACGCTTTATGTCTGCGTGTGGCGTGTAGTCTGTACTATTGCCTCTGACATTTACGGTGTACGAAATTTCAGCTAATAAAATATGCTGAGTGACTATTCATTTTCATAATAGCTGGTCGTTATGTGCATTGGGTAGAAAAAATATTAATTTATCACCAGCCAAACAGTCATCTTTCAAGAATACGTTGAGGAAGAGGTCCTTGAATATTCTCATAATGAAATTAACTTAATATGAAAAATGTCTCCGAATGAATAATAATTTCATTTTCATTAAAAGTTCTTTTCTGCTTCAAATATTAAAACCGTGCAATTATGTTAACGGAATCAACGTATACATAACAACAGAGAAGTGCGCAATGGCATTATTCACAAGACGAAAAACACATTACTCTGAAATTTTAATATAAATTCCGTAAACTTGTTGCTGGAGGAATTCAACAGGAGTGATATTTCTACATTAAGTGATTCACAAGACGTTTAGTACACATCATGATTAGCGCACAAAAATGCTAATAAAATTTATTAAATAGTTCCTTCAAACAACTTTTTGCAGTCTGCAATTTTTTCGAACGTAAGGAAAGTCTGCAACATCGACTGGAAGCTTATAGACAGACGATTTACATGAGTCCAAGAGTTGGGCATATTTAGCTTACCCTACGTTCACTGAATTTTGAGCAATACTGCTTTCGGGATCCTACCTATTTCAGTGTCACAAACGAATATCATTTTGTGTATAAACCCCAATAATTAATCATGTAATCAAAATTCCCTTACCAGACGGCCTATATTTATAATTTGTTCACTGTGTACGCTAGTAATCATGCTATATATTAAACTATATTAAAAAATCGCGAATCTCCTGTCAGATTCTTCGACATGAATTACGTGAGCGTAAGATTCATGACAAGTAAATCTCATGAATTATGCACATGTTCGCTGTGATAAATTTATTCAGGCATACAGGATAAAGTATGCATTTGATACAGTGACAACCTCTGACAGCCAATTACAACCGATACTGCCAAGTGAGGTGTGTAGTACCATGAGACGCGACGTTTTCGTACGCCCGGTTGCTTCTAAATTCGAGTGAACGCTCAAGGAATGAACAGATTGTATACCAAGTTATTAAGCATGAGGAATTTAATCCTCTCCCTTTCCACTATACATTGCTGTCTACTTCATATTCATTAAATTATTTCCTTGATGTAAATACAGGATAAATGAAGAGATTTTGAAAAGCGGATGTGCAAGATGTAACTTATAAAGTATGAAAAATATATCAGGAGAGAAACATCTTCAATCTACTGTTCTTATATTATATTTAATCATTAACAGGTTTCAGCCACTTGGTGGCCATTTTCAGGGTAGTACAGATGTAAATCGTCTGCCAATAGACTTTCAGTCATATTTGCATACTTGCCTTAAGTTTGAAAAAATGACTTACTGTAAAAAGTTGTTCTAATAGTCAGTTAAAAGAAAAATGATCATATATTTTTAACTGCTTGATATTCTTAAATAAAATAGGAGTAATCATCAAATGCCAGTTATTATTTTCCATCAGTATACACATCAGCGACATATTTTTTCATATGTGTAATAAAACTGTTCCATTTTCGTGAGCGATTGTGGTAATAACTCAATTTGATCAAAAATACGTGAACAGTTTCGGTAATGAATTTTTCAATCATTCGCAAATAGTCTGACTGATAATTCAGATTAAAATTCAATTTACATGAAGCTATACAGGGTCAGACATTATTTAGGGATCTACTCAAGCATTTCAAGGAGTTTTTACCGCGGATTATTGATGGAAAAATTATAATCATAATCATAAGAAATTATATTAGTTAGTCTTCAATACAAGCTTTGGAAGCCATTTTTCTCAACTTGTTTAAAGACAAAATGTAAAATTGAAGACAAAATGACATCCTTGTCTTCCTTTACATAATTATAGTGTTCAAAACTCAAAATAACAATTAATATAATAATCCTGTCGGCCCTGCTGAAATAAATTGTTTTTAATTGAACCAGCAAACCAAAAAATTTGAAACTGTGAGGACTGACGAAGGAAGGGTGCAGAAATAATATACTGAAGACAAAAGGACGTCCTTTCACTCTTTGATACAATTATAGTGTCCAAAATTCAAAATCATTTTAGATTTAATAATGCTGTCGGTCCACTTGAGATAAATTATCGGTTCTTGATCAAATCAGAAATTAAAGAAAATTGAAACTGTTAATGCCGACTTGGAAATGATGTAGAAATAATAAATTGAACCCAAAATAATGCATTCACCCTCTTCGACTCAATTAAAGTATGCAAAACTCAAAATCACAATGGACATAAAAATCCAGTCAGTCCTCCTAAGATGAATGATTAATTCTTGATTAAACCAGAGATTCAAAAAACTTGAAACTGGTAATGCTGCTAAAGAAGAACGTAGAAATAATATGTTGAAAAAAATATGATGCATTTATTCTCCTCGACTGAATTACAATGTTTTAAACTCAAAATCACAACAAATATAATAATCCAGCCGGACCTCCTGAGATAAATGACTGGTTCTTGATTGAACCAGCGATTCAAAAAATCTGAAATTTCAAGTGCTGACTCAGAAAAGATGTCAAAATAATATATTGATGACAAAATATTATTTTCGTTTCATTTGAGACAATTATAGTGTCCAAAACTTGGAGTTGCAACAGATACAGTAATCCTGTCCTTCTTTTTAAGACCAATAGATTTATAATTGAACCAGCGATTCAAAAAATCTGATACTTGTAGTATTGACTCAGGATAGAGATAAAAATAATATATTGAAGACAAAATGGTGCTTCAATTTTTCTTCACATAATTATAGTGTCCAAAACTTGAAGTAACAATAAATACAAAAATCCTGTTGTTCCTCTTCTTAAGATCAATAGGTTCAAAATTGAACCAGCAATTCAAAAAGTTTGAAATTTTCAGCGCTGACTCAAGGAAGAAGTAAAAATAATATATTGAAGACAAAATATTGTTTTCGTTTTTCTTCACATAATTATTGTGTCCAAAACTTAAAATTATGATAGATACAATAATCCTGTCGTTCCCTCTGAGACCTATAGATTTATGATTCAACCAGCGATTCAAAAAATCTGAAACTCGTAGTACCGACCCAGGATAAAGGTAAAAAAAATATATTGGAGACAAAATGATGCTTTCGTTTCATTTCACATAATTATAGTGTCCAAAACTTGGAGTTTTACAGTAGATACAGTAATCCTGTCGTTCCTCTTGAGATGAATAGGTTCATTACTGAACCAGCGATTGGAAAAATTTGAAATTTCAAGGGCTGACTCAGGATAGATGTAAAAATAATATATTGGAGACAAAGTAGTGCTTTCGCTCTTCTTCACATAATTATAGTGTCCAAAACTTGAAACTATAAATGATACAATAATTCTGTTGCTCCTCCTGAGATCAATAAGTTTATAATTGAACCAGCGATTCAAAAACTTCGAAATTTCAAGTGCTGATTTAGGATAGATGTGAAAATAATATTGAAGACAAAATAGTGTATTCGGTATTTTTTTTACAAAATCATAGTGTCCAAAACTTGAAATTACAATGGATACAAAAATACTGTCGTTCTTCTTGAGATCAATAGGTTTATGATTGAACCAGCAATTCAAAAAATTTGAAACTCTGATTACTGACTCAAGATAGATGTAAAAATAATATTATGGAGACAAAATGATACGTTTGTTATTCATCACATAATTATAGTGTCCAAGACTTGAAAGTGCAATGGATACAATAATCCTGTCGTTCCTTTTGAGATCAATAGGTTTATAATTGAACCAGCAATTCAAAAAGTTTGAAATTTCAAGTGCTGACTCAGAAACGATCAAAAAATAATATACTATAGACAAAATGATGCTTTCGTTTTTTTTCACGTAATTATAGTGTCCAAAACTTGAAATTACAATGGATACAAAAATCCTGTCGTTCCACTTGAGATCAATAGGTTTATGATTGAACCAGCGATTCAAAAAATTTGAAGCTCGTAGTACCGACTCAGGATAGAGGTAAAAAAAATATATTGGAGACAAAAAATAATGCTTTCGTTTTACTTCACATAATTATAGTGTCCAAAACTTGGAATTACATTAGATACAATAATCCTGTCGTTCCTCTCAAGATCAATAGGTTCATAACTGAACCAGCGATTAAAAAAGTTTGAAACTTTGATTACTGACTCAGAAAAGATGTAAAAATAATATATTGAAGACAAAATGATGTTTTCGTCAGTCTTCACGTAATTATAGTGTCCAAAACTTGAAACTACAATAGATACAATAATCCTATCGTTTCTCTTGAAATAAATAAGTTTACGATTGAGTCAGCGATTCAAAAAAATTGAAACTCCAATTACTGACTCAAAATAGATGTAAAAATAATGTATTGAAGACAAAATGATGCTATCGTTTCATTTTACATAATTATAGTGTCTAAAACTTGGAGTTTTACGTAGATACAGTAATCCTATCGTTCTTTTCGAGATCAATAAATTTATGATTGAACCAGCGATTCAAAAGATTAAAAACTCCAATTACTGACTAAGTATAGATGTAAAAATGATATTTCGAAGACAAATTGATGCTTTTGTTTTATTTCACATAATTATAGCGTTCAAAATTTGAAATTACAATAGATACAATAATCCTGTCGTTTCTCTTGAGACCAATAGGTTTATAATTGGACCAGCGATTAAAAAAAATTCAAATTTCAAGTGCTAACTCAAGGAAGATGTAATAATAATATATTGAAGACAAAATGATGCTTTCGTTCCACATCACTTAATTGTAGTGTGCAAAATTTGAAGTTACAATAGATACAATACTTCTGTCGTTCCTTTTGAGATAAATTATAAGTTCATGATTCAACCAGTAATTTAAAAAAATTTAAATTTCAAGTACTCACTCAAGGTAGATGTAAAAATATTACATCGAAGACAAAATGATGTTTTCGTTTTACTTCATATAATTATAGTATTCAAAACTTGTAATTACAATAGATACAGTAATCCTGTCGTTCCTTTTGAGATCAACAGGTTCATGATTGAACCAGCGACTCAAAAAATTGGAAATTCCAAGTGCTGACTCAGGAAGGATGTCAAAATAATATATTGAAGACAAAATATTGTTTTCCTTTTTCTTCACATAATTATAGTGTCTAAGACTTGAAGTCACAATAAATACAATAATCCTGTCGTTCCTCTTGAGATAAACAGGTTCATGATTAAACCACCGATTCAAAAAATTTGAAATTTCAAGTGCTGACTCAGGAAAGATCCAAAAATAATATATTGAAGACAAAATGATGCTTCCGTCCCACATCACATAATTATAGTGTCCAAAACTTGAAATCATAATAAATACAATAATCCTGTCGTTTCTTTTGAGATCAATAGGTTTATAATTGGACCAACGATTGATAAAAATTGAAATTCCAAGTGCTGACTCAAGGAAGATGTAAAAATAATATATTGAAGACAAAATGATGCTTTCGTTCCACATCACATAATTATAGTGTGCAAAACTTAAAGGTACAATAGATACAATAATCCTGTCGTTCCTCTTAAGATAAATTATAAGTTCATGATTTAACCTGCGAATCAAAAAATTTGACATTCCAAGTACTGACTCAAGATAGATGTAAAAATTTTATATTGCAGACAAAATGATGTTTTCGTTTCACTTCACGTAATTATAGTGTCCAAAATTTGAAGTTACAATGGATACGATAATCCTGTCGTTCCTTTTGAGATCAATAGGTTTATAATTGAACCAGCGATACAAAAAATTTGAAATTTCTAGGGCTGACTCAGGGAAGATGAAATAATAATATTTTGGAGACGAAATATTGTTATCGTTTTTCTTCACATAATTATAGTGTCAGAAACTTGGAGCTACAATAGATACAATAATCCTGTCGTTCTTCTTGGGATCAATAGGTTTATAATTTAACCAGTGATTCAAAAAAATTGAAATTCTAATTACTGACTCAAGATAGATGTGAAAATAATATATTGTAGACAAAATATTGTTTTCGTTTCTCTTCACATAATCATAGTGTCCAAAACTTGAGATTACAATAGATACAAAAATCCTTTCGTTCCTCTTAAGATCAATAGGTTCATGATTGGACCAGCGATTTAAAAGATATGAAACTACAATTATTGACTCAAGATAGTTGTAAAAATAATATATTGTAGACAAAATGATGCTTTTGTTTTATTTCATATATTTATAGTGTCCAAAACTTGAAATTACAATAGATACAGTAATCCTGTCGTTCCTTTCGAGATCAATAGATTTATGATTGAACAGCGATTCAAAAAATTTGAAACTCATAGTACTGACTCATGATAGAAGTAAAAAAATATATTGAAGACAAAATGATGCTTTCGTTTCATTTCACATAATTATAGTGTCCAAATCTTGGAGTTTTATAGTAGTTACAGCAATCCTGTCGTTCTTTTTGGGATCAACAGATTTATGATCGAACCAGCGATTCAAAAAATTTGAAACTCGTAGTACTGACTCAAAATAAAGGTAAAAAAATATATTGAAGACAAAATAATGCTTTCGTTTCATTTCACATAATTATAGTGTCCAAAACTTGTAGTATCACAGTAGATACAGTAATCCTGTCGTTCTTTTTGAGATCAATAGATTCATGATTGGATCAGCGATTCAAAAAATTTCCAACTCAGGAAGGATTTAAAAATAATATATTGGAGACAAAATGACGCTTCCGTTTTTCTTCACATAATTATAGTGTCCAAACCTTGAAATTACAATAGAAACAATTATCCTGTCGTTCCTCTTGAGATCAATAAGTTCGTGATGGTACCAGCGATTCAAAAAAATTGAAACTCCAATTACTGATTGAGGAAAGACGTAAAAATAATATATTGAAGACAAAATGATACTTTCTTTTCTCTCCACGTAATTATAATGTCCAAAACATAAAATTACAAAAGATACAATAATCCTGTCGTTCCTCTTGAGATAAATAGGTTAATAATTGAACCAGCGATTCAAAAAATTTGAAATTTCAAGTGCTGACTCAGGATGGATCTAAAAATGATACATTAAAGACAAAATATACCTTTCATTTTTCTTTACATAATTATTGTGTCCAAAACTTGAAATTAGCAATAGATACAATGATCCTGTCGTTCCTCTTGGGATCTATAGGTTCATGATTGAACCAGCGATTCAAAAAATTCCAGATTTCAAGTGCTGACTCAGGAAGGATATCAAAATAATATATTGAAGACAAAATATTGTTTTTTTTTTACCCATAATTATAACATCCAAAACTTCAAATTATAATGGCCTGTCTCTCCTCTTGAGATCAACAGGTTTTTAATTGAACCAGCGATTCAAAAAATTTGAAATTTCAAGTACTGTCTCAGGAAAGATGTATAAATAATATATTGAAGACAAAATGATGCTTTGGTTCTTCTCCACATGATTATATTGTCCAAAACTTGAAGTTACAATAGATACAATAATCCTGTCGTTCCCCTTGAGACTCCAGCGATTCAAGCAGTTTTAAATTTCAAGTGCTGACTCAGGATGGATGTAGAAATAATATTCTACAGAGAAAATAACGTCCTCGTTTTCCTATACACAATTGTAGCGTTTAGAACTCACTAGATGCAATAATCCAATCTGTCCTCTTTAGCTGAATTACTGATTCTTGACTAATCCAATGATTGAAGAAATATGAAATTAAGAATGCTAATTTAGAAAGGAGGTAGAAACAGTATTGTAAGAGTCAGCAAATTCACAATTTGCTGAACTCTTACGAAATTGAGGAATGAGCTTCACTCGCAAGCAAGCAATAGAGGTATGTGAATATTGTTATAATGGCATTCTGGATTCCATATAGGAGTCAATTGGGAGTCAAGAGGATGATTACAAGTTAGTTAAGAGAAGATGTAAAGTGTTAGTCAGTAGAAGAAGTAGTTAGTCAAGAAGTAGATGGTTAGTGAGATAGTTAGTGCGTGAGTTGAGAAGTTAGAAGTTAGTAAAATAGTCATAAAAGTAGTTTTGGAAGCCGGTGATCAATCGGAGTTTGTTAACTTCATCTTTATACTCTTTATTATTCTTTAATATATTTTAATATTTGTCAAACGTGCATATTGTTTCAAGTTTCTGTTGCAAATCATTCTCCCCTTTCAGAAATATCACATCAGAGCAGATAAGTACATAATAATGTATCCTGACAGTTTAGCAAAGAACCTAATCAACCAAATATAAATTAATTGTAAGTGGAAACCCTTACAATATACTTGAGACATAATAACATATCCGTCTTCTTTTACATAATTATAGTGTTCAAGACTCGGAATTATGATACAATAATCCTATCCTTTCTGTTAGAATGAATGATCGGTTCCTGATCAAACAAGCGATTGAAAAAAAATGGAACTGTGAAGGCTGACTGGAGAAGGATGTAAAAATGATATACCAAGGACAGAATGAAGAAATATTCTTCCTACGGTATGCTTGTAATGCGTCGAATCGTGGAAAACCTTTAAAGTGTGTCAATTTTACACGATCAAAAGATCACAGCGATAGTGCAATGCAAGAAATCAAGACAACATTGCTACTGTGAGAGACAGTGCTGCCACTGAACGGTGAAAGATTTCGAACGATAATAAGGGATTCTTTGTAGCCTCAATTGAAAGAAATGGATTTAGATGGCATGTTCTTTCCAACAGGACACACTTATCGAAAAAAATGTTGCCTTGTTGTCTTAGAGTCCAAGTAGCAGTTACTTGGACTCTAAGACAACAAGACAACATTTAACAGGATCAGACTATTTTTTATGGTCATACAGCGCTACATTTGTGAAATTATTGTGCATTATGGGCTCATCCAATTCTCTCATGCATTTGCTTTGAAATTTCTATATTTGGAGACAAAAATGAATGAAATTTGGAATCTAAATCGAATATAAGATCTGAACGAAACAACAATGGAAAATCCGACTGAAAAGCTATTGAATAATCTGGAGGAAATGGAAATTAATCACTAAAATCTGCTGAAAATAATATTTTCTTTCCATTTGACTCGCAAGGAGTTTCTTCTATCTTGAGATAGAAAAAACATCACGAGAGCCAGGCGATCCATCAACCAGTAGAAATGACTACAAGAGAGTGAGCTCATAACAACAGAACAAAGAATACCCGCGGACTACGAAGCGTAGAATTTGTTTGCCTGACGTCTAAATGTCTGATGATGCATCACTCCTCAATCTTATTATGTTTTCATTAATCAAATTCAGTAATAACTTGAGTTTATTCAATATTTTCATTGGATGTTTGTGAATTACATTAAATTTTGAATGTAGGTATCACGTATCACATATTTGGATTCTGAACTGTGCCTACATTATAATTTTCTCGAATTCATTCGAAAAGGCCTCTGTAAGCCTCACAAACAACATCGACTCTTTCCGTTTCCAATTGGCTGGAAAT
This sequence comes from Dromius quadrimaculatus, assembly GCA_963989225.1. Classification (NCBI taxonomy): domain Eukaryota; kingdom Metazoa; phylum Arthropoda; class Insecta; order Coleoptera; family Carabidae; genus Dromius; species Dromius quadrimaculatus. The sequence goes on along the minus strand of OZ022324.1, from coordinate 67,472,850 downwards.
CAAACGTAATAGATTGAAAATTGAAACTCGGAACATTTTCTGTTTCATTTAATACGAACCAATTTGCCTAATTTAGGCGTTTCTCGCTCGCTGTGTCGTTTTCATTCTGAATTTCTCGTGTAGGTTGGCGAAATGGAAATGTATAGAAACGTGCAAATGGCCAACGAATCATTTGTACCACGTCGAGTAGTGAAACGCTGGCGGTTTGTGAATTCGCGACTGTGGTGACATCTGCGCCTCATTGCAAGTCTAATGTGCGAACGATTTGTTTTCGTCGACAATATCCTACAGTCACCGGAGAGCTGTCAAAGCGTTGATCGAAAAGATTGTTGAATTTGATATGTGCTGCTTGACATCTGCTGCGAATATTGTATAAATTCTTATCGAAAATGATTTTAAAGTGAATATTCACGACGAAGCCGTTCATTCGGAATTTCACATAATCAAGTGTCCAGTGTAAAGACGATACGCAAACAAGTGTTTGACACAGCTTATAAATCAAACAGAACCCGACATGACACTGGTTGGTTTACGCTGCTCCGGCACAATAATCAGATATAGGTCCTGTGGTTTTGGTTGAAGGATATCCGGCATGGTGGGTTCACAGAGACGCCCGATACGTATCCGTCTCCGGGATTATATGACGTCTGTCATTGTCAACGCCGGGACGCCCTCTCAGCGCTGATTGTTGTCTGGCACGCGCTCCCTAATGATCTCGCTTTATTTTATATACTCAACACTTCCACTAACCGACAGGTATATTAAGAACACTGTTAAGATCCTTTTTTGCTGGAAAATGTAGTTAGTTGAAGATGATTCATTCATACTTAGAGGCTCGTCCATGTTTTTTGAACTTAGTGGAAAGATAACCGTTGAAAGAAAGTAATGTAGTACAAATTTCAAATTAGTACAATTGAGAGGACGTGATTATGTTAACTTCACTGTCCCAAAGTTTCCTCTGCAGTTCAAAAAGAATTTTTCAATGTTAATCGACATCCGTGGCTACAAAAGGTTTATAATTCAGGGAAATACATCGCGAAAACACAATACTATCGAATGTTATGCAGCGTAGCTGAAAAAAAGGTGTCAGGGTCTTCACTACAGAACAGATAGCCTCAGATAATCGGACTTGTGAACCGCGAACGAAGTTATGAAAATGGAGTTGATACATAGCATGCAGAAAGATGAATACGCAGCACTGCCATCTACCATATTGCAGCTGAAATAGCAGGTAAAAAGAAATACAAGACACTGGAAAGTAAACTTAGGAAATTTGTTGTACTACTATGAAATGTGAAAGAAACAGTTCAACCATGACACTTGCAGGACAAGTAACCAATCACAACTTTTCGTCCAACACCTCTCTCAAAACGTCTGAAATCGTTTTAATATGTGTAGCATTTGTTATTGTCGTTTGACAGATTGATAAATAATTTTTAATTGAGTTGTCATTCGGACAAGGACAAGAGTTTTTGACTTTTGGCTGAAATAGTTATCGTAGAGAACTTAGAATCACATTAAAATTACATTTAACACAACACACCACAAAATATTACTAACAATGAAAGTCCTTAACCGTAATAAACCTGCCCGCCATTCTTTTCTTTATTTCATCTTTCGTATATAGCTGGAACCAATAGGATGATATGAAAGTTGAGTGAAAACTGATTTTTTTTTTCAACTCAATTGTTCTGAAGGGATGAATTGAGTTGAGAAGAGTCACAAAAGTATTTGAGAACAGTAGGTTGGGCCAATAAGTCTTGTCGCGCCGATTTAATTTGATACTTGGAGTGTTCAAAGCCGCTTTGCCGGATTAAAAGTTAAATAGACGTTGTGAAGTGTCGAGCAGCCCAATTTAGGAATTTTTCACGAACTTGCGGCTGTGACCTCGTGTTATGAAGCTCAGTACATCAAAGCGAAGTTCTAATAGCCCGTCAGGCACGCAGTGATGCGGGTATTGGCTCCTGGATCCTTTCGACCATCCTAGGACCTTTAAACTTGACGCCGTCCCTCTGGCCAACTTTAGCCTGACGTTTGCACCAATGTCAGTCGACCTGTTTTCTTTCAGGACATTTGCCTACCACTGGCTCCGTTTGAAGGCCCAATATTTGGTAAATGTGCTACCAGCTCGACCTCTTGGTTGATGCTGAAAGCCATCGCGTGATCACACCGTTTCGTTACCTCTTGTCCGACTCAACACCGTTTATTATAGGTACTTTTGTTGTTGTGTGCCTCGCGGAGGAAAATACAACTAACGTGGCGCCTCCGGATATGCTCCGGATATGCTCAGCGGCGAGGATACCGACTCCTACATTTTATCGACCATCCAAGGACCTTCGAACTTGACGCCGTCCCTCTGGCCAACTTTAGCCTGACGTTTGCACCAATGTCAGTCGACCTGTTTTCTTTCAGGACATTTGCCTACCACTGGCTCCGTTTGAAGGCCCAATATTTGGTAAATGTGCTACCAGCTCGACCTCTTGGTTGATGCTGAAAGCCATCGCGTGATCACACCGTTTCGTTACCTCCCGTCCGACTCAACACCGTTTATTACAGGTACTTTTGTTGTTGTGTGCCTCGCGGACGAAAATACAACTAACGTGGCGTCTCCGGATATGCTCCGGATATGCTCAGCGGCGAGGATACCGACTCCTACATTTTATCGACCATCCAAGGACCTTTAAACTTGACGCCGTCCATCTGGCCAACTTTAGCCTGACATTTGCATTAATGTCAGTCGACCTGTTTTCTTTAAGGACATTTAGCTACCACTGGCTCCGTTTGAAGGCCCAATATTTGGTAAATGTGTTACCATCTCGACCACTTGGTTCATACTGAAGACCATCGCGTGGTCACACCGCTCCGTTACCTCTTGTCCGACTCAATACCGTTTATTACAGGTACTTTTGCTGATGTGTGCCTTGCGGACGAAAATACAGCTAACATGGCGCCTCCAAGTATGCCGAGAGCTTGATTCTACGATGCTTTAATCCGCGCATGGTCTGCCTGAGATTATGAGCAACGATTACGTGAGCCATAAAGAGTGTTCTAATCTTTGATCCTTATTGAGTGACTAAGCCTAGAATATTTTTTCCTAAATGATCATAGTCATGTGTTTACCGGCTCTCTATTCGAGATGGTATGTTGATTTTACCAGAAAACTATGGTTACTATTGTTATGCTGACTTACCGCCCATGGGCAAAGGCGATAAGTAAAAAATTATGGATTTTCACAAAAAATATTCATTCATTCATCTTTATTTGCTATCGAACAGATTGATATTTGATTTTTAATTGAGTTGTCATTCGGACAAGGCCAAGAGTTATTGAGTTTTGGTTGAAATTGTTTCAATAGGAGTCAGTAGCAGACAGGGCGCTAACTCAGAATTTTTTGAAGCTTAAAATTACATTAAAATCACATTTAATATAGTGGCTTAACACTCCTTGAGAAGTTGCGCCGCTTTTAACGAAGCTTTCCAGATCATTTTTTTCTGAAGGGATCGCTCTTCATTACAACTTTAAATATTCTTGGCTATGTTGCTCCATATTTTCCTGTTTTCTGTTTTTTGTTTCCAATCTCTAATTCCTGCTAGTCTTAAGTCTTCTTCTACTTCTTTTATCCACGTTGATCTTGGTATTCCCTTTCTTCTTTTGCTTCTAGGGCTCCACTGCTTTATTGACTTGATTGTATTTTGCTCGCTGGCTCTCCATACATGCCCAAGCCATTTTATCCTTTGTTGTTTTATTATTTTTACTATGTCTTCTCCATTTAGTTCTTGTTCAATCTCGTGGTTCATTCTTATTCTATATTCTGTATCTGTCATTTTTATGGATCCTAATATTCTTCTTATCATTTTCCTTTCAGTTATTCTCAACTGTTTTTTGTTTCTTTTTTGTCATTGACATTGTTTCCGCTGCGTATAATGGTTCTATATATTCTTATTTTTGTAGTTTTCGATATAATTTTACTTTCTAGAAGTTTTCTGTTTGCGCGGAAAGCTTTATTTGTTGCCGTTATTATTTCTTTTATTTCTATTTGTTCGTTAACAATACTCCTAGATATTTGAATTTATCTACTTGCTCGTATTAAAACTCTTCTCTTTTAATCATATTTTCTTTCACCTTGCTTCCAATTATCATTATTTTGGCTTTTCCTTGATTTATTTCTAGCCCTATTTTCTTTTCTTTACTTATTATTCCCTCCAGTATTCTTTTCATCACTTTTCTATTCTTTGCTACAATTGTTATGTCATCTGCGTATGCTATTATTTGTCCTCCTCTTGATCTGAGTGTTCCCTTTGTTATATTTCCCATTGCGTGCTCTAAGGCTAAATTAAATAACGTGGCTGATAGGGCATCGCCTTGTCTTACTCCTTTATTTATTATTATGTCTCCTGTTTCTCCTTTTTGAGTCCTAATGCTTATTTTTGTTCCTCTCATGGTCATAGCTATCAATCTTCTCAATTTTCCTGGTGCTTGCAAGTCTTTTAAAGCTGCCATTAATTTTCCCCTTTTAATTGAGTCGAACGCCTGCTTAAAATCAATAGAAAGTATTTCAATGTTTAGTTCATATTCCAGTGTTTTCTCAATTATTTGTTTTATAGTGTGTATGGCATTCGTAGTTGACTTCCCTTTCACAAAGCCACACTGATATTGCGCGATGGTCCCTCTTGTCACATTTGTTATCCTTCCCTGTATTAATGTCGATATTATTTTGTAAGCTGTGTTTAAAAGTGTGATTCCTCTATAATTTTGACATACTTGTTGGTCTCCTTTTTACCATATTTTTAGTATAGGCTCATATATTTGCTGCATGAATATTTTGCCCCCGTATTTTATTAGTTCTACATGTTCATTTCTTTTTTCCTGGTGATCTACCGTTTTCCATGTTTTTTATTATTTCATTTACTTCGTCTAGAGTAGGTTCTGAAAATTCTATTTCGTTTTCTTCTGGGGTATCAACTTTTAGTTCTTGTTCTGACTCAGTTAATAGATCTTTGATGTATTCCATCCACACCTTCTTGTATTGTTAATCATTTTCTGATGAAACTCCGTTTTTGTCCTTCATTCCATATGTTTTAGCTTTATATGTTCCATTTTGTTCGTTTATTTCTTTATAAAATTTCTTTGTGTTTCTATTCAATCTATCTTCTTCAATGACTAATTTTTTTCTCTACCTATATTTTCTTATTTTTCTAATATTTTTATTACATTTATTCCTTAATCTTTCGTATTCGTTTTTATCTTCACTCTTATTTGTTGCTACAAATTATAATAAAATAATAATAAAAAGTCATAATAAAACTCCTTAACCCAAATAATCCTTCTGGCCATTTCTTTTCTCTAGTGTTTCTGTTTAAATAACTTTATTCAATATTTCAACATTGTTTCTTAATCTTCTAGATATCCCACATCTTTATTCTGTTCTTATACATCTATATTAAGCTTTCATACAATAAAAATATTCACAGGACCACATGAGGTTGACGTCAGAAAGCATTTACCATAATTGTGCTGTATTTCTATTTGTAAGCATAATTGCGAAGGTAGATATCGATGACATTCGAGGTCTGTGCAGGAACAATCTGACTTTGAGTCCACAGTTCAAGAAGAAACTTTACAAGTTTTCCTCACCAAACGACATGACATACGAACAGCTCGATCAACCGTGGTACACTTTTGTGTGAACGTCGAATCTCGTGTATGTCCATTATACAATAAGAGAAAGTATTGAAATGACTGAGAGTTGTACGGCAATAGATTTATGATCCTGAGACGAAAGCTCAGATCATCTCAGCAGAAGACACTGAAAGAACAACGAGCTAAAGAAGCGTGTAAGCGTGTAAGAGTAACAGTTCAATGATCTGGAGTGTGTTTGCCATCAAAGAAAAATCAAACAGTTGACAAAGAGTACAACTACGAAATTCTAAAGCCAGTACGTGAAAGGATAAGGAGAAAATAGCCTAATTCATTAAAACATGACGACATCGTCCCTAAATTGGAATGTACTTCGGAAAAAAGAAATATTGAGGATCTCAGAAGAGATAAAGAAATGCGACGAAGCAGTAATTAGCAATTGTGCGTAAGAAGAAGCTGACAGATGGTGGCATGTTTGAGGAGACGGTGCCAATGTTGACCAAAACTAATTTTACTTCCTACTAGTACTTTTAGTTGGAATACCTTGACAATAAACCCCGTATAGAATAGATAGGGAGCTATTCTCCAGGTACCATGAAAATAATCTTTGATCCATATCTGCTTGACTCTAATTCCCTAATGATTACGATTTTATACAGTGATGATTCGACTGAAGTTTGTGGATACTAATTATCACGATTAATATTGTAATTGGTTGTAGCAATAATAGTTGATAAGCAAATACGATTCGTGTGGGAAATAGTTACTAGGCTTGTTGCTTGTTTGCGTGTATTATTGGTTTTGATCTTTGTGTGGAATTTCTATGTTCACTGCGAATGTACAGTGGTTGAACAAACGGATTAATCCATCTGATCTGGTCTGTAGATTCCAAATTATCAACAAGAACTAATATTACCTCATTCCAGTGACATTACAATGAAGATAGAAGTGTTTTGTGAAATCTGTAAGTTTTCAGTTGCTACTAACAAAAGCCTGAAATATATTTATGATGTTACTTGATATAGTAGAGCCTTTGGTTATTATTCTACAATCAGATATAAGCAGAAATTTGAATAATTGTTTTTCAATACTAAATCAATCCTCTTGTACTACTAACTCTATACTAGCCAATAAATGTACGAATATGTGGCATGTGTGTCATGTTCCTACATCCCCTCTGTTGAGCTAATTACTGTCCTATTTTCCCTGCGCTATCGCTTTATTCAGAGATACTGTATCACAGCGTCGCCCTTTCTACCAATCCCGTCCCAGTTCCTGCACATGTGTCAATCAAGATGCATAGACATGTCACATCGTTTGACACAGCAGGATCCGATCTGTGCTTTGCTGGTGCGTGCGTTGATACGCATGGACGCACGTATACATAACACATTATTGATAAACTAACACCAAGGTAACACAGTTTCTCACGCACGAAATTAATATACAGCAGATAAATTAGTTGATTGGATGAATCAAGAATAACTATCCTCTAGAAGTCTAGATACATGGGACCTCTCAAATTTATATCTCGTTAACCCCAACACCTACAGAAAGTGTGTTACTTTAAAAAACATATTGTACCATGCAAGATGCTGCTGGGTACCGGAGCGAATGTCACCGTTGTGCATCCAAAAGTTTTTGCAAAAATAAGACAAATTTCAAGAGAACGTGCCCAGAACTAGCGGATTTTACTGAAGACAGCAAATGGGGACAGAATACCAGTACTTAGTGTAAAGGAGCTTGAATTTACAATTGGCAATTTGAAGAAAAACCATCAAGCATTCATTGTTGCAATTGTGGATGACTGTATTTTGGGCGTCGAGTCCCTGCGAGATCTTGGCTGTGTCTTGGATTTGAATTGCGATGTTCTACGAATTGGTAATGGAAAAGATTGTCGACATATGGAAATAGAAGTGACGGATGTTGTTGCTCCAAAGAATTTCCTGGTACCTCACGCTCGGAAAAAGTAGTTCCAATTAAGTTAGACAACGTTCCAGAAGGTACAACGTATACCTTTGAACCTGACAGGACTCTAAGCTGAAATAAATCTGTTATACTAGCCAGAACTCTAGTAAAATCCTCACGACTGGTAGTTAGAATTCTAAACGTTTCGGATTGTCCAGTTCGTATTAGAAAGGAAACACCGTTAGGTAGCTGAGAGGCCGTAACATTGGTTCGTAAGAATGAAGAAACATTCCTCAAGAAGATCCCATTCAACAGAAGAACAGAAGAAGAAGCTACGCAATTTGCTGCTGGAATATCAGAATATCTTTGCTAAGGATTCAAATGATTTTAGGCGCACACATATAGTTCAGCATGAAATCAATGTTGGAAATGCACAGCCGATAAAACAGCCCCCAGGGCGAATAGCTTTATTCCGGATTGACAAAGTTCAAGAACTGGTAGCCGACATGCAGAAGAGAGGAGTCATTGAACCATCAACAAGTCCGTGGGTCTTTCCGATTGTTTTGGTGAAGAAGAAAGATGGTTCTTCTCGGTTTTGTGTGGATTACCGGAAGTTGAATGAAGTAACAAAGAAGGACTCATACCACTTACCAAGGATCGATGACACCCTCGATACTGTTGGAAATTCAAAATGGTTTTCTACCTTAGACTTACATAGCGGTTTCTGGCAAGTGGAAATGAACGAGAAGGATGAAGAAAAGACAGCATTCACGTCCTGTGCGGGTCTATGGAAATTTACAGTCATGCCTTCTGAACTCTGCAATGTTCCGAGTACGTTTGAGCGATTGATGGAAAGAGTGCTACAGGGGTTGTCCTGGTAAACTGCACTTGTTTACCTTGATGATGTGATAGTTCATGAGGGAGACTTTGAAGAAGAAATGATCCGACTGAGACAAGTGTTCCACCGGTTGAAAGAAGCCAACTTGAAATTAAACCCGAAAAAATGTCACTTGTTCCAGAAGACAGTCAAATATTTGGAACATGTGTTGTCCCATTGAAGCTGTGAAAACTTGGAAGATATCAAGCAATATCTACGAACTGAGAAGCTTTCTGGGTTCGGCCAGTTATTATCGCCGATTTGCTAAGAACTTTTTATTAATTTGCTTTAACAGAAAATAATTGACAATTGAGAGTCAAGAAGCTTTCGAAACACTAGAGAATGCTCTTACGACGTCTCCAGTGTTGGCGCATCCAAACGAAAAGGGCAAATTCTTCTTGGATACGGGCGCTAGTTATTTTGGAATTGGATGTTCTCTCAAGAACAGGACGTAGTTGAGAAAGTGATGGCTATTACAGCAAAACTCTACATAAGGCTCAGAAGAATTGGTGCGTTTCAAGAAAATCGATGGAGAATTTTCACATTAGTATACGGTCGAAAATTTGTCGTCAAAATCGACCATTCAGCGCTGCAGTGGCTGATGAAGTTCAAAAATCCTGAAGGACAAACAGCTCGCTGATTGAAGCATCTGCAGACATATGATTTTGAAATCCGTCATAGACCGGGAAAAACTCATGCTAATGTGGACTCTTTGTCCCGTCGACCATGTGACGATGATTGTAATAACTGCCGTAAGCAGGGGGAACGTGAACGATCCGTAAACATCACCAGAGTGGAAGAATTTGAATGGAATTCTCTGATAGTCAGAAATGACTTACTATACCGACCATGGGAGAGCTCCGATAGAAAGATAACGAAAGAAAAACTGATAGTGCCGAAAAATTTGAATGAGCGAATTTTAGAACAATTACATGATGGTAACAGCGGTGTACATTTTGGCATCAAGAAGACATTCGATGGGTTGTCTGTCGGGAAGATGTAGAACAATATTGCAAAACTTGTGAATGCTTTAACTCAAGGAAGGGGCTTGCCACTCGGCAGCGCGCTAAGATGCAATAGTACAACGTAGGCTCTCCGTTTGAGAGAATTGCTGTGGACATACTTAGACCTTTGCCTATTACTGAACAGGAGACAAGTAATTGGTTGTTGTCATGGATTATTTCACCAAGTGGCCGGAAGTGATACCAGTAAGCTGAAACAGTTGCGGAATCCTTTATTGAGAACGTGATCTCAAGATTCGGGGTGCCGTTGGAGTTACACTCTGATCAAGGCAGAAAATTTGAGTCTGACCTTTTCAAATGTGTAATGAAGATTTTGGGCATAAGCAAAACAAGAACTACAGCGCTATATCCACAGTCTGATGGCATGGTGGAACGTCTCAACAAAATAATTCTGGATGATCTGTCAAAAGGATAAGAAGATTCATCAGTGCCTACTAGCGTACAGGTCGGCGGTCAATATCCACCCAGTACACTTCAGCTAAGTTGATGATGAGTCGAGAGCTGCGGTTACCGGTGGATATGGACATCTATCTGAAGACAACGAGCAACAGTTGTCGGAATGGGTCAGTCATCTTCAAAACAACTTGAAGAGCATCCATGAGTTTGCACGGCAAAACATACATGGTTCTATAAGCTCAGAAGAAGAAGAGGAAAGTGTACCAAATTGCAGAAAGACTGGGAAGAGCCATATGAGGTCATAAAATGTTGGAACGACGTTGTGCTCCGGATACGGATGGGCAGAGACGGCAAACCAAAAGTCGTTCATGAAAACAGGCTGCGGTCGTATCAAGGACAAGATTCTGAGTTCGCCGAGGACGACGAACCATGAGCGGGGAGCAGTGTCTCAAATATGGAATATTTGTAGTAATTAAGTCACATAATTATTTTTTAACTGTAATCCTAGTTAGTATTGACAAGGTCGATGTTCAATTGTCGGACATGATTGACAGGCTATAGTCACTGGATGTTCGATGGTTGCCAGGCAATAGTTGTTAGACAATTGAATGTTGGTCCATTGTAGGTACATAAGAGCGCGAGCTAGGAGAGGAGATTTAGTACGAGTAACTGTGCGCGATATTGTGAACATTATATATTAATATTAATCTTTTTGAATCTATTTATACCCTTTCGGGTGTCTAGATTGTAATTATTTTCACTTTAGGTTATTGGTCAGTTCTTTCCACTCTTGTCTATTTTATGCTATTCTCTTCGCTTCTTGCCAGCTGATGCTGTTTCTGTGGAGAATTTCATTTATGTTTTTTTTCCCATGTCTTCTTTGGTCTTCCTCTTTTTTTCTTTCTTGTGGTTCTTGCTTTCCAAACTTGCTTCGTCTGATTTTCCTCTCGTATTCTGACTAAATGACCATACCATGAAACTTGTTTCTTTTCTATGGTCTTATGTATGGTCTCTATTTCTAAATTATCTCTTATTCGTTCGTTTCTTATTCTGTCTATCCTTGTAACACCTTCAACTCTTCTTAAGTATCGCATTTCTGATGCTTGTACTTTACTTTTCAGTCTTTGCTCTAGTATCCTCGACTCACTTCCGTATATTAAAGCTGATCGGTATACCGTTTTGTACAGTGTCATTTTTGTATTCTTGGATACTTGCTTATTTCCTAGTACCGCTTTGTTGAGTGCATAGTAGTTTCTGCTAGCTGCTTGTATTCTTTTGTTGATTTCTGGTTCCATATTTCCTTTATTATTCATTATTGCTCCTAGATACGTACAGTCTTCTACTTGCTCTATTTCGCATCCATTTAGCTGTATATTAGTGATTATGTCCTCTTTCGATATCACCATTACTTTTGTTTTTTTGACATTCATGTTCATGTTGTGTTTTCTCAATTCCTCGTTCCATACATTTGAATTATATTTCATATCTTCCTCATTCTTAGCCAGGACTGCTAGATCGTCTGCAAATGCACACTCTGCTATTTTAATTACGGTCAACTGGTAATGTCCAATGTCTACTTTCTTGGTTTTATCTTTTATTTGCTTCATTAAATTATCTAAGAAGACAATAAATAATAATGGGCTTAATGCTCCTCCTTGTCTTAAACCCTGCGTGGTGTTGAATTCTCCTGATATTTCGTTACCCGTTCTTATGTAATTTGTTGTTTCTCTATACACGCTTTTTATGGCGTTCAGCAGTTCTATGTTTATTTGTCTTTCTTCCAGTATTTTCCACATTTGTTTCCGTGGTACCTGGTCAAAAGCTTTTTCTAGATCGACAAACGTAATATAGAGCTTGCTTTCTTGTATCAGAGTTTTTTCTATAAGCCTCCTAATTGTGTATATGTGGTCTTGTGTGCAATGTCCTTTTCTGAATTCGCTTTGTGACCTTTCCATTTTTGATTTCACCTCTTGTCTTAGTTTCTCTTCTAGTATGGCTTCATATACTTTGGCTGTCGTGCATATTAGTAATATCCCTCTGTAATTGTTACAATTCTTATTGTTTCCTTTTTTATGAATGGGGAAAATCACTGCCTTTTCCCAATCTTTAGGGATTTTTCCTATTGTCCAGATTCTATTTAGCATCACTAATAGTATTTGCTCTCCTGCTGGCCCATGTATTTAAGTTGTTCTGGTCTTATTCCATCGTGTCCCGGAGCTTCTCCGTTTCTTATCCTATTTAATGCTAGTTTCATCCCTTCTTCTGTTATATTCTCTGTTCTTTTGTGCTTCTTGATGTTCCCGCATTGCTGCACTTTGGTTTCCCTTTTTGTTGTTTTCCAATGTGTTATAGAATAATTTTTTATTTTCTCTAAAATTATCTTCCAACTTATTTCCAAACTGTTCCCAAGATTTTGCCTTGGAAATTTTGATAACTTCTTTCGTTTTTTTCTCTTGTTTCTCGTATTCTTCCTTATCTTCCAGTTTTTTTGGATTGAGGAATATTCCCCATTTCTGCTTCTTCTTTTTAACTTCTTCTCTAACTTCTTCATTCCACCAGTGTGTTTGCTTGTTGTAGCCTTTTTTTCTGATCACTCCGCACGCTATTTTTGCTGCCTCTTCTAATATATATTTAAATGTACTCCACATTTCTTCTACGTTATTCAAATTTGGTCTCGATGTGCTGTTTATAAGTTCTCTTATGTCTTCTTCGTACTTCTCCCTTGTTTCCTTTTCCTTTAACTTATCTACTCTTATTTTCATTGTATTTTTCTCATTCATGCTTGTCTTCTGTTTTTGTGTTGCCTTATTCATTACTCTTATTTTTGCTATCGTTAGATAATGGTCGCTTCCAATTTCATGCCCTCTTTTCACTCTTACGTCATTATCATTCTTTCTTTGAGTGCTGTTGGTTAGAAAATAGTCAATTAGCGATCTTTCGTTCTTGCTTCGCACTTCTCTGGTATATTTGTGGATTTCTTTGTGTTCGAAGATCGTGTTCAATATTATCAATCCATTTATGATGCAGAAATCTATCAGTCTGATGCCGTTATTGTTTCTTACTGGCTCACCATGAGTTCCCATTATTTCTTCCAAACCTTTGTTCTTTGTTACCCACACTTGCATTAAAGTCCCCCATCACGTATATAGGTTCTACTAATTTTTCAAATTCTAATTGTAGCGTATCCCAAAAATCATCTTTAGTTGTTTTGTCCTCGTCTTCATTTGGTCCATATATTATTATTATTCTTGCTTTGAATCCCTCAATATCTTCTAGTCTTATAGTAAGTATTCTATCATTCACTCCAACCCATTTCTTAATTGATTGCTCCATTTTTTTATGAATTATGCAACCCACCCCAGTTTTCGCTCTTTCATTTTCATCGACTCCGCTTTATATTGTGAACGTACGAGTTTGTAAAGTGAAGATTTACACTGTAACCTGTGTTAATAAATCATTCTAAGTAATATTTGTAGCAATATTAATTTGACATCTTAGACTTTTCTGGATTGTAAAGTAAGTATTGAGCAGCTGATCTCAAGTAATCAACTAATCTTGATATCATCTGCATCCTGCCTAAGGAAGTACTTAAATATAATTTTCCTACGTCCGATATAAATCCATCTTGGAGAACCGTATTTCAATGACAAAGTTCGATTTTAAACTTGTTGACTACAATCAGAGAGAATTCAATACTGAAAGAAAGCAAAGGATGCTTCGGTTCTCGTATTGCTCGGATTGCAAATGCTGCATCGACCAGCGTTTGTTTATTTGCATTAGTATCCTCTTCTCTATTTCTAACAACAAAAGCAGTTCGTTTATAATTCCTCATGACCAAAGAATCCTATTACCAATGTGCTAACAAAAGTCAGAAAAGATTCTATTCGTCACAATAAATAGTGATAATCTTGCCACAAAGACTAAAAACCCTAACTGATGCAAGCCCTGCAGTGGTGTGAAGCGTTAATCCATGGATTACATTGTGTATTGGAATGATTATGTGCCCAACAGAGCATAGACCATACAACGCGTATCCGCCTAGTCCAAGCTCATGTTAAGCTTGGCTGACTTATCTGGGAGCTATTTATAAAAGTAGAAGCTTGGGTGAAACGAGACACTGAACCTCTGAATGTCACGATATTCGGTGTACATTGCACAGTAAAGTCTAGTGCTCTTGAAAAGAGAATAATGTACCTTCCCTCCATTCTTTAATGATCATATTGTAGTTGTATGTCTGTTTGGGGCTCATGTGCCAGACAAATATAATCTTGAAGGAAAAATTGATCGAAGCACAATTTGGAATTGCATGATTCAGTTTAGTTTATCGAGTTGAAAATTGTAAACAGGTGCACCATAATCCATGAAACCTTCCGTGGGGCTGGTGATAAGTACGAAGCGTTCAGTTATTCTAATAACTACGATATTTCACGAGGGTTCCAATACAAACAGCAGTATGGCGTGCGTGCTCCAAACATACTACAAATGAGTACACCAGCAGTAATAACAATAATGAACGCTAATTATCCACCACAAGATAAATATCCCGTGGCGGCGTGTGTTAACGCTACCGCAGGGTTACCAATGTATACCTATCCACCCTATGTTTCATTATCAAAAGCAAGAGGAATTTCTGGTTCATTGCAAATACAAGTAAACTGAAATAATAACAATGTATTAGAATATCATCAGTAAATTGGATCAACTTGTGTTTGTTGATGAAATAAATTGAAAATAGTGATGTGGCCTTATAAGTTTTCAAGATGAGATAATCACTTTCTAAACAACCAATTCTCATTTGTCTTGTTAATCACATTTCGCAAGTTGTTTTCGGTTGATAGAAGAGGACAAATACATCATTATAATATCAAGAATGAGTTATTGTGGATGTAGGGACAAAGCCATGTATTTCACCTTCATGTGTATTTGCAACACCCCATTACCAGATATAATTACAGTTCTCCCGCGCAGACACAAACACAATTGTGTAAATTCCATTTCCACATCTATGTGTCCCATCACCAGACACATACCGGGATTCTGCACCGTACTACTAACTTAGGGCTTATGTGAGAAGTATAATGTAATTTCAAAAGTCCTGTACAAGGCAAGCTTAGATTACTAATGCCTGCGCAACCCTCGCAGATTGGCTGTTAGTCTCGTCGACCTTCGTCATCACTCACAGTTCTCTTCAGGTTGAACACACTTTTCTAAACATCCAAAAACTAATTTGCGATAGATCAGTTTCACTTCGGTTATTTTATACCTGCTGTGTGAATGTTGAAACAATGCCACTGAACTTTTTTCCAATTATCTTATCCTGCAAGCTTAAATGTAATTTCAGTCCTCTACCAGTTGTCATTGTTGAGTTGTGAAGTTCAAAGTGCGAAGACAGGTTAGTTTTTCGATCCGATTTTGTTACCTAAACCAGGGCTAATCGATCAGATTTTTCTCCCTCATAATAAAATAGGTATAAATAATCTAGCTAATCTAAAAAAAGTGGAAACAAGTGAAACTTTGCCCCTATCTCAGGGATTAGTGTGGTGGAATTGTGAATTAGTTGTATAAATAATAACAAAAAAATACTTGCGAAGAACGTGCAATAAAACCTGTGGTTTGGAAAAATTTTAGTGTGAGTGCCGACGTCACGAAGTCCACGCGAAGTGAGTGACCGGGTATCAAATATCAGGGGCTGCTGCTGACGTAGCGTAGGGTGAGTAAGGAAACAACAACTGTAGAGAGGGTCAAGCAACACCAGGCGATGCAGAAACAAGAAAATGAGTCGGACGGATCTTCAACAGATGGCAGTCGGAAAAGACAAAATACGAGTTAATTATTTGGAAGGTGCAAGAAAATACCGAGATCCCCCACTAAAGCCACCCAACAAACTGCAGGAACGGAAGATTTAAAAAATATGATGGTGGAAATGATGAGGGAAATTAAAGAAATGAGATCGGAACAAGCAAAACATTTAACAGTTATAGAGAAAGTAAATGAAGAAATTGAAGAGCTTAGGAAAGAGAATAAAGAACTAAAAGAAAGAATTGCGCTAGTTGAAGGGAAGGTACATAAAAGGGAAAGACTTTAATAGTAATAGACAAGAAATAGAAAAGTTCTGCAAGGAGTTAGTCGAAGTACAAGTAAGGATAGAGTCGGCTCAAGGAGGGAATGTAGGAGCAACAAGCAATTTCATGACAGTAGTAAAATTAAGCAGTTGGAAGGAAAAAGAACTGATTATGAAGAATAAAAACAAACTTAAAGGCAGCAAGATATACATAGACGATGACCTGACTAAAGAGGAAATAGCAATTTGAAAAATTCTTAGGGAAAGAGCTGAAAACGAGAGAAAGGAAGGAAAAACAGCTTAAGTAGGCTATAAGAAAATATACATCGAAGAGCAATGCTGGATATGGAAAGCAGGGCAATTGAAAGAGCAAAAAACTGAGGCATGACAACAAAGAAACGGATGTAATAGGTAATGACCAAGCAATGACCAAGGATAAAAGAATTTTAGAATTATTCAAGAAACATATAAATGAAACGCTTATATCAGGAACATGCAATGTAAGAGGAACAAATGAATCGGGAACACTCAAAAACCTATCAATGTGCTTAACACAATATTGGATTGACATACTGGCACTTCAAGAAACAAAGCAAAAATCAAACGACATAATAGCAGTAGATAATTATATATTTTTCAGTAGTGGAAACGACACCAAATATTTTGGCACAGGTTTTATGATAAAAAAAGAATTGAAGCAGAAAGTTATAAAATTCGAGCCAGTGTCCGAACGAATATGTACAATACGACTAAGAGGAGAGTACCGAAAAATCAGTATTATAAATGTACATGCACCAACAAACGAGAAGGACGAGGAAGTAAAAGATAAATTTTATGAAGAGCTTGAGAGAATAATAAATTCGATACCAAAATATGACCTAAAAATAGTTATTGGAGATCTCAATGCAAAACTAGGCAAAGAGGAAATGTACAATACTACAATAGGTGCACATAGCAAACATGAACAAATGAGAACGGACAAAAGTTGATTGATTTTGCAGTAACCAACAATATAAAAGTCATGAGCATACATTTCGAAAGAAAAGATATATATATAAAGGAACATGGATATCACCTGATGGGCGTACATGTAATCAAATAGACCATGTATTAATAGAGAGTAAGCATGCGAAACAAGTTAAAAATATCACAAACAAGAGAGGTGCAGTACTAGACACAGATCATTTTCTTGTAAAAATAGTAATAGTTGCCAAAAGTAACACAGGATAAACACAACCGTTTGAAACGATATGACACCTCGCCACTAACTAATGAGAAAAGCAGAGAGCAATTTCAAAGTCAACTGTCGAAGAAGTTAAAGCTAGCAGAGCAAGTTTCAGAGGAAAGGGTGGATATAAAATGGAATAAATTAGAAGGAGCAATACTTATAGTCTCAGAACAGATGCTGCGCAAAAATGTGAGGGACAAAAATAAGCAATGGTTCGACGAAGAGTGCAAAAGTGCAATTAGGAAGAGGGATATGGCTAAAAGAAACCTACTACAAAATAGCTCAAATGAAAATAAATTGAAATACAACATGCATAAAAGACGAACGAAACAATTGTGTAGACAAAGGAAAAGGCAAATGATGGAAGAAAAAATGATAATATTAGAAGAAGATTTTAAAAACAAGGAGTCGAGAAACTTTTATCAGGAGGCCAAGAAACAAAGAACAGAGTATCAACCGCCATTAGTGTACTGTAAAAATAAAGAGGGAGAACTAGTGACAGCAAAGGACAAACTACATGTATGGGAAGAATATTTCAAGGAAGTGCTAAATGAGGGAAATCTGACTTTGGAAACTACAAATGAAACCGAAACAACTCAACAAGAAGGGAATAGTATAGAGCAAAACCAACCAGACATAAATGAAATTCGAGAAATATTGAACCAGTTGAAAAATAATAAAAGCCCGGGAATAAACGGAATAACATCAGAGATATACAAAAATGCAGGAGACGAAGTAATCCAATATAATATGGAAATAATAGAGGATATATAGCGGACTGACTTATATGCTCAATTTATAAAAAGGGGGACAGACTGAAATGCAATAATTACAGAGGTATAGCACTATTAGACGTGGCGTACAAAATTTTAGTAGGATGTTTAAAAAATAGGGTACAAAAACAAGCGGACAATATCCTAGGAGAATATCAAGCTGGTTTTAGACCGAACAGATCAACTACGGATCAAATATTTGCACTGAAACAAACTATAGCGAATAGTTATGAACACAATCTAAGCCTGCAAATGTTGTTTATAGATTTCAAACAAGCATATGACACAATAAATAAACATAAGCTGTATGAAGCACTCGCAGAACTAAGAATGCCCAAAAAAATGATAAGATTAATTAAGATGATCCATGAAGAGACAAAATGCAGAATCCTGGTGGATGGAGAAACATCAGAGAGCTTCGATGTAAACAGAAGACTGAGGCAAGGAGACCCAGTATCACCTGTCCTGTTCAACTTGGCGCTAGAGTGGGTTATAAAGAAAAGCAGAATCTACACTAAAGGAACCATTTGTCAACTAAAACACCAATGTTTAGCGTTTGCAGACGACATAAAGTTGATAACCAGAACAAAAACAGAACTAAAGGAGGTATTCAAACGTTTAGTCCAAACGGCGGAAGAAATGGGATTAAAAATAAACGAGGATAAAACCAAATACATGGAGATAGAGTCGGAACATCAAGAAACACAAGGTTGGAGAAGGTAAAACCTACGCATTCGAGAAAGTTGAAAACTTTGTTTACTTAGGTGTTACGGTAACAAACAACAATAGCGAAGAACGGGATATCATAACACGGATAACGAAAGGAAACAGAAGTGCGGGAGCTATGGAGAAACTATTAAAATCGAAAAGTGTGTCAAGAAGTGCAAAAAAGCGGTTGTATAAAACCATTATAAGACCGGTGGTACTGTACTATAGTGAAATGTGGGTGCTAAACAAGACTATGCAAAATAAGCTAGAAGTGTGGGAGAGACAAATTCTGAGGAAGATTTATGGTGGTGAAAAAGATGGTGATGTGTGGTTAAGACCAACTAATACCGAGCTAATGGAACTCTATGGTGAACCTGGAATAGTGGAAGTGGCTAAAGCACAAAGGTTACGGTGGCTAGGGCATGTGCTGAGACTACCAGAGGACAGAGTAGTAAGAAAGATGCTAGACGGAGGTGTTGTGAAGAAAAAAAGAAGGGGAATACCAAAGGAGAGGTGGTTTGATGCGGTGAAAAAGGACTTAGAGACACTAGGAATTACGAACTTTAAGCGATTAGTACAGGACCGTAGAAAATGGCGAAAAATTGTAACAGAAGCCATGGGCCTACGTGGCCTGCAGCGCTAAATTATCCTGAATATAGTTTTATAGATACTCAAGTCCTTATGACTCGAAGCCAAAGCGTGAAAGGCAATAGAAACTTCTCATCGATTTCGGTAAACTTTTCACATACGTACTTCCAGCATCGTTAAAGAAAAAAAAGAGCAACCAGTATCCTCGTCGTGGCCGTCACCCTACCTACTGAAATATTCAACAGTAATCAGTAACACTGTTTTAACGGAACGTACACTTGAGCTGCAAGGTTGAACATTGAAGGGATGGAGAGTAATTACATCAAGTGTTTATCCTAAATTTCATTTAGCCTACAAAAACAACAAGGATGACGAAACTGTTATTTAAAATTAATCAAGTATTCAACTTCAGTGAACTGAACACTCAACAACTCTTATTGTCGATACTTGAACAAAATTTTGTATACTGGTGGTCGAATTTGTATACACCATATTTTCTATTCATAATCATTGATTGGGAACTACAACACTCATCAACGGAAGACAAAATGGACAAATAAAGAAAAGTTTCATAGCCAGTGGTGAAATTCGTGACCTGGTTCTCCATGATTCAAAGTAAATCTGAATAAAAGTATCATTCCAATATTCAGCTCCAGATGGCTTGAAGGCCTGCAGCCCTATTTTGCCAGAAAAAAATTGAGGTGTGCCCCATTACAGTAAGGGACAGGAATAAGATCATTTCAAGCAGGGATGGGAGCTGATTGAAGATGGTTTCAGTTATTGGAATGGTGCTGGAAAACTATTACTTAAGTGAAGTGTGATAAAACTTCCGAATTAAAGTGTTGAAAAATAGTATGAGGTCTTGTTGTTGTATAATGCTAGAGCTTTTTCAGTTGCTGATTCCCTCTCGCGTACTTATGTTGCGCCACACGAATTATTCTCAAGTGTCTCGTTTGTGCAGTTTCCAACCTCTGAGACTCTAAGACGCAACAGTACAATAATTAACGTAGCGCAGCAACTGACATCTAGACACCTGAATCCTGGAGGCACTGTTCTCCCAGGCTCACAAGCTACTTTCAAACTTATAGCATTATTAGCCATTCAGATAAAAAGCTACATCACTTTTATGTGAAAAAGGAAAAGAAATAAAGGATTTTCTCTTACGAGGATGATTGGAAAGTTTTAAGACAGCTCCATTCAAAATATGTTTGCTGGGTACAGAATGTTTCCGGTCCTAGAAAATTGATGGAAAAGTGGCTCAAACAGTTAGTACAAAATTTGTTAGGTCATCTTGGGAATAGCAATCGGAGATGAATGTCCAAGCCGATCAAGTCTTTTCAAAAATGACCACAAACCAATTGATCATTAACCAACAAAAGATTGTTCTTGGTTCTTGCTCAGAGTCTTAGTTCATGCACATGCATTTGATATTTTATTTGGTGTAATCGAAATCCACTGTTCAATAACAGATAGACAATGGAAATAGAATAACTAGGGAAGAATTGAATTTAGTGATAGTGGCTGTGCTCTTGAAGGAAAAAGAATTATTTGAACTCAATATGAAAACAATGTTAACATTAATACAAAAAAGAGTCCAGAAAGAAACAGAAAACATAATGGGCAGCACCAGTGTGGATTCACGCAAGGCAGATCAACAACACACGCAATACATACAGTTAAATAGATAATAAGAAGAGAAGAACTAATGAGAGCCCTATAAGAATTTGAAATAACAGCTAAACTGAGAAGATTGATCCTGATGCAGTTCAAAACAACCACAATTTATTACGTTCAAAACTGGTCACGGCACTAAATGAACTAATCCTGAATTTCCGCAAACTCTATAGCTTCAAAACGGCTTAGCTCAGTATCAAAAAAAGTAATCAAAATAATCCCACAGCCGGACTGGGTTGTTGTGAGGTTAGCTTTCAAAAATATAACCTTTACCGAAACAAATCTACTGGACGCTACGTAAACTAACTTCAAATGAAACAAAGAATAAGGGCGCCACGCAATTGTTAGATTTTTCGTCCCCAGGCACACAACTGCAAAAGTACCTGTAAAAGAAAAGATGGTGGGATGGACGGGTAGAATATTGGATGTTAGGATAATTCAACTTAAACAGCGATACTTACTCGCCAGCTGTGGGAAAACACTAAATAAAATCACTCTCTGAAAATTAAAGTGGTAGTTATTTTTTTTTTACAGAATAATGATAATCAAATTCATCCAAATAGTGAATATTTCGTAAAATTAATTCAAAAATGTGATAAGGAATATATCATAAATGGCAAAGCGCATATATATATATATATATATATATATATATATATATATATATATATATATATATATATATATATATATATATATATATATAGTGGCTTGGACAACCCAGGTGGAGTTGCGCCGCTTCTACTGAAGCTCTCTAGATACTTTATTTGAGGGGAATCAGTCCTCATCGCCTTGTTCTAAATATTCTGACATATTTCTCTCCATGTCTTCCTATTTTCTGTTTTCTCCTTCCATTTCTTTATTCCTGCTCTATTCAGATCTGCTTCTACATCTTGTAGCCATTTCGACCTGGGTCTGCCTCTTCTTCTGTTTCCGCCTGGTTCCCATTGTAAAATTGCCCTTACGGTGTCTTCTTCTCTTTTTCTTCATATGTGTCCTAATCATTTCGTCCTCTGTTGTTTTATTTTCCTTACTATATCTTCTCCTTGCAGCTCTTGTTCTATTTCATGGTTCATTAGTATTCTATATTCGTTTTCTGTCGTTTTTACTAATCCTGTAATAGTTCTTGCTATTTTTCTTTCTATTATTCGTAAATCTTCTTCATCTTTTTTGGTCATTGTCATTGTTTCTGCAGCGTACATTATTATCGGTCTGATTATTGTTCTATAAACTTTTAATTTTGTTTTCTTTGTTAGGTGTTTATCCTTGAGTAATTTTTTATTTGCGTAAAAGGCTCTGTTCGCTATTAATATCTTTTATTGTATTTCTGTTTTCCTGTCTCCTTTATTTGATAGCATAATGCCTAGGTATTTGAATTTATTCACCTCCTCAAACGGAATGTTACCTATTTTCATATTTCTACTTCCTGATTTTTTTTCTATCCTCATTATTTTAGTTTTGTTCTCATTGATTTTTAGGCCCATTTTGTTTCCTTCTGTTATTATTTGTTCGACCATTTCTTTCAATATTTTCCTATTTTTTGTTGCCATTACTATATCGTCTGCGTATGCTATTATTTGTCCGTCTTTAGTTCTGAGTGCTCCTTTGTTAAAATTCCTCATCACTTATTCCAACGCTATGTTGAACAGAGTTGCCGATAGTATATCTCCTTGTCTTACTCCTTTGTTTATTTCGAATTCCTGAGTTTCTCCTTTTTGTGTTTTAATTGTAGTTGTTGTTCCACTTAATGTCATCAAGATCAATTGCCTTAGTTTAGCTGTTATCCCTAATTCTTCTAAGGCTGTCATAAATTTTCCTCTTTTGATCGAGTCAAACGCTTGTTTGAAATCAATGAATAATAAGTCTATGTTCATTTTATATTCATGTGCTTTTTCTATTATCTGTTTAACTGTATGTATAGCGTCTGTTGTTGATCTGCCTTGCGTGAATCCGCACTGATGCTGTCCTATTATGTTTTCTGTTTCTTTCTGGACTCTCTTTTGTATTAGTGTTGACATTATTTAATATGTCGTGTTCAGTAGCGTTATACCTCTATAATTTTCGCATGTTTGTTGGTCTCCTTTCTTGTGAATTGTGACTATTTGTCCTCTTTCCCAATCCTTTGGCATTTTTTCTATTCTCCACACCTTCATTATAAGTTTATATATATATATATATATATATATATATATATATATATATATATATATATATATATATATATATATATATATATATATATATATATATATATATATATATATATATATATATATATATATATATATATTCGTGTAGTTCAATTCCTCCATATCTTATCAGTTCTCTGTTTATTCCATCTTTGCCTGGAGTTTTCCCATTTTGCCTGCTTCTTATTATTTCTCTGACTTCTACTTTTGTTGGTTCTTCTAATACTCCTTTGTCCGCAATTTCATCTTGTGTTGCAATATCCACGTTTTGTTGCGGGTCTGTTAGCAGGATTTTGAAATATTCTACCCATGTTTTCTTATATTGTTCATCGTTTTCTGTTTTGTTGCCCTTTGCGTCTTTCATACAGTAGACTTTTCGTTTGTATGTTTTTTTGTGTTCATTTAATTTTTATAGAATTGTTTTGAGTTTCTATTCATACTTTCTTCTTCAATATCTGTTATTTTATCGTCTATCCAATCTCTCTTGTTCTTTCTTAGAATTTTACAACATTTCTTCCTTATTTTTTTATAATCTCCTCTGTCTTCTATCCCATTTGTATTCATTCACTTCAGTCTTGCATTTTTCTTTTTTAATACTATTTCTTGGCACCCTTTGTTGTACCATGTTTTTTTATTTTCTTGTTTTTCTTCTCCTATCCATTTTTTTGCAGCTTGGTTTATACAATTTTGTATCTTATGCCACTTATTCTCTACATCGTCTTCTTCTTCATATTTTTCTTTAATGTGCTTCTGTATTTCTTCTTCGTACTTCTTCCTTGTGTCTTCATTGCTAAGTTTTTCTATGTCCCATTTAGTTTTCTTGCTTCTGTCCTTCTGATTTCTTCTTACTTTCTGTTTAAGACTTGCTATTACCATAAGGTTGTCTGAATCCGCGCATGCTCCTCTGTATGATCTTACATCTGTTATATCTGATTGTTTTCTTCTTGTTATTAGTACGTGGTCTATTTGTGTCTGGGTTACTTGGTCTGGGGATATCCAAGTTAAATTATGTATTTCTGGATGTTTATGTTTGGTACTACTTATAATCATGTTGTTTCTTGTCGCTATTCCACATAGTCTTTGAGCGTTGTCATTTGTGTTTTCATGTATTGTATATTTTCCTGCTATCTGCTTTATATGATCTTCTTTTCCTATTTGAGCGTTGAAATCTCCTAATAGTAATAGGGTGTCCTCTTTTGGTACTTTTTCTAATTCCTCTTCTAATTTTTCATAGAATTTTTTTTTATTTCTATCTTTGCGTTTTCTGTTGGTGCATATACGTTTATTATTGACAACTTGAAAGGAGTTGTTTCTATTCTCAAATAGGCTGATCTTTCATTCATCGCTTCAAACTCTATCACTTTCTCTTTTAATTTACCCGGTTATTAAAAAAGCCACGCCGTATTGCCCTTGTTTTTCATCTCCTGAGTATTGTAATATGAAGTCTTTCTTCTCTATTACTCCTTTTCCTTTCCATCGAGTTTCTTGTATTGCCGCTATGTCAATATTATATGTTGATATTTCTCATACTATTTCTTGCATCCTCCCTGGTTGTAGCATCGTATGGACATTCCATGTACTGATTTTTATTTCATTGCGCCTGTTCCTCTTTTTTGATTCTTTTTTGGTTCTACTTTTCACTGTTACGTTTCTATTTAATAAATCCTCATATCCATTTTCTTGCTGGGTCGTCGTACCTCTTCTTTCCTTTCCTTTCTTGCGACTTAGTTTTTTGGGAATAATTTCTCTCTTTGTTTGTCCCACAGCCACATGTTGTTATCTATGAACAGTTTATTAGTGTGAATTTTTACCTGTTTTCCATCCTCTCTTTCCTGTTTTGTTTTGTTTATGGCAAAGCGCATAATAGAAAAATGTAGAACAGAATGGCGGCGATTCGCGTCCCTTGCGCTGACTTAAACAAGTCTTAACTGAATGATGAACGGAACAAATACGTCTATAAACCTACTCCAGAAAAAAGTACAAAATAATGAAAATCAGGCCCGAGATTGATCAATCTGGTTCACTGAACCATTTAGCTGGAGATCATACATGATCCGTCTGCCTGGCGTCTGGATCTCGGCCTCGGATCTGACTTGGGCTGGATTCCGGGTGGTCGAGAAAGCCAAGGTGGAAGTGAGGTATTTCCACAGTATGTACCTTGGTACGGACGACGTTTTATCGTGGATGGTAGCGATTTCAAGCGAATCGACCACTCACAATTTCAAATAATCCCCAACACGTGGGCTGCTCCGCTGAACAAAACAAACTGCCCCAAATAACTTGGGCTTGCACACGCAAAAAAAAGACTTTTGGAATAAGTCCCGATATTGTGGTGGTGAAAAAAAGCTAATAAATAAATTCAACGTCCGTCCTATGCAAGGACTTGAGGCTGACTGTCTCAAATTAAGTCAAGTCTGGTCAGTTCAACTTAATTTAAAATGAACAGTTTTTTATTAAAAAAAAAGACCTAGCGGATCCCCAAGTACTTCACAAAAAAACGTCACGTCACTGCCTGCAGTGCGCGTATTGTCACAGCGACAATTTGAAACAGAAATCCCGAGCTAGAATTAATCAATAAAAGTAAACAATAAACATGCTTTCAATATAACCAAAAAATGAGGATGAAGAAGAAAAAAGAAACGGAATTGGAGATTTGAAAAATGAATGAAACTATAGAATTGAAAACTAAAAGTAAGTAACTGAAGTGAATGAAACTAAGCCCCAAATTAATCCAAACTATATTTTAGAATTTAACCCAGCAAAAAAAAAACCGAAAGCCAAATTGGCACGTAACAGATCGCAAGACAAAAAGGAGAAACCCAGGAATTCGAAATAAACAAAGGAGTAAGACAAGAAAATACATTAACGGCGGCTCTGTTTAACATGGCTTTAGAATATGTGATAAGGAATTTAAACAAAGGAACAATCAGAACTGAAGGCAAACAAATTATAGCAAACGCAGACGATATAGTATTGACAACAAAAAATAGGAGAATATTGAAAGGAATGGTCAAAGAAATAGCAACAGAAGAAAACAAAATGGGTTTAAAATCAATGAGACAAAACAAAAATAGTAAGGATAGGAAAAAAATCAGGAACTATGTAGCCTACAGTTTGAGGAGGTGAATAAATTCAAATACCTAGACATTATGCCATTCAATAAAGGAGACAGGGAAACCGAAATTTTAAAGAAGATATCAGCAGCGAACAGAGTTCACCACGCAAATAAGAAATTACTAGAGGATAAAAACATGACAAAGAAAACAAAAATAAAAGTATATAAAACAATAATCAGACCGATAATAATGTACGCTGCAGAAACAATGACAGTGACAAAATAGGTGAAGAAGATTTGCGAATAGTAAGAAGAAAATAGTGAGAACTATTTTAATACTAGTAAAAACGAATATAGAACACTAATGAACCATGGAATAGAATAAGAACTGCAAGGAGAAGATATAGTAAGGAAAATAAGACCACGAAGAATTAAATGATTAAGACACAAATGGAGAAGAAGAGAAGAAGACACTGTAAGGGCAGTTCTACAATGGGAACCAACCGGGAAGAGAAGAAGAGGCAGACCCACGTCTAAATGGCTACAAGAAGTAGAAGCAGACCTGAGTGAAGTGAGGGAAGGATCTAGAAAGCTTCAAAAAGAAGCGGTGCAACCCCACCTGGGGTGTCTAATCCACTATATATATGAAAGCAAAATAGATTCGTCATCATAAACATAGAATTAGTTATTCTATTATAGATACATTCATTTATATTTCCATAAAATGATAATTAATTTGGAAATCAAATACACCTGAAATATCTCTGTAGATTTGTGCATATTATCATCAAATTTGTGATTTTTAATGAAAATCAAATAATTAATCTGAATATTACAACTCAAATCCCAAATGTACTCAATACAATATATCCATTTGTTTATTTAGTAATAATAGATTGAACAACTAGTTTCAGGATATTTAATCTAGTGCATAATATATAACAGAGTGAAATAATGTGCAAACAAAAATTTGAGAATACGAGCAGGAGCAAATATCAAGCAAATTTATTGGTGGCAGACAGAGCTCCAATGTTTGCATAGCAAACGTGATCTCTTGAGAAGCAGCGTCGAAGTATTAGGGTATCCTAGTAATCCTGGGTAGGAAGACGTGATGTTCCTTGTACAGTTCAAATATTAGGGTTGGCTTATATTAAACTACTAACCCTTAGGGTCAATGACATTAAAAAAAGGAGTCATTATTAGAAAAGGAATTAAGAGATTCTTCACTGGACATTATTGCTAGTGAAAATACTTTTTAAGGTTTATTCAAGGAATGTCTCCAATAAAATACACTTGGAGACTAGTTTTGATGATGGAGTCAAGAGGTGGACAGTCGATTATTATGTTTTGAGAAGAAAAGTGACAAGTAAGAAACCGTGCAACAAAGATGAAATAAGAAAGTTTGCGTAATGATTCGAGCTCAAATCAAACTAACAACTAGAAAATAATTGGGACACGAATCTGGACCTTCTTGAGATTCTGACATCTGATGTCGGATGCCAAAGGGCACTTTATTATCACCGTTGATAGTTTCGTGAAAGATTTCAAACACTTCCTAGAATTAATGAAGACCATCGAGCTCGAACCTGTAAATTGCAAGGAACAACCACCTTAGATTCACTACTTGGTAAAATTTATCGTGAAGCCTCTCTATCGCTTGATGACTGCACCCATTCTCTTTCAAGTTCTGAGATAACATCGCCAGATCCCTCAAGCTGTCGAATAATATCTTCATTGAATAATCTACGTAAATATCTTCCATTACTAAGGTCAAATCTAAATTTCTTTTCGAATGCTTTGTTGCTTGATTTGACTGAGTTGGTGATGTCTGGAATTCTACCATTTCCCCGCAAAGATCGTCTTCCCCGTAATGTAACTGGATGAATTGACCCACACTGTTACGAACTGTTCCATCAAAGTGTACCATAACAGATTACATAGCCTTTATCAAACGACGCTGAATATAACCAGTTGCGGCGGTTTTTACCACAGTATCGATAAGACCTTCTCGATCTCCCATAGCGGAGAAATGAAAATTCGGAAAGTGCCAATCTGGCATGGTATGAATTTTTTACGAATCCTCTTGATTCAGGACCATAATCATCTTTAATGAAATGAGGAAGGGTTCCTTTTCGGAAGCCCAATGGAATACGCTTTCCTCCAACGTTTTGTTGTCCTACACAGGCAATTACCTGAGAGATGTTAATATTGGAACACTTAGAACCAGACACCACCATAGCTTTTAAATTAACGTATTCAGTTGAAGAATTCTTGGCAGAGCCTCCAGTTTTGTCACGAGCATCATTCAGGATACGATTCACTTGATTTTCGAAAGTCTGACGCAGAGTATTACCGGGAGTAGGTTCCAGTTATGGGCTTTTTGGATCACTTTTATGACATCTTCTTTAGCTTTTTTAATTGATTTTTGAGTTTCTACGTAGGTTTAAGGATCGAAAATTGTATCTCCAATACCGATACTATGATCTCCAGAAGCAACCATTTGTTGATTACAATATGAATGTTACCGTAGAAACGGCTGCAAACTTCATGACCAAGTTTGAGGAAACAAATATGCAATAGAGAACTGGCTGAAGTACCCAAAGTCTTTTTGCATTAATACCCATTATAAGTTCGCCACGTTCCACCATTACCAACAAAAAAAATACAACGTGCAAACAAAACCACTGGAACTTAGAGTCCAAGAATATAAACGGCATACGGAGAAAGATGAAACTATCAAATCAGGGATAGCAGAGCACGCCTGGAGAAATCCAATGGGACCAGATCAAAATACCCCAAAAAGACACCTAACAAAAATTCAAAGAGACAACCATCATAATGAAAAATTGGGATGTTGTTTTTAGTCTACCCAGTGTTGAGATGAAGCTTATTTGGAGACAAGCTCTCTCCAAAAAAAGATCACAAGGATCCTGTTCTAAGTGTTGAAAGAAGGCCATTTTCGTTCAATTTTTTCTGAACTTGGAACTAGTATCAATCGATAGCGAAGGTCAAAAACTTCAAGACGAACTAGAGCGTTACCCCTGTCCTGCCCAGGCCAAAAAAAAAACATGATAATAGTAATGGAAGGTGAAGATAGAAATGGACAACACTTAAAGGTGACTGCCACTCTCCTGGACATGATAGGGAGTGGGACTTTGGTTTTTTCTTGAAGTATTTGACATTCGCTGCTGATTTCAGTCATGAGTTCTATCAGGGATGCTAAGCCCTGACAATAACTGATTTTTAATCAAACTTGTCGACTAAAGCATACGCAATTCTTTAATCTAAAATTCATAAATCGGAGATACCATTCAGATGCATCATTTGCTCCAGAAACTCACCAAGTTTCTCTTACCTATAGCATCGCTGTTGATGGGGAAGAGTTCAAGTTTCGTGAAAGACTCCAAACACTTCCTGGAATTGATGAAGACTATCGAGCTAGAACCTGGAAATCGTTTTGTGAGTATCAACGTTGAGAGTTTGTTCATCAATGTTCCAATAAATGAAGCCATGGAAGTCATCGAGAAGAGACTAGTGAAAGACGAAGAGCTTATAAGTCGCACAGACATTCCCACTCCTGTTATAATGGAACTTCTGAAATGTTGTCTACTTGTCCTACTATCAAGTAAATAATCATTTCTATAGACAATAAGACTGTGTATCTATGAAATTGGCATTATCACTAGTCATTGCTAATCTCTACATAGAGCTCTTTAGGAGTTTGACCCTGCAATCAACTCGAGCAAAGCTCAAGGCTTGGTTAAGATATGTTGATGATACCTAGCCGTATCCCTGTTGAAGAAATCATCATGAATGTGGAAGCTGCCATCAATACGCTACCTGCATAGAAGTCTCAAGAAATTTGTCATGAAACTGTGCGTATTGTAACGATCACCTTTCGCTGATGGCGTGGTTGTTACTTTTGACGTCGTTTTCGAAAACT
This sequence comes from Dromius quadrimaculatus, assembly GCA_963989225.1. Taxonomy (NCBI): domain Eukaryota; kingdom Metazoa; phylum Arthropoda; class Insecta; order Coleoptera; family Carabidae; genus Dromius; species Dromius quadrimaculatus. Next base: position 67,442,791 of record OZ022324.1, on the reverse strand, counting down.
GCTAACGGTGTGCTCGGGCGCCAATACGGTCGGTGACGCAGTTTTTTTATGACGGACGGCTGGATAGCTCAGACGGGAAGGGTTAGGGTTGTTGAAAATAATTATCAGGAGGTAGGTGTCACAATGAGATTTATTCACACACAAAAATACGACGACGATGAACATAGAACATTATTTTACAGGAACTTGTACGGTGATACTTCGACGGACGGTGACGGACGGCTGAACATGACACTCGACACCTGCGGTCGCAGTACGGACCCAGGCGGTCGCAGATGACGAGAAGTCGTTCTATGTGGGTGGAACAAAACTTGCTCCCTCACAGTGATTCTACGTTAATGTGGTTCGATACTGTGAAGTCACCAGGTGACTCCTCCAGCAGTGCTTCTACGTTAAAAATAATCGACACTTCGAAATCACGAAGACCTCTCCAGCGGAGCTTCTACGTTAAATAATCAACACTTCGAAATCACAAAGACTTCTTCAGCGGTGCTTCTAAATAATCCAAAAAATATTCTAAGTTCAAAAACAGCAAAAATATTCTAAGTTTAAAACAGCAAAAATATTGAAAGTTCAAAACAGCAAAAATATTCTAAGTTCCTTTTACGGACTTAGAAAAGACAAAACAAACTCACAATTGTGTCGGACAGTTGTGCTAACGGACTTAGCACAAAAACTTCACTTGGACGGTACACACTCTGAAGATGACGCTTGGAATCGGAACTGGTAGCGTACTTGGATCGGCTGCTCAGAAGACTTGACTTACAAAGAAGTGACTTAAGTCGGCCAGAAGGCCTTATTTATACCCATAATTTAATGAAACCTTACTTAACATGTTTCAAAAATTAAATCCATATTAGCGCTAGCAATAATATCAAGAAGAAATACAGAAAAAAGAAGAAGTAATTTTTTAAATACAAATTTCATTACAATTATACATTTCTCATCACTCTCCTGTCGACTACATCCTTTTCTGATTTTATTTCCTTAATATTAAAATTATTCTAAATAATTTTCTCATCGGTCGATAATATAGAGATTGTCAAGTGTCGGATCTAGTTCGTATATGGTCAACAGTCGCGCAGAATGTCAAAAAACAACAACAAGATATACAATATACAATATACAACATATTTACAGGACGACAGTGGATTACATTCAGACTTTATTACGGTGAGACATAAGACATAAATACAAATCACACGATCTCAACTTCTTTTAATTTCAGGTATTTTTAAAAACCTAACCTTATTCGTCCACATGTGAAAGATAGTAAACGGTGATGGAGCAGTTGAAAACGGATGAATAAACAGTACGTGATGTTGTAGGTTGATACAGAGTTACTGAATTTAATGTTTACAGGGTGCGCAAGAAGTGAATAAAATTGTGATGGACTAAAAATGTTCGACGGTGGCAGAAGGCCCTGGAATGTGCAACGGTAACGGATTTTGGGGCCTAATTCGTTACAGTATTTTGGAAAAGGCTCCAGCATTCGGATCCAACATATCAAGAAGTGAACTTTGATGCCTAAGGGAGATATGAAGTGATAAGGATATTGTTGTTTTACCAGCTGATAAGGGCAAAGCTACAGTCATCCTGAATAGAGAAGATTACATCAAAAAAGCAAATGACTTACTAGATGACGCAGCTTACGTTCAAGTTAATAATAATCCTCTGAGCTCTTCAAAATATCAAACAACTAAACTTTTGAAAGAATCGTCTTTACCTCAAGATATTCAGAAAGAGCTTATTCCTCAAGATCCTGTCATTTCCAGGTTTTATGGTCTTCCGAAAATTCATTAAGATGTTTTCCTAAGACTTATTGTTAATTCAATAGGTTCAACAACATATGGATCAGCCAAATATTTGGATGGATTGTTGAGGCCGTTGATTGGTCATACTTCGTCATTTATTAAGGATTCTTGACATTTTGTGGATTTGATTAGTGATATGACATTGACAGATAATGATTTACTTGTCAGTTTTGACGTTTCATCTTTATTCACAAAAGTACCTATCATCGATACCTTGAAATTATTAGAAGATCATTTCTCATCTGATATTGTCAAGCTTTTCAAACATTGTTTGACTTCTTGTTTCTTTATCTTCAATGGTAATTTTTACAAGCAAATCGATGGTGTTGCCATGGGCTCTCCTGTTTCTCCGTCTATTGCCAATTTTTACATGAAGAATTCTGAACAAAAAGCTTTAAGCAATCCAGCTCAAGATTTTTGCACCATTGAAACTTTATATCAGAGAGCCTCTACTTTATGTGATTCAAGTAAACTGTCTGATGAAATCAAATTTTTAGATGATGTTTTCTTGAAGAACGGTTATAATAAAACACAGATCAAAAGAGCACTTAGACAGAAGAACTCTATTTCTCCTGATCAAGATCCAAATAATAAGAAAATATTTGTTACTTTGCCTTACGTAGCTAATATAACGGATAAAATTTTTACATAAATATGACATAAAAACATCTTACACTACCAATTTGAAAATTTGAAATCTTATTAGTAATGTTGGAGACAGATTTTCTCTACAGTATCCAGGAATATACAAGATTCTCTGCCAATGTGGCAAAGTATATATTGGACAAACCAAGAGGATTGTGGAAACCAGACTGAAAGAACATTCTCGTCATAAGATTGAACCACCCAGAAAAGTCTGCGGTTGCTGAGCTTGCCATTCAAGAACTACATGGCATTGACTTTAAGAATATTAAGCTTCTGCCTAAAGAGAACAATTGGTTAAAGGGGCTAATAAGAGAAGCAATAGAAATGAAAAAATCATCTCATAATTTGAATTTGAAAACTGGTTATGGACTCAATCGATCGTGGTTACCAGTCATTTGTCCATAATTTCAAGTTATTTTTATCTATGAATCTACTTGCAAGAGTTACTTCAACACCACCTCCTGAAGATCTGTGGATGCTTCAGTTATGTGCCAAACCAAAAAGAGTAGAGCCAGGTTCACCTAGAACCACAAGGAGTTGACTATTTCCCTATTAAGACCTTCATTTTTTATCTCCTGGAGACCCGTGGACATTGAATTATATGCTAAACCACAGACAGAACTCTACGGTCCTAGGAGTTAATATTTTATCTAGTCACCGTTTGTATTTTTGTTGCCTTGGCAATTTTTGTTCATTTATTTATTATATTTTTACACCTGAGAAAGGCAGCACTTTGCTATTGAAACGTTGTGTTTCTAATCATTTTTATGTACAGAACTTCACCAAATACAAGTTACCGGAACATAGAACAACGATGAAGAAGAGAAAGAAAATTGTATTTTCTCGTATCTCTTATGGACCTATTCGCAAAAATTTCTTTATGGAATAATAGAATCATGATTCTTTCCACTGCGTCAAGATTGATAAGTAACAAACTCAGAATGAACATCAAGTGATATCACCAAAAAGAAATATTGATCTACTACAAGTAATTTGCTCCAAGAGGGCGAAAATACTTGGCGTAAGTAAAAATAAGAGTGATTATTTTACTCATGTCAATCAAACTGACAAATTTTGCATTACAATTGTTACAATGACAATTATAATAATAAATTCCTTGCCAACGGGAATTTACCTCGGTAAATTCCCGTTGGCAAGCGATTTATCGCGATAAATTGCTTTTGTCATGAAGAAACAATACACAGTTCTAATATAAACAAACAATCAGTTCTCGGAAACGTCAAAATTTAATCGTTTTGGAAATGCATTTTTCACCGAAAGTAATGAGATTGAAAACAAAAAGTCTAAAAATACAAGAGTATATGGAGACAATTTAGTGCATTTTTCAATAAAAAAAGGTTAGTAGTTGCAACTAACATTATTTAATAGGTACTTATAGTAGCAATTTCATTCGAGAAATATTATCCACAAATACCACTCGCGACTTTAATTTTATCAATAAATTTTTCTTGAAAACATTGATTACCTTTAAGCAACATCCTTCGAGTCATCTGCTCAGATGAAATCCCTCGAGCTACGCTCTCGTGATTTAATCGGACAGATGACTCTCATGATGTTGCTAGGTAATCAATGTTTTCAAGAAAAATTTATTGATAAAATTACAGTCTCTTGTGATATTATATACGAAAATTCATTTGGTGGTTGCTTTACAAGTTACCGGAACATAGAACAACGATAAAGAAGAGAAAGGAAATTGTATTTTCTCGTATCTCTTATGGACTTATTCGCAATTTCTTTATGGAATAATAGAATCATGATTCTTTTCACTGCGTCAAGATTGATAAGTAACAAACTCAGAATAAACATCAAGTGATATCACCAAAAAGAAATATTGATCTAGTACAAGTAATTTGCTCCAAGGGGGCGAAAATACTTGACGTAAGTAAAAATAAGAGTGAAAATTCCCTTACATATATGCAGTTGGTTCAGTTTTGATTGAAACAAATTCATTGGAAATTATTTTGTTGTGAAGGTATTGTCAATTTTGTTTACAAAATATAAACGTGGATATAGAATAATTGTAGGATGAAGCAATACTAGATACGTGTTATTATTTAATAATTTCAAATATGATTCAATCAATGCGTGATTGGTATAATATTTCGTTTAATTGACAATCAATTACTGCTTTTGTTATCTTTTCCAATATAATCTATATACTGAATTTATAGCTTTAGTTATTTATTCCTGTTACAGTTTTGAATTTCATGATGGACACACGGTGTCCCGAGAATGTCTTCTTTAGAAAAAAACTGTTTCTCAAGTTGTTATAGAAATTCTTGAGCAAGTTAAGAATTCAGAGTTATTCATGAAGTTTAGATTGGTGTGATCGGCATCTTCTAATACAACTTGGAATTCAAGAGTTGGTAAGAGTGTTAAAAGTTTTGTAGCAGGTAGCAAGGCACTTTATCGACCACTGATAACACGGTAAACCTAGGAAATACTAAATGCCATCGTGAACGGCACTGGGCTGCCGTAGTTTCCTGCATGAGGAGAACTATTCCTGCAGGAGAACAGGATAGCCGTCCAATACCGTTTCCGATGTCGGTGCTATTTACTCGCTAAAGTTAAATTGGGAAACCTACGTGGTTAATGAATGGGTTGAACTTTGCTACGAAAACATCTGAAATCGATGAGCATTACATACTGTACCAATGAACCACATTATAAATTTTTATAATTAGGTTCTGTTCCATTTGATTTCAATTCACTTTGGAAACAAATTTCTCCATGAATCTTGCATAAAAAAACTTAATGCAGTAAAAATTCATAACTTTTCTTTCAGTATTTCGAAACTTGACGATGGAACTATCGTTGTCTGGAGACTTAAGCTCACCTCGAACATAAAGTGAGTCAACGGAGTTCAATCTGAACTGAAATGGCGTTGCCAAGTGTTTTTCCTTAAAGTGCAAACCCCAGAGAGAAGCGCTAAATATTTGATTAAGTTGCATAGTATGGCAACAGTAGTGTCGGCTTACATTCAAGCCTGCTGGAGTGAACAACACACCACATGGAATTCACTAATCTGGATTAAATATCCCAGCGTTGGAACTGTTTTGTTTTCTAAAAACAAATCGATTTTATTGCCGACTGGGATATTTTTTTGATTTATGTCTGTTCAAATTATAATTGGAGTTTTTATGTACTGACTTAAAACTGCTATGAATTTATATATATTTTTTACTTTGAAGGTTGGATATAAAGGGATTTACTGCGCAAAAATACATTCAAATTCAGGATAAATAATGCTAGAGACTTTAATATTTTATTAGTGCAATGCAGGTTGTGCGGCCTTTGTGATTTTCAAATATATTTTGTACATCCTTTCTAGCTTTGAGAATAATGTGATTCATTTCGAGCTTACAACTTCGTTGTGTTCTGCGATTTCATTAGAAGTGTTCTACATAATAATTACTGCTACGGTCATTTTGATAATTTGGCTTCTAAGTTTGTCAAATTGTGCAACTGCTGTGGGACGTCCCAATTTAATAGTATTACCAACTTGATAACTGAATGCTTGACGTCTAATTTACATTTTGCTGCTTCAAGAAGTATTGATCCCAAGCCTGATGAAACTCAGCATCAGCCACCTCTTGTATTACTGTCTTCTAGAATCCTTTCCGCATAATTCTACTCAACTCTTACAGCAAATTACAGTTTTTTCAGTTTATGATCCAAATTAAAATCACTTATTGAGTAATGATTTATTTAAGGCCGTTCCGGGGGACAATAGGGTGCCAAACTTTATAAATCTAGGATCCTGTTCTAAGTGTCGTAAATAGCTACTTCGGTCCATTTTTGTCGGGGCTCAGCATCCCTGATAGAACCCACGATTGAAATTAGTACTGATCGGTAGCGAATGTCAAATACTTTAATGTCCGACTAGTTTATTATTGTTGTCATAATAACATTGTTTTCAGGATAGTTACGTGACAAATAATGCCCGAGGGCATTATGTTCGAAAATAATGCCCTCGGGCATTATTTTGAAAAATAACAAACAAGTTTCCTAGTTATAGCAAGTTAGTAGAGTAATTCCTCTAACATAGATCACAATGACAGGACATACATTGCTAAAAATTTGGATTGAAATACAATAGAAGTCGGACATTAAACAATGAAGGCACCACAGGAGTTGAACAGACAATAATGCCTACGGTCAACGTACACACCTCGGGCCAGAGGCCCTCGGAAAGTACACTGTTGACCTCAGGCATTATTGTCCTTTTAACACCCTTGATACCTTAATTACCATAAAAAACCCCAAGGTGCTATTCCCTGTTCTGTCCGGGAGAGTGACATCCATCTCCAAGTGTGAATTTCTTTTTTTTCTGCTCCGGGCAGGACATGGGTGGCATCTTGGTTTGTCTTGAAGTACTTGTCCTTCACTATCAATTGATACTAGTTTCAAGTTCCGAAAGAATTGAACGGAAATTTCCTCTTTTCGACACTTAGAAAGTATGGCACCTGATTGGCTACTATATTTCAAATCGATTCATATAAGTCCGATCAGGGCAGATAAGGTGCGGTTGGCTCCTAAACTATTATTCAGAGTATTCAAGAGAGTCTATGTCTAGTGAATATTTGATTGGTTATTGCCTAGTATCTGTGGTAGTGTATTTGACAGATTGTGTTTTGACTGTTGTGCAGTAATATTTGGTGCACTATGTGATGATGTGCACAACTGCAAAGGGTGTGTCGCAGATATCGCATTGGTTTGGCTTTCTTCGTTTCATGAGGTGTTTCGTAGTCTGGCTGTGGTTATTTGGTGTTTTTGGCTGTAGTGCGTTTGCCAGTTTGATAGGTCTTCCTTTTCTTTGATTCTTCCTCTCTTCTTTGAGGTTATGTTTTATTTTCTGTTCTATATTCTCTATCTGGATGTCCATAGCTATTGGGTTCAACATCAGGCATGCTTTTATTGCTGCTGTGTCTGATTTTCCACTGCCTTTTATCTCAATGTGGAACGGAATCTAATCCTGAATTGACTTTATCTTTATTGAAGTTAAAATAATAAAATTGACACAACGTTTCGGTAGCTTATGATCTGCTACCGTCATCAAGTGAACTGATAATACTAAATTACAGCAGGAAACTTTATTGTGTTGATTAGGTGTACTTGAGATTGGCTGGTAAATTGTTCTTGAAGAGGTTCAACCATGCGACGCTGGTCCGTGGATATGGCGAGTGATCTCTCTTTGAATTTCCATTTAAAGGTGCTATCTTCTTCTGCTATTCATGCTCTTTGACTCTGAATTCCGAAGGCCTTCTTGTTGCTTCCACGTAGGCTTTACTACACTCGCAGTTGATTTGGTAGATTCCAGAACATTAGTGAACAAATTTTTAACATCGAAACTCACAAAACGATCTTCAGGTTCTAGCTCGATGGTCTTCATCAATTTCAGACAGTGTTTTGAGTCTTCCACGAAACTTGAACCCTTTCTCATCAATAGTGATAGTATAGATAGAAGAAACTTGGCTGAATTACAGCACGGTTACTTCAAGAAAAAACCAAGGTTCCACTCCCTGTCCTGTCCAGGAGAGTGGCAGCCACCTTTAAGGTTAACCCGTTTCCGTTATGATTGCTTTTTCTTATGTCCTGGACAGGACAAGTGTAACACCCTGATTTGTTTTGAAGTACTTGACCTTCGCTATAGATTGATACTAGTTTCAAGTTCAGAAAAAATTGAATGAGAATGGCCATTTTTCGACACTTATAACAGGATCCTGGTAGTCTCACTTTGTCTCCAAATAGGCTTCATCTCAACACTGGATTGACAAAACCAACATCTTAATTTTTCATTATGATGGCTCTTTGAATTTTCGTTGGAAGGTGTCTTTTTGGAGTATTTTGACCTGGTCCTATTGGATGACATGATGATTTTGCCAGGCGTGCTTTGTTATCCCTAATTTGATTGTTTCACCTCTCTCCGTATGCCGTTTGTGTTCCTTGACTCCAAGCTCCAGAGGTCTTGTTTCTTCTACATAGGCTTTATCACATTCGCAGTTGATTTGGTAGATTCCAGTCTTTATTGTTGTTAAAGGTCAGGTTTTCGAAAGCATATTCTTTGACATGACCGTACTTTGAAATCTTGTTTGCACGTTGAATTTCTCGCATACTCTTCTGATTTTGTGGAAGACCTTTTTGATGTATGGAATGGAGGTATGGTTTCGGCCTAGGTGGTTCCCCTGGAGAGATATTTTTGATAGTCTTCTTCATGAAATCTTTCTTGTAACCAAGGCAGATGACCTCTTCCAATTCTTATTTGTACCGATCTTATGTACTACAATGTATTGTAGCCCTAAGAAGCAGTGTTCTTGCCACACCTATTTTTGTACTCTTAGCATGGTTTGATCCAAAATTCGAATAACGGCCTATATGTGTCGGTTTTCGGTATACAGATGTTTTTAGACTGTTGCCCTTTTTCTCTATCTTGATATCTAGAAACAGCAGACAGTTGTTGATTTCGATTTCCAATGTAAACTGTTTGAATAGTTTAGAAACGATCGTAATTCTTCATCTTCTTGGTTCCAAATGATAAAGGTATCATCAACATATCTTAACTGAGCCTTAGGCTTTGCTTGAGTTAATTGCAAGGTCAAGTCTTAAAAAAAAATCCATGTAGAGATTAGCGATGACTGGTGATGATGGCGATCCCATGAGTAGACTGTTTTCTTGTCGATAAAAATGATTATTTACTTTGAAGTAGATTGTAGACAACATCTCAGAAGTTTTATTATAACAGGAATTGGGATGTCTGTGCGCTCCATTAGCTCTTCGTCTTCGATTTTCTTTTCGATGACTTCTACGGCTTCATTAATTGAAACAGACTTTCAACGTCGAAACTCACAAATCAATTCCAGGAAGTAGAAACAATATCTCCATTTTTTATTATGATAGCTGCCTCTTTGAATTTCCGTCTGAAGATGTTATCTTCCTTTTGGTCCCATTGGATGTGATGATGATTCTCCCAGGCTTGCTCTGCTATCCCTGACTTGGTTGTTTCACCTCTCTCCGTATGTCGTTTGTGTTCTTCGACTCTATATATTACAGAGATCTTGTTTCTCCTACATAGGCTTTACCACACTCGCAGTTGCTTTGGTAGATTCCAGCCTTTGTTGCAGTTTGAGGTCTGGTTTCAACGTGGCCGCACTTTTAAATCTTGTTTGCACGTTGAATGACCCGCATACTCTTCTGATTTTGTTTGTATGCCGCTTGTGTTCTTTGACCCTGAGTTGTAGAGGTTTTCCTATTAATCCTTCGTAGGCTTCACTACACTTGCAGTTGATTTGATAGATTCCAGTCTTTATTGTGGTTCAAGGTCTGGTTTTCGAGAGCATATTCTTCAACGTAACCGTACTTTGAAGCCCTGTTCGTACGTTGATACATGAGATGAAGGTATGGCTTCTGCCTTGGTGGTTCTCCTGGAGAAACATTTTTGATAGTCTGCTTCATGGAACCTTCCTTATAACCAGTGCGAGTGACCTCTTCCACTCCTTATTTGTACTGATCTTGTGTACTACAATGTGTTGTAGCCCTTAAAAGCAATGTTCTTGCCACACCTATTTTTGTACTTTCAGTATGGTTTGATCCATCCAAAATTCTCTATCATGACATTTAGAAACAGTAGACAGTTGTCGTGAAACTGATGCTTTCTCGTGAACTGTTTAAATAGTCTAGAAACGATCGTAATTCTCCATCTCCTTGATTTCAAATGATAGAGGTATCATCAGCATATCTAAACCAAGCCTTGGGCTTTGCTTGAGTTGATTGACAATATCTCAGATGTTCTATTATAACAGGAACTGGGATATTTGTGCGCTCCATAAGCTCTTGCCTGCTACTAGTCTTTTCTCGATGACTTCCATGGCTTCATTTATTGGAACATTGATAAACAGACTTTCAACGTCGAAACTCATAAATCCATTCCAGAAAGTAAAAACAATATCTCCATTCTACATTATAATGGCTGCCTCTTTGAATTTCCGTTTGAAGGTGTTATCTTCTTTTTAGATTCTGCTTACCTGGTTTGACTTTAATTTCCAGAGATTCTCTTGTTTCTTCTACGTTGGCTATACTTCACTTGTAGGTGATTTGGTAGATTCCTGTCTTTGTTGTTGTTTGAGGTCTGGTTTTTGAGAACATATTCCTCAACATAGCCCACTTTGAAATCTTGTTTGCACTTTTCTGATTTTGTCGTAGACCCCTTTGATGTATGGGATGAAAAGTGTGGTTGTTTCGGTGGTTTCCCTAGAGGAACGTTGTTTTACAAAATTTTTGATGGTTTTCTTTATGGAATCTTCCTAATAGCCATTCCTTCTCAGAGTGCAATTGACCTTTTTCACTTCTTATTTGTTTCCTGTGTACTACTACTGGAAAGCAGTGTTCTCATCACATATTTTTTTGTACTTTCAGCATGGTTTCATTCAAAATTTAAATAACGGCCTGTATAAGTCAATTTTCGGTATACTGTTACTCTCCTTCTCTATCATGGCATCTAGAAACAGTAGACTTTGCTGATTCCAACTACCATCGTGAAACTGGTGCTTTCTCGTTGATTGTTTAAATAGTCTAGAAACGATATTAATTCTTTATCTCCTTGATTCCAAATGATAAAGGTATCATCAACATATCTTAGTCAATCCTTGGGCTTTGCTTGAGTTGGTTGCAGGGCCAAACTCTCAAAAAACTTCATGTAGTAATCAGCGACGACGGGTGATAATGGCGATCCCATGGGTAGACCGTCTTCTTGTCGATAGAAATGATTATTTACTTGGTAGTAAGATGTTTGTGGACAACATCTTGAAAGTTCTATTATGACAGGAACTGGGATGTCTGTGTGCTCCATAAGCTCTTTTTCTTCTACTAGGTTCTTTTCGATGACTTCCATGGTTTCATTTATCGGAACATTGGTGAACAGACTTTTAACGTCGAAACTCACAAAACGATCTTCAGGTTCTAGCTCGAACGTCTTCATCAATTCTAGGAAATGTTTAGAATCCTTCATGGAGCTTTAACTCTTTCCCATCAATGATGATAAGATAGGTAAAAGAAACTTGGCTGAATAATAGCACGGTGTGTTTCCAGGGTCAATGATGGGTCTAAGTGGTATTCCTTATTAATGAATTTCAGGTAATCCATAGTCCATTTAGTTGAGCAAATACTGAGATAAAGCCTATTCAAGAACAATTCACCAACCAATCTCAAGAACACCCTCATCACATAGTAATTCAAGCCATGGATGAATGCCCCCGTGATTTCTCGTAACTACGCTGGTTCAGCATGTTTGATCATGTTTCGAATCATCTGCAAATTCTTAATTTCTTAATTTGCTTTGGTAGAGCTCTATGGATGTATTGGATTTTGGAAGCTAGGACATTATTAAGTTTGTTACAGAGTTTTTGTTCAAGCAGGGGCAATGGAAGAAGTGGAAAAATGATTTAAGTTTGAATTTGTCGGTTGATTAACTATTTTGGTGATGTATGATGCCAAGAAGGGCTCACCTACTACATGTAAGCTCCAAAGTCTATGCGTATTGCTGCTTTGAGTATGGGCTCAAGTACTTTCAGACTTTCGGAAGTGCAGTTTGATAGGCAATGTTACCATAATCGATCTTGGATCTCATTGAGGTTTTGTATACATTCGCAGTTCTTCTTTTTGAGCTTCCCAATTAGTATTCCTTAATATTTTTAAGAGATTTATGGCGTATTGTACCGCTGTCCCTTAAATTTTAAGTGTCGCTCAATTGAACAATATCGTATCAAGTCTCAAAAGTCAAATATGATATTAACATCGCTGTCATTATTCCGATTCGATATTTTTTGTTTAAAAAACTTAGGCTAGAGCGGTGCAACTGGCCATTAATGTTTGAAAGCATTGTTTTTTGTGATTGATTAGGTGTGGAACCTTGGTTTTCATGGCCTAGTATTATGCCCGAAAATCTCTCTGTATTTATGTGTGTAATAGTAGTATTTTGTAATCTCAGCCCATTCATTTATTTTTGTCGGAGCTCCTTTTCTATGCTTTCTGGATTTTTTCTTGGTAATATATGGTGATGTCGTCTGTTAATTCCTGAAAGCTATGTTTCTGTTGATTGCTATAAGCGAGACACTTGAAGTTTCATCCTGAGGAACTCCATTTTGTTGGATTTTTGCATAAGAAAGTCTCCTGTTCGTTTGTTTGCTAGATTTATGTAATAAAGGATATGAAGAGTAAAGTTTGGGGAAGATATGTAGTAGAAAGAAGTAGAGTAAATCTTGGTCAATATCAAAATCGTTCTTTTGGAGATGTATTCGGTAATTATTCCACTTTCAGAAGTACTTTTCATATTTTTCCCGCATAATTGCAAACAACTGCTCCGGATCTTCAATTCTTTCTTTTGAAGTATATCTCAGTTTATAGAATAGCTTGAATTTGTAACTGGCTGTATAATAACTGACGTAGCTGAAAGATTATGTATGTATTAGAAATCATTACAAAAACTGTGTTGAAAGGATAGGTGCGTTGTTTTGATGAACCTTCTACAAATTAGACAGTTACGTAAATACTTCAGAGCCCCGCAATATCTTTCGAAGTACTCCAAGAATGATAAATATACTCTGAATCCAAATCAGTAAGCCTTACTTCAATTAAATTTGAAGTTTTCAATTAAAAAATTGAAGAATCATCTAGATGATGAAAGCGCATTTTTGACAGCTCATGAATGCTTGTTACTTCAGATATTTCACAAATAACCATCTCCCACAATTACTGAGCTTGAAATCAAACAGTTTGGGCAAATTTACGGAGCAGCAGCTTCCATTTAGTACTAGTTTCAAGTTGACTATTTGATAGCTACATAATTTATGCATGTACAAACTCAAAAATACCATTAAATCTTCATTGTTTAGTTATTGACCGACGGGAGGTCATGTGCTGTACCTTAAAATAATAATTTGATCTTTATCAAAGCAATATAAAAAAAATACACCAAAAGTAAACAAATTTTCATCCAATAATAATAATTCATTCTAATAAGGTTCAAATTCGTGTCAAACAAGTCATGGAATGAATCCCGGACAGACTTGACAACTGTACATAATAGTAGTGACACGCACGGCTAAAGTTGTAACTAAATTTTTATCCACTTGAATAAACTTTAGCTGCCATATCCCTAATGTCATATATATCTCATTGTTTCACTTGAAACAAGTAATTGAATAATTTAATCTTCCACAATTACTGAGCTTGAATTAAAGCAATTTGTGCAAACCTACGAAACAGCAGCTTTTATTAAGTACCAGTTTCAAGTTTGTAAATAGTATAGTTGCTGAGACCTCATCGTTACGCCAGCCAGCCAGCCAGCCAGCCAGCCAGACAGCCAAAGTAAATATAATAGCGCATTTTTACAAAAAATGCGCTAAAAACACTTGGGGCGAGTTTCACCAAAGCCAGTTAAATTTATCCTGAAGTTATTTTATACGAAAATTATTGTTGATACAATTGTAACTATAGTTACTAACTCAAAATAACCTCTAGATAAATTTAACTCACTTTGGTAAAACCGGGCCTTGGTGTAAGTTTAACAAAATTTTATTATTGAATACTTCATCGGTTTCGGTTTGTTGGAACATCATCAGAATTTTGCTTTAATGTTGCTCTTACTCTGCATGGCATGCTTTCTTCATTCGTTCTGAACCTTTGCTTTATGGTTATAGATTTATACTATACACTTTTTAAATCATATAAATGGTTGCAGAACTAGACTTTTCGGAAGAAATGCGGACTTTTTGTTCAATACGCTCGATATTATGGAAGTCAACCTTCACACAACATGTCGTTTGGTGGAGAGAGCTCCCGGAGTTTTTTTTTAAGATGCTTGCTACAAAAACTGCAATCAAGAAATTTTGATGAAATTTGGATATTATGAAGTTCAAGTATTAAGGTTGTTGGGAAGGAAATCAAAGTATATGAGAATTTATTTAAATTTTTACAGTATATTATTTGTTTAGTGAAGAATATTCTGGCAAAGTTTGAACTCAATCTTGTTTCTAGTTATCGAGATAAAAATTGTCAAAGTTGCTGTTCGGTGACATGTTTTTACATTGCGTTAATGCACGCGACGTGTTTCACATTGATTTATACGTCATTATCTCGACTACCTGCAATGACAACATTACAAAAAATCGTCAAAATATCTAGAAAAGTCTTATAAACATGTGTACCAAGTTTCAGAAAAGTCCTGTTTATAGTTTCAGAGAAAATTGAATTATTACTCAAAAAAATTGTACAAAAGCTACTAAAATTTATCAAGTTATCATACGCTTGGCAACGTCGTCGCATGAGATGAAATGGGAAAAGTGTGTGTGATTAGAATAAACAAGATTTTCTATCATTACCCTGACTTGACGGTACACTGATTGAGTAACCCTTTTATTCTTCCATCGATATTATTTTTTTGATGTAGATTTATTCTCAATAAGTCTGTTTGGTTATGAAACACAGTACCACTACTAAACGTCAGATGTCAAAAATACTTCCGAAAGTCTACAGCGCTGCACACTACACATATCATTTTGTAGCTTTGTTAAAATATTGAAAAAGAATAGTTCAACGGATGGAAGCTCTTTAAAAGAATAGAATAAGGAACCAAATTATTCAAAATCATGTATTTTCAATCGAAAACAAACATTTCCATTAGTTTTAGTCATTGAAATTTTGTTTATCTGAAGTTGGCAATGAATGTTTATCCTATGTATTCAGCATAGAGCAGGGTTCCCACCATAGCTTGACCCCACTCCTCTTCTTAACAACCTTAATACACAATATACCTAAAACAGTTACTGACTTTGATCTAGAATCATATTGATTGATTGATTTGTAAAGATGGTAGTGTAACTACGTGAGAATTTGGTTTTCCGCATAAAAGACTCCAATTGAATCAATAAGAAAGAGAGAAATATAACATAGATTACATTTTGGTATCAATCAATCAGAGTTGGGTTTCTTGTAGAACAAATTTTTTTAAAGGAAACAGATGTCAGATTGTTGGCAGAACTAATAGCGGATAACAGAATTGAAATCTAAATTTAACCGTTTTCCTTTTTTCTACTCCTATACCTCCGGAAAAGTTGGACACTCGATGGATTTTCCAGCTCCGACCGCCGAT
The DNA here is from genome assembly GCA_963989225.1 of Dromius quadrimaculatus. NCBI lineage: Eukaryota > Metazoa > Arthropoda > Insecta > Coleoptera > Carabidae > Dromius > Dromius quadrimaculatus. Next base: position 67,427,167 of record OZ022324.1, on the reverse strand, counting down.
ATGGAAAACTTTGTGAATAAATTACAGAAAAGTGTGTGAATCGCGCCACATCTGCGTCCCGGCTCACTCGCATGCAGTTTGACTGCTGTAGTACTGTTGCGATGCGACCGGAATATTTAAGCTCAGTGTCAATACGTCGCTTAGTGTGATTTGACAAACGGGCGTACGTTTCGCAGGAGATAACTCTCTGTGGACATTACCAATATGTGATTAAGCTGGGTTCACCAAGCCCAATTATTTGGGACGTCAATTCGGGAGCAGTATTGGCTAAGGTTTCATTTCACGTGTTACTGAAGCGTATGTACGTTACTCTTCAGGTCCGATGATTTCAAATGCACTCCAATAATTTGAATTTGTATTTAGTCCAATTTTTGCAGCGTCAATGAATTTCAGTGGCAGAACAAAGAAAGAAAAGAGTTCCTCTGTAAATAAAAAATTTTGACACTTGGCAATGCATTATCGTCGAATACCGTGTAGTGCATTACGAGAGACAGCCTAAAGTAGGTTGTAGTACCTATGGGATATATGGAAAGATCTTATCTCTACACTGTGCTTTATGTATTGTAATAAAATATTCTGTCTGTAGCATCCTACTTTCTTAGAATCCCTATTATTTATAGAGCTCACTTCTTATCTGATTGCAAAATTCACAAAACCGGAAAGAATAGTTTGATTAACTACGATGGATGCGACCACCTCTAGGTTTATTTAATATTGAAGTAAGAGTGTGTAATTCATAGCAGTGAACAAATATATATTTCTATACAAGCAAATTGATACAACAGTTCGATTTACAATGTTTCCATTTCAATAATGCACCACTTAACAAAAAGCAACCTGATATGTGAACAAAAAAGTAAGGCGGGAGATACATTACATAAAGAGAGATGAGTGGCACAGGGACAAGGATAAAAACGGGATCTCGCAAATGCGTCAGAGACAACCAATGTAGATTTAGATATGGGAAAGAACACGTGCGAGATATGGGATATCACTAGGTTGGAACGCAGCACGGGGTGAAGGATTCTGACAGTAAAAAATGCTGGCAGTGACACCAAAGAAATGACGACGAAAAGATACTTTCAGTGACCTATTTGTACGTCCACAAATCTTATACCTTCATAATGCATTATAAAGGGTCTTTTAATTTTGTATCTTTATATAAACGTACCCTCAAATATTTCGGATAATTTGTCGTAGTCAAAACGTCTGCATTTTCATCAAGTTAAACTCCACCAACGAGCAGCGTTTCCAAATTATTGAAAATTACTACCGAAATTTCGAGTCGGTGGTCTTAACTTTAAGAGTGCTTACTCCAATTTTTGGCTGTATGAATCGTCTTACCCACTGATCTCTAATAAACACTGGATTGGGTTTAGGCCGCTGGAATTGAACGTCGCCATCTTGGCAAAACTGAGGTTCTGTGTCAATAGGTGACAGTTCAGTATGATGTTGGGACGCAGTTTTATACTGAATAAATTTTGTTTATTTATTTAAATGTAGATATATCAATACATAATATTGTTATTGTCTTATTTTATTAGAGAAACTCAACTGAAAAAGTTTGAAGATATAACTTATTCCTATTTTCAGTGAAGTATTACTTTTTACAGGTTTTAAGAAGGATACATCAATTCATTATGTTAAAGTAATCAAACGATTTGATTTTCAATTTTAGATTGAATTGAAAATATCATAAATGATAAAATCATATTGTTGGGCAATGTTACAAAGTTATGATAACAAATTTGAGTAATATATGAAATTTAATATAAAATATCTTGCTCACAAAATTAATTGCTGGACTGCAAATTTGTGCTCACTTACGAACAATAAAATCTTGATTATTAAATGTATTATTATTCTCCTATCATGTGTAGTAGATATTTAAAATTATTAGTTTTGAATAGGCAATATTATCGCAGAAATGCACTTCATTTATTCATATAGGTGAATTCATAGTTTTAAATTTTAGGTAACAAAAATTTATAAAACTATTGAACGGATTAAATAATACTAAACTACAATGTTTAAAAAATAGTTAAAACACTGACACTGAGAAGTTCACAAATATTTTTAACTATTAATAAATATTTCAACTATTATAACAATTTTTAACTTTTGTTGATTATTAATGTATGTTTTTTAATATATATTGAGAATAATTTCTTCATCTTACTTGCATTATACTTTGAATTTTATCCAGTGTCTTCTATAAGTGTTTTGAATTTGCCGCCGAATAGTGACACAAAACCTCAGTTTTACTGTCAAGGCCGCCGTTCAACCGGAGCCGCTTTCAGATGCCAGAATACGGTCCAAACCCAATCCAGTGTTATATAGAGATCAGTGGTCTTACCTGATAGGCTGTGCGTGCTTTGAGTTCCAGTATTGGATGTTCCAGTGCCAAAGAGACGTCGCACTGCTCAAAGTACCAAAATTGGGCATCTCATAAACCACACTGTGGCGTATTTTGAGAAATATTGGCCCACATCCTTACAAGATTGACTCAAGAACTGAATGACCATTTGATTGGGCCGTGAATATCAAAAAATCATCTCCAGCGATAGGGCTGATTGACTTCATCAATAAATAAAATATGCGTTATTAGACAGCAACAAACCCACATGTGTTTCAAGAGACATCATTGCATCCGCCAAAAATCACTGTGTGATGCTGTTTTCATACCTGGGGTGTGATAAAACTGACGACCATGTTGGAAGATTGTTTTTGGCCAGAATGATATGTGGTTTTAACAATACACAACTGGTCAAATAATCGATCTATCAGAGTCGTTTGGAAACCGAATTATCTCGAGAAAAGGTCTGGCCAAATAACCACCCCGTTAATGCGATCAAGCGACATTGGATTTTTTTCTATGGAGCTACAAAAAGCCAGCAACGTTACACGAACTCAAAGGCAATATACGACGCTAAATTAAAAAATGTGTGCAAGAGTCGTGTAAAATTGGGTCCAAAGAATCGACCGCTGTCAACAGGCTCGCGGTGATCATATAAGCAGGATCAAATTTCATACTCAAATATACTACACCTGGAGTGAATTTTAACCCAATATCTGAACTATTCTGTGTTTTATTAAAATTTAAAATTATTATGTTCCTCTTGAAAGACCTATTGTAAAGATTGTGATTCTGCGTAACATACCACTGTTCAAAGGAAAATATTTGCAACTACTGGTTTGTATATTATCTATAATAATAGGCAGTAGCAGCTTGTGACTTATGTACCAGGAAAGGTGCAGAGGCGGAAGTCTATTGTCTAATAAAAGTAATAAAACTGATAAAAAATATTTGCTAAAGCCCACTAGCTTAACATATCACAAGCTCTGCCACTATCTTTGTCGCGGTGGTTGCCATGACGACCGCTGTATCGTCTTTGGCTGGGATATGTGGAGCCTATTTCAACGTATCTTCATGTATACAGTTTGCAAGTTGAAATAAATTGATCACAACAAAACTAAGAGATATTTGGTTTTGTCATAATATTTTTTCTTGGTTTAGCCCTGAAACTGCACACTGAGGTCTCAGAAACCCCATGCTCCAATTTTTATCTTGTGCACAAGCACAAAGTCGATGAGACCACCTCGTAAATTTAGTTTAATAATGTTAACAGTATGTGCTATATGTATTTTGATGGTAGCTGAAGTAAGTGGGTCATAGTTCATGAATTTGTTTGTGTTTGGGTCTCTGAGACCCCAGTGTGACTGTTTGCGTTAGATTTTTTGGTATAGCTGAAAGCTCTTTATTATTATCCATTTTGATATTTCAGCAGAAAATGACTACTTTGGAATTCAAAGACCCTTCTGTGTTAATGAATGATGAACTTGAACGCGAAATTCATGAAAGATCTTATATTTTATGCATTAAACAAGAAAAATTCGGAAAATATGTACTTTTCATGCATTGTCCCTTTTTTCAATAAACTGTGCTCTCAAAAAATTCAATGCTCTCTCACTTCATTCATTATCATCCTGAATAGAGTACATATCATGAAAACTAATCAAAACAACATCCATTTCTCAGAGAAACTCCTTTTTCGTTTGGGATTTTATGCTAGATTTATTAGCATAGCTGAAAGCTCACTATCATTCGCCATTTTGACATTTCAGCAGGAAATGACTCCTTTAGAATTCACAGATCTTTCTGTATTGATAAATGATGAACTTGAACGAGAATTCATGAAAGATCTAGTATTTTATGCATTGAATAAGAAAAATTCGAAAAATTTGTACTTTTTTATGCATTGTCTTTTTTCTCAATAAATTGTACTCTTAAAGAACTCAATGTTCTCTTACTCCTTTCATGATTATCCCGAATAAATTACGTATCATGAAAATTAGTCAAAACATCATCCAATTCTCAGAAAAACTACGTTTTAGTTTGAGGTTTCTGAGATCCCAGTGTGACACTTATGCAACAATAAATGAAGTGTGCATGTCCAGGGTTTTAACAGAGAGGACGGCGCTTCAGAGCCCTCCTGCACCAGCCACCACTGATACGAGAGTAGTAAGAAGAATTCTCGGTTTGATAAAGAGAGCGCATTATAATTTTTATTTCTATAATCTCCTTGCAATCTAATACATTCAGTTCAACGATATTTTCATTCTTTAATACTGTTACGTGCGAGAGTGTGGAAGCTTGTGAAGGTAACCTTGCATGGGTGGAGCCTTTCGTCCTCGTTACGTAGCGCCACGCCGCGCCGCATCACATCACCCCTCCCAATGAAAGCCTCTAGCAATATTCCAGAAGTAGAACATTCGAGAAATGGATATTTCTATATATAAACGCAAGCAAACTATTTGAGTGTGGAATGTAATGGTGAAGCTAGAGCAGTGAATAACAAACAGGTGATCAGTGGATATAAATAGTTAAATATAAATATCTGCGACTTTGTTCAAGTTGGTATAAAGTGATAAATAAATAATATAGTGTTGTTAGTGATATTCAGAAGAATGACACTTTTATTTCATCTTGAATTATTAAATAGTGACTATTTCTTCGAGCAATAAGCATAACAATACCACCCAAGTCTGCAAAATAAGTATTCGTCTCAGCTTTAACCTTTCATTCGGAGAGAATTCTTGCCTCCTAGTCATTCCTTCAAGTTGGAGAAAAGAATCATTAGAAGCCAAATCTAACAAAAACATGGAAAGTTGAACCACTTGAAATCGAAGTTCCTTGAGTACTTTTTCAAAAAATTGGGACGTTTAATTTTGATTACATCATTCATTTTGTCCAGTAATGGAGTGTAGTAGGCCTCAGAGATAACTCTGTCTTTTCCTAAGTAGTCTATGTGCACTACACTAGTGATGTAACGAATATCAATTTTTAAGCGAATATCTGACGCTGATATTCGCGAATACGAATGCGAATGCAAAAATTCAGTTCATTAGAAGATGATTATTTTATGTTCAGTTTGTAATCAGATTTTTGTGAAGATTGATAAATGATAAAAGTTTAAGACAGGAATAACATTTTGTTTGTTCACATATATTATATATTTTTTTTACAGATATCCAAAAATGATGACATTTGTATTAGTACGCCAAATGTCGCACGAAGTATTTCGCGCACTGATTTTGATAATTCTTTCAATCATTTTCTGACGTCTGAAAAGATGTTGTATGCAACTAGTGCGCGAAATTTCTTTGGTGTTTCCGAATGATCGACAAAAAATTTCTCTTTCGCCAACTGTCAAAAAAACATGATATTTTTGTATTGTTATGGAAAATGAACATATTTTTTCACTAGGGAAAAAATAAATTCTATTTTTGCATACCTAATCTAATATAAATCAGTTTAGTAATGCTACAAGGATAAAAACAAACAGGTATTTAACAGAAAGAAATATGAATTTGTACACAAAACTACTTATTTTTGAATATAAAAATTAATTGTTGACAGTTCTTCATTTATCAAACAACAATTGCGCATACTTTTGGTGAAAATAGACAGGTGACTGCAAATTAATTATAGTTTGTACTTTTTTCCTACATTTTACTAAGTAACACAATAATTATTGTTGATCTATTATTTTTTGACATTTGGCGAAAACATATTGTTTGTACTTCGTGTGCGAGGTGATTGTATTTTGTAGCGCTTTTGAATGAATTTGTTACCTCCACCTTACGGTCTCGGTTGAAATTGACATTCTCACGCGCAACAAAAAAAAACAATTACTTCGTACACTTAATACAAAATAGTTATTTTTGTCAGAGTGAAAATGAATTAGAGATCAACCTACAGTAATGAAAAGTCGATGAAATTCAGTGAGATTGTCCAGACATTTTTGATCGACTATTCAAAGAGGCGGCACCCACTGAGTAATCACATACCCAAAAAATCACGTAAAATGTGATGTTCGTGGTCTTACAAGATGTCAAAAATAAAGAAGCGGATACTTTTAACGCAGAATCTAGCTCATTTTTCATCGGTCGGTCTTAAGCCCTTCAAAGCGAAGTGTCCTAGACGATGCTACGAACGTCTGCCAACGTTGGACATTTGATGGTTCGTCACATCGTGTGACCGTTGCTCAAACCTACGAATATCCAAAGGATCAATTTTGACCATGTTTTGGTTGATGTCGGTTTTTTTTGCACCGAATCGAAGAAATGACTCTAATGATTGAAGGAAATTATTTGTTGGCTCGACACCGCTACTCATTACCTTAGAAAGTAAGTTTAGAGTGATGTCTTGTACAAGAGCGATTTATATTTATGACTACACCGCCACAAAAAATTTGAACCGTTTATGAATTTGTTGCTTCCGAAATCCAGCAGTAAATATGACATGCAACAGACTGTACTGGATGTTGAAATCTACATTTCCCATGAGAAGTTGAGTACATATTAAGAATTCTATGAAATTTATAGATTTTTGCAACGTCCATTTGCAGGTTTCTGAGCAAAAATTTATACTTCAGAGCAAAGAGATAAATTTATTTTGAAGGACTAGATGATCAGTATTCCAGGACGATAGTTGTACTCATAGTCTGCAGCATGTCGACACTGTTTTACTCTATTGAGTTAGAATCTGTATTGAGGATATTGAAGATAAGAGATCAATTCTCTTCATTGAGATTCTTAATTCTAAAAACAAATGTGCAGCAGACATTTATAATCAGTGATAACGATTCAATCAACCTGTTATTCTTAGATAAGTATAAGTAGCTAGTATGCCAATTTATCTGACCACATATCTCCAACTATTATTTATCGTAAGCATACAGGGTGTTGAAAAAGGGTAAAAGTCGTTAAACTATAAGGGTGCTTCAAGCAGAATATATTTCAAGGGCAACTGATTAACACGAAATCTTCAATGAACAAATTAATAAATTTTATTCTGTCGTTTTGTAATAATACCTACACTGTCACTGATCAAGAAATTGAGTAGTTAAACTTGCGGTTTCTTTATAAAAGTAATAAAACATGCCTCTTCATTCCAATATTGAAATGGCCGATGTAATTTGCATGCATGGTCGTGCGGATATTTCCATCAAAATCTCGATAGGTGATTTTTGTCGGTTTCACAATACTTCCTTGTACTTAGTACAAATAAGTAAAAATGCCCGGCATTCTTTTCTTAGATCTTTTTATTGAATTACGGTAACAAACCAAATCAATTATTTGTTCAAATTGTGTTTCCACAATTCTGAAGTCCCTATCACCATTTCACCTAATTTTTTTTTGTAGCAAAGAGTTTTATAGAAATTCAGTTTCTGTTTGGTTATGCGCAACTTTATTTGGATCGTTTATTTGCTACAATATTGAATAGAAAATTTGAATACTGCTGTATTCTGAAGTTGATTGAGCAAAGCAGAGGGGCAATGTTTTCTTTTTGAAGCAGCGCTTTTAGAATTTAGAATTCGATACAAGTGAATAACTTCATTGTGATGAGTCCGACAGCTTTCACATTTGACGAAATTCTTGATTTGGGGACGTTTTTCAACGAGAGCTAATTGGACATGTCAATTTCATGAAGCCTTGGAAATGTATTACCGTCATATTGATGTTAACACTAATCGAAAGATTTTTTGATTATAAAATGAAAAATAATATTGTCCGATATGAATATTGGGGGCCAGTGGTGAGTCCGATAAGCCGCACTTGTCAAAAGTACGTTGGTATGAAAACGGATTACCGCTAGTCTAAGACTTTGAGGACGTGTTCAAATATTTTTTTTCTAAGATTTAGTCATTTTGCCCGGCGAATTTTCGGGGGCGTTTTCTCAGTCCGACACTGAAAACGTGTCAGGATTATAACAGTTTTTTCATCAATGACCGCTTGTCGGACCAAAACAGTCATAATTTGAAAACATATTATATGTCCAAAAAACATATTGTCCGACAGAAATATTGGTTCTTATCGTCAGTCCGACAAGAAAATCCTCGCACATGTATAACTCAGTTTCTAACGTATTTAATATCAAGAGATGAGTAATGGACGTTGTTTATAAGCTAGTAATGAATGATTCATTAACAAAATAATTGAAAAAAAGTCAAGTAGAAAATAGAGAAAGAAATATATTATTATGTCGCTGAATTGGAGCGTTACTCACTTTATTCTTCCATCTCCGGAGGTTCCTAGTAGAATGAAGTTGGTATTCGATGCTCCATTCGAATCTAAAATTAGGATTAGTGGTTTTCATTCAAGATTTCAAAGTGACTTTCTCCTCCGACTATAGGAAGAAAAGAGAAATTTTTGAAATTATCCTTCAGTCATTCTCACATTCGGTGCATATTTCTCCAGATATACTTCAAATATGACATATCTCACATTCTCCACACAGACTTCAACTAAGCCATGTTCCACATCACCTCGTGTGCGCGGTACAATGTTTTCTCTTCACGACGTACAATTAAAAAGGAACACCTGTATGTATTTTCAGCTTTCTGCACTCGATCATATAAACTTTAAGTATACCAAATATCAAATTTTTTCGTGCGTGCAATATGCTTGAGAAGGGATACAAAGCTTCCTCTTTGTGTATTAATATATAGAGTAAAATGGAACACCTGCATATAATTTTCCTTTTCTGCACAACTTCTCCATATAAATTTTGAGTATGTGTTACGTGCCAATTTGGCTTTTGGTCACTTTTTTTGCTTGTTTAAATTCTGAAATATAGTTTGGGTTAATTTGGGGTTTAATTTCATTCACTTCATTACTTACTTGGTTAAAGATATTTTTAGTTTTCAATTTAATAATTTCAGTCATATCTCAATCTATAGATCCGTTTCTTTCTTTTCTTCAAGCTTAGTATTTGGTTATATTAAAAGCGTGTTTTTGTTTACTTTTAGCAATTGATTTTGGTTCAAGATTTTTGTTTTAAATTGTCGCTGCTGCAATGCGCGCGCTGCAGACAGTGACGTTACGTTCTATTTTTTTGAATCTTAGTACTGGGGCGCTCGCTAGGGTTTTTTTTTAATGAAAAACGGTTAATTTTCAATTAAGTCAAACCGACCGGATTTAACTTAATTGAAGATAGTCAGCCTTAAGTCCTGGTGTAGGACAGACGTACATTAATTTATTTGCTTTTTTTACCACCACAATTTTGGGGTTTATTCCAAAGTTTTTTTTGCGTGTGCAAGCCCATTTTGGGGATTCGTTTGGGATAAGCTGTGCTCCGGCCAAATATTTGGGGCAGTTTGGCCATTTGTTTTGTTCGGCGGAGCAGCCCACGTAGTGGGGATTATTTTAAATTGTGAGTGGTCGTTTTGCTTTAAATCGCCACCATCTACGATAAAACGTCGTCCGGACCAAGGCACATACTGTGGGAGTACCTCACTTCCACCCTGGATTTCCCGACTACCCGGAATCCAGCCAATTAGATCCGAGGCTTAGATCCAGACGCCAGGCAGAAGGGTCAATAGGATCTCCAGCGACGCGCCAGCTAAGTGGTTAATTTTTTTTTATTATTCAGACTTTTTTTGTTAGTGCTAATTTAATCATTAAGCACCTCGTGGCTTTACCACGATTTTGTTAACTCTTGTATTATTTTTTTTGCTGCGGTAGGCATTCGTTGTCGCCTTTTTTTTTCTATGCCTTTTTTTCTAGTCATGTTATAAACGCTACGTCCGATTGTGAACCAGGTTGATCAATCTCGGGCCTGATTTCCATTATTTTGTACTTTTTCCTGGAGTAGGTTTATAGACGTATTTGTTCAGTTGAGACTTGTTGAAGTCTGCGTTAGGGACGCGAATCGCCGCCATTTTGCTTTTCTGTTATTTCACTTTTGATACTCACTTTGTTCTGTTTTTGAATCAACTTTATTAAATATTTACTATTTTGGTAAATTTGAATATAATTTATTTTGTAAAAAAAAAAGTACCTTCCATTTTTAATTTTCAGAGAGTTATTTTATTTAGTGTTTTCTTACAGCTGGTGAGTGAGTATCGCTGTTTGAGATATTGTTTTATTTTATGTTCTGCGGCATCTCGATCGACGCCGACAGATCTAATTATCCTAACACCCAATATTCTACCCGTCCATTCTACCATCTTTTCTTTCACAGGTACTTTCGCAGTTGTGTGCCTAAGGACGGAAAAAAATTAACAATTGCGTGGCGCCCTTATTTTCTGTTTTATCTAGAGTTAGCTTACGTAGCGTCCAGTAGATTTGTTTTTGGTAAAGTTTATTTTGGTTGAAAGCTAACCTCACAACTACCCAGTCCGGCCCTAGGATTATTTTGATTATGATTTTTTTTGGTACTGAGCTAGTCAGTTTTGAAGGGTAGGGTCGCTACCCTAGTTTTGAGTGTTACAAATTGTAGTGGTAAAAAAAACGAAAATAAGGGCGCCACGCAATTGTTAATTTTTTTCCGTCCTTAGGCACACAACTGCCAAATTTCACACTCCTCCGTGCAAGTAATATGCTTAAAAGAGGTCGAAAGTTTGCTCTTGACGTATTAATATATAGATATCACAGTTGAAGATAAATTTGAATGATATTTGAGGTGATTATCACGGTATACTGACTTTATATCACGCATTTGATTCCAAAATAATATTAGTATATTGGTGGACAAGCCTTTTTTATTATTTATAATCAATAATCCTACTGACTTGATATGCATTTCATATATGTATATGTCTATGAACGCAGGCGCATTCAAACAACATATTTTTGATTTTCTGAAGTATTGCCCCACTTAATTTGTCGGACATGTATACAGTAATGTTCTAGACACTATTTGAATGGAAAATAAAAAACATGGAGATGAGCGGTCATTGATGAAGGAACTGTAACAATCCTGACACGTTTTTAGTGTCGGACAGAGAAAACACCTCCGAAAATTTGTCGGACAAAATGACCAAATCTTAGAAAAAAAAAATTGAACACGTCCTCAAAGTCTCAGACTAGCAGTTATCCGTTTCCATACCAATGTACTTTTGACAAGTGCGGCTTGTCGGACTCACCACTGGCCCCCAATATTCATGTCGGACAATATTATTTTTCATTTTATAATCAAAAAATCTTTCACTTAGTGCAAACATCAATATGACGGCTATGCATTTCCAAGGCTTCATGAAATTGACATGTTCAATTAGCTCTCCCTGAAAAAAAGACCCCAAATCAATACATATAATAAAAAGCACTCAAAAATTTGATATGAAACATCCTGTACTTGTAATATATGCATGTATAATCATAGCAAGACAATTAGTTATAACTGAATTTACTTCGACTGATCTTTGTAATGGATTGAAACGTTGTTCGAAAATATCACAAGACCTTTTTGAAAAAATTAGCGAGCAACCATGAAAAAATATATTGAAATATCAAAATTTTTTGCAATGCATTATCTTGAAACTGTGAGTGCTCCTGTAAATATGTTACTCTCTATGATCCAATATTACATCAAATTTCCTCAATTATCCCCGCAGGTGAAAAAAGGTCTATATAAAGGACAGCTATCATTTATGGAAGATCATATTCAATCGAACAGTTTAAGTGTCAACAAGTCAGAATAAAAAAAAATGGAAGAATCATCTAGATGATGAAAGCGCATTTTTGACAGCTCATGAATGCTTGTTACCTCAGAGATTTCGCAAATTACCATCTCTCACAATTACTGAGCTTGAAATCAAGCAGTTTTGGCAAACTTACGAAACAGCAGCTTCCATTTAGTACTAGTGTCAAGTTGACAGTTTGATAGGTACATAATTTATGCATGTACAAACTCAAAAATATCTTTTATTCTTCATTGTTTAGTTATTGACTGACAGGAGGTTTAGTGCTGTACCTTAAAATTAAAATTTGCTCTTTATCAAAGCTATATAAGAAAAATACACCAAACTTAAACAAATTTTCAACCAATAATAGTGATTCATTCTAATAAGCTTCAAATTTGCGTCAAACAAGTCATTGAATGAATCCCGCACAGATTTGACAACTGTACATAATAATAGTGACACGCACGGCTAAAGTTGTAACTAAATTTTTATCTACTTGAATAAACTTTAGTTGCCATATCTCTAATGTCATATATATCTATGGGCATTGTTTCACTTGAAACAAGTAATTGAATAATTGAATCTTCCACAATCACTGAGCTTGAATTATAGCAATTTGTGCAAACCTACGAAACAGCAGCTTTTATTTAGTACCAGTTTCAAGTCTGTAAATAATATAGTTGCTGTGAACTCAGCGTCACGCCAGCCAGCCAGCCAGACAGCCAAAGTGAATATAATAGCGCTTTTTTACAAAAAATGGAAGAATCATCTTGATGATGGAAGCGCATTTTTGACAGCTCATGAATGCTTGTTACTTCAGAGGTTTCGCAAATTACCATCTCTTACAATTACTGAGCTTGAAATCAAGCAGTTTGGGCAAACTTACGAAACAGCAGCTTCCATTTAGTACTAGTTTCAAGTTGACTATTTAATAGGTACATAATTTATACATGTACAAACTCAAAAATACCTTTTAATCTTCATTGTTTAGTTATTGACTGACAGGAGGTCAAGTGCTGTAGCTTAAAATGATAATTTGATCTTTATCAAAGCTATATAAAAAAAAATACACCAAAAGTGAACAAATTTTCATCCAATAATAATAATTCATTCTAATAAGCTTCAAATTCGCGTCAAACAAGTCATTGAATGAATCCCGGACAGATTTGACAACTGTACATAATAATAGTGACACCCACGGCGAAAGTTGTAACTAAATTTTTATCTACTTTAATAAATTTTAGTTGCCATATCCCTAATGTCATAGATATCTATGGACATTGTTTCACTTGAAACAAGTAATTGAATAATTCAATTTTCCACAATCACTGAGCTTGAATTGAAGCAATTTGTGCAAGCCTACGAAACAGCAGCTTTTATTTAGTACCAGTTTCAAGTCTGTAAATAGTATAGTTGCTGAGATCTCAGCGTCACGCCAGCCAGCCAGCCAGCCAGCCAGCCAGCCAGCCAAAGTGAATATAATAGCGCTTTTTTCGGAAAAATGCGCTAATAAATTTGGTGCACATACTTGTACCAAAAACATAAATATCTGTTAATAATTATTGCTAAGTGTTAAGTAGTTATATTTATTGAACACTGAGTGCATCGCAATTCGGATAATTCTACAGCGTCTACTTTGTCATATTTACTGAAGTAGGTAAGTCAGTGTTTTCACAGTTCGCAATGTTTATGTAATTCCGTTCGTATAATATAGAAAAATCATCATTAAAATTTAAGGAAGGTTCATACCTAAACATGAATTTCAATCCAGTTTTTATTGAATATACGATCTTATATCTTAGAATATCTGCACTCCATGTGGGAAGCAACATAATATTTTTTTTATTGCAATCTTGTAGTTTGAGTAGCGTTGCAGCTACATAAATATTCAAATGTTGATTTGAATGTTGTGAAGTTCCTAGCAAGAAGTGGATATTGAAGTCTTGGCCTCAAGCTATCTAATCAACGCGGTACGAGAAATAGTGCTACGTATTTTCATTGGTTTTCTCAATTTGCAATGAAAATATAGTATAAAGCTTGTATACTTTTAACGCTGTATTTTTTATGGATGCATGAATCTGAGGGCTGTATTCATGATTTAGTTTGTGGTAGTTCAAAGCACGCAGTTCAGTTCCTAACTCAATGAGTTTAAATTAGTTTAATTGCATCAAAGCTGTTCAAAATTCCTTAGACGTCGGGAAGCAAAACGGATTCGATCTGTTCCGCACATAATCTGGTTCATCGCAGCAGGCTGAACGTTCATTGTCCCGATTTCGTCCACTCCTGTACTCGCTTCACGGACATGATGGCACGTCGTGCCGATGTGAGGACATTTCGGGCTCAACCCCCATATCCTGCGCAAACAATATACTTCCTCCTTCCGTCCTCAAGATTTCTGTTTCTGGGTTCTTTGTGTCTAACAAGGATGCGTATTTTCATGATGTAGGTGAATTTTTCTGCTGAAGGCAGCAAGTTTGTTTAATGTTATGGTTATCCATTGGGTACAGGGCACTTGATATCAATTTCAAGTCCAACATTTCGTACCGTGAAATTGTTGAAGATGGGTGAAACTCACCAATTGACAGGAAAATTACAAGTGTTGACATTTCAATCAAAAAATTTATTCTGGAAAAATAATCACCCAACAAAATTTTTGTATCCTGGATAATTGAATAAAATTGAAATATGATACATCCATGGTTTGATAACGCTACGTATGAAGGCCGTCAAACGATAGAATAATTTCAATTTACTCATATCAATCATTCATGTTAAATTTTTTCATCAGAGTTAGACTATATCCATTATTTATTCAATCATTGAAAATAAAAATTATTATTTGAAGATATATCAGGATTAAAAACTGTTTTAATTGTAAAAAGTGAACAAATAGATAGCTTAACCATTGCTGAAATTCGCAACATAGGACAAAATGTCTTGGAGATTGTTGTTAGACATCCTAGTAACCAAAAACATATACGGACCAATATCTTAACGCTCAATCATACCATTATCCATCCATCGCAGTTACAGTAGGTCGTGGAAACTCTGATCACTTAATTAGATTAGTTATTGAGGACAACATAAACAATGAAACTCATGTAGTCCACACAACGCTGGCTTCTCCAAAACTGACATCAATAGAACTTCAAGTTGAAGAAGAAAACCAACAGCGAAAACCTACCTTCCATTCATAAACAAAACATCGGAGCGGATTGCAAAATTGCACATATAGTTCCAATAGTACAACCATTTGGTTCCAAAAACCAAGGTTACCTGGAGTTTTGAGAATAGATGGTTTTATAGATTTTGATGTGCTCTTTCTGTATTTCAACTTTGCCATCTCGTATCTTTGCCACTCGCGCCGCTATATTAGAAAAATGACGCCCAAAAGCAGTTTTTTGACAATATATTCTTTCCAACTCATTTCACGGTGAAAACATTCATATACAAAATGAAACTAGAAAGCGGCAAAGATATGAAGTGGCAAAGTTGTAATTCGGAAAGAGCACATCGAAATCCGGCAAACTTTCCGGGTAAGACCACCAAATGACTGCACTACCAGCCCTAAGACAAAAATTAAATAAGTATTACGAAAGAAGTGAGACAAAGCAACAGAAGAACTGATAACCAACGAGAAGAATATCAAAACGCAGTACGGAAATAGCAAGAAGCATCGTCATCATCCAAACACGTCGACTTCGACAACTCCGAAGTCATAGCCAGCCTCGAACACACGACACGACACATCATCATCGAAAAGCGACCTGCAAGTCAAAATAAGAGAGATGATGTATGAAGACTACCAGCTGCACGGAGGCCAACAAATACAACCAATCAATCAAGCGATCAGTCGAGCTCAACGAATCGAAGTAATCAATCAAATGCAACGGAGTGAAAAATAAACAATCAGCCGCGGCAACCCAGAAGAGAAGACTTTAAGATGGCACATGAAATTGTGTCGAAACGTCAGCAATGCATATTTACATAGTCAGATCCAAATTTGACCTATAAAGGTTTGGCACTCTAAATTTGATTGCCAGTTGTTAATTTTTAACAGTCCTGAGAATAAAGGGTAGCACTCTGGTTTTGTTTTAAGCTACTTGATCTTCGCTATCAAATGCAACGAATCGAAAAATGAGCAATTAGCAGCGGCAATCAAACAAAGCTCACATCTAACTCGCAGCAAAGCAGCAACCTAGAAGAGAAGACCTGGAGACGGCACATGAGATTGTATCAAAATGCCGTCAGTAAACTGGCTCTCCCAAGACAACAGGGAACAAATCCTGGAAACCCAGTAATTCATATTAGGATGCATCACAAATAGTCAGATTCAAATTGAATCTGCGGGAGTTTGAGGTCTTCGACAACACCGAGTCATAGCCAACCTCACGACACGACACATCACCAGAGAAGCTATCAAAACCGAATGACCTGCAAATTTGAATAGGAGAGACAATGTATGAAGACAACCACTCGCAAGAAGACCTGCATTACCACCAATCACAGTGAGGAAAGCCTCACCCTCGCAAACAACAAATACAACCAACCAAACAGTCGAGTTCAACGGATCGAAGTAATCACCCAAATGTAACAAAGGGAAAAATGAAAGGGGTACATAGACAATCAGCAGCGACAGCTGAAGCTAGCTCCTGTCTATGTCGCAGCAGAATAGCAGCCTAAAAGAGGAGACCTGAAGGTGGCACATGAGATTGTGTCGAAACGTCTTCAGTAAACTGGTTCTTCCAAGACCTAAATACCTACAACATGCAGCAAATCTCGAAAACCCAGCAATTCATGTCGAGATGCATTGCATATAGTCAAATCCAAATTGGACCTGCGGAGGTCCGAGGAAGATTTTCCAAGAACTCGACTTGGACAACACTGAGACATGGCTAGCCTCGAACATACGACACGACGCATCACCAGAGAAATTATCGAAATCGAATGACCTGCAAATCTGAATAGGAGATAGTGATGGGTTGCTAAATAGCAGTCTGCTACTCTTTAACTGCTGAATGAGAAGTTGGTCACTGCTACGAGTTAGATAAATAGCAGTTGGAAATAAGTTGCTGAACGCGCCAATACATAGCAGCACAGCACAGACATAAACAAGGCAGTAAGTACTGCTACAAGATGGAAAATAGCTGCTATTTGACTTAACAGATGGGAATAAACTGCTAAACGGGCCAGTCGATAGCACCACAGCACAGATATGAACATGGTTAAACTGTTAAACTTAAACTGTTAAACTGAATCTTTTTCACTGCTTTATGCAGTTCGCTATATGTTTGCATTCATTTAACTGTTTTTTTGGATACTTTCGATAGTATTTTATTTCTGTTACCGTTCGAAAATTTGACATGGCATTGAACTCAAATAGGAACCTATGGCATAATGCTAATGAGATTATTAATTTCATTTCATATATCAACAAGACAAACGGAGAGAGGTCCTCATTATTGACTTCACAGAGAACAGTCATTATAAAAATCTGTCTTCAAAAAACATCTCTCCTATAGTAAGTTATTTTATTGCAGAAGCACAATCTTGAAGAGCTTGTTTCTAATATAGTAATCTTGATGAATTAAGCGGAACGGAATAGTCTTCTATTACCCACATTCAACCTAGTCCCTGTATTGTAAGTTCAGGTATAGATTCATCTCATTTCAAGTTTAAGAAAAGACATTGCTAAATAAGACGCGCTTCTAAATATTATGTAGCTGCTATTCTGATAGCAGCTATTTTTATCTGCTAAATGAAAGTAGCAGTAGCAGAAGTAACTGTTATTTTAAAATAGCAGGTTTCACACAACACTAATAGGAGCGACGATGCATGAAGGCAACCACCCGCATGATTACCCGCTCCATCCTAACAACTAGCCAAGCAATCAGACGAGCTCAACGGATTGAAGTAATCATCCAAATCCAACAGAACAAAAAATGGAACAGATATATGAATATTCAGCAGCAGCAACTGAAGTTAATGTTCGTCTAGCTTGCAGCAGAGTAGCAGCCCAAAAGAGAAGACCTGAAGGTGGCACATGAGATTGTGTCGAAACATCTTCAGTAAACTGGTTCTTCCAAGACCCAAACACCGATAACATGCAGCAAATTCCGAGAACACAGCAATTCATGTCAAGATGCATTACATATAGTCAAATCCAAATTGGACCTGTAGAGGTCTGAGACAGATTTTCCACGAACTCGATTTTGACAACACCGAGTCATAGTCAACCTCGAATAGACGATACGACGCATCACCAGAGAAGCTATTCACATCGAATAACCTGTATATCTGTTTAGGAGAGACGCTGCACAAAGACAACCAGCCGCATGAAAACCTACATTACCATCAACCACAGTGGAGTAAGCCTCATCTTAACTATCAACGAATAAAGCAATCAATCAAGTCCAACAGATTGAAGTAATCACGCAAATGCAACGGAGCGAGAAATGAACAATCAGCAGCAGTAACCGAACTCAGCTCGCATCTAACTCGCAGCAGAGCAGCAGCCCAGAAGAGAAGGCCTGAAGATGGTACATGAGATTGGGCCAGTAAACTGCTTCTTCCAAGAACCATACACTGACAACACACGCAGCAGATCTGGAGATTCAGCAATTCACATTGAGATGCATTATGCAAAAATGACCTTGGGTCCTGATCTGGTACCAGCTTTTATTTTGAGAGATTGCTTCCTGATTTTTGCTCCACCTTTAACAAAAATATTCAATTCAATTCTTCGCACATCAACATTTCCCGAGGTCTGAAAGATTTCACGGGTGAATCCAATTTTTAAAAAAGATGATAAGAATGATATTTATAATTATAGACCTGTGGCAATTATCTCGAATTTCTGTAAGATTTTTGAAACAATAATTCACGAAAGGATCTATAGTCACATATCAGGCATGATCTCAATCAACCAGCACGGTTTCATAAAAGGACGTTCGATTATCACCAACCTTATGTGTAAGACCCAATATATATCTGAAACTCTAGATCAACACGGGCAAGTTGATGTAATATATACAGACTTTAGCAAGGCATTTGATAAGCTAGATCACGCCTTGCTACTTGATAAACTGGAAACATTCGGCCTATCGTCTGCACTTATTCAACTTATCGCATCATACTTACGGAATAGATTCGAATTTGTAAGCATTAATGGTTTCAAGTCGGCATCTTTCATGCAACTATCTGGAGTACCTCAAGGATCCGTTTTAGGACCGTTGCTTTTCGTCTTGTTCATCGACGATATTATGACAGACATTTCTATCGAACATCTTCTTTATGCCGATGATTTAAAATTATTTTGTAATATTTCGTCTATCAATGACTGTGCAATTCTTCAAGATAATCTGAATAAGATCTATGTTTGGTGTTGCAATAATCGATTACCATTGAATATAGGAAAATGTAACATTATGACCTATACAAGGAAGCTATCTCCACTTAGATTCAACTATCAGATTAATAATACTCCCCTGAATAGGCCTGACACCATCATTGATCTTGGGATTCTATTTGACCCCAAATCAACATTTGTTCCGCATATCGATTCCAAAATTTCAACCGCATTTAGGACTCTGGGATTTCTAGTTAGAAACAATGAAATGTGTAATACTCTCCATATCTTAAGACTTTTATTTATTTCGCTAGTAAGACCACATCTAGAATACGGATCTGTCATTTGGAACCCCACATCTGTCAGTGCGTGTGAGTCGATTGAAAAAGTTCAGAGGCGTTTCATGAAATCAGCTACCTTTATTTTAGAAGGGGTTTATCCTGCTAGAGGAATACCCCAAAATATATCATAAAAGAAATTTGATTTACACTTCTTGCATCAACGTCGTAGTATGAATGCTTGTATAACAAATAAATATGTTTTATTGGGTATAAGTTCTGTAATTTATCAGAAACACAACGTTTCAACAGCAAAGTGCTGCCTTGTTCAAGTGAAAAGAAATATAAATATAAATAAACAAAATTGTCAAGACAACAAAAATAAAAATAAAAGTACAAATCATAACTAGATTAGTTTAAAATATATTAACTTCTAGGATCGTAGAGCTCTGCCTGTAATTGATAATTCGATATCCACAGGTCTTCAGGAGATAATAATGAAGGTCTAAATAGGGAAATTGTCATCTCCTTGTGGTTCTAGGTCAATCTGGCTCTACTCTTTTTGGTTTGGCGCATAACTGAACTATCCACAGATCTTCAGGAGGTGGTGATGAAGTAACTCTTGCAAGTAGATTCGTAGATACAAATAACTTGAAATTATGAACAAATGATTGGTAGCCATGATCGATTAAGTTCATAACCAGTATTCAAATTCAAATTATTCGGTGATTTTTTAATTTCAATTGCTTCTCTTATAAGCCTCTTGAACCAATTGTTCTCTTTAGCCAGAAGCTTCGTATTATTGAAGTCAATGCCATGTAATTCTTGAATAGCTTGCTCAGCCACAGCAGATTTTTCTGGATGGTTCAATCTTATATGACGAGAATGCTCTTTCAATCTTGTTTCTACAGTCCTCTTGGTTTGTCCAATATATACTTTGCCACATTGACAAGGAATCTTGTATATATCTGGATACTGTAGGGGAAATCTGTCTTTAACATTACCAATAAGATTTCGAATTTTCAATAATCTCTCAGACTGTCCTGAATTATTGAATAAAATTGATTTTCGTATTCCTAGAATGTCATCTAGATGCACTACAACATTCCATACAGTGACTGCAAAGTCTAATATTCTACTTAAATCACCACTATACTCCATGTATAAATCATTCAGAGTAATTGAACTTCAAGTTGACATATTTCAGTCTGATGTCAATAGTATAAAGAAATGTATAGACATGTTCTTATGTTTTCTTATTTTGTCTTCTCATCCTATAATTGGGAATGTGCCTGTCAGATGAGTATTAAATAATAATAATAATAATAATAATAATAATGATAATTACATATAGTCAAATCTAAATTTGACCTAAGGAGGTCCGAGGCAGATTTCCTACGAACTCGACTTCAGCAACACCAAGTCATAGTCAGCCTCGTATACACGTCACGACGCATTACCAGAGAAGCTACCGAAATCAAATAGCCTGCAATTCCAAATGGAGGAGACGATGCACCAACCACAGTGCATCGTCACTAATAACACATACAACAAACCATCAAGCAATCAGTCGAGCTTAATAGATCGAAGAAAACACCCAAATGTAACGGAGCGAAACATGAAACGGGTACATAAACAATCAGCAGCGGCAACCGAAGTTGGTTCTTCATTCGCAGCAGAGCAGTAGCCCAGAAGAGAAAATATGAAGATAGCACATGAGATTGTGTCGAAGCGTCGTCAGCAAACTGATTCTTCCAAGAGCCAAACACCGACAGCACGGAACAAGTCCCGGAAACCTAATGATTTATATTAAGATGCATTTTTTATAGTCCAATCCCAATTGGACCTGCGGAGATTTGAGGTAGATTTCCTACGGATTCGACGTTGACAACACCGAGTCATAGACAGACTCGGACATACGACACAACGCATTGCCAGACCAAATATCGGAATCGAATGATCTGCAAATCTGAATAAGAGAGACGATGCATAAAGACAACCATCAATCGCAGTGAGAAAAGCCTTATCCTCACTAACAACAAATACAATCAACCAATCAAGCAATCAGTCGAATTCAACGGATCGAAGTAATCACCCAAATGTAACAGAGGGAAAAATGAAACAGGTACATAAATAATCAGCAGCGGCAACTGAAGTTAGCTCCTGTCTATGTCGCAGCAGATCAGCAACCTAGAAGAGAAGACCTGACGATAGCACATATGATTGTGTCGAAACGTCATCAGCAAACTGGTTCCTCTAAGAGTCGAACACTGACAACATGGAGCAGATACCGAAAATCCAGCAATGCATATTCACATAGTTGAATCCAAATCGGATCTATGAAGGTCTGGCACTCTAAATTTGATTGCCAATAGTTGGTTTTCTACAAAATGACAACCCTAACTATTTAAAACAGCCTTGTACACTTCGTCATTAATGTCAGGTCAAACATCTGCTGGTTATACTACACTAGAAATTGATTTCTACAAGAAAATATTGCTCATACAACCTTAATTCGCAACCATAGCTCATTTACCTCCAATTAAACTCAACCAACAGTCATAGAAATGATCATAAATTGATTTGACGTTGAACTCATGTCCTGCGATTTGAAAGACATATATGTAGGTAACTCAAGTCGAATTGACTTACGGCTGAATTGTATTCGAATCGATATAGTCGTCAATAGAGTGCCAGACTTTATAAATTCAGTATCTTGTCCTAAGTGTCGAAAAAAGGCTGATTCTGATCAATTCTTTCGGGGCTGACTTTCCTGATAAAACACATGATGAATGTAACTCATTTTCGTATTCAACTTTCCCAATTGAACTTACGATTGTTTTTTATTTTTCTGTCCTAGGCAGGACAAAGGGTGATACGTTAGTTTTGTCTTCAAGTAATTGACCTTCGCTATCGATAGATACTAGGTACCAAAAATGGCCTTTTTCTGACATTCAGAACAGGATTCTGGATTCGTAAATTCTGGTATCTTATCGACCACTATATTCCCGATCGATCCATATACAATTGGACCGTTAATCTGATCAAGAAAGATGAGGTGCGGTCGCCTTCTGGACTACTCAAATTGATTTAGGTCCTCACAATTAATGGATAGTTCTTCAAAGAGTATTAGAGTTGACTATTAACTGTCAACTTGAGTAGGAGAATCTAAAAAACAAGTGTATGAAGGTCGTTTATTTCTGTAATCAATGTTAAATAAAATATAGATGTCTGTCCCTGAAGAATGTTTGGTTTCTCGCTTCCAGCACAGGTCGTATACATTTTGTGTGTCCTTCGAAGAGTCGCAGGCCGTGGACCGGACATAGACACAGCGATATTGTTTCCTGATGTCCTGCAGACCATAATAGGACCCGCTACCGTCACTTCCATAATGCATGAGTCCAATACAGCAAGCCTCTGCTAGCCTCAAGCGCTTCAAACCTTCGCTCGGAAAAATAAATGACGCTTTAAAACGCTTCTCGTGTCCGGAGTGCATTCCGCTGATCAATATGTACTGCGCAACTTTTGAATCTATAACTTAGTTAACACGTTCGTTGCCTCCTCTGCCATGGATTCTTCACCTGCTGGCAGTGGATTTCACTGGAGCAGTTTATGCTTTCTCAGAGTTTTTATATGAAGGTACTTAGGGTCATACATCACTTAAAAGTTTTCGTCGAGGTTTTGATACTATTTTTTTCAAAGATCTGTTTTCCAGATGGGCTCGCAGAATAATAATTTCAAAATTTTGTGTGAGAAATTAAACAGCGGCAGTCAACAGCCTGATCCCGATTATATTAGCAGGAAAACCAACTTGTTTTAATTAAAATCGATGGTGTCAGCATCTTGTCCTTGTCGCTCTCTATGCAGCAGCAGGGATCCAACGTCTGACGAGACGTCTTAATGAGCACAGCAGTGTTCGCTCCCCCGCATAAATAACAACAACAACAACCAGAGGATGCGACTGTTTCGCCTCTGCACTAACATTACAAAGTTCTCTCGTAAAATGCAGCTGTGACGAGTCAGCCTCTGTTACTTGTATATGTGTTCATTACTTTCAGCTGTCGGTGCCATAGCACTAACCATAGTCTTGCCAGATGGTTGAAGTCAGATAAGTCCATATAGATGTTATGTCTATTCGTGGATTGTTACAGATTCAATGTCGAGTTGACATCCCTAGATTTTGGGGTTGCTGAATTTATTCACAACCATCACAAATTGTTAAAAATCTCTTGGATTGTTCGAGGCTTCAGGAATAATTTTTCTTACATAAATTATTTTCAGAAGGTACACCACAAGGCCTAAAATCGGGATCAAGTTTTGTTAATCCTTCTCTTTGAGCCATAATCTTCTCCGTAGTTTCGTGATCAAGAACTGCGATTATCCCTTGTATAGGGTTTGATATTACAGGAAATTCGGTCCACCTTCCTTTTAATAAACGAGATATTAGAGTCTCTACGATATTCTTGGATTACAAGAATTTGAAACTGTAATGTTATTGTAGGCATTTTCTTTTCTATAGTATTGTGTCTGAATTGGGTAATAAATTCTATAATGGATCAAATTACATGCTAAATATTTGACTTGGAAGTAATTATGAGTTGGTTAATTAATTCACAACAAAATTGTTTGACTTGGGTACACACTGAATATGGCCAAATAATGTTGACGGTCGTCCAATGTATATTTTTCGGAGCAATAAATCAAAAATCAAATATTAGCTAGATTTTTTATTGCAGTTTTCACGTAATGTCAACAGTAATAGTCATAATTGTATAACAAATTCAGTTGATTCACAAAATTTTCTGTGTAACATACAAAATACTTGACATCAAGTGACTGCCACTCCTCTTGTATTCCCACGGACGGAATCTACTTCTGGGCTAATAATGTTGAAAACTATGCGTTTTTATATATCTTTGTGCTCTATATTTATGGTCCGATCCCATTGGGATGCTGTCGGCGCCACTAATATTCCGGAGCTAAGTAACTAGTTATTGGACAATAATAAATTTCTCTGTGTATTTCAGTTCCCTTTGGGAACAATACAATTATTTTGCCAAATCGTACCCAGGATAAAAGTCCTACTTCTCTGACAATAAAGTTCCTTTTACTGTTCAATTTTATACTTACAGCTTATTGTTCATAACCGCTAGATTTGAAGGTGGTGCAGAAATCCACGGTTTGGATGACTTCTATTTGCATATTATTTTGAAGTAAATTTACATATATTCCTTGGTGGAATAAAAACATATTCCTTCTCTTGCACTGTAATTTCATCACGAATTTTTGATGATTCTGACCTACATTTCACGTCAGTAGTAAAACAGTCTAACGGGAGCAGCCTATGAGAAAGAATAACGAAAGAACAATCTCTCCAAAGTAAAATTGATTTCAAAATCAATTTGGACTCAAGGCAACATACTTTGAAGAAATGCAAGACACTGTAAAGTGACCTTTAAAGTTTGTCCGTGAAACAGAATTTGATAAATTTTATAAATCAAAACCTGATAAGTTTCACAAAAATACAAATTATAGTAATTAAGTTATCAAGGGTGTTAAAAGGACAATAATGCCTGATGTCAACAGTGTACTTCCCGAGGGCTCCTGGTGTGTACGTTGACCGTAGGCATTATCGTCCGTTCAACTTCCGTGGTGCCTCCAATGTTTAATGTCCGAATTTTGTTGTATTTCAATCAAAATTTTCAGCAATGTATGTCCTGTCATTGTGATTTATGTCAGAGAAACTACTTACTGTAACTAGGAAACTTGTTTGTAATTTTTCAATGCCCTCGGGTATTATTTGTTGCGTAGTCACCCTGAAATCAGTGTTATTATGACAACAATCATTCTTGAATCATAAACAATATCTTGCTGATTATAAATTAGTTGAAAAGTATGGTAATTGATACCAAACACAGAAAACACGACTGTCCATAAATTGGAATAAACTTTCCAGATGGAGCAGTAAGAGATGTACTGCTTATAGAAGATTGGTGTTTACAAGTCTGTCATCTCTTGAAGCAGTAGAACTGTTACATTGCTCATTGACATTTAAAGACAACAACGTTCCAGTGGTGCCTATGAAATTGAAGGCTGAAAGATAAATTTCATGTTCCAATGGATTTGAATGAGAAATTTCAGTCGGTTTTGGAAATGAACGAGATTTCAAGCATTATCACTCTACATACAGCGAGAGTTGTTCTTCTTGAGATCAACTGAAGTATCAGCAAATGATTCAGGAAATAGCTGATTGATTATTGACAATCTCTTTCTAAACATTGCATCCAATTTTTCTCTCTCTCCCAGTCTTCCTATCTGAATTAGGTTTGAGGATTAATTGAGAAGATAATTGTAGTCTGTTTCTTAGAATGTATGTGAATCATCAATATCTGTCCATAGAACCATGAACAATTCAACATATCGACATTGGCGTTTGATCGCTGGGAGAGGCAAAAGCTCAGTCATCAATAGTATAGAAGAGAACGATCATCTCTTAAATCATGAACAGTATCTTGCTGATTATAAATTTTTCAAGCATAAAGACACGACTGACCATAATAGGGTTTTCCACGATCATTCAAAAATATCAAAAATGAACTCTAAGCACATTAAAAAAACTAATAACATTAATTTTTTCGTTAAGGGGAATATTAGTAAACACGATTCCAAAGTCAACGATGTTTGAAAAGATCACGAAAGATCGCCATGTTGTTGTGACGTCACTCCGCACTTCTGACGATAAACTTTAGTATCGCTTCCAATAAAGTCAGCGAAAGAAAACCTCAGTTCTGAAAAAAACCGTCAAAATATAATCCTCGGTGTGATAGCAGCAGTCATTGCAAACCAAGTAAGTTGTTTATAGATGTCTCAACAGAGGAGATACGGAAAAAGAGGTTACAACAAATCCGAGGCGTGGTATCACATGTCGTGTTTGACTTCTTACTTATCTTGTTTTGAGGACCTGAAGACCATTTCAATGTAAATATAAATTTTCAGTTCTCTATTAACAAAAGTTGATATGCATTATTAGCTGTCATCGGAATTAATACGAAAACTTCAAAATAGCTTTAAGAGTTCTAGTCAGGACAAAATACCTCTCATGTAATTATCACGTTTTTAAAGTACTATGAGATTCCAAAATACGTTTAACTATATGAACCTTTCGAAATAAGTGACAGGTAACGAGCTTGGCATCGATTAAAATACATTTTTATTAATTATTTTGTATGCTTTTGAAATATTAGGTTAGTTTCTTGTGATACGACAATTGTAAATTTACTCAATCTGAATGATATTTACCAAATCTCATCAAATGAATATTGAATTATTATTATAAATGTCTTTGACGTGACATAATCAAATGCTGTGTCTACAAAATTTTATAGGTTAACACTGGATATCAACCAAGACGTTCACTAAAACAGTATTTTACTACACTTTGCACACAAAAATAAACGTTCCACTGTCAAAAAAAAGAACCTTAACAGACTTATCTCTGAGCTTTGACAACACTCATTTCAGCTGCGTTAGATAATACACTTTTCAAGAAAAAGTCGGCAACAATTAATCCGTGAAACTCTGGCAAATTATCTGATTGTCCCTTTATGGAAACATCAGAACTTATTTTGTGTATGATTCTATTTTAAGTCGAACTAATCTACTGTCCCTATCTGTCAAGCATTAACTGCTGATCGACGTACTGCGTGATGACGTCACAGCGGCGTTTGGCCAATAACACTTAAAACTTTCCAAAACTTGAAAGTTCATCAATTTCCGTGAAATATTAGCCAAGCTATGACCAAAAAAGCACAAAATGTAATATTTTTTTGTATAATTCATAACTTTGCGCCAAATCGTTGTAGACACCCGATTTTTCGCACAATTTAAAGGAGAATGAATGAATTTGATTTTCTGAGTCGCGAATTGAGCCTACGATTTTTTTTGCACCCGGTACAAGTTGAAGTTCAACATTTTTAACCTCAAGAACATTTTTTTTTCTCGGGGGTGTGGTAGGAAGTGCGGTGAGCTTGGCGTCAGATCAACTTACATTCCCTGAAAGAAGAAACTTCAAACTTTAAAAACTCAAAGTTCAATCCATTTTTGATGAAAATTTACCGAGTTATGGGGGTTTGGAAAATCGGTATTCTAGGTACATTTTCAAGTAGTGAGTTTTTTTATTATGAATTATAGACTAATGAGGAACCAAATGTATGCATCATAATCTACAACTCCAGGTGAACATGGTGGATAATTGAATTAGAAAACTAAGAAAAAGATAGGAACTCCACACTACCTTTTCATCGTTGAAAAAATGGTGCTTGAAAAGAGATTTAGAATTCTTTGGCTAAGGAGACACCGTGCACTGTCCCTTGGACTCAAATTGAGGATAAAGATTAATGTGATTTTGAAGATAACTAAAACTGAAAGAATAATTTGCGAAATTAACCGAGAGACTAATGGAAGATATGGTGGAAAAACGCATTAACTTTTAATTATTTCCAATATTAGTAATTAATAAAAGCACCTGTTTCATTGATTTGATTCAGTCTTCAAGTTAATATCAGAGGAGCAAGCTTTCCTGAATCGTTAATTGCTTTTTCTAGGCTTAAAGTTTGAACTCCGTGCAGCCGTCTGAACAGATTTGTTCGTTGTCGGATCTGCAAATTGAAGTTTATGCAGTCAAATGTAAAACTAATGAATTGATTATTATAAAACACTGAAGTTAATCTACGAAATGTTGTTATGAAAATTTGAGTTCTTTTGGAATAAATAAGGACGACGAAACTTCGTTAATTGAATATGGTTTTATGAATTTCTACACTTGAGTATTTCTTCTGAGGTTATTGTTTCTTCCAGTACATACAAGTAATGAATGAACAAGATTTCTTTATGAGTTGTTGAAATCAATCTGGGAAGGTAAATGAAATCCGCTATATTTTTGCACAAACTCTTGTGAAATGCTGACCACGTACTTGTTGAAGTTCTTAGCCATCGAATCTTCGCTCCACAAATCCTGTTTAGAAAATACCGATCCCACCTCTTTCTCTCACTTTTAAATTCTCGACGTGCTACATTTTCTATTTTCTTTCAAACTTAAATGATTTTACTTATTTTATTTTCATGATAGCAATAACTCCTGACAAACTCATTTAGACTGGAAAGTAGGTATGCTCGTTGTAACAATAAGAGGTAATTAGTGTATTCTGAAGCGGAAACTGTTGCTGTATCCTTCTAAATAATTATTCACAGAAACACTTACCAAATGCAGCCAAGACCAAGACATGCTAGTTATGCTAACAACAAGCCTCATTTCCGGAGCTGTACGCTATTATACTTGGAACTGCCACCCATATGTAAGAACAGAAGTGAACCTGCAAAAGCCAAGGAACACAAATTAGTATATTTAGAAAAAAATAGACATCTTTCTTGTAATCAATATTAAAACAGATGAATATTTTATACTGGATATTCGAATGATTCATTTTGATGTTATCTTGCTTGAACAAATGAAGAGGATAATGAAATTTCAGACGGTATGAACTAATTCAACATAATTAATTGCAATATTTACTCTGTCAATGCTTGGAGTGTTGTACTTGTGTCAGCCATTTCAGAGGTATTTGCATAGCACATGCGCCTGCGTACTGTAATTTAATGCTTATCAGAAACATCATTTTGACGGCTAATTTACTAAAGAAAACACAGCACTACTTTCCTCATCCGGCCGTATAAAATTCCGGGCCCATTTCGAGTGAACAGCTTAACGTGCTCATCCTGAACAAATAATTCTGTAATCTATTCATTTTGGCCTTTTTAACAGTTTACACTACGTTATCAAATTTCATGCAGCTTATCCCTGTGGAACAGACTATGGAAAATTTTATTTAACTTCTAGTACATTCACTGAGGATTTAATTATGTCCTCCCTGAAATTATGTTTGCATTTGGTGCTTCCTTCAAATTTATAAGGTTTTTTTGTTTAGTCTTTAAAAGGAAATTTTGATGATATTATACTGGATGCAAGTATTGAGGGCATAGCATAGCACGTTTGAGAACGTGGTACAATGTTTTCAAAACACTTTACAATATTTCAGAAATTATCAAAACTTTGTACAATATTTCAAAATATTTTAAAACGATTCAGAATGCCTTAGAGCTGTCCAGGAGCTTATAAAATATTGCAGAATACTTTTGAACGACTCAGAACATTTTAAAATTCCATAAAATGTTCCAGATTATCTCAAAAGATTGTGGGACACTCCGGAATGTTTTACAATGTTTCCAATGTTAGAACGTTAGAAGTGGAATATTTGAGGGAGTCAAAAAATGTTTTACAACATCCCAAAACATTCTAACACACATCTAAACCTTATACAATTCTTCAAAATATTTTATTGAGTCCTAGAACAATTCAGAACATTTTAAAATGATTTGAAAACATTGTAGGACACTCCAGAATGTTAAACAATATTTCAAAACGCTTTACAATCTACTAAAACGTACTAAAATGGTTAAGAGCGCTCCAAATTGTTTTAGAACACTATAAAATGTCCCAAAACACTCTAAAACGCTCCAGAATGTTTAAGAACACTCCAGACTGTCTTAGAATATTGTAAAGTGTTCTAAAATGCTTGAGAACGTGGTACAATGTTTCCAAAACCCTTTAGAATATTCCAGAAATTATTAAAACTTTGTACAATATTCAAGAATGTTTTAAAACGATTCAAAATATCTAAGAACTGTCAGGAGTTCATGAAATACTGCAGAATGCTTTTGGACGACCCAAAATAATTTAAAATTTCGCCCCAAAACATTGTGGGCACTCCGGAATGTTATACAATGTTTCAAAATGCTTTGGAATGTTATAAAACGCTTCAGAAAATTTAATAACGTTCCACACTGTCTTAGAACGTTATAAAGTGTTCTAGAATGCTTTAGGAAGTCAAACAATATTCCAAAACTCCCTAAAACATTCCATTCCTTATGCAATATTTCAAAATGTTTTATAAAATCTTAATACGATTCAGAGCATTTCAAAATGGTTTAAAAACATTGTAGGACACTTCAGAATGGTAAACAATATTTCAAAATGTTTTACAATCTATTAAAACATACTAAAATGGTTAAGAATGCTCCAGACTGTTTCAGAGAATTATAAAGTGTTCCAAAACACGCTAAAACGTTCCAGAATGCTTTAAGACGTTGAACAATATTTCAGAACGGCCTAAAACATTCCAGAGTTCATCGAACCCTTATACAATATTTTTAAATGTTATATGACAAGAAATCAAGGTTATAAAATATTGCAGAATCATTTTAAAATGTTCAATGTTTCAGATCGTCTCAAAACATTGTAGGAAACTCTGGAATGTTACGCAACGCTTTAAAACTTATTAAAACGTTGAAAAATGTTTAAGAACGCTCCAGACTGTTTGAGAACATCATAAAATGTTCCAAAACATTCTAAAACTCATTTAAAAATGTTGAAGTATGTCTTGGAACGATCCAGAATATAAAATGTTCCAGAATGCTCTAGAACGCTTCAAACTATTTTAGAACGTTATGCTAAACCTTATACAATAATTCAAAATGTTTCCTGAACATTTTACGATTAATTAATTGACTTGAAATCGAATATTGTGTGTGCAATTTTCTATGATCATTCATGAATTTTTCATCTGTTATACAAGACTGATTAAAATAATATTGTGCACTCCATTTTATTGTTATACACATAAGAGATGTACATTTTTATGCCACCACCATGTTACTTAAGTAAACACAGAACAGAGAAATCTTTCCAATAGAACACGTCAAGCTTATTGGATGATTAAACACAATACAATTATTAGCATTTTGTTTGAACGGAATTCTGCGTTCAAATTTTCACACAGATATATTACAATAATTGTGAGTAAACAAGAAATTTTAGTTCTATTTATACATACATACAATATACAAGTTCAATGAGGGGGCGGAGTTATCACCTAAATGGTAGAAATTAACAAAAACATTGCGGGGGCGGAGCTATCAACTAGAGGAGTAAGATATCAAAATATCTAGAAGCGGAGTTTCCAAAAGCTCTAATTGTTCGTTCATCAACTTTTCCTTATCTTTAACCGCATTTTTGATCTCATACGCTTCTAGATATGTTAACCTCTCCCCTTCTTTTCAAAATGCAGACATTCCTAGTTGCTTTTACTACAGACATGTTGATTATCTGTTAAATGTTTGGCTACATTAGAGTCAGTATTATAGTTCTTGAAACTGCGCAGATGTTCATCAAATCTGATGCCAAAATTACGTCCTGTTTGTCCTATGTATAGATAATTACAATCATGACATTTATTTCTATAAACACCTGATTTCGACAAAGGATCTTGTCATTCACTTGAAGATACGCAATAAAGTATTAAACTTTTTTAAAAAAATTGTGAAACTCAAGCGAGTGTTTAACTTTGAATCCTATTTCACCATGTTTCACCGAGAGCTTCCAGCTTTTTCCATTGAATTTGTTTAAAACATCTAAAATGGTACGGTCATCTAGTACGGATAAAAAATGATGAACCAACCAAGATGATATGGAAAACAAAAACATTAGGACATAGAAGAAGGGGAAGACCAGAGAAAAGGATGGGACAAAACAATCGGACAAATCTTAACAAGAAAAGGCGTAACACAGAATGAAGCAAGAGTAAAACAAGGCATGAAACCTCTACACCTACACCACTTTGTTATTTCAATCTTTTCATAATTCTTTGCGCTTCTTTCTATTCTTTGCTATTTTATTCCCTTTCTGCCAAGTGACGTTGTTTTTGATTTTTTTCTTCTATACTGTTCTGCCATGTTTTTTGAGGTTATCCTCTCCTGTTCTTGTTTGATACTCTGGCATTCCATACTCTTTTTGTTTGACTATCTTCTAACATTCTTATTGAATTCCCATACTATGCTAGTTGTTTCTTTTCTATGGTAGTTTGTATACTTTTTGTTTGTAGAGTTGCTGTGATATGCTCATTTCTTATTTTATCTAGTCTTACAACTCCTACTTTTCTTAAAAATCTCATATCTGCTGCTTGTATCCTGCTTTATATTTTTTGATTCATTGTCCATATTTCGCTTCCGTATATTATTATTGGTCTATAAATTTATTCATATAGTATATTTTTGTTTTCTTCAATACTTGCCTGCTACTTAAAATGATTTTATTTATTGCGTGGTAACTTCTATTAGCTGCCAGTATTTTGTTGTTTACCTCGTTCTGTATATTTCTTTTGCTGTTCAGTGTTCAGCCTGAATATGGGAATACTTCTACTTTTTCTATTTTTCTTTTATTTGTTTTTATTTCTACTATTGTATCTTCTATTGAAATTACTATGATATTTGTTCTTTTCACATTTAAGTCATGTTGTATTTGCTCAATTTCTCTTTGATATTGTTCTATGAATTTTCTTCATTTTTAGCAAGTATTGCGAGATTATCTGCGAAAGCGCATTCTGAGATAGTCGTCTTAATCAGATTGTGGTGTCCTATGTATACTTTCTTTGTTTCATTCTCTACCTGCTCTGTAATACTAACCAAGAAACTTTTGAAACGTAATGGGCTTAGTGCTCCTCTTTGTCTTAGCCCTTGCGTGGTTGCGAATTCCTCCGAGCACTCGTC
Source organism: Dromius quadrimaculatus (assembly GCA_963989225.1). NCBI lineage: Eukaryota > Metazoa > Arthropoda > Insecta > Coleoptera > Carabidae > Dromius > Dromius quadrimaculatus. Next base: position 67,393,913 of record OZ022324.1, on the reverse strand, counting down.
TCCTGCTTTTATATAGTTTGATGTTGTTTTGTATACACTTTGTTTTGCTTTTAAAAGTTGTTTGCTCACATTTCTTCCTTCCAGTATTTTCCACATCTTTTTTCGCGGTTCTCTATCGAAGGCTTGTTCAAGAACTATAAATGCTATGAATAGTACTTTGCTTTGTGCTATTGTTTCTTCTAATAATTCTCTCAACGTGAATATGTGGTCCTGTGTGAAGTAACCTTTCTTGGATCCACTCTGGGCTTTCTTCATTGATGCATCTGTTGTTTGGCTGAGTTCGCTTCCTAATATTGTTTCATATAACATACATGATCCGGTCCTGTTGTACCTTAGGATGTCGGGGTTGTCTCTTTTTTGTCTCTCTTCTGCTGTATACATTAAGTGCGGTCCTCAGCCTTTTCCTTCGCTGAGCCCCAGTTTTTACTACCTGTTATCAATATTTCCTCCACTGATTGATTCCAAATCTGCCTTAGCTTCCCTCTTCTATTTTTCCTAGTTGGTCTGGTTTCCCATATATTTGTAACTTGCCTGTTACCTTCTATTCTGACCAGATGTTCAAGCCACATTAATTTTTTCTCCTCCAGACTAGATTTCCAGTTCTCTCATGATGTCCTCATTTCTTCTTTTTTCGATTCTCCTTACTCCTAATATCTTTCTGAGGAATTTCAATTCATATGCTTGTATCCTTTTAATTAGTTCGTTGCTTATGTCTCGTTTTTTTACCATCGCTTCTGTCTTTTCTGTATTCAAGCACAGATTCTCCTCGGACAGTCGGCGAATGCACGTCTTTATATATATCGGCTGTAAATTCCTATACCCTATCATGAACGTTTCCATTTTCTTTCACATATCTTGATGGCATCATCCATTGCACACAGGAACAAAAGTAGGCTTGAAACGCTACCTTGTCTGACTCCAGAATAGGGGATATGCATGAAATTTGAATTTGGTTCGAATACTTTTCTTTCCGAATTTATATTGGCCGGACTTTTGTACTAAACCATCATTTTGGTATTTAATATGTTTTTATTTGCTCAAAATTAATAAATAAAAATGCAAATTGGGTGCGGGGAGTTCAAAGTTCTAAAATGCAACACCATTGGTTAAAACGGAATGTGACGTCAAATACTATGCCAACAAGTGCGCACTGCTTACAATTGTATGACATTGCAGGTTTTTGATTAGAAATCATAGTGATAACATGTGTGTTGTAAATTCATTTCTTGTGCAAGTGTAACTTCAGCATCCTAGTGAGATTATGAATTATTTGAAACAAAGTGGTTTTGTAAAAGCACAATCGGATAATCTGCCAAGAATAGATCCATTCATGATGTCGTCTTATTTTCTTTCAAATCCAAATTTTACGTCCGCTGAAGTAAAAAGAGTGAACACTGCAAAGTAATTATTCAATAAAAGCACATTAGGTACGCTATTTTGATAAATACAATCCGAAATATGATGACCATTAAACATAAACTATATTTTTTGTTCATTTTGAAACGAGCAAATGTTAAACAAAGCCGCATACATACATTGTATTTTATTGCTAAAACTAATCACATATAATGTTATTCACGATCTGTCTAACTTATTATGATACTTCGTCTCTTCTGATAACCTTACATCATTTCTTACGTATTTTAAAACCTGTCTGGATTGACAAAAATACTTAGGTACATTTCTGATAGTATTTTGCATTCAGGCACAATGCAATACTTATAAATTGATTTTTGAGCTTTTTCAATACTGAAATAAGCTAAGAACGAAAACACCTGTAGTAAACAATGGACTGTAATGTCACTGGACATGGTATTTGACGTCATCAATAGAGCGCGCGAAAATGGCGGCGTTTGAATAGCTCAAAATTTTTCTTAATTTTAAATATTTTTTTAAACTTGATTACAGCACTTTTGAACATAATTTATATTTTTTACTATATTATAACGATGTAATCAGTGAATTAAAAATATAAAATAAATTCATGAATATACTCTAATGGTTGAAAATTTGCTTGACATTCTATTGCATGTTCTTATTTTATTATTTGTTTTTTTGTTTATGCTTTTGATTATACTTATTAGCTTCTCATTCACCTTCATGTTTCTCGGGCTCTTCTATATTTTTCTGCTATCAACTATCGGAAGCTTTCTTCATGTCGATGAAACACACGTATACATCTTTATCTTTGGACAATTTCTTCTGTATTACTTGATGCACAGTAAATGTGTGGTCTTGTACGCTGTGCAATCTAAAACTGCTTTGTATGTTAGAAAGCTAGTATTCCATTTGTACCCTCAGTTTATTCTCTAGAATTCGTTCATATATTTCAAAAACTGTACACAGTAAGGTTATATCTCCATAATTTGAACACTTCTTTGTATCCCCTTTCTAGTATAGCAGGAATATTATTCCTGTCATCCATTCATCTGGTATATCCTCTTGGTTTTGGCACAAGTTAAGTATTGCTAGCAATTCTTCTTTTCCTCTATCTTCCATGTATTTAATCATTTCTGGTCCTAATTCATTGACTCCAGGCGTTCTTTTTTAGTTTCTTCTTGTGTTTCTGTATCTACCAGTTCTATTTGTGTCCCAGTTTTCCTATTGGAATTTTCTTCACACAGTAGTTCTTCCATCTTCCAATACTTTCATCCTCTTCTGTTATAATATCTCCCTCTCTAGTATTTATTTATTGGAGCTTATATTCTGTCTTGTTTCTGAAGCTTCTCAGTACTCTGTGGAACAACTTTTGATTTTTGGTCTTGTTCCTATCCATTCTCTCTCCAAATTCTTCCCATAACTTTTTTTGGCTTCTAAAATCATCTTCTTGACATTGTTTCTTTCAGATTTATACAATCTTATAGAAGATCACTGCTTTTTCTTCGTCTTTTGGTAATGTTCTTATTTTCCAAATCTGGTTTAACATTTCTAGTGATATTTGTTTTTCTTCGTCTCCAACATATTCAAGTTGTTCTGTTTTAATTTTATCGTGTCCCGATGCTTCCCCGTTACTCATTTTCTTCAATACAGTCTCCATTTCTTTTTATATATCTTCGAGCTCTTCTCTTACTTTTGTGTTTCCTTGTGAATCTTCGTTTTCTGATTGTTGGCTGCTATTATAGTTTTCTTGTAATAGCTCTTCTTTGCATTCTTTTGATGTCATCATTAATATCTTCCCATTTTTATCTTGTAGCTGTTTCAATGTTGTTTGTTCTTCTTTTTTGTGGCTTTTTCTTTGAAATTTTTCTACAGAGTCTTTCCGAGCTCTTCCCAAGTATTCTTTTTCGATTTCTTGATCAGTTCTTTCGTTTGTATCCTCTAACTTCTTTGTGTTCAGATATTTCTTGCATTTTTGTTTTCCTTTTTAATTTCTTCCTTAACCTGTTATTTCCATCAGGTTTCGGGGTGCATTCGATTAGCTCTTTCATATCTTTCTGATATTTAAAAAATAATTTGTGATAAATTGTCGGTAGGATTAATTACATTATTCTCCATCAGTGGCATATAATTTAGCACCCATTATAATCTAGTGAAAAGAGGTATACATATGTGATCACAAAATATGAGTAAACAAATATCGTGAATAATGAGTGGTGTGAATGTCAGAAATATGTGATCCATTATCATATTTTGTTACCCTGTTATACTTATTTATGATAAAATCTATTTTTGGGCACATTAGTAACTAATAATGAATAAAAAATATTGGGGTTACCGCATTTCAAGTGTAAAATGTTTTTTGACGACTGTCATATGTAGATGACATAATATTCAAACAAAAATTAAATTTTCACACCACAATGTTATTCATGTAAATCACTTTTGCTCTGAAACTGTGGTTTTTGAATATTGTAATATTGTCCAATAAAAACTTTTTAGCATTCTGTGTATAAGTACTCCGTAATTATTCTCCGCTAAACTAGCTCTAAATAATGAACGTGAATGAGAGAACCGGTAGTTATTTCTATGAATTTTTGAACGTATCAGTCGAATTATCTTCACCCTCTCAAATCCTGCGCTCAGAATAAGTGCTCTCCAGTCTGCCCTATTGAGCGAAACCACCATACAGCCTAACTGTACGTATTTGAAATATGTGAAGGCGTAGAAATGTTTCCTCTGTAGGGATAAGAGTCTCTTTGCATTATTAAAAGATCCGTAAAGAAGGGATAAGTGCACCAATTTCCTAACTCTCACATTATAATTTGTTACCTTAAGTAGTGGTTTAATTATTTCAGATTCTACCACATTTATAAGAAAAGTTTTTGTGTATATTATTGGACAACATTATTGTCCGATTATTCGTTAAAAATATGATTCAGTCATTTTTATACAACGAGAAAGTCTTTTTCTCGTCGAAAAATTTTACAACGATCGTCCAACCGTTCACTGTCAATTTCTTGCATTTTGTGTACGCTATGGCTCTGTCCATCGTGTAGTGAAGAGTAAACTCTTTTCCCTCCTGAGGATGACCAAGGAAGGACCAAAACTGTGGCGTTGAGAGAAAAATTTAAGTTCGTAATTAAATTCTTTTATTTCTATATCTGCATGCAAATATGTAGTAATGATTATCAATATCACATAGTGGTCGCATTATCCCACGTCTATAACGTAATTAGCATTTTCATAATTCATCGGATATTAATAGTGTATAGATATACGAGTATGGATACATATGGAACAATTTGTATTGGATAAATGATTAATTCATGGGATTAAACACGATTTTGATTACAGTGCATAGATAGACACGATTTATTCATTGTATTAGAGATTATAAAAGAGATATTATTATGAATATAGAAGGCATGACGCAAAAAAAGCACGTGAAATTTATAAAACAATAAATAATACAAAATGGTGCTCAAAACCCACCGCAGCAACAATAGGAAACAAAAATGAAGAAATTGTTAGTGAACGTAAGACCACCAACACTAAAAGAAGTGAATAACGCGGTAAATAGATTAAAAAACAATAAATCAGCACGGATAGATAATGTTAACTCAAAAATTCTTAAATATATGACAAGTACAACAATACATAATCTCATATATACTTCGTGGCCGGAAGAGAGCATTCCAACAGAATTCACTGCTATAATCTGCCCAATACATGAAAAAGGTGATAATTTACAGTGTAATAACTATAGAGGCATAGTTTCACCGAGTAATTGCTACAAGATTCCATCAAACATATGGTATGACAGGTAGGCTCAATACATCTAAGATATTATTAGCGAGTATCAAAGTGGTTTCAGAAAGACAGATCAATTACAGATCGGATATTCAAGAACTTCAGAATATATCAACTATATATGACAGTATATGCAGGGAAAGGCTTTGGAATGTGATGATAGAATTAGGATTTCCAAAAAAATTTGTAAGACAAAGGGAAATATGCAACGTAAATACTGTTTTTGCTCAACTTTTTAGTCATTTCAATAGTTTCAGCTGATTATTTGATTTTATTGTGTTTATATTTTGTGATGTGTTGTATTGAATGTTATCATTGAAATCAAAATCTTTTTATTTTGAATTAGCGCCCTGTTCACTAATGACTTCTATGGCTACTATTCCAACCAAAATTCAAAAACTCTTGCCCTAATTGAAAATTATTTATCAATATGTGGGTGCAATATATAGTTTATTCGGAATAACAATTAATATATATATATATATATATATATATATATATATATATATATATATATATATATATATATATATATATATATATATATATATATATATATATATATATAATCTGTTCCCCTTCTACCCTCTGGGCGTCAAGGTTACTTCGCTTAAATGTCTTCTATGAGTTTTCTCTATTCATTCCGGTTCCTTGCTAGTTTGTGTGCTGTTCTGGTTGTTATTTTCTTTTTGATTATTATTTCTTGTATTACATCGTCCCATGTTTTCCGTGGCCTGCCGCGGTTTTTTTCCCTATTGTTCTTGCTTTCCATATTCATTTCACATTTAATTTATCCTCGAATCGAATTAGATGTCCATACCACCCCAACTGCCTCCGCTCTATTTTCTTCATTACTGACTATACTTCCAATCTCTCTCTTATCTTTTCATTTCTAATTTTGTCTGGTTTAGCTACCTTCTTTATAGCTCTAAGACATTTTATTTCCACCGCTGTGATTTTACTTTGTTGTCTTTTATTCAATACCCAAGTTTCTGAACTGTACAACAGCATTGGTTGAATTATTGCTCTATTTATGGTCAGCTCTGTTCTTTTGTTTATTGTTTTGTGCTTTAATAATGCCTTGCTAATTGCATGATAAGTTCCTACTATTGTCTGTATTCTGCTATTTATTTAATCTTCGTACCGGCCTTTATTTTTCATAATACTTCCTAGATATCTAAAGCTTTGGATTTGTTGTATATTTTTATCATCTTTACCTTCGTTTTGTTAGCATTTATTTTTATATTTGCTCTGAGTAGTCCTTCGTTCTATATCTTCAAGTTCTCTTGCAGTTTTTTCCCTGTATTCGCAGATTACCATGTCGTCTGCAAAAATGCACTCTGCTATTTTTATTTGCTTCAAATTTGAATATCCTATTGCGGCTTCTACTGTTCTTTTGTTTGCTTCAATGTTAATTTCATCCATGTATGGTATGAACGATAAAGGACTTAGAGTTCCTCCTTGTCTTAATCTTCCACCTGCTTCAAATTCTTCTGATAATAAGTTACATAGTTTATGTTATCTTTATATATATTTTAGATTCCTTTTAGTAGCCTCTGTCCTATATTCTTCCTTTTCAATATTTCCCACAACAATTTTCTGTTAACTTTATCAAAAGCTTTTTCAAGGTCTATAAAACATGCAAAGGTTTCTTTGTTGTGTCTTAGTGTTTTTACCGTTATCTGTCGGATTGTAAATACATGGTCTTGGGTGCTGTGGCTTTTTCTAAATCCGCTTTGAATATCCCCAATCTTCTCTTCTACTAACTTTCTTAGTTTACTTTTAAGTATCGTTTCATTGCTGTGCATACGAGTGAGATCCAACAATTAATACTGCATTCAAATTGTAGCAAATGGAATGGCTAACAGTCTGGAATGTGAAAAATAGTAACAAGGTGCGAAAACGGAACGTAACAAAGTTAAAATTTGAGAAGATTTACCTGAGATTTTTAGTACAAATTAAGGATTTAGACAAGGGGACATCCTTGTACCTACACTCTTAAACATAGCATTGGAGAACGTGATTAGATAGCAGGTATTAGGAATATTAGGAGGTATTTTAGGTAGGATTGTCACAATTACAATATATGAAAATTTGATAAGACCAAGTACCTATGCGGCAGAAAAATGGACATTACAGGCATCAAATGAAACACTGTTGAGGGTATTTGAAAGAAAAATACCTTGACGCATATTTGAACCTGTACAAAACCTAGATGACTCATGAAGAATAAGGACAAATATCGAATTGCAGCACCTGTACCAGGATCAAGATATGTAGACTGAAATAAAATAATAAATTATGGCAAGAGTTTACCAGGGTATCAATTTGGGAATATTAACATAATCGTAATCTGTTACGCGGATGATGCGGTATTAATAGCAGAATCAGACATGCTTTATATGTTTGTAACGGAAGTGAAGAAATACAACATGAAAATATTAACAGAAAAAACAGAGTCACTAACTATATCCAAGAAGCCACTAAGATGCAAGCTTGAAGTGGAAGGGAAAATGATTGAACATATCAGGAAATTCAAGTTTCTAGGAGTTGACATCACAAGCAACAAATAATTGAACGAAAAAGTTAGACAGCAAGTGATGAAGGGAGTTAGAATATCAGGCTATCTGCGAGATGCTACGTGAAGAAATAAGTTCATGACAACTGACTCAAAAATAAAAATGTATGAGACGATGGTGCGACTAGTCATGACATATTGAGCAGAATTTTGAGCAGATATAGCAAAAACTAAACAAATAATAAGGACAGCAGAAATGAGCTCACTATCAATAATTGGGAGAACAAAAATGGATAGAATGAGAAGCCAAATAGTTAGAAGACAGTGTAATATCACATAGTGAAATTTACAAAAACAAGAAGAAAATAATGGAATAATCATGTTGATAGAGCTGGAGGAGTAGGATTAATAAAAATATGCAGAGACCGTCAGGATGCCCATCGAAAAGATGGAGGGGGAATTGGACCACATCAACGGAGAAAACACCATAGAATGCGTAAAAACAGGCAAATGCCTAATGAAAGAAGAAGACTAAGATGGACAGATTACGTCATACTCATGGAGGATCAGCAAAACCCAAAAATAATACTGAGCACCAAAGTGTCGAAGCAAAGGTCAAAGGGACGACCTAGACCCAGGTGGTTCGACAACATTCTTAAGGACATAGTGACATTATACGTAGTAGATGAGAAAGCATGGAGAAACGTGTTGGAAGAGACTAAAACCATCCACGGGTTATAATGCCAGAGAAAGAGAGGAAGATCAGAGATTATAACACCTCATTAACAGAAAACAATGATACAATTCTTGCAAAAAGATATCATTTTGGAATGATAGTAATTGAGTATACTTCAAGACTGTCAAGTAGGATGGTTTCCTTGAATTCATTGATACAATAATCTATTTCAAATATGGGATTGTCATTTGGAACGCAACTAAGATTTTTATGTCTGTTATTAATTTGGAGATATTTATGAACGTACCAGAACAAATTGGCTTTGAAACCTAAAAATTCATGAATATCACGCGCAGAAACAATGAAGTAATTGTGAACAAATGAATTGTTCCAACAATTCTTAAACAATATTGGACTTTACTATATTTTACCTTAATGCCTTCTTGTCTTGAAATTCATGCTTAAAGCATGATGAATAATGTGTTTAGTGTTTGAACATAAGTTCAGCTTCCTGTATTAAAATATTTCCGTGAATAACAAAATTATAATGATGAACCTTTTCCACTTTCAAGTTACTTATTCTGCTAATAGAATTGAAATAAGACAAAAACTTCTCCTTGAATTATTCATTTGGAGTGATAGTTTCATCTCTACGAGATCACGGTAGCTGAAATTGAAACTATTTCTTCGCAGGAAAGCCTCATTCGGATCTTAATTAATGAAGTCCAAATTTGAAGTTGAAGAACTCATCCACATATCTCCTGACAGATTGATTAGGATTTATTGTAGGAATTGGTCCATAGTGTAAACTTGCATTTTATGTTTCAATGTGAAAGTTGTGTGAATCGCATAAGATTCCAGATTTGAATACAACTCAGGTTCATTTTATCCGAATGATTACATCAGCCAAAATTGATGGAGTTGAGATGTCGCAGGTTAGTATTGAAGGAACAATATTTACGTAGCAGTTCAAAGCAACAAAATACACCGTTTAGTACAAATATTGATAGACATTCATGTAGCTAGCCTTGAGGCAAGCTTAATGTTGCCCTTCCAGCTTTACTTCAACAGATACACTCCGTCAATTAATTGGGTATTAAGATGGAACGAAAACTGATTGCTGCATAATTATCGTACTCAATATTTGCACTGGTGAATATCAATTAAAACATATGTTTCCATCAAAATCTCGATAAATAAGTAAGTAAAAAGCTCCATCTACAATTTGTCGGTGAAATTAGCATAGTTGAAGCGGCATTTTCAGCAAAAAAAGTGACAACGATTATAGCCAAAGTTCTTTATTTTCCGATTCCGGAGGTAATATCATATGTTCCGTGTTTGATAGTAAATTCCCGAAGTCGACTTTTATTTATAGCATCGTTCGCATCGCACAACGTATTCAACGTTCCCTGATAAATCTTTGTAAAGTATGGTAATATAAGAACCGCCTTTAAAAATTCTTATCTGCAGCCCGCAGATTTTTCTGTTCCTAATCAATATTCCAGTTAATTATGTATTTATGTTAGTCGAATTCTAGGAGGATAGGATTTAAATTTTCATTCCCTGATTCATTGTGGTAAATTTTCAATTATAAACACAAGAGCCATCGAAAATTGGGACGAAAATTAATTATAAACATTAAAATGGAGCCATACCTTGATTTTTCATCAATGCATTGAAGGAAACGAAGAAAGACATTTCTCAACAAACAATTTCAAAATTACATTAACAATTCCGTGTTTTGTTCGTGCAGATCAACGTTAAGAGTAATGAAATTATCTATCAAAGGATAACAACAAGTAGATGGTACAGAAGAAAATGAGCACAATTTGTATTTCCTTTAACAATTGAAATTATATGATTAGGGGTTGTTAATATTGTAAACGTGCATTTGAAATAGCAATATTGTGTTTTGTGTTTTGAGCAATTAGTAGGAAGTATAATTATAGAAGAATAACAGACGAAATGAATCTTAGCTTTCTCCCAGATTCTTGACATAATTTTGAAATAACAAGCTTCTACTATTTTCAATAAAGACGCCGCACTTGAAGTACGTTTCCATTAACACGACCATACATAAAATTCATATCTGCCATTTCAATATTGGAATAAAAAGTCATGTCTTATTACTGTCATGAAGAAACCACACAAATGCTCAACTACTCAGTTTTATGATCAATGACACTGTGGGTATCATTACAAAACACCAGAATAAAATTAATTAATAACGTGGGTTAAAATACTCATTTTTTAGTAATCTACAAATTTTTCAGAATTTAATTTAATAAAAACGACTTTTGATTTTAAACTCTGTATATTAATTTAAAACATTGACGTTTCGATCCTCTGACCAAGGATCTTCTTCAGAAAGCAATGATATAAAATAAAACAATGCAAGTAACTAGATGCTAAAAATATACAGAATACTAGATGTGATACGTGGATATCACACCTAAACAAAAAAAGCAAAATCCTCTGACATTCACCCAAGACTTGAGAAAAACCACGTGAAAACCCCAAACAGAGGAATACATCCTACTCGGCACAGCCCCGCACACATTCAAATCACAAAATACATGACATTTTAACAAGACAGCGTAGCACTACTCTTTGCTATTGGTTTGGCTTACAACTACAGTGTCAAATAGTCTTCAGTGTAATTTATAATCCAAAATATACACCAAACCAAACTAACCGAGTATAACAAAGCCATAAGGCAAGCTAAAAGAGACTCTTGGAGGAAGTACTGTCAGGAACTGGAACAGACACCGGAGAGTGCTAGACTCCAAAGAGCTTTGATAAAAGGCAAAGAGGGCAGTCTGGGCACTCTTGAGAGACCTACAGGAGAATACACTGAGGGGAAGAGGGAGACAATGGAGCTTTTGCTCCAAACTCACTTTCCTCAATCAGTTATTCTGGGACAAAATGAATCAGAACAGCAAAACTTGGTAGATACTTATTCGAAGGCTACAAACTTTCCAATCAAGTGGTTAACCAAACAAAAATTAAATGGGCAGTAAATGAATTTCAACCATTTAAATCGCCAGGAAAGGATGGAATTATACCAACTATGCTACAGCAGGAAATAGAACAATTGGCATCCATTCTATGTGGCATGCTCAGGGTCAGTTTGCCCTTGACATTATATACCAAAAATGTGGAGACAAGTCAAAGTAGTCTTCGTACCTGAACCAGGGAGAAAGACATACGCCGAGGGCGAATCTTTCAGGCCAATTAGCCTGACATCATTCCTCCTCAAATTGCTGGAGAGACTAATCGAGAGGCATATTCGGGATACAGTATTAAGCAATTCACCGCTCCATATACACCAATATGCCTATCAAGCAGGAAAATCGTGCGAAATGGCCATCTAGATATAGAGGAAGCGTTTGATAACACTTCCTCCAAGTCTATAGACAAGCAGCAGTTAAGAGAGGGATACATCCAACAGAATGTGAGTGGATCTCTAACATGCTGAAACAATCTACACCTATTCCACTACTCAGACTGGGGGGGTGCAGGCCTTACGGGGATGTCCACAGGGAGAAGTTCTTTCTTCATTCCTGTGGTGCCTAGTGATGGACAAACTCCTACAAGGACTGAACGAGGCAGGTTACACAACCATCGGCTACGCGGACGATGTGACTATACTAGTAACAGGGTAATTCCAGGAAACCGTTTCGGAAATGATGCAGGGAGCCTCAAATTTTGTTGAAAAATGGCGTGACAAAGAGGAATTGTTAGTTAATCCTACAAAGATCACAGTCATACCATTCACAAGAAAACGGAATCTAACCGGACTAAAACAGTTATATCGGTACAGCAAAGAAATACCGTTGGGAGAAGAAGTCAAATATCTGGGATAAAAGGCTAACAATCAAACCACACGTGGAGAAAGTAGCAAATAAAGCCATAAGAGCTTTATGGGCCTGCAGGCGAATGTTTGGAAAAAACTGGGGTCTATCAACAGCAATGACCCACTAGATTTACTCTGTTATTGGTAAACCAGTTATAGTATACGCCAGCATTGCCTGGTGGCAAAGAACATTGACGAAGCACTATCAGAATACACTTAACAAGGTCTAAAGACTGGCCTGCCTAGGAATTACAGGAGCTATGTCAACAACACCAACGGCGGAGATGGAAACCACGTTAAGTGTATCTCCATTACACTTAGCTGTAAAAGCGAGAGCACTTGGCACCGCATATAGAACAAAAGTTCACTCAAAGGAAGAAAATTGCAGGGAAGGACACTCCAAAATTTTTGCGGAGATGGACAAGCATCCCATTCTACAGATGGTGCTAGACCGAATTAGTATTAGGCATACCATTATCAAAACCTACAGGATAAAAATTCCTACAAGGGATGATTGGAAGCAAATAAACAAACCGGTAGACAAAAATCTACACAGACGACTCTAAGACCATCAATGGAACCGGAGCAGGAATACATGGAGCAAAAGGACTAAGACACAACCAGTCGGTTGGACTCGAAACAAATGCGACAGTATTTCAAGCCGAACTGTACGCGATCGCGATCAGTATACAGCTACTATTGGAGAGGAACTATAACAATAGGAGAATCTCAATAGTTACAGATAGCCAAGCCGTTTTAAAAGCATTAGAAGCTTCAGAAATAAGATCAGGATTTGTCCTAGATTGTATTCATAGACTCAATACTTTTGGAGCAAGGAATAAATTAAAGTTAATATGGGTACCAGAGCATTCAGAGATTGAAGGAAACCAGGTAGCCGACCGCCTAGCCAAGGACGGTACAAATCTGCTCTCCATCGGGCCAGAACCTGCTTGCGGAGTTTCTACGGAAAGAGTCAAACAGGAAATGAAAACGATGCTTCAGCAATGGCATAGAATCTACTGGATACAATCACCAGGGCAGAGACAAGCAAGGCTCTTCCTGGATGAACCATCCAAGAAAAGGACAGACAGTCTACTCACCATGATGTCAGACAAATAACAGGACTAATAACGAGACACTGTGCAATGAATAAACACCTGCGTACTTTGGGATTGGAACAAGAACCAATATGCAGAGGTTGTGGAGAAGAGGAGGAAATTCCTGAACACGTAATATGTCACTGCGAGACGTTCATTGCCAGCAGAAATAGTCTTCTAGGAACGGAAAAACTGCCCTCGAAGAACTTGAAAGAGTTAAATCTGAAGAAAATCCTGGACTTCGTTAGACAGACGGGACTCCTATCAGAGGAGTAAAACACAGAGGGTACAATAGGCCAGAAGGCCGCAGTACAGGGAACTATGAGACACCACCTCATGTCAATAATGATTCCTCTGTTTGGGGTTTGTACGAGGATTTTATTCTTTTTGTTCAGGTGTGATATCCACGTTATCACATCTAGTATTCTGTATATTATTAGTATCTAGTTACTTGCCTTGTTCCATTTTGTCCCATTGTTTTCTGAAGAAGATCCTTGGTCAAAGGATCGAAACGTCAAAGTTTCAAATAAATATACATAATTCAAAATCAAAAGTCGTTTTCACTTATTTATTAGCTCCATTGAAAATTTCGTGTCGAAATTCACCCTTTTTTTCAACACCCTATCTAGCATTTGTGTATCAAATCCTTTCGTATTGAAGACAATATAGCAATTTGAATCCCCAAATAATTAATAAAAGTTTTCATCTTGGACGCTAGGAGTGTTTAATGGCGCATGAGCATCTCGACGTCGTGTGCGCGGTGTCGGCGTCCCTTTCAAACCAGTGACGCTTTGTCTACCGTTCGTGCCGAGTTGCTGTACCAACTATTGCCGCGGCGTTTCGCGAGTGCTCAGTGCTTCTTTCGCAGGACTAAAAAAAAACTAAACATTTTCTTTGTTTGTGAAACGGTTGAGATCAATGGGAATTGAGCTGGAATACGGTTATCATTTCGTGAGTATCTCATTGTTAATCAAAATAGTTTTGTTTTCGAAAAGCTGGCGGCAAATTGCGATGGCACAACATTGATAATTGTTGATTTTTATATGCTACTTATTGTCAAAATAATTTGGATAAAATAAATTTTAGATCCAGTCGTGATGCAGGGCAATCTCCATATCCCTTTTTTCAATCACCAATATATTTTTATATTCAAAATCTATATGATTACATATATTACAAACAATAATTATCCGAGCAAAGTTAATTTATGACCAATTAATATTTGAAACCTCACGTTGTTGAATATATAATAGTGACTCAGGCTCCTGATGCAGTTCAAGATTTTCATGCTATAAATCTAGCTTCAGACAATTCACAATTGCATCAAAGTCAATTCGATCAAATGGTAATTAGCTAAATAATTCTCACAAGGAAACTAATCAACATGCATAGTTCTGTGACATCAAGGAAGCCATAGACTGCAAGAATATGATTCTATAAGACGAAGTTTATCGTATTGCACTATGCTACGTGATTACTCAAATAACATATTCGGAAGAGATGTGCGATATAAGCTGTTCAGAAAGATGTGGAACGGATCGGTGGAAACTGCTCAATAGGTTATTCGCAGGATGACCCATGGATTTTCCAACTGTTCAGATCATTTCGATTGGATGAACGAAATTGCCAGAGGAAAATGTATTGGAGGATCGTGAATTGTAACATTTTTGCAATTTCATTCTGCTCTTAGGTAGACTACGCTCGTTTTATATCCAACATATTGAATTAGAAGTGAATGAGTATTGTAACATTCTTCAAAAATCAAGCAAACGGCTGTTAGCTTGGAATATTGGGGCTTAATGATTGTTGAGCCCAAATATTTGAAGTACTCATTATTCAAGAATTGTTCATATCTTGAGATGAATACCAACTTCCTCAATTTATTGACAAGCAGAATAAGTAGTCCTCTAATTTCCCTTGGATACAATCCACTATGATCAACACATTAGTCGAAACTATTATAACTTACATCTTGCGAAAAGCTGCAGTGAGAATATTGAGCAACTCCAATTAAGAGATGTTAGGGTTATAAACCCTGGCATGAGGTATGCGTGAACAGTTCTGTATTAGGGCTGAAATCATTAAAAATGACGAAACTAATTTGATTTTTGTGAGAGAATGAGTGTAGAGGTTGAAAGTATGGAAAATGACAAACTGTGCAGTTCAAATTGGAGCACAGGTATTGAATAAGGGTATGGGTGGCCCAGCTCTTATTTAAAATGGTTTCACAGAAAAGACAATTGAAGATGCTCAACCAAATATTGGTACCAAATCATGACACGTGCGGATGATATTGTGCTGAGCCTGGACACTCTGGAAGACATTTTATAAGATTTATTATCAAAAATCAAAACTTATTGTTTCAAAAAAATGGAAGAATCATCTAGATGATGAAAGCGCATTTTTGACAGCTCATGAATGCTTGTTACTTCAGAGATTGTGCAAATTACCATCTCTCACAATTATTGAGCTTGAAATCAAGCAGTTTGGGCAAACTAACGAAGCAGCAGCTTCCATTCAGTACTAGTTTCAAGTTGACTATTTGATAGGTACATAATTTATGCATGTACAAACTCAAAAATACCTGTCAATCTTTATTGTTCCGTTATTGACTGACGGGAGGTCAAGTGCTGTACCTCAAAATGATAATTTGATCTTTATCAAAGCTATATAAAAAAAATACACCAAAAGTGAACAAATTTTCATCCAATAATAAAAGTTCATTCTAACAAGCTTTAAATTCGCATCAAACAAGTCATTGAATGAATCCTGGACAGATTTGACAACTGTACATAATAATAGTGACACCCCTGGCTAAAGTTGTAACTAAATTTTTATCTACTTTAATAAATTTTAGTTGCCATATCCCTTATGTCATAGATATCTATGGACATTGTTTCACTTGAAACAAGTAATTGAATAATTTAATCCTCCACAATCACTGAGCTTGAATTAAAGCAACTTGTGCAAACCTACGAAATAGCAGCTTTTATTTAGTACCAGTTTCAAGTCTGTAAATAGTATAGTTGCTGAGAACTCAGCGTAACGCCAGCCAGCCAGACAGCCAAAGTGAATATAATAGCGCTTTTTTCCAAAAAATGCGCTAAAAATGCGCTAAAAAACAAATTCAGAATTGGATTTTTGCACCATCATTTTGAATTGGGCGACAATTGTAGTACAGCCTTGCAAACCTCAGATAGTTGAACTTGTGAATTACAAGGCTATGAAAATGGAGTTGATACGTAACATGCAGAGATATAAATTTGCAGTACTTCCATCTACCATAATGCAACCGAAGTTGCAGGTTTGAAGACATGCAAGACACTATGAAGTGACATTATATGAGATGAGTGTAGAGGGTGGCAATATAAGTGGTGCAAGCTGCAATTCCAGTAGTCTTCCAGATAATTTGAAGTCGTAAGGTCGATGTGATGGTACGTGATTAAGTCTTGAAGCTTACTTACTACTTAAGTAGTAACCGAAGCTACTTGCAGTTGTAGAACAAAAAATCTGACGTGGACATCACGTGACTTCCTTGTACATCATTGGATATATATAATCAAACACAACATCGCGTCATTCCTCGGCTAGTCGGTTGCTATGGAAACAGTAGGTCATCATTCTGATGCTACAATATTCTTAAATACTGATTTCCAGGATTCTATGGCTAACAGTTCTGAATTTATGCGCAAAATCCCAAGATCGTCAAGAATAGTGCACTTTCGACTCAGTCGATCTTAATGAAAATAGGATATGAGCATCTAGACAGTACTATCATCTTGAATACTGTATTCTTATATTTTACGTTCAATCGTTCTGGACTTATGCGGAAAATTGGAAAATGTTTCGAGTAAACTGCACTCCTGGCTTAGCAAATCACAATCATAATGCAGGGTGTACAACTAGATACTATAAAAGAGCTTAACACAAAATCACAATATTCTGCGACTGATTATTTCAAATTCATGAGAAAAATTCGAAAAGTCTGTAATATGAAGTGCACTTCCGGCTCAGTCGATTGAGACGAAAATAGGAGATGATCATTTGGATGCTACAGCAATTTCAAATACTGAATTCAAGTATCCCATGGCTAATCATTCTAGATTTATATGAAATTCAAAAAAAGTATCAGGTAAAGTGCACTTCCAGTACAGACGATTGCAACTATAATGCGAGGTGCACATCAAGATCCTAGATCCTATACCAGTCTTTTATATAAAATTTCAACATTATACGTTTGACGAATTCTGAGATTTGCGAGCTACGCACATACACACATACATACGTACATACGTACCGACATCAAGCCAAAAATAGTCAAAATGGATTCAGGGATGCTCAAAATGGATATTTCCATCAAAATCTTGATAGGTGAATTGTGTCGGTTTCACAATACTTTCTTGTACTTAGAACAAGTAACTAAAAAGACGTCAAACGTCAAAGTTTGGCACATAAAATCAACTTTTTATCTTGAAAATGTTCAGTTTTACCCGTTTGAGTTCAATCACTCGAGCTTTAGTACAAGAGTGTCAAGCCTTTGCCATTTATACTTTTAATCACTTGAGTAGTGCAATTCATTCTTCTTGGTCGTAGAAAGAATCGGCTTTACCATCAATAAAACTAAAACTATGTTGACGACACTATAAAATGAATGTAGCGGAGGAATCAAAAAGATACAACAATACAACTTTAATGTACTGTCACAACATTTGTACCTGGGTTCTCCAATATCCCCAATAATGGTATAGATTACGAATTAAAGAGATGGATGTTGCCAATTTAATGCGGAGCCACAAAACTTAAGAAACCATAAATAAAACACTAATGAGACCTGTTGTCAACTACAGGTCTGAAACATGGAAAATATCAACAGTTCACAAAAGAGCGTTTGAAGTTTCAGAAAGAAAAGTTCCCAAAGGAACTTGAAGGAAAGGTTGGGAAACATATGAATCACAATTTGAGCAGTGTATGACGAATATGATACAGTAGGCTTTAAATGGAACTTTATGGACTAAGATGCCTAGTACTGTTATATTCCCATCTCGTCTTGAACTCCCAATCTTTGACATCGTTATCTAGATCGATCATCGGATCTAGTCCCTGTCGTGTTCGCCATCTTCTGAGCATCTTGTAGCGTAACGTTCCTTTTCTTGAGAATCTTATTGATGATAGTATCCCAGGTATCTTTTGGTCTCCCACGATCTCGCTTTTCTCTCACATTTGTCATCCAAATCATATGACCTCACCATGCTAGTTGCCGAGTTTCTATGAAATCTAGTACTGATTTACACTGTAGTTGCTCTCTTATTGTTTCATTTCTTATTCTGTCTATTATTGTTACCCCTTGAACTATTCTTTAATATTCATTTCGAGTGCTTGGATTTTGCTTTTCATTCTTTGTGACAGTATCCTAGTTTCGCAACCATAAGTTATGTTTCATTCCATGGAACATTCTTGCGGTCTTATCTATCCTTTCATTGATATCAATTTCTTGTTTACCATTGTTTCCTATTATTGTGCCTAAATACTGAAAATTATTTACTTGTTCTATTTTTTCTTTGTCAATTGTTAAATACGTGATTGTTTGTTCTGTTTCCACTACCATAAATTTTGTTTCACTTGCATTGATCTTCATATCATATTTCCCTATTACTTCATTCCATATATTCAGGTTCTGTTGCATTATTTCCTTGCTTCTTGCTATAACCACTAGGTCATCTGCAAATGCACTATATCCTATGTAAAACTTTCTGGTCTTTTCCTCACATTCTTGTACAATTTCATCCATAAAAATTGTGAAAAGTACTGGACTCATTACACCTCCTTGTCTAAGGCCATTTTTGTCTCATATATTTCTAATCTTCTATTTTGACTTATGACTTAGTTACTGTTATAGGTGTATAATACTCTGATGGCATAAACTAATTTAAGGTGAACTCCTTTTCTTCCACTCAGGGTCATCCATATTATTTTCCTTTCCACTCTGTCGAACGGTTCTAGATCTATAAACGTCATAAATGCTACTTGGTAGCTACTGTCTTCTGAATGATGTTTTTGATGGTGAAAATATGATTTTGCGTACTACGTCCTTTCCTAAATCCACTTTGCGCTTCAGATAGCGTTGCTTCTACGTTGTTTTGTAATATCTTTTCCAGCTGCACTTGTCAAAAGTACGTTGGTATGAGAACGGATAACCGCTAGTCCGAGACTTTGAGGACGTGTTCAATTATTTTTTTTTTAAGATTTGGTCATTTTGTCCGACAAATTTCCGGGGGCGTTTTCTCAGTCCGACACTGAAAACGTGTCAGGATTAAAACAGTTTCTTCATTAATGACCGCTTATCTCTATGTTTTCTATTTTCCATTCAAATAGTGTTTAGAACATTACTGTATACATGCCCGACAATTCAAGTGGGGCAATACTTCAGAAAATCAAAAATATGTTGTATGAAAGTGGCTGCGTTCATAGACATATACATATATGCATATCAAGTCAGTATGATTATTGATTATAAATAATGAAAGAAAGGCTTGTCCACCAATATATTAATATTATTTTGAAATCAAATGTGTGGTATAAAGTCAGTATACTGTGATAATCACCTTAAATATCATTCAAATTTACCTTCAGCTGTGATATTTATATATTGATACATCAAGAGCAAACTTTCGACCGCTTTTCAAGTATACTGCATGCACGAAGGAGTGTGAGATTTGGCATACTCAAAATTTAAATGGAGAAGATGTGCAGAAAGTGAAAATTATATACATGTGTCCCATTTTAATCTATATATTAATACGTGAAGAGAAAGCTTTGTATATCTTTTCAAGCATATTGCACGCACGAAAAAATTTGATATTTGGCATACTTGAAGTTTATATGATCGATTGCAGAAAGCTGAAAATACATACAGTTGTTCCAATTTAATTTTACGAAGTAAAGAGAAAACATAGTACCGCGCACACGAGGTGATGTGAAACTTGGCTTAGCTGAAGTCTGTGTGGAGAATTTGAGATATGGAATATTTGAAGTATATCTGGAGAAATATGCACCGAATGGGAGAATGGCTGAAGGAAAATCTCAAAGATTTCTCTTCCCTTCCTATAGTTGGGGAAGAAAGTCACTTTGAAATCTTGATTGGGAACCACTAATCCTAATTTTAGATTCGAATAGAGGATCGAATACCAATTTAATTCTACTAGGAACCCACGGAGATGAAAGATTAAAGGGAGTAACGTTCTAACTTAGCGACATAATAATATATTTCTTTTCCTATTCTCTACTTTACCTTTTTTCAATCATTTTTTTAATGAATTATTCATTACTAGCTTAGAAACAATGTTCATTACTTATCTCTTTGATATTAAATACGTCAAAAACTGACGATAAGAACCAATATTTCTGTCCAACAATATGTTTTTGGACAGATAATATGTTTTCAAATTATGACTGTTTTGATCCGACAAGCGGTCATTGATGAAAAAACTTGTTATAATTCTGACACGTTTTCAGTGTCGGACTGAGAGAACGCCCCCGAAAATTTGTCTGACAAAATGACCAAATCTTAGAAAAAGAATAATTAAACACGTCCTCAAAGTCTCAGACTAGCGGTAATCCATTTCCATACCAACCTACTTGTGACAAGTGCGACTTGTCGGACTCACCGCTGGCCCCCAATATTCATGTCGGACAATATTATTCTTCATTTTATGAACAAAAAATCTTTCGATTAGTGTGAACATCAATATGACGGTAATACATTTTCAAGACTTCATGAAATTGACATGTTCAATTAGCTCTCGCTGAAAAACGCCCCCAAATCAAGAATTTCGTCAGATGTGAAAGCTGTTGGACTCATCACAATGAAGTCACTCACGAAGTAATCAACGAAAAATGTATGCCCTGTCTCACGGACCATAACGATGATATCAACATTTTTGTAAAGTTTATAAGTAGTATTACCAGCTGAGTAGAGCTAGCCTCTAACATAAACGAGTCAAGTTTAGGATTGCCACGTCTCATCCATCGACCTTCGTGTGCAGTACGACTGACAAATGATGGAAATGATTTATCAACCGTTGCCTGAATGTTCCATTCAACTTGCTTGCAATATGTCAAGCATTGGACAATTTGACATTTCCTATCAGTCCGGCTTATATAAAACTCAGATGACTTGGAGGAAGCAGAGAATATTCCATGAAAAAAGGGAGAATATCGAATATCAGTTTGTTCTATTCCAGATTTCACATGCAAACAATCTCACAATTCCTCAAAACATCAAGAATATTGGTGTGTATGCCTATGATATTAGGTACAGAAGAAATTTGAGAAATTCAATAACTTGGGATGTGAGTGACAATACAACCCCCGAGCAACAAAAAGAGTTTAATAAGAGCTGACAGTACTTCAAGTTTGCTCACTTCTATTGCATTTGTTGAGAGCAGGATATTAAATTCAACTGGATTTTTTAGAAACGTCGCATCTAATACGATATCCTTCACAGAAAAGAAGAGTATTCTCCTGCAAATTGCATCATACTCAAACAGAATTTCCTCTGAGTCAGAGCAATTGTATATTGCTTTTGGATATACAGTAGCATGGTTTAGATATGTGGATGACATTAACAGTCAGAATTTGGCAAAATAACCCAGAGAGGAGATGGGAATAACATTACAGCTACGAGCATACTTTGACCACCTTCAGAAGTCAATTGAACTCGTAAATTTGAATTTAAACAGTATTTGTTCATCAAGATCATCAATTAGCTCAATGTGTGTTCAGTTTCATTCACATGTACAATCAATAGTTATACTTTGAGTTTCAATACCTTCAATACCGTCTCCAAGTTTGTGCAATGATGGTGCAACGAATAAATTGAAAGAGCTCAGTTCTGAGAACCTCCCATTGAATTCATCGATCTTTTTTGATCCTGTTTTTGCGCTCAGTACCTAGAATACTAATATATCTTCCAGCAAAATTGCTCTCTGTGACTTTCAGTTCATACATAATATTTCACTGTCCGCTGAGCTCCTGTAACCAGATTTCGTCTGCCCCAATAAACTCCTCAATTTCACTTGAAAGAGTCCCAAAGCAGTTCAGGTTATCGTGCAAAAAAGTTACTTCTGACATGAAAGTGTACCCAAATATCTTATTTTTGGTTTGCTTATCGTAATTCCGTCTCAATCACAACAACAAGTCCAGCCAAGGTCGTTCTTTCCATCTGTGGGATGGATAGGAATAGAATGACCTGTACTGACAAACCTAGCTCCACAAATGTTGAAATTATGTGGTCTAATACAGTTCTACAAAAGTCTCTACCCTTTTGTTGCCCTACAAAAGCATTCACGTGATAAATGAAGAATTCATGCACCTGAATGATCAAACAAAGAAGTTTAATGAACAATAATGTTGTAATTGAATAAAGTTGCCCTTGAATCACCAGATCAGAATGGATACGAATAGGAGTGTTCCAATTTCAGTAGTTACATGAACCAAAACAGCGAGATCAATTGCTCTTGCATAAAATCAAAATATGAATGCAACCCTCGATATAACAGAAGTATATTTCAAATATTTATACCTATGTTACATTCCGCATAGTACTAAACGCCATAAAAAGTACAGGAAAACAACAAATTACATGAGAACGGGTAACGAAATATCAGGAGAATTCAACACCACGCAGGGTTTAAGACAAAGAGGAGCATTAAGCCCATTATTATTTATTGTTTTCTTAGATAATATAATGAAGCAAATAAAAGATAAAACGAAGAGAGTAGACATTGGACATTACCAGTTGACCGTAATTGAAATAGCAGAGTGTGCATTTGCAGACGATCTAGCAGTCCTGGCTAAGAATGAAGATATTAAATATAATTTAAATGTATGGAACGAGGAATTGAGAAAACACAACATGAACATAAATGTCAAAAAAACAAAAGTAATGGTGATATCGAAAGAGGACATAATCACTAATATACAGCTAAACGGATGCGAAATAGAACAAGTAGAAGACTGCACATATCTAGGAGCAACAATAAATAATAAAGGAAATATGGAACCAGAAATCAACAAAAGAATACAAGCAGCTAGCAGAAACTACTATGCTTTCAACAAAGCGGTACTAGGAAATAAGCAAGTATCCAAGAATACAAAAATGACACTATACAAAACTCTATACCGACCAACTTTAATATACGGAAGTAAGTCGTGGATACTCGAGCAGAGACTGAAAAGTAAAGTACAAGCATCAGAAATTCGATACTTAAGAAGAGTTGAAGGTGTTACAAGGATAGACAGAATAAGAAACAAACGAATAAGAGATAATTTAGAAATAGAGACCATACATAAGACCATAGAAAAGAAACAAGTTTCATGGTATGGTCATTTAGTCAGAATGCCAGAGGAAAATCAGACGAAGCAAGTTTGGAAAGCAAGAACCACAAGAAAGAAAAAAAGAGGAAGACCAAAGAAGACCTGGAAAGAAAACATAAATGAAATTCTCCACAGAAACAGCATCAGCTGGCAAGAAGCGAAGAGAATAGCACAAAATAGACAAGAGTGGAAAGAACTGACCAATAACGTAAAGTAAAAATAATTACAATCTAGACACCCGAAAGGGTATAAATAGATTTAAAAAGATTAATAATAATAATAATACATTCCGCATTCTGTCAAATCTTCAACAAATGTCTTATAGAATCATTCCAGTTTAATGTCTCATTCAGATAACAGCTCTAAATTTGCTAAAACTATTTGAACTATATTGATCCGCAACTCCAACCACATATTGAATACCGAAAGGCGTTATAAATGTCAAAGGTGTCATCACCCATGGAATATTATTTTACCTGAACTACTTGTACAACAGAATATCATCAAAAGGACGAATGATAAAAGCTAATGAGTTTCCAGAATATAGAGTAACTTTTTTCTCGTTTACAGTTGATTATGTTTCATAAAATTGAAACTACATTTGCATATTCGCTGGTACTGGATGCAATAAAAACAGTGAAATTATTCAAAATTAATGTAATAGGTATATGAAATATAGAATACATGCAAAATTAATTAAAATTACATTGAAATAACAGAATTTTTGTTGTTCTGATGAATTTATAGAATGTATGCAAATATTTTATTATTAACTGTAGATTGTCAATGTAAACGTTACTATTTTGATGTAATCCAATTTTAGAGCCGATATTTCCGTTATCGATTTGATCTGAAAGGAAGCTTTGTCATCTAAGTGACAACTGCCCTTACAATCATAACTGTGGAAATTTCACTATGTTTATCGTTGAAGATAAATCGAAATATCAAGACCTAAGGTCCGGTTGCTCATTTTTAGCGCATTTTTTATAAAAAAGCGCTATTATATTCACTTTGACTGTCTGGCTGGCTGGCGTGACGCTGAGTTCTCAGCAACTATACTATTTACAGACTTGAAACTGGTACTTAATAAAAGCTGCTGTTTCGTAGATTTGCACAAAGTGATTGTGGAAGATTAAATAATTCAATTACTTGTTTCAAGTGAAACAATGTCCATAGATATATATGACATTAGGAATATGGCAACTAGAATTTATTAAAGTAGATAAGAATTTAGTTACAACTTTAGCCGCGGGTGTCACTATTATTATGTACAGTTGTCAAATCTGTCCGGGATTCATTCAATGACTTGTTTGACGCGAATTTGAAGCTTATTAGAATGAATTATTATTATTGGATTAAAATTTGCTTACTTTTGGTGTATTTTTTCTATATAGCTTTGATAAAGATCAAATTATCATTTTATGGTACAGCACTTGACCTCCCGTCAGTCAATAACTAAACAATAAAGAGTAATAGGTATTTTTGAGTTTGTATATGCATAAATTATATACCTATCAAACAATCAACTTGAAACTAGTACTAAATGGAAGCTGCTGTTTCGTAAGTCCGCCCAAACTGCTTGATTTCAAGCTCAGTAATTGTAAGAGATGGTAATTTGCGAAATCTTTGAAGTAACAAGGATTCATGAGCTGTCAAAAAAGCGCTTTCATCATCTTGATGATTCTTCCATTTTTTGGTTTATCTTAAGCTTAGCTCGATAACATTGGGCTAGGCTCAAAATAAACCAAAAACTGTGCAGCCGATCTTATGCTACGTAGTGACGATTGTAAGAGTCATGGTCTAAGGTGACGAAACTTCCCTTGAGTTGAACCGTTGATCTTAAGAATGGATCAAAGAATAACGTTCACTTCAACAGTTTTAGCTTCAGTACAGGAATATTTTCAGACTACTATTTCTAAGGTTGTGAGACAAAATCTTTCAACTTTGAGTAATGAATACTTATCCTCGACTTCGTAAATGAATCTATGATATATTGAAACAGAGAGAAATTCTCGCATCTCCTACTAAGATAAAAAAGGAGCAGTGGTGGAATTACAACGACTTGACATTGACATTGACTTGACTTTTATTGTCAATTTTCCAAGCAAGTTTAACATGTTTTCAGTTAATATTAATCATAGGAACATGACAGGGACTAGGTCAGGTTATCCTTCTATAAAAATTAGATCTAGATAATAATGACAAGCATTGGGAGTTCAAGACGAGATGGGAATATGTCAATGTCGACCCGATGTGGTATTAGTCCATTTCACGGAGATATCTATAGGTAGGAGCTCTTTGTCTACTTCTGTAGTACCTAGCTGAACAAGGCAGGATACACGACTACCAGTTATGCAGACGAAGTGACAATGTTAAAAACATAAAAATTGAAGGAAAGCGTATCGGGAGCGACGTAGGAGACTTTGAATTTTGTTGAAAAATGCTCAACCTACAAAAATCACAGTCGGAAATCAACCGGGCTAAAACAGTTATATCTGTACAATAAATAATGGGAAGAAGTCAAATATTTAGGTGTGATTTTTGATCAAGAAGTCAAGTATCTAGGAGTAGTCTTCAATACGAGGCTTACATTCAAACTACACTCAAAAAAAGTTACAATGGAACAATGACAGCCTTATGAATGTACGAAGGAAGCCTTGATCAAGAAGTCAAATATCTGTCAGTAATCTTTAATACAAGGTTAACATCCAAACTTCACTCCGTAGAAGTTACAATGGAAGTAATAAGAGTTTTGTAAACAAGAAGACAAATGATGCAAGGAAACTTGATGTCCCACTAAATTGATTCAGTAATAGTCAACTCAGTCATAGAATGTGCTGGTACGACCTACTGGCAAAACACATTGACAGAGCACGGTCAAGATAGGTAAAGTGCAAAAGTTAGACTATCCAGGAAACACTGGAGCTTTGTCGACAACACCGACTGCCACAATGAAAACTTTACTAAGTCTATTTCCGTTGGATTCAATTGTATGAGCGAGAGTATTCAGCAGCGCAAATAGAACAAAAGTATATTTAAAATGGGAAAATGTGAAGAATCCAATTTTGTTTTTAGAGCACACCATCATCAAAATTCTAAGCTGAATGATATAGTCCGTGAGACTTGATTACCGCTCACTTGAAACTTTGTAAGTGACTTCATTGTGATGAGCCCGACAGCTTTCACATTTGACGAAATTCTTGATTTATGGACGTTTTTCAGCGAGGGTTAATTGAACACGTCAATTTCATGAAGCCTTAAAAATGTATTACCGTCCTATTGATGTTTACACTAATCGAAAAAATTTTTGATTTTATAATGAAAAATAATATTGTCCGGCATGATTATTGGGGGCCAGTGGTGAGTCCGACAACCCGCACTTGTCAAAAGTTGGTATGAAAACGGATTACCGCTAGTCTGAGACTCTAAGGACGTTTTCAATTATTTTTTTCTAAAATTTGGTCATTTTGTCCTACAAATTTTTAAGGGCGTTTTCTCAGTCCGACACTAAAAACGTGTCAGGATTATAACAGTTCCTTCATCAATGACCGCTCATCCCTATGCTTTTGATTTTTCATTCAAATAATGTCTAGAATATTACTGTATACATGTCCGACAATTTAAGTGGGACAATACTTCACGAAAAGCAAAAATATGTGGTATAAATGCGGCTGCGTTCATAGGCATATACATTTATATGAAATGCATATCGAGTCAGTACGATTATTAATTATAAATAATAAAGAAAGGCATGTATACCAATATATTGATATGAAGTAAACGAAATGTGGGAGTTCAGTCAAGAGTTTCATTTTAATCTATTCTACAGTTTCGGTCCCACCTGGACCATTTTTAGAATTGCTACATTGTACAAAAGCGTGAACATGAGGGACAAAATGACGAAGTGAAATTGACAGTGCCATACATCTCACATCTGAAATAAACCACAATGAGGTGAATAATACAGTAATTGACTTACTACGTGCAAATAAATATCCGTGGGGTATCATTAACGGCATAAAAAATCAAATCAACAGCTGTTTACAATCTAACACGCCAAATGTCAACAAATCACCTTTGACAGTGAAGTATTTCACTATTCCGTACATAGATGGAGCAAGTGATAATATTAGGAAAGTTTTTAAAAACAATGATAAGATTAAAGTTTGTTTCAAGCAACACAAAACAGTGGGTAATTTATTTCCTAAAATTAAAGACAAAATGGATATAAACATGAGATCTAACTTGATCTACAAGATTCCATGTAATGATTGCACTTCACATTACACGGGTCAAACCAAGCGGTATTTGAAAACATGTTTGGATGAACATTAACGCAATTGTAAAAATGCCAAAAAAGATGGTGCTAAATATGCGTTAGTTAGTCACTATATCAAGACCGGATATTGTTTTGATTTTGCCAACACACGCATTCTACAGAATCAAGCAATTCTTAACAAAAGACTAACACTGGAAATGTTACATATAAAACAGGACAAAAATAATATCGATGAGAAAACTGACACTGTAGCCTTAAGCACAAATTATAATAACATTTTGAAATGATTTGGATGTTTTTGTTTCGTTGGTTTTTTGGTTTTTTCTTTTATAGCTTGCATCCCTTGATATCGTGATGTGACTCTTATCCAATGGTTGACTTCATCAACTGACTGTTATCGACCTGTGTGATTTTGCTTTTCCGCATTAAGCGAGCAAACACCTTATTCAACAAGCACTTAGTCTTGGTCTTCAATAACGGTCAGTTGTTGCCTAGCACAGTTTTTTGAAATATTTTAAATATTTTATTTCAAAATTTGTGACCGAAACATGGTTGTTTTCCTGATTTTCATCACTCCGACTTTTATTTAACTCAATATTACACACAGATGTCAACACATACACACTTTAATTTTATTGTAAGTACACTGTCAATTTCACTTCGTCATTTTGTCCCTCATGTTCACACTTTTGTACAATGTAGCACTCCTGAAGATGGCCCAGGTGGGACTGAAACTGTAGAGTAGATTAAAATAAAACTCTTGACTGAACTCCCACATTTCGTTTTCTTCATATCATCTAACAGTCAGCATTATCCACTACTTCCAATATATTGATATTATTTTGGAATCAAATGTGTGATATAAAGTCAGTTTACTATGATAATCCCCTGAAATATCATTCAACTGTGATATCTATATATTAATACGTCAAGAGCAAACTTTTGACCTATTCTTAAGCATATTGCATGCACGGAGGAGTGTGAGATTTGGCATACTCAAAATTTATACGGAGAAGGTGTGCAGGAAGCGAAAATTACATACAGGTGTCCCATTTTAATCTATATATTAATACGCGAAGAAGAAGCTTTGTATCCCTTTTCGAGCATATTGTACGCACGAAAAAATTTGATATTTGGCATACTTGAAGTTTATATGATTGAGTGCAAGGAGTTGAAAGTAAATACATGTGTCTCATTTTGATTTTACGACGTGAAGAGAGAATTTTGTACCGCGCACACGAGGTGATGTGAAACTTGGCTTACTTGAAGTCTGTGAGGAGAATGTAAGATAGGGCATATTTGAAATATATCTTGAGAAATATGCACCGAATGGGGAAATGGCTGCAGAAAAATTTCAAAGATTTCCCTTCTCTTCCTATAGTCGGGAAAGAAAGTCACTTCAAAATTCTGAATGGGAACCACTAATCCTGATTTAAGATTCGAATAGAGCATCGAATACCAATTTAATTCTACTAAGAACCCCCGGAGATGGAAGATTGAAGTTCTAACTTAGCAACATAATAATATATTCCTTTTTCCATTCTCTACTTTACTTTTTTTCAATTATTTTGTTTATGAATTATCCATTACTATCTTATAAACAACGTCCATTTCTTTGAATTATATACATCAAAAACTGAGTTATATATGTGCGAGCGTTTTCTTGTCGGACTGACGATAAGAACTAATATTTCTTTCGGATAATATGTTTTTTGGACAGATAATATGTTTTCAGATTATGACTGTTTTGGATCGACAAGCGATCATTGATGAAGGAGCTGTTATAATCCTGACACGTTTTCAGTGTCGGACTGAGAAAACGCCTCTGAAAATTTGTCGCACTAAATGACCAAATCTTAGAGAAAAATAATTGAATACGTCCTAAATGTTTCTGACTAGTGGTAATCCGTTTTCATACCAATGTACTTGTGACTTGTCGGACTCACCGCTGGCCCACAATATTCATGTCGAACAATATTATCTTTCATTTTATAATCAAAAAATCTTTCGATTAGTGTAAACATCAATATAACGGTAATACATTTTCAAGGCTTCATGAAATTGACATGCTCAATTAGCTCTCGCTGAAAAACGCCCTCAAATCAAGAATTTCGTCAAATGTGAAAGCTGTCGGACTCATCACAATGAAGTCACTCACAAAATTTCAAGTGAGCGGTAATCAACGAAAAATTTATGCCCTGTCTCACGGACTCATAAGACTAAAACTATAGATCGAAAGAATTTTATATACAAAGTAGATTGTTAAGCTTGTAATAAGTGCTATATTGGGGAAACTTCATAGACTCTTCGAAAAAGATTATATCAGCACAACTACAACTGTAGAATTTGGAGCCCTGATTATAGTGCGCTCACTAAGCACTATCAGGAAACAGGTCACAAATTTAATTTTGGAGAACCCCAAATTTAAACAGTTGTCAATAATGAAATTTCAAGATTATTACATGAAAGCCTACATAATAACCTCAATCGTGCGAAATGCATCAATTACCAAACTCACGCTAGACACAATTTGAAATACGCGCAAAATTTTTCAGTCGGTATGCGTGATCTGTAGTGGTTTCTGTTTCCGGTTTACCATATTTTTCATTCTATCACCAGCCATGCTGCTTGGTAGTCGTCTCAAAGTTACATTCACACATTTTTGTGGTTTTATGAGGTAAATATTGTGACAATGTTCATCACTCTTTCATTATCATTCCATTTATTATTGTATTCATGTAACATAAATATTGTAGAAAGCTGAAGATGGATGGGTACGCATCCGAAACGTTCGAACTTTGATAATCAATTTTAATAAAACAAGTGGACTACAATACATTTTTACTCAATACTTAGGTCCTTCAATCTGCATCAAAACAAAATCTAAAGGATGAATTATCCGATAGAAAAAAGCAATATCGATATTCGCACAGACGGTTCAAAGACCATCAATGAAACCGGGGTAGGAATACATAAGAGACATGATATCAATGTGCAGCTACTATTGGGAAACAATTAGTGATTGATAAGTCTCTTTAGATACAGATGGTCAGACTGTTCTGGAAGCATCAGTCTTGTGGCATGAGGTATTGACCAGTTCTGGACTTCATTCATAGACTAAACATCCCACAAGTGAAAGGAACAAGATTGTTGTTCACCTAGCTAACAATTATCATTTACTCCATCAGAATCTGTTTGCACTTTTCCTATAGAAACGATTGAATGAAGGACCTAGACATTAATGCAGCGATGGCACAAGATTCATTTGATGCAATCACCTGATCAGAGACAGGCAAGGCTCTTACTGGTTAAGCCATCTAAGAGAAAGGCCCTTTCATGAGCAGACGACATGACTCAATAAATAGGATTAAAGCAAGAATTATTATGCAGAGTGATATGTTACTGCTAGGCATTCATTGTCAGCAGACATGGTCTTCTAGAAGAAGAGAGTTTTGTGGTGGAACCACAACAAATTGACATTGATATTAACTTGATGATTATGGTCAATTTACTGTGAGAGCTGAACGTGTTCCTGATTTAGGGCTTTAAAGGGACTGAATAGAAATAAGATCTAGATGATGACAAGAATTGGGACATCAAGACGAGATAGGTTTCATGTGGTATTTGTTAGATAGACAGGCTCCTGTCAGAGTATACAATATTTTGAGAAGACTACAATGATAGTATGATAAATTCATGTCCGAGTTTAACCTCTCTTCTTCTCCTTCTTTGGCTCTACTATCCTAGCCTCTCCCTTATTACTTCTCTCCATTGGACTATGTTTGTAGCTACTCTTTTCCAGTTCTTTATTTTCAGTTTCCTCATATCTAGGTCTGCCTTCTGGTCTTTTGTAAGTTATTTTTTTCACATTTCTATAGTCATCCATTCGTATCACATGGCCTAGCCATCTAACACGTTGCTTCTTGATGTAACCTATTATATCTCTTTTAGTTCATTTTATCTTCATATCGAAGAAGAAGTATTAGTAGAGGTATGGATCAATTTTGCAAATACTACATAAATAAGTTGTTGAAGCCTATGATATGCACCTGTGATAGTTTTGAACAATCGCTACAACCTTTTTGAAAAAACGAACGACTTTTGAATTCTTTGAAGTAGATTTTACTCCAACAATCTTATGTTAAGATTGTGTCGACAGTGACGAAATGGCACACAAATATAAGGAGCCATGAACCTTTCGGTCATCATTTCCTGTGTCAACTCATTGGTTGGACTGTTTAATGATCTTTGACATCAGCGATATGTAATTCTCAATCTGAATCTGACTTGAATCTGAACTAGGCCCGACTTGACTTGAGTCCGATCTGATTCGTTCCTAAACTGATTTAAAACCAATTCAACTCACCTAAGTTTAAAATGAAGTCATCACGTGTCTTGATAGACTTAGGCCCGGATGTCTAAGTCTAAGTTGAACTGAACTTACATACTGTGGTTACAATTGCTGTAATAATTGTTGCATAGGAAATAGACTTAGTTTAACTCAACTGTAGATAAGTTTGAGTTGCACAACCGGGCCTGAATTTTAAGCTCAGAGTCTATGAATCAGGTTCCTACATATTCCTTCTATTCGCATTTAATCCAAAATCATAATTCACATCTAAGTGAAGGAACTATTTCATAAGAGTCGGGTCACAGGTTTATATACCTAAGGCGACAATGGGTCAACATTCAATTGTCTAACGGTTGTTGCCTGGCAACCACTGAACATCTAGTGACCATAGCCTGTCAATCATATCCGACAATTGAACATCGACCTTGTCAATACTAACTAGGATTACAGTTACAACGAATTCAAATAAATAATCAAGTGCACTAGCTAGGTACTACAAATATTTCATATTTGTGACAATACATAATAATTTCTTACACAAAGTACAGGAAGGTATCGTGATCTTCGAAACTGAAGTTTTCCATTAGAATACAACTCCGAATAATGATAACAGTATGATAATTTCGGTTTTTTCAGTGCATAACTTAGATATGTCATTCACACTCCGTTGAATATCCTGAATTCAAAACAAGAATCAGGATCAAAATACTAACGCCCTAACCAGCAGAGATATCTGTACTGTTTATGCATTCTTTTGTATATTTGTTTGAGATGGAATTCCAACTTTCCAGAGTAAATATCATCATGGGTTTCAGGTTTTTTGACAACTAACAAAACTCCGGAAAATCCGAACTTTTCATTTTTCGGATGCTAGCATGTAGAGGAAGAACTTTTGCGATTATTTTTGAGGTCGAATCGTTATCATGTCGTTATCGAGCTTTGGTAAAATATTGATTGATAATATTGACCCACAAACTCATATTTCCTTCCAAATTTTGCAACTAAACACATCAAAAGTCTTCCAAACTTCAATTATTCATGACTGAACTATGACCAGTTAAGGTTTACTTCAATAATTTTTCAATTAAGTGTTAGAAGGAAACATAATTTTGTTGAACATTTGTATTGTGAAGTGGGAAGAGTGTTTCGATTGATTTTGTCCCAGACATTCATTTGATCTCCCAATCGAAAATTTATGAATGTTTTACTATGGGAATGGTCAATATTCAAGCTGTGTTGAATTTTTTTCCAAACAGATCTAATATTCAGTTTGTATAAACGAGCCAATTTTAAATTGACTGCTATTGAAAATGTCAATTTGATTGTCAATAACATTCAATGATGCTCCAAATATGAACGTGTGATATGTAGTTAATGAATTACTCTTCAACAAAGCTTTTAAATAAGTTTTACAAGAAACAAAGAAGATTGAAGGTGGCACATAATTCGTGAGGATGATCAATTTTCGATCTAATATTGTTGGGCTTTGTTGTAGTTTTCTCTTAGGACAAATATTTGCAGGATTATTGTAACCGCTTGATGCTGATGGTGGTGACTACATCATCAACATATTTTTTGCTTTACCCGCGAGTAATTGTATTTAGATACGTTTATTTGTACAACTAGATTAATAATTTTCCTTAATTAGATTTAGTGACCGTGAGAGTAGACAAACAAGAAACTTCGCGAGTTAATAT
This sequence comes from Dromius quadrimaculatus, assembly GCA_963989225.1. Classification (NCBI taxonomy): domain Eukaryota; kingdom Metazoa; phylum Arthropoda; class Insecta; order Coleoptera; family Carabidae; genus Dromius; species Dromius quadrimaculatus. Next base: position 67,359,875 of record OZ022324.1, on the reverse strand, counting down.
TTCATCCAAACTATTCTCGCATATTGTGCACTGAAATTCAAAACAAAGTTTGCTTGTAGTTCACTTTTATACCAATATGAACCAATCTTAGTTTGAAACTGAATCCTTGTTCCGCAAATGAAGATTAAAATTGAATTTTGCATAGAATACATAGATTTATATATTCGTGCTTGATTTTCAATGTATTTATGAGCAAATATAAAATCGATTACAAAACTATATATCAAGGATTGATTGTGAACCTTACAGAAAACATGTATTCAATATTATTATTTGCACTTGAAGATATTTCAAGAAACCGATTCACTGCAAATCTGATTCTTATGTTAGTTGCTTTGACTGCCTTGATTTCTCAATTAGAAATGGTTTTTCCGTAGGTAATATCTTTTTGAAAAACAAATGTAACCTTTTTGTGTCTCAACGTGAGGATTAAAACCTGTAATCGAACTTCCTATAAATGAAACTGCGTTATGTCAACAAACAGCATACAAATTTCAAAATTTTGTCAACGAAACGCTGTTATTTGTCAAGCGTCGTTGTGACGTCATTACGCATGTTGGTAATCAGAAATAAGTGCATAAGAGATAGGAACCGTTGATTGACTCGATTAAGAATAGCTTCAGACACAGAATGAGCTCAGTTGGATGAGTAAAGGGAAAGTCAGGTAATTTGCTAGAGGCTCATGAGTTAATGATTGTCTTATTCTCGAAAAGTATTTTTAACGCAGCTGAAATCAGTGTTGTCAAAGCTCACAGGTTATTCTTTATCATGGATCTTTTTTTGACAGTAGGTACAACATCTATTTTTGTGTGAAGTAAATCGTGAATCTATGAATGAAACTTTCAAAACTTTTATTTTTATTACTGCTTAGTTTATTTCCAATTTATGCAGGTGAGGAAGTATTTGTTGTATTTTTAGCTCTTTGAAAATCTTGCTTGCCTTTCCTTCTTTTCTGGACTTAAGGCAAATAAGCTCGCAATCAAAAGTCTTTGATAGAGCGCGCATTCTGAGGAATCGTCGTTTCTAACGTCGTCAAACCGTACTTCTTGTCAGGCGGAGCTGGCTGTAAATTTCACTAGCTTTTTTATTTCTAACTAATGAATCTTTCTTATACTAGTTCAGTTGTATTACAAGTGTCACTATCACGTAACGTATTTCATTTGGAAACGCACATAAGGGTAGAAGAGCCTTGCATGTACCTAACGGTTGTAACCCAAAACTCAAAAGGGGCGAGTTTTTATTTTGTGGCTGATCAATACAAAGAAAAATTAATATTGAAGTGAGGTTCTTCACTCGTATGGAAATACCAATTCCTATTTTTGCATTGGTTTTCGCCCAGCACAGACATTGTGATTTCCAGTAATTTTTGAGCTTTCATGTTTATTTGTATTCTGAAGAAACGTCAAGAAACTCCAAAAACATCAGAGGGAGAAATGATTCTGAAGACATATTTCACACAAATTATATCAATACTGAAAATTATGTGCATATAGACTAGGGATCCGTAACAGAAAAACTGGCACAATTTGTTCCCGTCTGCCAATTTGAGTATTAGTGACACTTTGATTTTTAGCGCATTTTTCATAAAAAAGCGCTATTATATTTACTTTGGCTGTCTGACTGGCTGGCAGGCGTGACGCTGCGTTCTCAGCAACTATTCTATTTACAGATTTGGAACTGGTACTAAATGAAAGCTGCTGTTTCGTAGGTCTGCACAAATGGCTTCAATTCAAGCTCAGTGATTGTGGAAGATTGAATTATTCAATTACTTGTTTCAAGTGAAACAATGCCTATAGATATCTATGACATTAGGGATATGGCAATTAAAGTTTATTCAAGTGGATAAAAATTTAGTTACAACTCTAGCCGTGGGTGTCACTATTATTATGTACAGTTGTCAAATCTGTCCGGGATTTATTCAATGAATTGTTTGACGCGAATTTGATGCTTATTAGAATGAATTATTATTGTTGGATGAAAATTTGTTTACTTTTGGTGTATTTTTTTATATAGCTTTGATAAAGATCAAATTATTATTTTAAGGTACAGCACTTGACCTCCCGTCCGTCAATAACTAAACAATGAAGATTAAAAGGTATTTTTGAGTTTGTATATGCATAAATTATGTACCTATCAAATAGTCAACTTGAAACTAGTACTAAATGGAAGCTGCTGTTTCGTAAGTTTGGCCAAACTACTTGATTTCATGCTCAGTAATTGTGGGAGATGGTAATTTGCGAAATCTCTGAAGTAACAAGCATTCATGAGCTGTCAAAAATGCGCTTTCATTATCTAGATGATTCTTCAATTTTCTAGTTGATTAAGGCCGTTTCCAAGTTTTCCACGTGTATACTACACTCTATCTGGAAATTGTAAAAGAATCAGCAGTCTTTGAACAATTATTTCGCAAACACCAAGACTCGCACATTGCGTACCAAAATGCGGCAAAAAAATGAATAATTGATTACTGTCTGCCAACGTATCATAAAGTTTTTTTTATTACTCAAGTTGAGAACAAAAAACGGCAGACATTTTTTGTCTTCAGTAATATGTAACGTAAATGTTGTATTGATGTTTTGTTACATAGAACAATTAGTTCTCGTCTGCCATTAATAATTAAATATCTGAATTTCCAAATAAAGTTTCTATATGAAGTACCCACGTGGAAAACTTGAAAATGGCCTCAATCAACTGAAAAATCAAAAAGCTATTAATACTCAGATTGGCGGACGGACCACTAGTCTAAAACACTATTGAAAAGATCATTCATATTCTTACTATCTCTTCCTATATTAGACTTTTGTTGGTATCCTCCAATTAAAGTTTCGTACGACAATTTTGATGTCTAAATTGAACTTCTGCAACCTGACATGTTTCTGCAAATGTAACTTTGAAGTTACAGTTTTGCATTCATAGTTGGTTCCCAAGAAACACGCAAAACAAACAATGTATTAACTTACAATCTAAAAGTTGTGATTAAGTTTGAATTGATTAAGGTTGAATAAACAATCTGTTACACTTGAAATTCTCCAACTGTAGAAAAAAGTAGAAGATTATGACACGTTTTTACTTACTTGTACTCAACACAAGGAAGTACTGTGAAACCGACAAAATTCATCTATAGGGATTTTGATGAAAATATCCGTTTTGAGCATCCTTGAATTCATTTTGACTATTTTTGACTTGATGTCGGTACGTATGTACGTATGTATGTATGTATGTGCGTAACTCGCAAATCTTAGAATTCGTCAAACGTATAATGCTTAAATTTTGTATAAAAGACTGTTATAGGATCTAGGATCATGATGTGCCCCTCGCATTATGGTTGCAATCGTCTGTACTGGAAGTGCACTTTACCTGATACATTTTTTGAATTTTCCGCATAAATCCAGAATGATTAGCCGTAGAATACTGGAATTCAGTATTTTGCTGTAGCATCCAAATGATCATCTCCTATTTTCGCCCCAATCAACTAGGCCGGAAGTGCACTTCAAATTACAGACTTTTCGAATTTTTCTCATTTTAATATAATCAGTCGCAGAATATTGAGATTTCGTATTGAGCACTTTCATAGCATCTAGTTGTACACCTTGCATTATGATTGTGATCAACTGAGCCGGGAGTGCAGTTTACTCGCAACATTTTTTAATTTTCCGCATAAATCCAAAACGATTTAACATAGTATATTAAAATACAGTATTCAAGATGATAGTACTGTCTGGATGCTCATATCCTATTTCCATTAAAATCGACTGAGTCGAAAGTGCACTATACTTGACGATCTTGGAGTTTTGCGCATAAATTTAGAACTGGTAGCCGTAGAATCCTGGAAATCAGTATTCAGGAATGTTGTAGCATGAGAATGATGATCTACTGTTTCCATAGCAACCGACTAGCCGTGGAATGATGAGATGTTGTGTTTGATTATATATATCCAATGATGTACAAGTAAGTCACGTGATGTCCACGTCAGATTTTTAGCGCATATTTTGGAAAAAAGCGCTATTATATTCACTTTGGCTGTCTGGCTGGCTGGCTGGCGTAACACTGAGTTCTTAGCAACTATACCATTTACAGACTTGAAACTGGTACTAAATAAAAGCTGCTGTTTCGTAGGTGTGCACAAATTGCTTTAATTCGAGCTCAGTGATTGTGGAAGATTCAATTATTCAATTACTTGTTTCAAGTGAAACAATGCCCATAGATATATATATATATATATATATATATATATATATATATATATATATATATATATATATATATATATATATATATATATATATATATATATATATATAACATTAGGGATATGGCAACTAAAATTTATTAAAGTAGATGAAAATTTAGTTACAACTTTCGCCGAGCGTGTCACTATTATTATGTACAGTTGTCAAATCTGTCCGGGATTCATTCAATGACTTGTTTGACGCGAATTTGAAGCTTATTAGAGTGAATTATTATTATTGGATGAAAGTTTGCTCACTTTTGGTGTATTTTTCTCATATAGCTTTGATAAGGATCAAATTTTCATTTCAAGATACCGCACTTGACCTCCCGTCAGTCAATAACCAAGCAATGAAGATTGAAAGGTATTTTTGAGTTTGTACATGCATAAATTATGTACCTATCAAATAGTTAACTGAAAACTAGTACTAAATGGAAGCTGCTGTTTCGTAAATTTGCCCAAACTGCTCGATTTTAAGCTTAGTAATTATGAGAAATGGTAATTTGCGAAATCTCTGAAGTAACAAGCATTCATGAGCTGTCAAAAATGCGCTTTCATCATCTAGATGATTCTTCCATTTTTTGTTATATAGAACAACGATTCACCAAACTTGGTTGATTCAAAATGTACATGCCAACAATCAGAAAGTTAATGGCGTTAATAACTGTAGGAAGAGTTAAGTTTCAAAATATGGGAAAGTCGAAAACTCAAATTTGGCAAAACATTCATTCGAAAATAGCCACTCTTGTGATATATCTAATCTAAAAATTTTACATTTGGAGAATAAAAATGAAAAATTGAATTTATTAGAAATTTACGAAATTAAAAAATGTCTGAATAATAATGAAAACTTATCGAATGAAATAACTGATTATTATAACACACCACTTTTGGATAAGAATAAAATAAAAATTTTCTAAATTGAATTATCATCATTATCAATTTTTCATTTCCGTATGATGATAAATCTACTCATTAATATTATTTCATTCCATTTATTTTGCCAACTTTGTGTTTCTACTGAAAATGTTCTCATTTGTTAATATTTTGTTATATTGTTTATTCACATTTTTTTTTATAAAAAAAAAACCTGAAGATGTCTTAAAATGTCGAAATGATCATCGTAGAATAATAAAAAATCATAATTTGAAACTTAACTCTTCCTACCATTATTTACTTAAAATGTTTCAACTCTTTCTCAATGAAAAAACTAATGGCGTTAATGTTGAAGAGCAGTCTGATGGTATGAGACTTTTTTTTTTAGAATGACTAGTCTTTCAATCAATTGGTGATCCAATTATTCAGAATTTGATAATCAGGAAACATAACAAGTGATCAGATATAAGCAGTTAGCTAGAATTTAGTTTTATTTGGACGTTTCGGCGCCGAAACGGCCTTATATGATCAGTTTATGTAGAAATTGTGATATTATCACATCATTAGTTGTATTTTCATCACAATGTAGACGTTAAAGCCGGAACAAGAATAATACTGAATAATTATGACATTTCTAAAATATTGAATATAAGTTGTCGCAAAATTTGAGTACGACAACCCTTAAAAGGCAAATTGAATCAATGAGTAAAGTAGGTGACATGAAAACTCAATTATATGATGTATAAAATAATGTTCCTTTTTCAGTCTATCACAAACAGACAATTCCTTGATAAATTCTAGTAAGTGCTTGTGATATATACGAGTGCATGATATATATTATATTTTTTTATTCGTTGGTGTTAAACCATTGTGCTTGAATCCGTATGATTCGCGAGAAGCTTACAGTGGTTTTTACAATTCCAAGCCTAAGCCAAGTATTGCAATGTTTCAATGTTTCTTTTGTTTCAGCAGAGGTTCAGTATAAAGTCCGAGTGATGTATGAGCATAACACATTTTTATTTTATGTTTTGTGATGGAGGATCGAGTTTTATTCCTTGAGCAGATAAAGTAGGCCAACTGCAATGAAGCATGAAATATTTAACTTTGAATATGTGATGATTAGTTGGAGATTTACAGCAGCGAAGTTAAAAGTTTCCAAACGAATTTTATTTTAAGCCAATATTGATAAAAGTTGTTTAATAGGATGGTATTCAAATCACAGAATCTCATTTCGTAGCAATAAAGCGATTACTGTGGGGTGGGTGAATTTATAATGGAATGTAAAGCTCACTGAAAGAAAAAAATGGAAGAATCATTTAGATGATGAAAGTGCATTTTTGACAGCTCATGAATGCTTGTTACCTCAGAAATTTCGCAAATTACCATCTCTCACAATTACTGAGCTTGAAATCAAGCAGTTTTGGCAAACTTACGAAACAACCGCCTCCATTTAGTACTAGTTTCAAGTTGACAGTTTGATAGGTACATAATTTATGCATGTACAAACTCAAAAATACCTTTTATTCTTCATTGTTTAGTTAATGACTGACAGGAGGTCAAGTGCTGCACCTTAAAATTAAAATTTGCTCTTCATCAAAGCTATATAAAAAAAATACACCAAAATTAAACAAATTTTCAACCAATAATAGTGATTCATTCTAATAAGCTTCAAATTTGCGTCAAACAAGTCATTGAATGAATCTCGGACAGATTTGACAACTGTACATAATAATAGTGACACCCCTGGCTAAAGTTGTAACTAAATTTGTATCTACTTTAATAAATTTTAGTTGCCATATCCCTAAGTCATAGATATCTATGGGCATTGTTTCACTTGAAACAAGTAATTGAATAATTCAATCTTCCACAATCACTGAGCTGGAATTAAAGCAATTTGTGCAAACCTACGAAACAGTAGCTTTTATTTAGTACCAGTTTCAAGTCTGTAAATAGTATAGTTGCTGAGAACTCAGCGTCACGCCAGTCAGCCAGATAGCCAAAGTGAATATAATAGCGCTTTTTTCGGAAAAATGCGCTAAAAAACTAATACTTTGGCACGAATTTGATCTGATCCAATTTTATTTTATCAAGTAATGAATAGTGAATGTTGCAAACACTACTCGTATATGAAGGACGGTACACTGCACTTCGGCCAGGCCTAAACAAACAAACTTCGATTTCAGAAACAAAAAAATTGTAGAAATTTAATTTCATAGAAAATAGGAGAAAATTGCATGGAAACTTTGCCTTTTCTTGAATATTTGGGACGGTATATAAGAGCTCGGCGTGTGAAAAACTCGGATAAGACAGTGATAATCTCGTGGAAATAACTTTTTTCCTATAACACAAGCACCGGAAGTGACCTATAACTCGAAACAGCGGTCGCTGGTGTAGACTAGTCGATTTGAAAGCGACTGCTGTAGACTAGTCGGTTTGAAAGCGACTGTCGCTTAAAAGTTGATGCGTCCGATGATTTGCGATGTGTTTGACGTATAGAAGTAATAATTGTTTCATTTGATATCTTATTTGAGCCTGAAGTTATTCCTGAAATAATAATTTTACTTTGTCATGAAATTCAATGCAAATCATGAATAATTCTCCCTGAGCTTGATATTTTTTATTTGGTGAATTCAACATTTCAGTATTATAATCTTTTGCCTTCTTCAGGAAAAATATAAACCCTGGGAGTTTCAATAATTCAAATAAGAAAAGCCTCTTTGAAGTTTCAGACTCCTAATGAGCTTATTTTTGACATTAATCCAATTTTCACTGATAAACAAAATAAGAATTGGAAACGAAAACGTTCAAATGATATAAGAAAGGAATCTCTTCTTGGTAAACTTTTCCATATTTCGTTGCTGCAACTTGGAGGGTAACATTTTGGAAGACTACTTCAGGTCCTTTGGGTTGGTGATGACGTGAAGAAAAATTGAACCAGCGAAGCTGAAACTTCACCTTGTTCTCAAGCCTATTCTGTCATATAAATACGACTAGAAAATCCCAACGTAAATCGTTGATGCAGCATAAAAACTTTCACAGCTGGAGAAACGATTCCAATATCAGAGTTTGAGCTGCAAACGGACGTAGGCACATTTTATCTTCAGGAAAAATATTCGATCTTTGGGATTGAACATATTGGGATACATCAATCCTAAATTTGTTGATGCTCGCTGTTTTTATATAACGTCAGTTGAAATACATTGAGCTTTCCCGAAATTTGCCAGTCTCTGGTTTTTATTTTCAAACTTATTACTAGTACGTTCCAATAAAAGCGGAAAAAGGCAATTAAACACTGAATAATTTTAATATATCTCCCTAAACGCTAATTCAAAGACTGAAGGTAAAAATTGTATTAAAAAACGACAATTTCCTTTGTCGTTTTGTCAACATAAATAATGAAAGGAGATTCAGTCTTATAAATTAGAAAGAAAGAAACGTGATTGAGGATCAGGGACAAAGGCTGAATACCGCAAAGAGAAATAATGAAAAATTACATTTGTTACAGACGTTATTATCCTGCAGCTTGTGTTTTGGGCTCAACATTGTATTTAAAGAAAAATTCAATTCAATTACAGAATTTTCGCGAGATAAACGTCGGATAAGGCACGTCGTAATGTCTAATATGAACTTAATACTTCGTTGATCACGGTTAACTTTGTTAGAAACTCAATTCTTTGTTTTATCGTCCAAATAACTGTTGATGGTTCAGCTACTCTGTCTGTCTGGAACTTTTTTGAAGCCATTAAAAGCTATCGAAATAGCTTTTTGAATGTTGTTGTCCTGCTAAGTTATTAATTACAAAAATGAATGTCACCTTGGAAAAAGCGAGGTGAAAGTATTTTTCCACTCGATTTGTGCTCTAATGAATGCCTGATAATAATAGTTTTTTATTTAACTGCATAGGAAAGTAGTGCACGTATTTGACGTTTTGTGATGAAATTGAAATTAGAAATTTGGACAACACCTTGCATTTTTGTCTCTCATGGGCACCACAATATCATAAAAACGAATCGAAGTAATATGCTTTATCAATTAATGAAAAAAACACATTGACACACTAAAACTGTACTTCTGCCTTACATCATGTATACCTTGAGTATTTGGGACATTTGTAACATCATCTCTTTGAACTTAGAGCTCGGCGTGTGTATAACTCGAATAGGACAGTAATAATCACGCAAAAATAGCTTTTTTTCTGTACAAGTGCACCGAAAGTGTAACTCAAAACTGCAGCTGCTCTGAAAACGTACGTTTTCGAACAGATGCCATTTTCAAAGCGACTGTAGTAGATCAGTTGTTTCTAACGCGACTGCTGCTTTTAAGGTTGATGCATTCGACGTTTTTCATGAGTACCACAACATCACAACTCAATTTGATATTATCACAAAATCTGAGAAATTAATTAAGTATTTTAGCATCGTAACTCTACCATCATATAAACGAGTGAAAGTCATATACTCAGCCAATTTATGAAAGAGGCACATTGAAACCAAAGTTGTACCCCTGTCTCTCTTGCATCATGTAAATTAAGATTCAAGGTCTTTTAATCTTTAAAAGTATGAATTTATTTTCTGTCTTCAAATACAGTTGAGTTACATGAACTTCTTTAATTAGTTGATAACAGCTCGACAAAGTAGTGATTGCCTTTTTTTCCTCACTTTACAATCATTCATAAGTTCTTACTATCATAAATCACACCTACATCCTAGGAAGGGGTAATCATGTGCAATAGCAAAGTATGAAAACTAGTATAACATAATTTGTATACCCTTAAAAACTGCGCAAGCTCATCTTGAGTATTTGGGATGTTTATGTCAGCTTTCTGAACTGCTCGGGATGTGAACAACTCGAATAGGACAGTAATAAGTCACGCAGCAATAACTTTTTTCTGCTACACGTGCACCGAAAGTAAAAAATTACTGGTACTGATTCAGTAACTCAAAACTGCACAGATGTCATTTTCAAAGAGACTGCAGTAAGATAGTCGTTTTAGAATCGATTGCTGTAGATTAGTCGTTTTGAAAGCGACTGTCGTTTTAAGGGTTGATGCTTTCAACGTTTTGTAATGTGTCTGACGTTTAGAAGTGAAGTTATTGTCGAATAGGGAAATAATAATTACACATTAATACTATATATTCATCATCACTGGCGCAACAGCCCTTGTAAGGGCCTGGGCCTTTCTAATCGGTATCACCGAGCCGCGGTATAACACCGCCGTACTGCCGATCAGAACTCCGTGCCATTGCTACATTTTTTAAGGTGTATAGGTTGGCAACCTGTAGCACCCGAGTGTGTTGATGCAAGTAGCTGCATTTTTTTATTTTTACGACAAATCACACATTGTCGGTGAGTGGATTCGAACCTGCGACCTCTTGGTCGAGTGACGTCACAGCATGTATAGGTGAACAAACACGCTCGGCCATCCGCACTCACAATACTATATATTAGATTTTTCATTTTTTTTCTCAATTGTTGAATAATATCTGTACTGTCCCGTGATTGGGCTTTGCCTGTCGGACAGAGACTTTGTAGATGAATGAATAAATAAATAAATTAACAATCCCTTTCTTTTGTACAGGTGCACCGAAAGTGTGACTCAAAACTGCAGTTGCTCTGAAAACATACACCCCCAAACAAGTGTCATTTTCAAGACGATTGATGTATACTAGTGTGAACAAGTCGATTTGAAAGCGACTGCTATAAACTAGTCGTTTTGAAAGCACTGCAGTAGACTAGTCAATTTGAAAGCGACTATTGCTTTGAAGGTTGATGCGCTCGACGTTTTGTGATGTGCTTGATGTTTAGAGGTTTTTATCCGTTAGTATATCATGAAAAGCTCATATTTATATTATTGTTCCAAAGATGTCTCATTTTTTGCTTACGTGGTTCTTGAGGAAGCGTCGCATCCGCGATAGAGATTCCCAAGCAGAAATAAGAAGCTTTTGCAGGACGCCATGAATCGATTCAAGTTGCCAATAAAAATAAACATTGTCTCTTTGGAGTAAAATAAATCTGTTAACATTGAAATTACATTTTCCTGAAGATATTTCACTGTAGCTTGAATAAAGAGGCTGTGCGTGTTCGACTCTACTTTCATGACCAACATTGCAAGAACATCGCAAATTTCATATGTCCACGAAGAATCAGAATGTCGTGAGAAAATAATTTGAATTAATGATGAGATGTCAATAATTCTTGAATACTGGAAAACTATTTACTATAGAAAACAATGTATGTAATAGTATTTCGCAGGAAATTCAGTTAATCACAGCACTTCTATCAGGACTATTGCTATTTTCAAGAAATTATAGTCAATTCAAGTTAGCAACTGTTTAAGACTCTCATAAGACTTTGATTGAAGACTTCTGATTGAATGAAATACAAAGGCATTTAAAATTGGCACAAGAAACGTATGCAGCCATCTGAGAGTTGCATCAACTGTTAGTCGTGCATCAAACATCATGAAAAAATGTGCAGATTGAAGATTGAAAGTAGTATCTGCTTAGAGTAAACGTGTATATAAACTACTCAAAATAATTGAAGGGTCAAGTTTTCCAACAATGGTATATATTTTAGATGAGGTTTGAACTTTATTAAGAGTTTGAATATTGAAACACAGAACCGTTATCCATTAACACTTTACATAATTGACAGTCATAATAATAATCAACCAGATGCTCAGGATTGTAGTGTATTACATCCAAATCTAGCAGACGGAAGAAATTTTGACCCTTTAATTATTTTGAGTAGTTTATTTATTTCTTTCATTTCTTGGCTGGTATCAAATTCTGTATTTACTGTGAGTTAGTCGTGTTTTTCTTCTAGCCCTTGGACTGTTCTTGATTGAAATATTGAATAATCAGTGTGATATTTATTAGGATTATCATGAAATAAAATTTGTCACAAATTTATTAACAAAGGTAACAGTATGAATCTTAACTCTACAAACTCGTATTTTCACAATATCGCTCAAAGTTACTCTTACTGAATCTCTGAATGACTGACTTCCTCTCCTAGCTTACGCTCTTATATACTTAAGCCGACAATGGGCCAACATTAAATTGTCTAGAAGTTGTTGCCTGGCAACCACCAAACATCTTGTGACCATAGCCGTTCAATCATGTCCGACAATTGAACATTGATCTTGTCATTACTAACTAAGATTACACAGCGAATTCTTATAAATTATTATGTGACCTAATTACTACAAATAATTCATATTTGTGACAATATATTTATGTAATGAATCACTGTTGAAAAATTGGACACCAATTTTCATACTCTATTGCGGCAGTCGTTTGTATAATATCATTTAATTAGTAGTAGCTCAAAGTTTTTGAATAGAAGATTGTCCGCGCGGGTCCAGAAAGCGTGCATGCTTTCAAATCGACTGCAGTTTTGAGATACAAAATCAGTAGCCGGACTGTTTTCAGCTTCAAAAGCTCTCATTTTCAAACTATGGGAGCAATTATCAATAATTCTTCTTAACAGGCCATTAATAATTGATATTTCCCTGCTGAGAGAAAAACAAAGATAATTTTGGATCGCGAATGCTGCTAGTATTCTTTTTAATTCTATTTTTGCTTTCAAAGCGACTGCAGTTTTGAGACACAAAATCAGTATTCGAACTGTTTTTAGTTTCAAAAGCTCTTGATTCTAAACTATGGGAACAATTATCAATAATCTCTTTTCAACAGGCCACTAATTATTATTAATTTCTCACTGAGAGGGAAATAAAGACAATTTTTGACCATGAAGGCCGCTAGTGTTTCTTGAATTTTATTATTATCAGTTAACTTGTGGGAAAAACTGTATTAGAGGCTGAATTCTTTAAGGTGTCTGCATCTGCTGTAAACGTAATAGCACAAAACGTATGATATCAATCAACAAAATAAATCATGGTAGTTATGTTTCGTAGTATTTATGTTTGGAAATAACCGTTTAAACGGTGAATAATGACAAATTGGTTTCTCTCATGTTCTGTATTTGCAGAAAATCGGTAAATTGATGCACTGTTATTTCTATTTACATATTTGTATCTCAGCAAATAAAAGCTGCCTGCCATATTTATTATTGTAAGCTATGCACACAGAGTGTCCAAGCTGTGTTTGCACATTAAATATCCTGCTTCATGCAGGGATACAGAGCCAAATAGAATTTGATTGTGATAGTAAACTACGTTATGTATTTATGACTGAGTGACAAGTAAATGATTTTCCGATGGATTTTACTTTGTTGCTTATATTTCGATCAAATTAAAGTTCATTACTTGACTCACAATAAAAAGTTCACAATATCTTAATCCCTCTGAGCTTCATTGCTGATGAAATTAGCTCTCACATATTGATAGATATCACTGATATCAGCTTTGTAGCAAAAAGTCTATCAACCCAATTGCCAAGGGTTTTATAACTGTACGAAGACGTGGAAAGCTCCTGATAGTAATCGACGAAGCGGGAGTAGAGCTTTACAAAAAGAATCTTAAATAATTGATTTCCGTCATTGTTTTATAAGAGATAAATGAAGATTTGCGCTACTATCAGTCTCTAAATCGGTAAATTCTTGATGGTGAAAATTTTTTTTCATTAATTAATTCGATTTTTTATGTTTATTCAACAACAAAATGATCTTTTGATTTGAATTAAGCAATGCAGGAGTAGCACATGAACTAGAGCATTCCATTTCCATCCCAAAGCAATCTTTCCAAATGTACTGGAATATCATAACCACGGAGGTAATAAGCACGAGCTTATATGCTCTGCATCGTGGATTACGAAGCAAATACGATGGAAACCTCATCCAGAAACCAAAGCTTTAGATAAATACATGCCAAGCTTTAACATCAACAGTCAAGAGACTTGGTAACCCACTGGGGGATAATCTCTTGATTAAAAAAAATTTGATATCTCATCTTTTTCTCTGCTAAAGACTTTGATAGCAAGTGATGGGAACATTAAATACATCCGCTCAATTTTTATTCGATGACTTTTTGCTCTCGAAATTAAAATTGAGTGGATGGTAAACTTTTACTTTGTGTGTTTTCATGTTCTGCTTATGTTGGAATTTTGATTTAACATTTGTTAATTGAAATTTTGCACGTCAAACATTTGCAGGATTACCCAGTTTCATAAAAAGTTGAGAAAAAAATACGGAACATAAAATATTCTTCCTTATTTTCAAATACAATTTTGACTTAGTAGAAGTACTAAAAACAAATTGTCAACTAATATTCACAAGATTACATATAAAAATACGTGAACTACGCCAAGAACATTTGTTCAAGTGATAACAAAAGCGTTGCGACTATTCCATTCATTTCAAAACTCAATTAAATATCATTGCAATTGCTCAGTGACCAGAAAATATTCCTAATAACAAGTCAGCTCGACAGCTGTTGACATAAGAAGTTTCAATTTTCATATTTATTCGAGTGGAATTGGCAGATACAATTTCTGCAGTTGTCTGTAATATAACTGCAATGCAAGAGCTACCATTCACTTTGCAGTTCAAGTTTTGCGACACTGACAGTCTTATTAATACTCCTGCTTTATACATGAAGATGATAAAAGAAAAGTGAATATCTCAAAACATACAGGGGTTTTCTAGAAATCACTGCTTGTGGAATGGGGTCGAAATTATAAGGAAATATTTCGATGATTATTCAATTAGAGACTATTTTGACAACAATTCATCTTAATTTGTTGGATATGTTACCGGTGAAGTTTTACCCATATAAACTCCGTAATACCCAGGAAACATGGGTAAAGTCCAACATATTGTCACAAATATGAAATATTTGTTGTAATTAGGTCACATAATTATTTATTTGGATTCGCTGTAATTGTAATCCTAGTTAGTATTGACAAGGTCGATGTTCAATTGTCGGACATGATTGACAGGCTATGGTCACTAGATGTTCTGTGGTTGCCAGGAAATAACTGTTAGACAATTGAATGTTGGCCCATTGTCGGCTTAGGTATATAAGAGCGCGAGCTAGGAGAAGAATTCATTCAGTCAGTGATTCTGTACCAGTGAACATACGAGTTTGTAAAGTGAAGATTTACACTGTAACCTGTGTTAATAAATTAATCACAGTAAAATTTGCTTTCGCTTGATTAAACTTGGGTGTGGGATTTTTAATTGCGTTATCTTAACAAACCACATGTAGTTTGAAAATGGCAACCGAAGGGAGCAGACGCGCGCGTTCCAAACAGCGTATTCAAGAAGTTTTCGATAAGTTGGTATTTTCTAAAATTTCAAACAGTTTCTATTTCAAAAATAAACAATCAGTCAAGTTGGCGAAAAGTGCCAAGACCAAGACCACACTCTACAATATCGACGCAATGTTTGACATTTTGCAGGATGCACATTTGGCTATCGGACAGGGTGGTAAACATCGTATGGAAAGTGAATGTGAGAAAAAGTACAAGAATATAACTCAAAATGTTATTGAGCTATATCTGTACTTGTATGAAGGATATCAAAAAAATAAAAGAATCATCTAGATGATGAAAGCGCATTTTTGACAGCTCATGAATGCTTGTTACTTCAGAGATTTCGCAAATTATCATCTCTCACAGTTACTGAGCTTGAAATCAAGCAGATAAATTTACGAAACAGCAGCTTCCATTTAGTACTAGTTTCAAGTTGACTATTTGATAGGTACATAATTTATGCATGTACAAACTCAAAAATACCTTTTAATCTTCATTGCTTAGTTATTGACTGACGGGAGGTCAAGTGCTGTACCTCAAAATGATAATTTGTTCTTTAACAAACCTATATAAAAATAATACACCAAAAGTAAACAAATTTTCATCCAATAATAATAATTCATTCTAATAAGCTTCAAATTCACGCCAAACAAGTCATTGAATGAATCCCGGACAGATTTAACAACTATACATAATAATAGTGACACCCGCGGCGAAAGTAGTAACTAAATTTTTATCTACTTTAATAAATTTTAGTTGCCATATTTCTAATGTCATATTTATCTATGGGCATTGTTTTACTTGAAATAAGTAATTGAATAATTTGATCTTCCACAATCACTGAGCTTAAATTAGAGCAATTTGTGCAAACCTACGAAACAGCAGCTTTTATTTAGTACCAGTTTCAAGTCTGTAAATAGTATAGTTGCTGAGAACTCAGCCAGACAGCCAAAGTGAATATAATAGCGCTTTTTTCAAAAAATGCGCTAAAAACTGAAATCTGTCAAAAAAGGACTTGTGGTTAAGTCAATGGTCTTTTCAGAGATGAACAGCCGTTGTCAAGTGGATTCAATTGACATGCAATCCCATCTAGATGGAGAATACAGATTCATCATGAAAAAGGCTGAGGAAGTTGCTACGAGCCTGATAGACATATTTTGTATACTACAATTGGACAACGGTCGGGAGTTCGCGAACCGTGTTATGGAAGAGTTATGTTCCATGTGGTGTGGTCTCAAAATGGTGCATGGCAAATCGCGTCACAGCCAGTTACAAGAGCACAAAGAGCAAATCAAGATATACAAAATATGCTCATGACGACGTGGATTGACGCTGAAATCTTCAGACGATAATCAGGAAGTCTGATTTTCGTCCAGCTCCTTATGCTGCCATGTTTGAGCATGATGTTGATGTCGGCCTATCCACATCAGTCCATAAGTAAATATTGAAAATCTACGAACCGAGGAAGAGCTTAAGAAAGTTGTTTATGGATAGACCATTTGCAAAAAGATATTACTGAAAGTGACAATATGGAAAATATCGACAGTGATCATATAGAAGACGCCTATAATAAAGAAACTTCAGGAAATGTGCAGAATGTGAGGAGCCAAATACATCAGCGAATACAAGGTGTAAACGTTGATTATGTCAAGAAAATATACAGTCAAACAGACTAGAGGCAAAAAGAAGTTTGAAAAATCAAGCAAAGAAAATTGAAGCTTTATTCAATTTAAAGTTCCCTTAGAAACCCATGACGATTTTTATAAGCTAGCAAACAAGAGAGGGACCATCGCAAAAATGTTTTCCAGGAACCAATACCCTCTGTGTATAGTGAGAAAAAAAGAGTTCACGACAATTTGCAAACGAATAATGACTTTTAGAAGGCTAAGGTTATGAACAATGCAACAGTAATATCAAATGCATAAGCAATAAATGTAAACGTAAAGTTAATGAAAATCTTTGTAACTTGAAATGTTACAGAAGCCTGTGTTACGTGCCAATTTGGCTTTTGGTCATTTTTTGTTCAAGTTTAGATAATTTGGTAAAAAGGTAATTTGGGTTAACTCGTTTTTAAGTCATTGGTTTCTTGTTTCTTTTCTCTTAGCTTAGTTTTTTCATTATTTGGTTATATTCCGATATTAGTTGTAAGTTGTCGCTACGGTGATAGCGATAGACGCAGTGACGGGGCCAGCTAATTTCAAATGTTAGTTGCTTGGGCTACCGCTGGATTTTTTTTGGGGGATTTAATTGGAAACGGTTTTTTTGTCAATTATTAAGGGAGATCACTCAAGTTGAGGCAAGTCCATCAAGGCAGAAGGTTGGAGAAAAATTTTAGAACAAGCGGTTCAGAAAAGTTTTATTGACGGAGATTTACTGAAACTTCGTGTAAATCGAAGCTGCCTCGCGGGATTAATATAGGTCGAAGTTTTGCTTTTTTTGTACCTCGTTTTCGGTCTTGTTCTTTTCCGCCACAAACATCCTCGGCGAATTGTTCGACCTCGCAGAGCATTCAATCACGCGAGTGTCGCATCCTGCCGTCCTGACGACCATCTCCAGGACCCTAATCTTGACGCCTTCTACACGACCAACCGTTGGACTGACGCCTCCACTAGGTCGGTCGACATCATTTTCCACCTCTCCGGACGTCAGTGGTCAACTAAGTGGACTGTACATTTTGTTTCGCCTACTTAGTTTATTGTCCTAGTTAAGCTATTGGCATCATAGTATTCGTCTTGGGACTCTTTTTTGATTTAAGTAACATCATTACCTTTTTTTTATATTTATCGTGTAACGCGAATTGGAGGTAGTGTTGGTTGAAGCGCTCTAGTTATTTTGATGCGCCATACGTCCGATTTTGTAAGGCTAGATCAATCTAGTTAGCCTGCTGGACGACGTAGACCCTGTATGTATTCATGATTGGCGCAGGCGTATAGGGCGTCGTATTATTTTGTTGAGTTTTTTTTCTTTGCGAGGGCGTGCTGCCCTCCAAGACGCGTAGTCTTTCATTTTGTTCGTTTGCTTGTGCAAATCGTGGAAGCTTCACTTTACCTTTTTTTTTGTCAACCCTCTGCAATAGTAGAGTTATAATACAGTATCAGTTTTCTTATTTAGATTTCATTAGCTTCAATAATTTTAACATCAGTTTTTCATGTTTATTATTCACTTAATTCATTTTCAGTATCAAAGTCACTAAGTTAAATTCAACCGTTGTTTTATTTCATGCTTGGTAGAAAGTGTAGAACTCTACCGTTTCTCTTTTCAGCCTTAGCTACCACAGGCCCCGTTTGAGGCTAGATATACCTATATTTTTTTTGTATGGTAAGTGTTGTACTGCCAGGTCGACCACTTGATGGATGCAGAAGATCATCGTGCGGTCACGTAGTCCCGTATTCCATCGTCCAAACCAACACCTTGTTTTTCAGGCACTTTTGTGGTTGTGTGCTCTGTGGACGAATCGACAATTATTACGTGGCGCCCCGGATAATGTTCGAACCCAATTCACCAGCCTCAAAACACTCACAGCTTCCCTAAGCAAGAGTCTTCGATCTACGTTTAAAACTCAGTTGTTTTATTTTAGTGGGGTAGGATTACTACCCCAAGTTTTTACGTGATACCTGACTTGTTAAAGCAAATAAATTATTATATTCTTCACTTTAGCAGAGTACAGTTTTCTTATTTTCATTGAAAATGTGTTTTTCATCAAATGAATATGTTTTTCGAACATTTATGGTCTTGTCATTTTTGGTACACCTAAGTTAAACCCAAGCGAAAGCTGATAGAATGCGGTTTACTTTACCCGGAAAAAGCCCGCAACGTGTATAATTCCAAATATATGTTAGACTTCACCCATGTATAACAGAGTTTACCTGAGTAAACTTAGGTTTAATCGTTCATCTAATTTTACTAGTAACAGATAAGTAAAAATCATCTGTTAAAACAGTTCTTAAGATCTCTTTTCTTCAATCTGCCTTGATTAAAAGTGTTGTAAACATCTGGAAAATGACAAGCACTGTCCTTAGAAATATCCATCCAATCATTCTGGATCTAGTTATGTTGCTGTCATTTCCGAAATAATTAGTTACACTACTAAAGTCTCGTGATATGAACATTTTGTACTGCTTTCAATATGCAGTCAGAACACACTCGAACAGTCATTTCGATGAACACCTTCCTTATAAAGAATTGTATCGGAAGTTTGAGTCTTATTTGGGTAAGGATTGGAAATAACCACATAAGAAATTTATATAAGAAGTCGTAGTCTCGTAGTTGAGGAATTTTCAAGCCAAGACCCTGCAGAACGAATAAAATCAACCCTGTTACATATTTATGGACACCTAAAGTGCAGATAACATTATTAAAATTTGACATTCTGATCACTTAATATCTTTACGTATAATAAAAGCTACAGAAAAAACACATTGTCATTTTCGTTGGATGCTTTTTTCATCTCAAGCAGGTTACATGTAATACAATTTGTCTGACAATTTGCTCGCACAGTTGAAGAGCCCTTACAAAAGGAAGTTGGAGCTTATTCTTCTTCCTGCTGACATTTCCTGTATCACATTATAACCGTGTAATATTTTTAGTGAATAAGAAGAATAATACATTTATAGTCTCCCTACTATAATTGAATTGCACCAGAATCCTTAGTTTAATCTTTTTGAAAACTGATCAACGAATGAACTTTTAACAGTTGTTGCTTTTGTTGTTATTGCTTTTGTGGTCCGCTATTCACTGTTTTCAAAACAGCAAAAACATTATGTCAGTAGTTGCTTACTTTCTTTTCTCATCCTGCGAGAGTTGTGCCACAAAGAAACTCTGAAATGAATTCTAGTTTATCAAATCTAATAATTTCGAAACTCCAGGAGAAAAGTGAAATCAAGAGTACAAAAAGCTCACTTTGTAGAGTTTATTTGATCCGAATGTAAAATCAAAATATTCAGTACTTAAACAAATAGTTTTCCAACTATATATGGCACTGTTCCGGCTGCAATGCAATCAAACAACACAAACAAAGCATGCGAAGATTGGATGGAAGCAGGTCTATAAAATAACGAATGAAACAACAGAACACAAACAATAATTTGAACGTAGAGAAATTAGACATGTGTCACGCTACGTGCTCCAGTTTGAATTTAATTATCGTAGTAAATGAATTCGTCCTGGTATTTGTTCCAGATGAATTTAGGCTTTTCAGCATATTGTTGATGCAGACATGAGAACTGCACTGAGTATCACATTTCAAAATTAAATAAGTGATATTTATTTATCATTGTGATTTATTTGATCTAAAAATTTCTATTGACGCAGCGGAATCCTTTTTTCTGTGTCTTGTCATGCCAAATGACGAATATTTGTTGAAAAATACGTGTACGAGCAAAATGCTGAGCGAATCGTTCGGTGTGTCCCTATTGGGAAAATAAATATCGTATGGGCATCGAATTTACATTTCAGACAGATACAGAATTTTCAGGATTTCAGCGAACAATAGAATTCAGTATTCTACGCTGCAGGCATTCACCTATTCCCGTTTCGAAGAACAAAGAAGTTCATGATCTAGGAAAAAACTGAGAAACAATAAAATGTTTTTAAGGGGAAACTTTCTATGAGGCACTACGAGTTTTGAGATTGAGAGTAAGCTTGTAGAGCTAAGAGTATCTATAGAATGTGAAATTATTTTTCTCTTTTCAGCGACTGTACATTATAGTTCACTTTTTTTGCAAAAAGGCAGTGTGTGGAAGGTGGGACCTATTTGAGTTTGATCTTTGATCGATTTGAATCACGGGTTTGTAGTTACAAAAAAAAACAAATATAGGTTATTCAGCAATCCAGCAAGCGATAGAATTGCATTTCACGCGCAGCGGACACTTCTCTATTTCTATTTGAAAGTACAGAGAAATCGTTGTTTCAAAAGAAACCCAGACACAACATGATTGAAAAATCTAAACATTGAGGAGAGAATACACAACTACAGGGGAAAAATTCAACCTGGCAATAATTAGATACTAAAATAGCTTGTATCCATGGCAGGATTGTCATCTGACGCGCGTTCGTGCTGCTCGACAGGATTTATTCTTTCCTTGTTAAAATATGCATAGCAGAACCGAGCTCCTCCGCTATGATTCGAAGCTGCAATAAATCGTTTTCATAATTGATGTCTCTGGTGTAAGAGAAAGGTTCGTGTTCTACGCGCACTCATAATTTTACGTCAAATAATCCAAATGAAATATTATATATGAGATTGAACCCGTTCAGAATTTTTCATGGAATCTTTCACTTTGACGATTCAAAATAAATCACTTGTCTTGCTTGCTGATATATATGCTAAAAGGTCTTCTGTAACCATTGATCTCTTTCAAAAATAAAACAAATCGTTTCAAACTTTATTCGAGAAACTTTTTGTGGACAATTCATCTTATAATATAATATTTTGATCAGTGCCAAATATTCTACCCTTATTATCTTGATCTGAATTATATTTTACCCAACCGGAGACATGTTCAGCTTCCAAGGTAAATTGACTAAGATCATCAAGTCAATGTCAATATTAATTCATTTTAGTTCTACCACTAATATTTGCCTCAATTATCATCACCCAATAATAAATAAATCATAATAAACAAAATATGTTTAATGTTTTTTACAGGTAACATAATACGGAGCCTGTGTTAACTCTAGTAAGTGTCGCATGAGGTGAAGAACAGACGGCCAGTCATAAACTAAGATTAGTGGTTGACCCTAAACCATTGCCAATTGACCATGACACAAAACAACAAAACAAAATTGATTGAACTGTTTAAATCGGGAAAAGAGTTAGTAAACGGATATAGTCTCAAAAAGGGGTTAATAATATGATTATTATAGTCAAATCAAAATCGGAGTAAAAGTCTGCGGATAGTTTATTACCTCTGTAGCCTTTGGTGGTCCAGTGCAGAAATCAGAATTGGATTATGCACCCTCCACAAAGTAACTGGCCTTAAACCGCAACAAACCGACTCCAAAAGCCACTAACGGGTCTAAACAGCCACCAATCGGTCTAAACAGCCACCAACAGGCCTAACTAGCCACCAATCGGCCTAACCAGCCTTACAAGCTACAAATTAGTCTCACAAACTATTATAGTTGCCATAGTCGCTGTAGTTACAATTAACAACACCGCAAGTACTCTCTTGTCCAGCAGGACGGATAGAGAATCTGTTCACAGAGAGTTATCGGACCGCTGTCCACCCAACTAGGGTACCGAGACTGTGAAGAGCAGCGTCACTGGTCCATCCAATTCAAAGGGGCAAACGCCTTCCAGGCGTCACTATAGAAGCCACTATCAACTCCAGAATCACTGCTGATCCACCAGGTCTCCTGCAAAACCATGAAGTCGGGTTTCAAGGCTCCCACACTGTCCTTATTTTATTGAGTACTTATATCTTATCGATGAATATTTATTTGTGGAGCCAAAAAGACAATAAAACTGTTAATATTGTGATCTAAACATATTTTGTATTTCTTACTTAACAATTAACTATTTGATGAATTTTCATATATAATATCATAAGTGGTTAAATTTTACCGGGAAAATTTTTAGATTGTTACGAGAGCTTGTTGCTTAGCAATTTATTGAGTGATATTGACAGAAAAATCACGAGCTGTCAAGCAAGTGTTTTTTGATCAATATCACGAAATAAATTGGTAGCAAGCTCTCGTAATAATCTGAAAATTTTGCCAGGTTAAATTTAATCACGAATGGTATTCGGAAGATTATTTTTCCCATCCAAATTCATCAATAGATTCCAGAGACTCGACTCAGAATCTGCTCATTTTCACATTCAATCTGTCTGTCAGTTTGATAGATGCTGAATCAACGCAGCTGAATGTTCTTTGTTTTGTATATATAACCAACAGACAAAATCGAATGGTGCAATTCTATTGGTCGAAATTTGGATGGTAAAAATAATCGATGGAAAAAACTTTTTTTCAGAGGTTTTAGTATGACAACAAACCGTAAATTTTCACCAGTTATCTAAATTTCGCGGGCTTGCATCCGTGTACAAAATGAAGTACTAATAGTAAACAATTTTTTTAAGTTATATATATGTGAGAAAATCTGATTTCATATCGAAAAATATCTGTTAAATCCATTTAAATCATTGTATGAGCCATTTTTACACTATCTCTGTCGCAGTGGTTGCTATGACAAAAGCTGTATCGATATTAGGTGAAAAATATAGAGCCAATTTCGACGTATCTTCATGTCATATACAGTTCGAAGTTGAATTGAATTGATCGCAACAGATGTAAAGAAGTATAACCATTTGTTCACTAATATTTTCTTGATGTCCGACTAGTTCATTATTGTTGTTAAAATAGTTCCGATTCCAGGGTTATTACGTAGCAAATATAATACCCGAGGGCATTATTTTGAAAAATAACAAACAAGTTATCTAGTCACAGCAAGTAACTAGAGTAATTTAGCTGACAGAAATCATAATGGCAGGACATACATTGCTAAAAATTTTGATTGATAGTACAAAAGTCAGACATTAAACATTAAAGGCACCACGGGAATTGAACGGACGATAATGCCTACGGTCAACGTAGCTACACACTGTTGACCTCGCAGGCATTATTGTTCTTTTAACACCCTTGATACCTTAATTACTGTGAAAATACTTCGTAGAGCTAATTTATCGATTTTTTTCCTCAATTTAACCGCAAGGGCGGCGTTTCAAAACTGTTCCGCAACTGCCGCTATTATATCCAACATAATAATATGACTTTCAACAGCTATTTGATGAATTCACGGACAGATAACTTTTTTCAGAGCTTTCAGTATGACAATAAACTACATAAGAATCACATGTTTAATTTTGAGGACAAATATATAATTTGATAATATTCTGCCCCATTTTCTTAAAAAACAGTAAACAATTTTACGAAGTTATAAGTAAAAAAAATATGACGTGGGCATCACATGACTTACTTGTACATCATTGGATATATATAATCAAACACAAAATTTCATCATTCCACGGCTTGTCGGTTGCTATGGAAACAGTAGGCCATCATTCTTATGCTACAACATTCCTAAATACTGATTTCCAGGATTCTACGGCTACAGTTCTTAATTCATGCGCAAAATTCCAAGATCGTCAAGTATAGTGCACTTTCGATTCGGTCGATCTCAATGGAAATAGGATATGAGTATCTAGACAGTACTATCATCTTGAATACTGTATTTTAATATTCTACGTTCAATCGTTTTAGATTTATGCGGAGAATTGAAAAATGTTTCGAGTAAACTGCACTCCCGGCTTAGCCGATCACAATCATAATGCAAGGTGTTCAACTAGATGCTATAAAAGTGCTTAATACGGAATCTCAATATTCTGCGACTGATTATTTTCAATTTATGAGAAAAATTCGAGAAGTCTTTGATATAAAGTGCTCTTCTGGCTTAGTCGATTAGGCCGAAAATAGAAGATGATCATTTGGATGCTACAGCAATTTCAAATACTGAATTCCAATATCCTACGGTTAATCATTCTAGATTTATGCGGAGAATTCAAAAAAAGTATCAGGTAAAGTGCACTTCCGGTACAGACGATTGCAACCATAATGCGAGGTGCACATCAAGATCCTAGATCCTATATCAGTCTTTCATACAGAATTTCAGCATTATACGTTTGATGAATTCTGAGATTTGCGAGTTACGCACATACACACATACATACGTACATACGTACCAACATCAAGCCAAAAATAGTCAAAATGGATTCATATTTCCATCAAAGTCTCGATTGGCGAATTCTGTCGGTTTCACAATACTTCCTTGTACTTAGTACAAGTAAGTGAAAATCTGATGATTTCATCAACAAATAATTGATCAATCCATTCAAATCATTCTATGAGCAAGTTTTACACTGTCTCTGTCGCAGTGGCAGCTGTTTCAATATTGGGTGAAAAATGTAGAGCCCATTTTGATGTATCTTTGTGTCAAACAGTTCAAAGTTGAATTAAATTGATCGCAGCAAATGTAAAGGAGTAAAATCGTTCGTTTTCTATCATTTTCTCAAAAATATTGCGTAGAGTTGTATTATCGATTTTTATTCCAATTCGACAGGAATGGCAGCATTTCAAAGTTCTCCTGCAACGATCACCACTGTATCCAACAAAATAATGACTCTATTTGATAGAACGATCAAAAAACTATTTCTCAGAGCTTTCAGTACATACCGTAAATATCTTTATCTTAAAGAAAATTTCCGCCAGTATTATTCGGGCTTGCATCCAATGGGGCTCGTTACATAAAAATTAATTGTAAATTATGACGGCGAATATAGGATTCGATTATACTCAATTCGTGTACAAAATAAAGTATATCATTCATATAGAAATCAATTTTGTCCAATATCTTCTCTATTTTCCTTAAAAACAGTAAACAATTTTTACTTACTTGTACTAAGTACAAGGAAGTATTGTGAAACCGACATAATTCACTTATCGAAATTCTGATGGAAATATCCGTTTTAAGCATCCTTGAATCCATTTTGAATATTTTTGGCTTGATGTCGGTACGTATGTTCGTGCGTGCGTGCGTAACTCGCAAATCTCAAAACTGGTTGAACATAGTTGAAATTCTGTATTTAAGAAGTATGGGGTCTAGTTGTGCACCTCGCATTATGGTTCCGATCGTCTGTACCGGAAGTGCACTTTACTTGAAACTTTTTTCGAATTTTTCAATAAATTCAAAATGATCAACCGTAGGATGTTGAAATTCAATATTTGAACTTGATGTTGTACAAGAATGGTTATCTGCTATTTTTGTTAGAATCGGCAAAGCCAGTAGTGCACTTTACTTGAAACTTTTTTTGAATTTCTTGCATAAATATAGAATGATCTGCCATAGCATATTGAAATTTCGTATAAAGAACTTCTAGAACATCTTATTGTACATCTTGCATTATGATTGTGAGCGGTTAAACCGGAAGTGCGCTTTTCTTGAAACTTTGAAACTTTTTTTTAATTTTCCGCATAAATTCAGAATGATTAGCCATAGGATACTGGAATTTAGCATTTGAAATTGCTGTAGTATTTTAATGGTCATCTACTATTTTTGTAACAATCGGCTGAGCCAGAAGTGCACTTTATATGACAGACTTTTTGAATTTTCCGCATAAATTCTAAACAATCAGTCGTAGAATATTTAAATTTTGTATTAGGCACTTTTATAATATCTAGTTGTACACCTTGCATTATGATTGCTATCGACTAAGCCGGAAGAGCACTTTATTCGATTTTTTTTTTAATTTTCCGCATAAATCCAAAACGATTGAACATAGATTGTTAGAATTCAGTATTTAGGACGAATATACCGTCTAGATGCTCATATCCTATTTTTATTGAGATCCACCGAGCCGGAAGTGCACTTACTTGACAGTCTTTTGGAATTTTTCGCATAAATTCGAAACGATCAGGTGTAGAATATTGAAATTTGGTATTTCAGTCTGCTGTAGCATCTGAATGATTGCCTACTGGTTTCATAACAATAGACTGAACCGGAAGTGCACTTCAGAAGGCATTTATTTTTTAATTTTGCGCATGAATTCAGATCTGTTGGTAGTCGTAGAATTTTGGAAATCAGTATTTAGGAATGTTGTAGTATAAGAATAATGGCCTACTGTACAACCGACTTGGCTGAAAGCGCATTTTACTTGTGGAACGAAGAGATTTTGTGTTCGATTATATATAGCTGTCAATTAAATCTAAAAATCATTCAATTATTCACAAGTGCATAATAAAAGAATCATTACCTTTTTTGTATAGTAGTATTTATATTCCGCAACACAATTGTATTTGACTAAAATCAATCAATAAAATACGAATGAAAACGTGCTCACAAATCACTTTGACAAGTCACCTAAAGGGCCGCCGTTTTGTGCTGCCCTCACAAGCTATTTTAGTTACTAATTAAGATCAGTGAGAGCCCAACTTACACTAGCCAATTAGTATATATCGATGATTTAGAGAATATCACAATTAAAAATTATTTTGTAACATATTACAATAAAAAAGTGAGAACTCGGGCCACCATTCTTAATTCGTACTATCATTCCTAATTCGTGGGACATTTAAACAGTATTATCCAATCATAAGCAACAAAATTATCATGAGGACGATGTATATATCATTATCGCACGATTGAATAAGGACTATATTCCAATTTAATTCAACTTTATGATATAACCACTGTGCCAGGTGCCAGATGTAGTGGGACCAAGCTTAGCTTATGGGCTCTATTTAGTCTGCTATAAGGATTAGATTAAATAGTGTGTGATATTTAGTGCGATTTTCGCTACTTTTATAGGAGGCGGGCACTACGGGCTAACTTCTGAAAGACAAGATATATTCGTGCAGTAGCACATACTGTTTGATTCTATATCTCCTAAACTAATCAGGATAATCCAAATCTGTAAAAAGTTTTGTATTTTGTATAGTTGAATCTAGTGTAATAAGAAGTTTTATAAAAGTGGGCCCAAAAGTACATATATCACAGCCCAATAA
Source organism: Dromius quadrimaculatus (assembly GCA_963989225.1). Taxonomy (NCBI): domain Eukaryota; kingdom Metazoa; phylum Arthropoda; class Insecta; order Coleoptera; family Carabidae; genus Dromius; species Dromius quadrimaculatus. The sequence goes on along the minus strand of OZ022324.1, from coordinate 67,332,002 downwards.
ATGACATAATATAATTCGTAGCTGTATCTTCCGCGACTGGATTAAAATAGTTTGAATTTGTGGGAGGAATAGTAAACTACATTCAAACTTTTCTGGGTTTTGTCAGCTGCACTCAAATGTGTGATCTCATCCTATAATTAAAAAAAAAAGATTTCCTTTGTACAAACAGTTCCAGTAAAATTTCCGGTTTATAACAATTTTATTGGATCTATATTATCACGGTTATTCTGTGAAAACAAACATGGAAAGAAAGCTCGAATAATGTAAAAGCTATTATAATTTTTATGAGCAGCGCACCACAGTACTGCTACCATAACTCCATTTTAATGTAGTGCAATGTGCAGTGTCCTTAAACACAACAGTCATTCCACCGCACATTATAATAAAAGTGTGCATTTGATTGTTTCAGACGTGGCTATGACTGTGACGCTACCGGCGCCACCCAGCGTGTGGGACTGGAAAATGCAACTTTATGTACACATTCTGTTTGTTCTTGAAGTGCTTTTGGTGACTGCCGGAGCCACAGCAGTGCACGGTAAGATTGTGCTATTTTCATATTTCGTACTTCTGTGAAGTGCACCACTGAGATTTTATATGTAAGAGTTGGCAGTAATTTACTCCTCCCATTCGAATCTGAACGGAAAATACCGAGATCTCATACATATTCAACAAGTTATTCAAAAAGTGACAATATATCAAAGATTCTAATTTGAAATCGTGAACTAGAACAATTAATTTCCAAATTGGTTTGTGGATTAAAGTTGAGATAAAGGGGAAGCCCCGGCGGTACATGCTCTGCGTTTACGAGGAATCAATCCTTTGGTGAAGTTTGGTTTTAGACGTTGGTGCAGATCAATCATTTATTATCTCTGTTGCATGCAATCTTCAGTGAATAATTTGTTCCCTCTGAAAAGAACACGTGTACCCTTTTTTTTAATGCCCACTGTACAATTCATCTTACAACATACTTCACGTATAATTTTGTGCTTTTAATTAAATTCAAAATCTGTGTTTCGGGCTGCTGCATAATTTTATAACAGTTGGGAAGTAGATGAAATATCTGAATTAGCATATTTTCACTGTTCCTGTTACTCAAGGCCTCGTCCAGAGTAAAAAATAAGCTTTATTTTACATATAGCGATAACACAAAGAAGACAGAATTACATATTCCTGAAATTTATAAAACTGCTGAGCCTGAAATAACTCACAAAGGTAGAGACTCATTCATGAGATTTATACAACTTTCACAGTTTTGTCCGTAGAATATTCAAAAAATATGATGTTTTGTTAAACTCAAACTGTTTTTTTCATCTTTTTAATTCATCAGCGTTGATTTTAAGTTCATCCAGATTTTAGAGAATCCTCCTCAAGCATTCGCGCACATTCATCAGCTAGATTTCTGTCCACCTCGGTGAGCTTTTTCCATTATCATTTCTCTTTTTTGGAACATTTCACAAAAACGCGCAAGATATCTACGTACCCGAACAGTGTCATGTTCTGCGCGATAAGCGTGTGATTTTGACTCCAACCACAACAGAAAAAGTCGACGAAAAACCGCAATGAAAAGAAACTAATAGGTGAAGAAAACTCTATTGAGAAATTGATAGTTCTTTCAAGGCTTTATTGTCTTGCCCATCTCTTAACTTCATGGTTAAAAAAAAATGTAAGAGTACGAATATACTTAGATAAAGAAAAAGAGATGTGTATGGATTGTAATGCTGGTTAAATTCCACAAATGAGTATAGTCAGAATAATAGTCTTTTTGGAAACATCCGTAATTAAAACTAGCTCTTTGCAAATTCGCACACCAACAAAAACTCCATGTGTTTGCCTTACTAACATGGGATTACCGGAGGTGAGAACAAAGCAGGGCGAAAGCAGAGGACGAAAAGAGATTTAATTAAACGTAGAATTACAAAATGAGAATCGATTATTGTCTCTTTCTGTTTAAATAACGCCCGGCGATGCTTGGGGACCAGCATTCGTGTCGTTGAATATTTTACAGCATGCTTCTTGTTCTTGTTATTGTGCATTTTCAAATTAAAGAATACTTCAATAAGCATCCTTGCTAAATTAATTCGCCCGGATGCGATTGCGGGAAACGTAATTTCAGTCCGGAGAAGTATTATTTGTTTTATTTGGTTTTATCTGCATAAAGTTGCTGTTCTAAATAATCAATAGTCTTATTCTTCACATTTTTTTCTCCAATTTGTATGATTCAAACTTCGCGAATAATGCATGAACCGAGCTTTTACGCATACTTTAAATCCCGGGAGAGAGATGATTTTTCTCGATTCTTTTCTGGAAAGGTATAAATTGTAGGACTTGTTTTGTATATAAATTATTTTACTGGAATATGAACATAAGATATCTGGGCTCTCCTTTTTTTTTTGATGTTCTGCTCTTTACATCATATTTTTTGCTAGTTTTAAATTACGAAAGGCGTAATCAAACTCCGGGAGATAGCTGTCTGTTTTATTTCATTTCAAGTGCACGAAGTGCAATTCCAAATCATGTCTATAGTGTCTCAGATCTTTTTTTAATGGTCAATATAATTTCCGTTGTTCAACATTCTTTTCTAGATTTTCATTTACTAGAATTTTGTCCTACAGCTACTGGTTTTTAATCTACATGAATTGAAATATAAATAACAGTTTTTTCCTATTCTCTTTCAGAAACAATTAAATTTCACTCATCCTGAAACTCTAATAAAAATTTAATAACTTTATAAATGCGCTCTCCTGGAATAAATTGCGCATATTTCTTCATTCATTTAGTATCAAGCTTTTATTCTGTTTGGAAATATTTGCAACACTGCATTTCGACTCCATCCAAAAATGATCGAATGATGAAAACAAACAATTCTTATTTTATCAACATAAACTATATTCTCTTTTTAAAAAAGATGTACCACTTTGTTCCAAGAGAGTATGAAAGTAAAGGCTAACCATTCCAACTGAATTTAAATCATATAGGAACCAATTCAAAGTTACAAATTGTTTATATTGAATTTCGGTCTATATTAAGGAGTGTTCAGGCTAGTTTCGCAGGCTCAAACCCTAGGCTTCGCAACAAGATAGGCAGATCGCCTTTCTGACCAGAATACTTCCTAGGCATGTTTAATTTCGATTACAAATAGGAGTATCCGTCTCTGAAATCACAATCCTTCCGCTACATCTATATGAATCTTTCTAAGATCCATTTTTTCAGGCTTCAGCCTTCCTTCTCTTTATTTTTGCTAACATAAACCACCCCGTCAGAGAGTAGTGGGAGAAACCCCTTGTATAGAGGCAGTTTTGTGAGAATGGGAGACACTGATTTTGGATTTTGTTAATTTTAAATGAATTTGTTGTTCTTCGAGAAATTACATTTATCACCTCGTAGCCAAAAATTTTGGTCCTTCAAGCTAGATAGTATATCCATCGAATTAGAGGAAACAGTGAATTTAAGTGAAATCCAGTCAGGAATAATTACACTCGGCAAAAAAAAAATCGCACCACTTGAAAACTGATTTTTCAATCCGCCATAACTCGGTTGATTCTGATCTAAAATGAATTAATCTTTGTGTTTTAGGAAGTTTGAAGTTTCCTCTTTCAGGATACGTGGGTTATTCTGACGCCAAATTCATCGCATTTCTTACCACACTCCTGAGGAAAAAAAATGTTCTTGATGTCAAATAATGTCAAACTTTGACAACTTGTACCGGGTGCAATAAAAATCGTGGACTCGATTCACGACTCAAGAAATCAAGTTCATTCATTTTCTTTTGAATTGTGCAAAAAATTGAATGCCTGCCAAATAAAATCCGCGCTGTTATAAACTTGCCAGCAAGATTGCGAGAGGTGCGTCAGCAACATTGAAAGGCTCAAAAAACCTGATACTCATACAGACATAACACAGACAACATACAAAATCTGACCAACAACCTCCTGGTGGTGCATGTTGAGTAACCATAATGTCAGCGTTGAATGAAACATATTTCACATTAGTTCACATATTATTGAATAAACCCCTTCGAACTTTCCAAAATCCAAAAGTTCATCAAATTCCGTGCAAAATTAGCCGAGTTATGACTAAAAAAGCGTAATAGTATATTGTGTGGCTAGGGACGAAACAAGACGATTTCAGCTGAGGGTGAATGTTGCTTGCCCGAGCGAAGCGAGGGCTGGCATCACCCTCGGCTGAAATCGTGTTTTGTCCCGCGCCACACACTGTATTTTTCATAATACCTGCATTGGAACTTTCCATATTACAAATTTGTCATAACAAAGTAAATATTTTTCTTCTGATTTCGCAGTTAGCAAGTCGAGAGTAGCTGCTTGTGCTTTATCAATAAGATGTTGTGGTGTACTTGAAATTGTCGTATCAATACTTTTTTTCTTGAAACTAATCGTAATATTAATTTAATTTACAGTTCTGAATACAACAACTGTCAAATTAACTGAGGTTATATGATTTTCATTTAGAGATTGTCAATAAACAAATGCGACTCTGCCAGGGATAAAATGATGTAAAAAAATCATTCAGCGGGCAGAAACAAGCTTGTTTCTCCCCTAGGGCAGAAACACGCTTATTTTAGCCCGGCTACACTCACATTTGTCTGAAATTGTCTTGTTTCTACTGATAAAACAGGCGTGAAAACGCGCTGTTTCAATGCAGGTATTATGAAAAATGTATTTTTTGTTCTATTTTACTCATAACTTTGTGTCAAATCGTTACATTTGGGCAATTTAAAGCAGAAATATTGAACTTGACATCTTGGGTCCACATTTATTTTTGCACTTCGTACAAGAGCTCAATGTTAGTCATTTTTTGACATCAAGAACAGTTTTTTTTTTCTCAGGCGTGTGACAAGGAGTGCGATAAACTTGACGTAGGATTAATTACATGCCCTGTAACAGAAAAGTTCCAAAATTTGAAAATTCATCCATTCTCAATGAGAATCAACCGAGTTATGGCGGTTTGAAACAAACTAGTATGTTCCTAAAGATTGTAGTTTCCATCATTAGTAGAAATAGAAGATATGTGGACGATTGCATGTCCGTCTGGAGTGAATATTAATTAGTATGACTGTTAAATTGGCGATTTCTGATTCGAATATCAGCTACCGTATAAAAACCTAAAACACAAAAATTTCTTTGAATTGGAATTGGAAAGGGAGGGGGGGGGGTCATGATTCGAAAGCCCAGTAGCAGTTATTAGCGATGAAAAGCATCCAATCGGGGTATCATACAAATGATTCTATTTTTTGTAAATATTTTCTTTCAGAGGTGTATTAGGGGGTGCGATGAACTTGGCGTCAGATTAATTCTGATGCTTGAAAGAGAGAACTTCAAATTTTTCAAAACTGGAAGATTCATCCATGTTTGATCAAAATCAACCGAGCTATGGCGGTTTGAAACAGACTAGTATGCACTCATAGATTGTAGTTTTTATCCTTGGTAAAAACAAAATATATGTGAACGATTGCATGTTCGTCTGGAGTGGATATTAATTGGTATGACTGTTAAATTGGTGATTTTTGATACAAATATCAGCTACCATGTAAAACACAAGGAAATCCTTGATTTGAATATGGAGGCGACGTAATTCGTAAGCCTAGCAGCAGTATTTAGGGATGAAAAGTGTCCAGTCGAGGTTTTATGCAAGTAATTTTTCTCAAAGGTGTGGCAGGAAGTACGATGAATTTGGCGTCAGATTTATCCACATGCCTGAAAAAGAACACTTCCAATCATCATCAATTTCTTTTCAAGATTAGCCAAGTTATGACCAAAAAAGTGCAGAATGTATATTTTTTTGGTTTCTTTCATAACTTTGCGCCAAATCGTCGCAGATACCCGTTTTTTAGCGCATTTTTCCGAAGCGCTATTATATTCACTTTGGCTGCCTGGCTGGCTGGCGTGACGCTGAGTTCTCAGCAACTATACTATTTACAGATTTGAAACTGGTACTAAATAGAAGCTACTGTTTCGTAGGTTTGCAAAAATTGCTTTAATTCAAGCTCAGTGATTGTGGAAGATTAAGTTATTCAATTACTTGTTTCAAGTGGAACAATGCCCATGGATATATATGACATTAGGGATATGGCAACTAATATTTATTAAAGTAGATAAAAATTTAGTTACAACTTTCGCCGCAGGTGTCACTATTATTATGTACAGTTGTCAAATCTGTCCGAGATTCATTCAATGACTTGTTTGACGCAAATTTGAAGCTTATTAGAATGAATCACTATTATTGGTTGAAAATTTGTTTAATTTTGGTGTATTTTTTTTAATAGCTTTGATAAAGATCAAATTATCATTTTAAGGTACAGCACTTGACCTCCCGTCAGTCAATAACTGAACAATAAAGATCAAAAAGTATTTTTGAGTTTGTATATGCATAAATTATGTACCTATCAAACTGTCAACTTGAAACTAGTACTAAATGGAAGCTGCTGCTTCGTAAGTTTGCCCAAACTGCTTAATTTCAAGCTCAGTGATTGTGAGAGATGGTAATTTGCGAAATCTCTGGAGTAACAAGCATTCGTGAGCTGTCAAAAATGTGCTTTCATCATCTAGATGATTCTTCCATTTTTTAGGTAATTTAAAGAAAAATAAATGAACTTGGCTTCTTGGGTCGTGAATTGAGTACACATTTTCTCTTGCACCCAGTACAAGTTTTAAAAATTTGACATGTTATGACTTCAAGAACATTCTTTTTTCCATAGGTGCGGCAGGGAGTGCAATGAACTCAACGTAAGATCAACTTACATGCCCTGCAAGAGAAAAATTTAAAATTTCCAAAACTCAAATATTCATCCATTTTTGACGGAAATCAACCGAGTTATGGTAGTTTGAAGCAGACTAGTGTGCACCTAAAGACTGTAGCTTTCTTCATTAGTAGAAATAGAAGATATGTGGACGATTTCATGTTCGTCTGGAGTAGATATTGATCGGTATGACTGTCAAATTGTTGATTTCTGATACGTATATTTGCTACTATATAGAACACAAAGAAATCCTTGAACTGGAATTGGGCAGGACATAATTTGAAAGCCCAGTAGTAGTTATTAGGAATAAGAAGTGTCCAGTTACAACCAAATAATTTTTCTTAGAGGTGTGGTAGGAAGTGCGATGAACTTAGCGTCAGATTAATTCGCATACCTGGAAGAGAAAGCTTCAAACTTGCCAAAACTAGAAGATTCATCCATTTTCAAACAAAATAAACCGAATTATGACTGTTCGAAACAGACTAGTATACACTTGAAGATTGGGATTGAGAATGAATTGGGAGAAATAGTTTCGCAAACTTATCGTTCTTTATTTAATAGCCAAAAAGTTTTTGGTAGACCATTTCGAAGCGTACAATTTTCCAGTTTCATATATCCCTCATAGTCAGGGAGATGGTCGCACCTCATTTGCCTTGGTTGGACTTACGACAAAATTGTATATGAATCAATCGGGAATATAGTGATCACTTAGGTACCAGACTAAATAAATCTAGGATCTTGTCGTAAGTGTCGAAAAAAAGTGAAGTTTTGCGGGGCTATCCAGCCTGATAGAGCCCTTGATTGGAACTAGTACCAAACAATAGCGAAAGTCAAGTACTTCAAGGGAAACCATTATGCTACTTCCTGACTTGTTCTAGAGAACAGCAGCCACCCCTAAATGTAACCCACTTTTGTACTCAACTTCTTTGATCGAACTTACATCTGTCGTTGGTTTTTATTGTCACGGACAGAACAGCTGATTGCATCCTAGTTTTGTCTTGAAGTACTCAACATTCTTGCTTTATCAAGAAAGTTTATCGCGACAAAGTCAACCGGAAATGGTACTTTTTTGACACTTAGGACTTCAAAAATGGAAGAATCATCTAGATGATGAAAGCGCATTTTTGACAGCTCGTGAATGCTTGTTACTTCAGAGATTTCGCAAATTACCATCTCTCACAATTACTGAGCTTGAAATCAAGCAGTTTGGTCAAACTTACGAAACAGCAGCTTCCATTTAGTACTAGTTTTAAGTTGACTATTTGATAGGTACATAATTTATGCATGTACAAACTCAAAAATACCTTTTAATCTTCATTGTTTAGTTATTGACTGACGGGAGGTCAAGTGCTGTACCTTAAAATGATAATTTGATCTTTATCAAAGCTATATAAAAAAAATACACCAAAAGTAAACAAATTTTCATCCAATGATAATGATTCATTCTAATAAGCTTCAAATTCGCGTCAAACAAGTCATTGAATGAATCCCGGATAGATTTGATAACTGTTCATAATAATAGTGACACCCGCGGCTGAAGTTGTAACAAAATTTTTATCTACTTTAATAAATTTTAGTTGTCATATCCCTCATGTCATATATATCTATGGGCATTGTTTCACTTGAAACAAGTAATTGAATAATTTAATCTTCCACAATCACTGAGCTTGAATTAAAGCAATTTGTGCAAACCTACGAAACAGTAGCGTTTATTTAGTACCAGTTTCAAGTCTGTAAATAGTATAGCCAGCCAGCCAGCCAGCCAGCCAGCCAGCCAAACAGCCAAAGTGAATTAAATAGCGCTCTTTTAGCGCATTTTTTGGCTGGCTGGCTGGCTGGCGTGACGCTGAGATCTCAGCAACTATACTATTTACAGACTTGAAACTGGTACTAAATAAAAGCTACTGTTTCGTAGGTTTGCACAAATTACTTTAATTCAAGCTCAGTGATTGTGGAAGATTAAATTATTCAATTACTTGTTTCAAGTGAAACAATGCCCATAGATATATATGACATGAGGAATATGACAACTAAAATTTATTAAAGTAGATAAAAATTTAGTTACAACTTCAGCCGCGGGTGTCACTATTATTATGTACAGTTGTCAAATCTGTCCGGGATTCATTCAATGACTTGTTTGACGCGAATTTGAAGCTCATTAGAATGAATTATTATTATTGGATAAAAATTGGTTTACTTTTGGTGTATATTTTTTATACAGCTTTGATAAAGATCAAATTATCAATTTAAGGTACAACATTTGACCTCCCGTCAGTCAATAACTGAACAATGAAGATTAGAAGGTATTTTTGAGTTTGTACATGCATAAATTATGTACTTATCAAATAGTCAACTTGAAACTAGTTCTAAATGGAAGCTACTGTTTCGTAAGTTTATCCAAATTGCTTGATTTCAAGCTCAATAATTGTGAGAGATGGTAATTTGCGAAATCTCTGAAGTAACAAGCATTCATGAGCTGTCGAAAATGCGCTTCCATCATCTAGATGATTCTTCCATTTTTCCAAAAAATGCGCTAAAAAGCACTTTATTGACCACCATATTCCCGATTGATTCATATACAATCCGGCCGTAAGTCTATTCAGGGAAGATGAGGTGCAATTGACTTCTGATTCGAAAACACTCAATTTGACGAAAAACCGTAATAGTTCAGTTATATAGTACAAAATATCCACAAATTATATGCAAAAACCTTTCTCTTTTATCGATCTTTTTATTAATGAAGAGTATAACAAAATACGTTGTGTAGTTTAGATGAATTTCCACCATTTAGAACCTACTAAGCACAAAAAACATGAATTGAAAGTCGGTCGTCTGAAAGCACGATAACTTGAGAAGGCGGAAGATCATAAATGAGCTTTTGACAACTACCACTTTCAAATATGCAATTAATTGATACAACACTCTAAATTCATGAAACAGCAATAAAGCTGGCCATAAAATACATGGTCGAGAAAGTACTGTGATGTTGGATAGTTCTCCAATAAATTCTCATGAAAAAGTGAGCTCATAAACTGCACTAGATTTATCTATTTTCTTCATTGAAGCAGAATTTGTTCCCATTGGCAACTAGTGACGCGGTTAACTTATTTATTCCTGCTATATCCTGTGTCGCTGTTCCTGGCATCACATTGCACTGTACAATAGATTGAATATCGTATGTCCTGCAGCCAGAACCTATTCTCAGCTATCTAGCTCAAGCTATATGTACATTACTGCCCTTTTTTGTTCGACATTGTTTTCCAATTCTCGCTTTTGTTATCTGTAGTCCGAATGCTCGGCACGCCATTTTTCTAGACCGTAACAGGGTTGTGTGCAATGGACCGTATGAATATTTATTATATTTGACACCTAACATTTACTACACAGTTAGTCAGCAATTGAATCCAATCGAACAGTCATTTTCAACTGCAGAAAGATAAATTTAATAGAGTACGAAAGATTATTCACTCAAAATTATTTGAAAAAAGGGTCTATTACTCGGTGTGATCATCGAATGTCTGGTTTCAATTTGATTAGCTTTAAACTGCGCGCAAAAGAACATAACAATATCAAATTTCCCATTACACAAACCTCTTGGAATATAATAGCATTGGATGCGACCGGGAAACACGTATTCTCTATCTTGAACAAGGCAAGTCATTCCAGAACGAAAGTGAACAAATTAAATTACGATAGCCATTAAACTCATTTTCATTGCCTGTTAATTTGAACAAGGCAATAAAAATGAGCCTAGAAAAGTCATAATAAAAGAAAAGCTCCAACATTCTTTCCATGATGAAACTTGGAATGATTCCAAGCTTCATTCAAGTTTACAAAGGTCCATTCGCATAACTGAAGGAATTGATGATAATTCGAAATATATGGTCAGCAAGTGAAAATTTTAATTTATTTTATGAAGGCGAAGATATCATTTCATGTTTTCAATATTCCAATTTTGTATTGGGCTCGGAAATTTCAATAACATTTATTGAATCCGGGCTCAAAGGAGGAATAAATTACTTGTTATTGACAGCTCAAATTGATTTTTCAGTAAATTGCAGCTGTGCTCGCGCCTTCATCCTTTAAACTTTTAACGCCAGGATATCAAAATGTAAAGAAGAGGCAGTTGTGAAGAGTTTACAATCAAGGCTTATTGAATTTTTGACAGACCAGTTAAGTATTCACTTAAAGTACCTGATAATAATTACGACAGCAGTAGTTTTTCTTGATACTCTTATTCAGAAATCGATTACAATGACATTTGTAGAGATAAACTCAAGCTGATGTGATTGATTCAATCCATTCACTCTTGTCTCTATTTTGTGTGTTTGGGATATAGGATGACTTACGAGTTGACATACCAAACAAAAGACTAAGGTCTTCGGCAGAAAATATGCTACAAAAATACTAAACAGGCTTTCGGCCAGAAAGGTCGACAATAGACCAGATAGTTTTTATCAAACAACGATAAGTAAGGGACGGGAGCACGATATGAATATCTATCAAATATTTGAAGACTTCCAACAGGATAATGACTACATCAACATACAATTACTTCATGCAATATTGCGTGAATTTGATATACCAGGCAAGTTGGTACGATGGAACATACAGGTACTAGAACAAGATGATAGGTTGGCTTTGTTCAATTTATCACAAGGTATCTGTCAAAAAATAATTCCAATCTCTTATTAAAAACAACAAGAAAACTCAACAATTCAACAACAATCTCCACGAAATTAAAACATAGAATGAAACAAGTCAGACAAAAAAGAGCCAAATACATAGAGAGTAAGGCAATAGAAGAAATACAAAATCTCATATACTTAGGTGCCAACATTCGAATAACGGTTACAAAAAGGAACTAACTCAGCCAATATGGTAATTAAGGTATCAAGGGTGTTAAAAGGACAATAATGCTTGAGGTTAACAGAGTACTTACCAAGGACCTCCGGTCCGAGGTGTGTACGTTGACCGTAGGCTTCATCGTCCGTTCAGCTCCCGTGGTGCCTCCAATGTTTAATGTCTGACCAATGTACTATTTCAATAAAAAATTCTAGCAATGTATGTCTTGTCATATCTGTCACAGAAATTACTTCAGTTACTTGCTTTAAATAGGGAACATGATATTTTTGTTTGTTATTCTCCAAAATTTGAAAAATGGTGCCCTCGGGTATTATTAGTTATGTAATTACCCTGAAATCAGTATTATTATGACAACAATAATAAATTTGTCGGACATATTTTGCCCTGCTGTCATCCATCAGGAAGATATACACAGAAAAACAAAAATGAAAATTTTTAAAACCATAATCAGGTCTATTTCATGCTATGGCTACGAGGCACAAGAAGAAGAGAAGATGAAATAAAAGCATTGGAGTGGAAGATCCTCGATCCAATAAATGAGAATATAACAATAGAAAATATGAAAAGATTACAGCAGAGTTTGTGCCAGACATGACATGAGAATGAGAGAAAATAGAAAACCTAATGTTAGGAAGACGGCCGCATCTTGTGTTGTTTGATCAGACGGCCAAATTGTATATAAATCGATCGGAAATATGATGGTCAGTATAAAAAAGACTACTTTCAGTCCATTTTTGTCGGAATTCCCTTCCCTAATAAAACCTTTAATTGAAACCACGGTCTTATACACAAGTCTGGAAACTCGAGGCTATTTCCTATATGAGAAGTGAGTTCGCTAAGTGTAGACTGTCGCGTAGTACCAAAAATAGTCACGGGTGGCGCAGGAGTCGAGGGATGTCATTGTGTATTATGTAACATTTGAGTTAAATATTGCACCAAAATCTGTGTTTGATGGAACTTGAAGTTTAAACGATTTAGCGCCTAATCGTGTCAACATACTTAGATCCTTACGCCACCTGGTAGCTGAGGGAGTAGCTACAAGTCTGACGACACGTAAGAGACTCAAGTCGAACGATTGGATTTCCAGACCTGTATAGGCTCTTTGCGAATAGACTGCAGCGCCAGTAGTGGTTGAATTTGACAGTACTAGCAGGTAAACAAAACGTTATCATCGCACATGATTTTAGAATATATGTACAAAATTCAAATTATAAAGCAATTTATGAGTGAATTTAACATGGAAATTGAAATACCACATGTTGGTTATACAAATTGTTGCGTTCCAAACTATACAACAGTCACGCAGACACAAAAAAACCATAAACATTTCTACAAGTTTTCATCCAGAGAACATGAAATAGGAATGGGAAAAAATGTATTTAGGCTATTAAACGAGTAAAGAAAGTGAAAAGTAGTCAATAATAATTATAGAATATGTATTAAATGTAGGAATTACTTATTGAAACTAGAAAATTTTTGTAAAAAGTTAGGTTAAACCATTGTAAGCTATAAAAATTTTGTATATTTTTTTTCTATGTATCGGATAAGTTGAAATGCATGCAAAATATCTCGCGTTTCATAAACCCAAAGCAATGTGAAAAAATATACTTTCATATGACATGTTTTGATTCGTTTGACAGACATTTAGCAGCCTATTATTAATTACTTAAAAATAACATATCTTCCTTCGGTAAAAACTTTATACGAATCAGAATTACTCGACTTTTGCTCTACAACATGCGCGGCAATCAAACTCTCATCCAAAAACAGTCTTCCTTCAACATTCAACACATGCTTACTCTCTTGGACTGATTTTCTTTTTTCTGATATTGCACCCTGGATACAACCAGGTTATATAAATTAAAATCCTGTTCCTATCATAACTCTATTGACCATCATTCACTTGTGTTTTCAACTTATTTCAAGCTTCAATATAAACTTTTTAGCTTTTATTCACTTATTCCACGTAATGACAATTCAAATTTTTTCCTGCAGCTACTTTCAAAATTAAACATCCCGAGCGCTAGTGTCGCTCCCCAACGTTTGCGCAAAGAGACTATATATGTCTGTGATTGAAACTAGTACTGATCGATAGCAAAGGCTTAATACTTCAGGAAAAAACCAGGTGCCGTTTTTTATCCAGTCTAAGAAAGCAGCAGCCACCGCTAAGTGTAACCTATTTTCGTATTCAACCTCCCCTACGAATGTTGCTATTTTTCTGTCCCGAACACGACAGGGGTAGCAATTTGGTTCCGTCTTGAAGCACTGACCCCCGCTATCGATTGATATTTCAAGTTAGCCCCGGAAGAATTGACCAAAAAAGGCCTTTTTGCGACACTTAGGACAGGATCCTATCAACTACTGTATATAGGATCAATTCAAATACAATTTGGCCATAAGTCCAATCAGGGAAGATGAAAAGCGATCGTCTCCTGGATTATAGAAGGACAATACAAACCAAATGGTACAACATGAGACTCAAACGTAAGCATAGATAAAGGTGGGACAATTGATTCAAGATTTTCCATTTATCAATATGACAGATAATTCAATGGTCTCTCATTATCATTATTTATTATGTAAGAGCGAATAATTCACACAGGCATATTGGATTCATTATACTTGTATAGCCTTTTCGCTACAAATTAGTTTAAAACTTATTGATGATCTACTTTTCGATCCTAACCACAAATTTTCTGTTCATTTGACATTTAACAGACTCTCGTATTGTTCTCCTTGAAGCACTAGTCACATAGACCATGAGTCAAGTGGAACAGCAAAAACCGCGGTCGTGAGCGTGAGCGTTGCTGTCATCTAGTGAAACGTACTCTGAGTTCCAGATTAATGAGATTAGGTAGTTTGGAGCTCAAAATACTCGAAGTAAAAAGTTTTTGAACAATCTGTCAAATGACAGAAAGGCACAATATAAAATTGACGCATATACTCTATCATTTGGAAACGATATCATCTTGGGGATGAAATTATCACGAGAAATGTTTCCTGAAACTGTCCTCATTCTCTAATCAAGAGTATTGCTGATTTGAATCCGAACGATTTTGGTATTCAGACAATGTTAAAACTAATCAAGCTTAACAAACTTAGCTTTCCATTTAAAACTGCAGTTCTTTTTACAACTGTTCCTACAGTCCAGACAAAATAGACATTCCAGTTTGCATTAATTCTTAACAAGCTGGATTCTTGTATTGGTCCTAAATACGTCATTATGAATGTCAAAAATTGTTTTTTATTCGATGGCAAAAATCACAAATCCATATTTTCACCTATATCTCTGAAACGATGGGAGTAACTGGAAAAATGAACAATAAGAAGTTTGTAGATCATAAAATTCTCCACAAAAAAGAATTTGTTACTTTTTCTCTTACAAAGCACCGTTCTCAAGTTATCGCGATTTTAGACTGTAGGTATGCACAAATTTTCGCACCACTTCTAAAATAGTGCTCTTGGCGCTTTTTTTGACGTAGTCTCTCCAGTAAGAATACTCCATGGTATATTTCGATTCAGGAAATTTGATGGAACAATATTTTATTAATTTATAAAATTCTACATGATCACTCGTTTCTTCCTCTTCGCTCTTTTTTTCCTCTTTGTACTCAATTTGTACAAAGAGAGATATATCAGTTAGATTCTCATCGATCTCGAAAAGATCTTCATCTGTTGCATTTGATTCAGCATTGACAACTGGCACAGACTGGTGAACAGAACAATCCAACTTTTCTGCTCAGCACAATTGTTCGTGCAGCCCTTATTGCAATTACAAAAAATTGTATTTAGCAGTTTATCTGGAGCAGGTGGAAGTAAAGTCTGGATTAACTCCAAACTATTATTCATCAATTGACAGTACCAGTCTTCATGATTTAGTTCATCGTCCAACAACACTTGCGCTTGGTAGAACACACGAAACAAGTGTTGATCAACAGAAGTTAATGTTGGAAGAAGACAAGGTGACTGCACTCTTTTATTTCACCTTCAGTCAAAGATTCACTGCAAATGAAGCTTTCTGACATTTTTATAAAATTTTGTAACAGCACAGTTTAAAATGAAAATACGATTTACAAACACGTTTATTTACAACGAAAAACCGTTTAAAATTGACTGGATTGTTGATGTTACTCAAAGCCAACCGACTAATGGAAGTAGGGACGGCCGTTATATTTTCTACATATATTATTCGAACGCATGAATCACGAAAACCAATATTCCAATATTTTTTTCTGAAAATGATGCATACTAGCCACATATGAATGCATTTTCGTATTTTCTAGGTTTGAAATTGCGATAACTCGAGAACGGTGCTCTCACCATTTCAGAGATAAACGTAAAAAGAAAACAACGCACAAGTATTTCTTCAGAATCGCATCACATCGGGTTGTTAAATATTCAGATGCTTCCATCGGTAATTTAAAGGAATATTTAACATTTCCTTTCAGTACTTAGATCAATCTTTTGACTAATATCTCAATATTTGTAGCTCTTTTGATGAATTACGCATTCTATTTCTAATTTCTGTGGTTTGAGTTTTGATGTATTTAATTCATTAATTCTCAATAAGATTCATTCATGCAAACTGAATAGCTCGCCTCGTCGGAAATTGACAGAATTACTCTGAAGTGCTCAAGCTTTAAGCTCAATGTGTGAGGTATTTGAGAACTAACTGAATCAGTGCTTTGAACATTGATAGATGTGGTGAGAATCACACCGTGTGAATTACGTGAAATAAGTATCAACAGCGATATAATTTGACATTCCTAAAAATAACTCGTAATAATTAAATATCTTCACGTAATGGTTGAATTCCCTTGAGGAAAAGATTAGTTCTATCCTTGTATTAGCTCAACTTAAAACTTTCGGATCGAAAGCAGGTGAATCGGTAAATTTCTGCCAAGTCCTTTGGATTTAATACGGTAATTTATATTCATAAGAAAGACGTAAGTATGCCAAACTAAATTGCACCTCCATTTTATCTTGCTGTAGTAGGCAACTCTAGGGACTCTGTAGCAGAAGCTGATCGTATTATTTTTCCTTCAGGTATTGGAGCATATTGATATAGGATTTATAAATATTTCTACAAACGAATATTCTTATAGCTTACAGTTCACGTACAAGAAAATTCCGTAAAACAATACAATTATGACAATATAATTGGTTCTTTGTACATATTCTTATCCTGCTGCTTCAAACTTGAGTTCCATTATGAAAATTGCAAATCTTGATATCAACTGTAATTGTAGCTTTGAACTTCAAATGGCATACAATCTAATTAGGACAAGTTGCTTTCTTGATGCTATATTCATATACATTTACGAATTTAATGTTGTTGTTTCATATAATTATGAGTTTAAAGCTGCAGTCTAGTCGTAATTGCGGCCAATTACTACAGTACCCTGCATTCCTTGGAACCTTTCATCAAGAAGCACCAACAACGACTGCTCAAATTTCCAAGTCAGTCGTATGAACAATGCGCGAACAATGCGCACGCCACCTTGGATGAACGATACGCGAATGGATAAATATGACGATAATGTCAGAAATCTTCAAAAAAGTACATCGTTTCAACTGAATCGGATAGAAATTTTGTTGGACAGATCATCATTTAATAATTTGAGCATATTATAATCTCATCTCAATAATAACGTCACCAGTATGACTAAAATAGTGTGCAGACGTTGTTCCCCGATATGCGACAAGGTGGTGGTATTAAGGCAACGTGAATCGCTAACAGTAAACAAATTAATTTCGTGTGACAATCTCCCTGCTGCCGCCACCACTACAGCCATTGCCGCAGGAGCAGGAGCTGTAGCTGTGAGTGGATTACGTTAAACATCGCCTGCAGCTACCGCTACCCCGGTGTTGCAAGTAATGAACAGCACTTCCTCCTACCCTCACAATCTCATTAAACTTACTTAGAACGAATGAAACAGTGGACTTTCTATAATTAGTGTTAGTTGCTTTTTAATTTAATTCAATACTCAAAACCTATTAGAAAAATTCTTCTACTGAGCAATACTTTAACAGTATTTTGAGCAGCTGTTTTCGATAACTCTATATAAAGTGAATATAACGATTCAATTTAGTCGTAACGTGCTGGAAAATTCAATTACCAATTCCAAAATCGCTTTTTTGTCATCACTGTTTGCATACGTTGCTGTGATTGAAAGCTCAGGAATGTTATTTATTCCTCTAATCACAGAGAATTGATATTTGACAGCGTAAATTCATCGCCTCCGATTTCAATACCAGTTCGTGTATGACACAAAAAATTCACTCTGTTACCAATATTGTATGAATAATGATCAAGCCATAGATACTAGAACTGTTGATGGACACAAAATAATCTAGTCCCTACTTTTATCAAGCTCAATGAATCAAATAACAAACAAGATGCAAAGAATCATACAGGATGTTCGAAATGGAATAGTTGATAATTTTCTATGTACACAAAAGCCATCCCAAATATATTAGGGAAAGACACTTGATTAATTTCCAACAGAATTTAATGACAAAAAGCATCATTGGTGTATTAATGTTATATAAAATTATATAGGAATAACACTACCAAGTGCAGAAATATTAGAGAAGAAACAATAATATGGCTCCAGACCTAACAGAGGAGTTAACAACACAATAAGTATAATGAGACAAGTGAGCGAGAAAACAATAAAACAAGGAGACCTGTGCTTCAAAGATCTAGAAAAGACCTTCGACAGAATAAATAGGAAAGACATGAATACAAGGCGCTAGGAAAAAAAATAGATACTAACATAATAAAAAGTATACAATGCTCAAACAAAAAGACCAAAGACTACATAAGAACAAAGAATGAAATATCAGACATGTTCGAAACTACAAAAATCGTAAGGGAGGACTGCATATTAAGCCTGTCACTCTTCACACTATTGATGAACAAAGCAATTAATAAAGCAAAAAAGGAAGCGAAAGGATACATAATAGGAAAGTGGAAAATGGAAAACGTGAAAGTAACAGAGATGCGTTATGCAGATGACATGATAGTGATAGGAAAAGACGAAGACACACTAAACAAGAATGTAGAATTATCTAGAAGACACCTAGAAAAAATTAAATGAAGATGAACCACAATAAGACCAAGTCGATATGATCATACGCAGAAACGGAGAAAATCACACAATCAAGATAGAAGGAGAAGCTATAGAACGAGTCAAGAAGTTCAAGTATCTAGGAACAATACTGACCTATGATGGAAAGCTAGATGAAGAAATAAGGGAAAGAACAGGAGCCACAGGTAGACTATCTAATGCGTTGAAGAGCACCATACTAACAAATAAAGAAATACCTAAGGAGATTAAAATACAAATACACTGAAAAGTAGCTGTGTCTATTCTGACTTATGGATCAGGGACCTGAACAACAACAAAAAAACACTAAATAGAAATCGATAGAAAACATATAGTAGGAGAGAGTATTGAGATAATGGGACATATATAAAGAATTGGAGAAGAAAAAAAAAACAAGAAAAGTGTGCGAAGCAAGAACAACAAAAACAAAGATCCAGGAAAATATAGAAAGAAGAAGTAAAGAAAGCTCTGGAAAAGAGAAGATGTAAAGGGAAAGAAGCAAGCTACTTAAGTAAAATGAGATAAAAATGAAAGAAGATATGGAAATGGATACTAAAAGAAGAAGAAGCAAAATTGACAAGAGAAGTAACAACCACCAGTCCTACACCTTGAAAGGTAGATAGGCTTCAGGATTGAGTAAGTAAGTAGGTAAGTATTATTCAAGCACATCTCTCAAATTTGTGATATGAAATCGATTTGAAGAACGTCAGTTGCATTGATGACGTCTTCTACGAAGTCAATTTGTCACCTACCACTTTCTCAGATCCCCAAATTATGTGTGAAAAATCACTTCTTCATACGAATTGGTTCTGGCTGTCATCAAGGCAGACATCAACCCAAACTTCATTACTCCAAAAGGGATCTCAATTATCGTGGATTCTTGCCGAAGTTCCAGGCATCATGGAAGGAACCTTATGAGGTCATAAAACGAATCAATTATGTACCGAATTCGGAAGAGAAGTGGAAAAAACCCAAGGTGGTGCATTACAAACGGTTGGCTCCTTTTGCCGGAAATAATGAAGTCCACGCCGATTAAGTCCGGAGTACGAACGTCGAAGAGTCTAAGCTGACGTTACAGGAGTTCATGCACTTGTATGGCATAATGAAATAACGCAACCTGTTCGAAATGTCTCAAGGGTTGTCAGTTTCGGTTGGTACCGACAGAAAGTAGATAGTTTAGCGTTTCGAGATGGAACCAGTTTTAAGAAAGGGGCAATGTAACAAATCTAGGGCACATCGGGTTACTGGAGACGATTGCGTTTACCTGTGCGCATTTTATTTGTTCGGGTCTTCAAATTATTTTGATGTGGCTGCCACAAAGGATCTGAATGTCGATTACAACTAGAGTATGGACCAAGAGCCCGCTCAGACATGCTGTTTTGAATCGTTAGACGAATTCTAAACGATTCGTCATAGAATCATCACCCTTAAGAGTCAACGGTGCTATTTTCAATTTTGCCAGAAGCAATTTACATTTATCATGGGAATTGAACGCACAATTAATCTTTTTATCTCACACACTTGGAAATTACACTTAAACGATAATTTTAATAGGGAAAAAAGAGAAATTCACGGTGCCGAGTCCCATATTGCTACAGCCTTTGGCGCCGTGGTTTCAAAGGGGTTGGAAATATCAATGAGGTATCTTCTATTAGACGAAAAAGTCCTATACAAAAATTGTAGTCAGAGACCTAATAAATTCAAAGAGCCAACGGTGCCGACTCTCAACTTGCCAGAGGTCGTCGGCACCGTGAATCAAATCAGCGCTCGCGCGGGCCTATTTTCAGTCTATTTAAATTTGCATACATTTATGAATGGCACAGGAAACATAGCATTTTATCCGAATTCTGATGGATGCAATGCGATTCATCTGTCTTCGAAGCTCAGAAAGAATTTGACACTCGCTCTTTGACAGAAGAAGAACGCCAATGTAACGCCAAGGCACGGAAACGTCTCGTCAAAATATTTACAAATTGCTTTTGAATGATTGCATCCACATTAACAAAAATGTAACAAAACGTCAATAGTACGTCACGTCCAGCATTCTCGCAGAGGATGTTTTGACGTTCTGGTCTAGTCTGGACGTTGAAGGTCCGATTCTGCAAGTCTGGACATACATTTGGATCGACAACGGCAGCTATTGATATTTGACACTATGCTATGGTCGTGACGGCGACCTGACAGTCTAATGTGAATATCTGGCCAATTTTACGTGACGTTACGTTGACGTTTCGTATAAATTGAGTCGAAAACTGATTTCTAAGAATTTCCGAGGATACTCGATCCAAAATATCATGACACGGCGCTGTCGAAAAATTTTATCTACGGTGCCGAGGACTTCTGGCAACATGAGAGTCGGTACTGTTGGCTTCTTCAATTCGTTAGGTCTCTGGCTATAATTTTTGTATGATATATTTTCGACTAATAGAAAAGGTACCTCATCAATATTTCTAACCCCACTGAAGCCACGGTGTGGAGGGTTGTGGCAATGTGAGACTCGGCACCGTAAGTCTTTCTTGTTTTTCGTTTGAAAGTTCATGTTCCAGTGTAATTTCCAAGTGTCTAAGATAAAATGTTTGTGTGTTTTCATGATGAATAATTAGTATAAATTGCTTCTGGTAGAATTAATAATGGCACCGTTGATTTTTAAGGGTAATGATTTAGTCCCACGTTCCGGGACAGAAGCTGTTTCAAAAAGAAAGAAATTTAACGAGTTTTCCAGTTATTTTGGTGTGGCTGAAGCTTCGATATGGTATAGTTTCTTGGGTTGGTTTGCCAGACGAAGTTCGCTTACTTGATTGGTAGCCAGATTCGTTATAGTATGATATATGGACTCGAAAAAAGACCCATCTAACTAACTACCTCCAGTAAAAAATTGTCTCCAGATTCTGAGATAATTTGGAGATCCATGTCAACTATAGGAAGTGCCAAACGACAAAAAATGTTAAAATGTCAAGCTACAAATTGAATTTATTCCAAATTCATCTTTCGGAAAGAAGATGCCGTTTGTCATAGGGCTAGAATCGTGCAAGATTGGATAATGGAAAACAATATTTTACATCTGGAATGGATGTCTAGTTATCCTTGATTCTATTCTTAAAGTTGTGTATGTATTTTAACGTTGCTGGCGGAGTCGTTGACTTTGACGTCGTTGTCAATGGTATTTCCGGGCGTCAAAGTGGTCGGAGGCGCAGTTTTTAACGGCAGACGGCTGGATAGCACAAAGAGAAGGGTCAGGATTATCAAAAAATTAATAATTTGCACACCAATAAGAGAGACGGTGAACATACAACATATATTATCCAGGAATAAGCACTGTTGACAGAATAGCTGAAGGCTGACGGTGGCGTGACGACTGTACAAGTACTGGCGACGGAATAGCTGAAGGCTGCGGTGACGTGATGACTGTACATAATACACGACACCAGCGATCCGCAGTACGGATCCAGGCAGTCGAAGACGGCGAGCAGCTTCAAAACAATTATTGTGATGCGATTTCGTGTAACGATATCTCGCGGCTGACGGGGTCGTTGACTTTGTCGAAACTGCAGACGGTATACTCGGGCGCCAATATGGTCGTTGATGCAGCTTCTAGAGACGGACGGCTGGGTAGCTTGGAGTAAAGGGTTAGGGTTGTCAAAAGGATAATATTCAGTAAGTAAGTGTCACAAGTTAGTTCTTCAAGCAATCTTCCAAAGTATCCGCTCGAAGTTTAGTGCGAGTGTCTAAAGCTCGCCGCACACGATGCAATTTTTCAAGCAATTTTGTTCACTTGGTGCCGCACTGGGTGCCACGCTTGCTCCGATGCAAGAAATTTGGTGCGATGCGGGGTACTAGACTTACCACGAGACTTGTTTTTCAAGATAGGTTCGGTGCTATTTTTCGCACTTGCTGCGCCACTGACTGCTGTCCACAGCCAATCAAAGCAGACGACGAAATCACGTGATTACATCACTGAGTTGTATGTCGCATCAGAATGCTGTGCCTCATTAGTACATTGTGTTTTAAGATACAAATAAGTAAAAATTATGGCTAGTGGACATTAGGTAATGTTTACGTACCCTAGCTCAGGGTGTATACCAAAAAATTTAATGAAAATTTCCTGACTTCCAGGATTTCCAGGTTATTTTCAATAAAATTCCAGACAGTAAAAAACAAAAGTTTAATACAAGCTTACATATAATCACAGATTGATGTTGCAATTCTGTGTGAACCCTATACATCTGTGAATTAAAAACAAAATCGCAACGAACTTGATATCATGAACGAATTTCCATTAATCGACAAAAGTTAATGTACTTTAATAAATTTGTTTTTCATGAATTTATAGATCTGGAAGACTTATAGATTTGCACAGATGGCCCTAGTATCTTGAAGAGTGAAAATATACTTTTATAAGTAATAATGCATAAATATCCTATGATGTATTTTTTCCAGACAAATATCAGAAATTCCCTGACGATTCCATGACATTTCCAGTTTATCTAAATTCCCTGACATTTCCAGGTTTTTCACGTTTGGTATACACTCTACTAGCTCGTCAAACAAAATGTTGAAAACTCTGCGGCCTTGATTCCTTCTCAAAAGTCACTCTCTTGACCAAAGTTTTTTCTTCTTTTTTTTTTCTGTCTCGTAATTCGCAAGCTATAACTGCAGCAAATGCTCCTGCTCTCCTCCGACGATTAGTTTCGGCAACATCCATACTTGTAATGTGAAAATCTACCAAGTCTACGTTCTAGTGTTAGAATGAGTGGCGCAGCTTGCATCGTATGATGCGAGAATAAGTGTCACACTAAGTGTACCTCAAAGTGGCCCAGTGCGAAAGAAAACTTGCTGCAAATTAAGTGAACAAAATTGCAAGGAAAATTGCCTCGTGTGCGGCGGGCTTAAGACAAACTGTAACGTAGCGTCACCGCCGGATAAGAACAGCGTTGAACAGTTTGAAGTGACTACTTGGAAGCCAGTTTGGTTTCACAAGCGTTGAAGATGATTTTTAAAGTTAGTCCACCGTTCACGATGATTGTTTTAAAGTTCCTTGCCGTCTTCGACCGCCTGAATCCGTACTGCGGATCGCTAGTTTCGAATATCATGTACAATAGTCAGGTCACCGTCAGTCTACAGCTATTCTGTCAGCAGAATGTAATAAAATAATTGATATCAAAATAGATTGTTCATATATAATATATTAAATCTAAATCGATGCTTGTATCAGAAAAATTCGGAAAAATAATTTGAGAAACTTATCAAATCCTGCGATAAGACCTTGAAAATTCAATATTGTGATGTATATTCAGATAAAATGGGTTTCTTGTCACAATAATTGAATTGATCAAGAATTGTTGGCGTATCAGTCACAGCATTTATTTACATCAATAATACACCGACCAAGGTTTCGAGTTCGTCAGAAATAAATGTCAAATGTGTGTTACCCTTATTCTGACAATTGGATGGTTTGTTTCTTTAACATCAATAAATAATCATCTCCAACCTTTTTCAACACATCAATAACATTGAGAAAATGATTTCCTCTAGGCCTCCCTCTCCAGGGATTCAATTCTTATTCGAAGAGACAGCTTCTTGACGTTATTTTAGATATATACCATCTAGTGGACAATTTGAGAAGTGATTCGATGTTTTTATCGTTGAAGACACTCTTCTAAATGTAAGAGACGGGATCAAATAAGTTTATTCAGCTCAATGTTAGCTTTTGACTTCAAATCATAAAAGTACGATAAATTTCAACATAAAATTGTACCAACATAATGACATTCAAGTCTTTGTAATTGTAACTACATTATGACGTAATTGACATATAGTCCGTGAGACAGGGCATACATTTTTCGTTGATTACCGCTCACTTGAAACTTCGTGAGTGACTTCATTGTGATGAGTCCAACAGCTTTCACATTTGACGAAATTCTTGATTTGGGGGCGTTCTTCAGCGAGGGCTAATTGAACACTTCAATTTCATGAAGCCTTGGAAATGTATTACCGTCATATTGATGTTCACACTAATCGAAAGATTTTTTGATTATAAAATAAAAAATTATATTGTCCGACATGAATATTGGGGGCCAGCGGTGAGTCCGACAAGCCGCACTTGTCACAAGTACGTTGGTATAAGAACGGATTACCGCTAGTCTGAGACTTTGAGGACGTGTTCAATAATTTTTTTTCTAAAATTTGATCATTCTGTCCGACAAATTTTCGGGGGTGTTTTCTCAGTCCGACACTGAAAACGTGTCAGGATTAAAACAGTTCCTTCATCAATTACCGCTTTTCGGACCAAAACAGTCATAATTTGGAAACATTTCATCTGTTCAAAAAACATATTGTCCGACAGAAATATTGGTTCTTATAGTCAGTTCGACAAGAATACGCTCACACATATATAACTCAGTTTTTGACGTATTCAATATCAAGAGATAAGTAATGGACGTTGTTTATAAGCTAGTAATGAATAATTCATTAACAAAATAATTGAAAAAAAAGAAAAGTAGCAAATAGAAAAATAAATATATTATTATGTCGCTGGATTAGAACATTACTCACTGCAATCTTCCATCCCCGGAGGTTCCAAGTAGAATTAAATTGGTATTCGATACTCCATCCGAATCTAAAATTAGGATTAGTGGTTCCCATTCAAGATTTTGGAGTGACTTTCTTTCCCGACTATAGGAAGGGAAGAGAAATCTTTGAAATTTTCCTTCAGCCATTTTCCCATTCGGTGCATATTTCTCCAGATATACTTCAAATATGTCATATCTCACATTCTCCACACAAACTTCAAGTAAGCCAAGTTTTACATCACCTCGTGTGCGCGGTACAATGTTTTCTCTTCACGTCGTAAAATTAAAATGGGACACCTGTATATACTTTCAGCTTTCTGCACTCGATCATATAAACTCCAAGTATGCCAAATATCAAATTTTTTCGTGCGTGCAATATGCTTGGAAAACGATGCGAAGTTTCCTCTTCACGTATTTATATATAGTTAAAATGAGACACCTGTATATAATTTTCGCTCTCTCCTCCATATAAATTCTGAGTATGCAAAATCTCACACTCCTCCGTGCATGCAATATGTTTAAAAAGAGGTCGAAAGTTTGCTCTTGATGTATTAATATATAGATATCACAGTTGAAGGGTAATTTGTATGATATTTGAGGTGATTATCATAGTATACTGACTTCATTCACACATTTAATTCCAAAATAATATTAATATATTGGTGCACGAGCTTTTTTTTATTATTTATAATCAATAATCATACTGACTTGATATGCATTTCATATACGTATATGCCTATGAACGCTGCCGCATTCAAACCACATATTTTTGATTTTTCTGAAGTATTACCTCACTTAAATTGTCGGACATGTATACAGTAATTTTCTAGACACTATTTGAATGGAAAATAAAAAACAAAGAGATGAGCGGTCATTGATAAAGGAGCTGTTATAATCCTGACACGTTTTCAGTGTCGGACTGAGAAAACGCCCCTGAAAATTTGTCGGACAAAATCACCAAATTTTAGAAAAAATGATTAAACACGTCTTCAATGTCTCAGGCTAGCGGTGATCCGTTTTCCTACCAACATACTTCTGACAAGTGCGGTTTGTCGGACTCACCGCTGGCCCCCAATATTCATGTCGGACAATATTATTTTTTATTTTATGATCAAAAAATCTTTCGATTAGTGTAAACATCAATATGACGGTAATACATTCTCAAGGCTCCATGAAATTGATGTGTTCAATTAGCCCTCGCTGAAAAACGCCCCCAAATCAAGAATTTCGTCAAATGTGAAAGCTGTCGGATTCATCACAATAAAGTCACTCACGAAGTTTCAAGTGAGCGGTAATCAACGAAAAATTTATGCCCTGTCTCACGGACTAATAGGGACTGCGATCTATCTTCAAGCTATCTCCACGAATTAGAACAATACCTCTGATCCATTCATTTGATCAATTGATCTTCACTATAAAACTGTCAAAATCTTGTGTTATACAAGTGTTCAATATTTCCGAAATTGTAACATAGGAATAAGTTAGATCCGATAAAACAATATTGAATAGAAAGTAGGAAAGAACGGAGAATCAGTGAAACCATGCATATGTTTGAAAGTTCAGTCTGCCAGAAAAAGTCAATTCTACTATTCCTTGTTCGTTCTACAGAATTCCATTTATTCTTCCCACCGGGCGATTTTAATGGCTGATAGCGAAACACCTCAGAAAACTGAATCAAGATATTTTAGGTCATTAGGAAAAACATTTCTCGTTGGGAAATACAGGCAAATATAAGTAATTAAATTTTGAATTCCTGTTTTCATGAAGATTAATCATCGTGTGGATGATGACAAACAACTGAAAAGTAAACATTGGCTATTGTATGTACGTATGTATATGTGGTTTGATTGCCGCATTTATAACGAAGCCAAATTAATAATCATGAAGACAAAACAACAGGTGCTTTCACTGGATTCATCAATATTAATCAAATACGTAAAAATAGTTTTTTGAGCATCTAATTATATCCTCGCATAAATGATCATTTGATAATTCAATTTTTATTTTTATTAGATTAATAAAGTTTGGGAGGAATTTCAATTTGAGGCGAACAAAAAGTATAAAAGTAATTTAGCTTTACACTTTGCAGACAGTTTCATGCGCAGAGCAGATTTTCATATTTTAAGGCGAGCTCCACGGCAATGAATTTGAAACTTCTGTAAAAAACCCCAGCATCTTATTCTCACCGCACATATAATGCAAACATTTGCATACCGACATAAAAGAAGAACAAAAAAATAAATATTATGTGTTCTGCGGTAAGCAATAAGAAAATTAAATCAGATCGTAAAACTTGAGTCTCTGGTGGCAAGAAACAGCGAAACTAATTCCGGATTCAATTTACCAACCATTCGGATACTTTTGGGCCCTAGTTGAGCTAGAGACGACTCTGGACCGCAATAATCAGCTTGCATCTGACAGTTAGATGGTCGCTGTTCGCTGTTGTCTCTCACAGGACTACTTTTTGCAAAGTTTTAATATTTTTTAGGCTTCAGCGCTCCCCGAAGAGCCATTCAAATGATTAAGGAATCATAATGATACCTATTATATGCAGACGAATTTTACATGCTCTATCTTTGTTAAAATTTCCGACAACAGCGACGAACTTTTTTGTTTATGTAAAACAATGCAATTTATCTTTTCAAGAACTATTCGGCACCAACGAAATTGTATTTTGGATGAAGTAATAGCACACATTTTGAAACAAATAATGTTGCAAATGGAAAGCTATTGTTGCTTAAATCGCATTTTAGCAGCGAATATTTTGGGCTAAATACGTGATTTTCCGCATTCCGCTTCATCTGTTCGTTTGCTTTTGTCGGCACTATAACCTGAACCTGTCATTTCCCCATTTCAGTTCTGCTTTGCCTCATGATTTCTGAGAAAATGTCAGTTGAATACACACGAATTGCGAGAAATTTGACATAAACGGAAGATCGTGTCAGGATGCGTTGTGGCCACCAAGCATTAAATTTTAGTTTTATCGAATTTATCAATCAAGAAAACTGCTCTACTCAAATATATTTTCCAGCAAATACATCAGAAAACAATATAAAAATTACTTACAATTTTGCTACGGTAATGAATGATGATACAGTAATAACTCTCCGTTAGTGTTCTCGAAAAAAGTTTCACGGTTGGTGTTGTGGGGTATGTCATACCCCATATGAAAGTCCTCTCAAGCTATTTTAAATTCTAAAATATGATAATTTTTCTGTTTGCACATGTTCTACAACTTGTTACCAAGTGATATAAACTGAACAAAATGTATCCAGCTATATTTATTGTAAAAATATAAAAGATTAATCAAAATAACAGCAAGTCTGCCTTGGAAAAGACATACATCAATATTATCGCTCATAAATTCTTCTAATATCATCACATATCAAAGATCTCACAGTATTTTTCGAGAAGAAGGATCAAATAAGTAATGCAAGAAAAAATTACTCAAGTATCATCAAAGAAAAAAAAATTATTACTCCTCAAACTGGACACAGTTTTTGCAACTCAAAATTGCATATTCCAAGCACAGTGGAATTCTACATCGCTTACAAGCATTAAATGTCTTTTTCATACATAAGCACTATTTTGCGCACGTTTTTCTGGGCAGTAAGTGGCTCTTTGGCTTTTGAGTGCGCCAAGTATAATTAGCGTGTGACAAGTAATCTTGTCGCACGCAAATCATTTACCGCTTAGAAAAATTAACGCAAAATGGTACTTATCCCGCATTCGTAATAAAAAATAGTATCTGCAACTCGTGCGGTGTTGTCAATTACCCACTTGAGCGAAAGAACGCACTTGCTTCGTTCGTGTACGCCCAACTTCGCTTTCGTGGGCAATCGACAACTTATCGCACTTGTTGCACAATTTACAATTCTATCTTTGTTTCTAGGACAAACAGAACATCTTCTGCTTGTCTTTTGTCATTTGGCTAAATTGGCCTTAAAAAATACCAAAATATGAAATAGCTTATTGTATAACATAATAAATATAATTTTAAATTTAGAATGACATCGACAGATATTGAAATTGTAGCTTCCAATACTTTATATATTTTCCGATAAAAGTTGTCAATTTGCAGAAAATCGAGGAATAATTTTGTATTGTCTCAAAACGTTCTAGATGCTACCATCTACTAGCCTCTTGTGGAACTATCATTAATAAAATTGCGGTAAATCGAAAAAAACTCTCAAGTAAACTCATGTTTTTTTTCGAAAATAATTAGGGTCTTTCATATAATATTTTTTGATTGGCGCCCTAATTTTGACAGAAATCGGAAAATTATGGCAATAATACGGATTTCTGACTGAACCAGAACCGTAATCAAAAAATTGTAGATGACAAAGTTAAATTATTTTTTGAAAATAATATGACCTTACTTGAAAGATTTTTCCGATTGACAGCCTTAATTTCGAGTTGACAAAGCAAGTAATTTTTTCATATAATTGTATCGAAATCTCAAAATTGGGGTCGTAAATCTAAATTTTCTTCTAAGTAAACCTATATTATTTTTTGAAAATAGTTGGGTACCCCATATAAATTTTTTCGATTAGATCCCTCATTCTGACACAAATCGTTAATATATGGCAATAACACTAATTTCTTGACTGAACCAGGGCCGTAATCAAAAATTAGTTAATGACAAACTCTGAGTATTTTTAGCGCATTTTTCCGAAAAAAGCGCTATTATATTCACTTTGGCTGGCTGGCTGGCTGGCTGGCTGGCTGGCTGGCTGGCTGGCTGGCGTGACGCTGAGATCTCAGCAACTATACTATTTACAGACTTGAAACTGGTACTAAATAAAAGCTGCTGTTTCGTAGGCTTGCACAAATTGCTTTAATTCAAGCTCAGTGATTGTGGAAAATTGAATTATTCAATTACTTGTTTCAAGTGGAACAATGTCCATAGATATCTATGACATTAGGGATATGGCAACTAAAATTTATTAAAGTAGATAAAAATTTAGTTTCAACTTTCGCCGTGGGTGTCACTATTATTATGTACAGTTGTCAAATCTGTCCGGGATTCATTCAATGACTTGTTTGACGCGAATTTGAAGCTTATTAGAATGAATTATTATTATTGGATGAAAATTTGTTTACTTTTGGTGTATTTCTTTTATATAGCTTTGATAAAGATCAAATTATTATTTTAAGGTACAGCACTTGACCTTCCGTCAGTCAATAACTAAACAATGAAGATTAAAAGGTATTTTTGAGTTTGTACATGCATAAATTATGTACCTATTAAATAGTCAACTTGAAACTAGTACTAAATGGAAGCTGCTGTTTCGTAAGTTTGCCCAAACTGCTTGATTTCAAGCTCAGTAATTGTGGGAGATGGTAATTTGCGAAATCTCTGAAGTAACAAGCATTCATGAGCTGTCAAAAATGCGCTTTCATCATCTAGATGATTCTTCAATTTTTTGAAAATATTATGAGTTTACTTGAATGATTTTTTCGGTTAACAGTCTTAATTTCGAGTAAACGGCGTCAGAAACTTTTGTTCAAAAAACGATAAATTACTAAAAAAATTTCACGGTATCGACAGAAATTGAAATTGTAGTGTCGAATTCTTCATTTATTTCTCGATAAAAGTAGGCAATTCGCGGAAAATCAAGGAATAATTTTGTATCGTCTCAAAACGTGCTAGATGCTGCCATCTACTAGCCTCTTGTGGAACCATACTCCAAATTTTAATAAAATTGCAGTAAATCGAAGAAAACTTTCAAATAAACTCATATTTTTTTTCGAAAATAATTAGGGTCTTTCATTAAAACATATTTTGATTGGAGCCCTAATTTTGACAAAAATTGGCGAATTATGGCAATAATACGGATCTTTGACTGAACCAGAACCGTAATCAAAAAATTGTGAATGACCGAGTTGAATTATTTTTTGAAAATAATATGACCTTACCTGAAAGATTTTTTCGATTGACAGCCTTAATTTCGAGTTGACAAAGCAAGTAATTTTTTCATATAATTGTATCGAAATCTCAAAATTGGGGTCGTAAATCTAAATTTTCTTTCAAGTAAACCTATATTATTTTTTGAAAGTAGTTGGGGTACTTTATATAAATTTTTTCGATTAGAGCCCTCATTCTGACACAAATCGTTAATATAAAGCAATAACACTAATTTCTGACTGAACCAGGGCCTAGCATTGCAGTGAGATGTGCGTTCAAATTTTAGGAATAATTACACAATAAATTATTGGGATGGAATATCAAACAAAAATGTACATAGGGCTTTTCTACATCTACATAAGAAGTTACTTTAAAAGTGTATTGGGGTATATCATACCCCAACCAACTTCCAGTAAGTCTGATGCTCAATTGAAAGTTTATACATAGTTGTATATAAGTCTGTTCTCTTTGTTCAAGTATAATCCTAAGCTACGATTGGAAATAGAGTTAATGGGGTATGACATATCCCACAACACTAACTAAGGGTTAAATACTTGAAAGTTCCAAATGTTTTTTGAAGAAATACACACACCACACACTGAAATATACCACGATCACAACAGAACTGCTTACAAGCACTAGCACTGGAACTTAACTACTGAGACCGATGAGACCAGTAAAAACAAGAATCAATTCAATAAAATTCCAAAAAAGAATAGTAATATTTATCAATAAATTGGCATAAAAAAGTTTTTACGAAAATATAATGGCAATAATATTACTCTAAAAGTAACATTGTATTACGTGTTTTCTTTTAAACCTTTACACCTTATGTACAGCGAAAAGAACCCGACATAAATTCTGATTTGTTGTTGTTTCTGTACTTAATCATGTGTTTTATTTTTTGCGAAGAAAAATCTTTGGCAAACGTAAACACTAAAAAATATCAGAGAGAAGTGGCCGCCCATAATTCTTGAGAATAATGTATGGAGTGTTATTATTTTTGGTTTTCTACGGTACGAAAAAAGCTATTAAGTATGACGGAAAACAACGAACACAAATTTCACAACTTACCAAAAGTTTTTGTTTTACAGAAGACTAATCTTCTGTTCCACCTGTACTATAACTACCTCTTTTAGTATCAAGTACGTACCTACATTGCAGGATGGTTCCTCCGTTTATAAAAATATTTTTCCAGTTCATAATAACTGTCAAATTTTATTCAAGTTGCGAATAACTCACGAGTCGTGATTCATATACACTTTGGGCCTTCAAATTGGCGAAAATTCAAGTCCACAATCATTCTAATCTTGATCTATATCTCATTTTTATGGAAGGGTAACCTGTTTTGGTCTTTATCCTATGATAAACTCCAATCGGAGACATGTCCAGCTTCCATGGTGGTGAATTGACTTTAATTATCAAGTCAATATAAATGTCAATTCGTTGTGACCTCACCACTAGATTCAAAACGAACTTCCTGAAAAGTCGAGTCTTTATACTACACAAATTTATTAATGATTTTTTTATGGACAACATACGATTGATGAATGTAGGGTGAACCAAGTAGGGTTGTGACAATTTTTACTTCAACTAACATATCTCAGTTAAGAAACAACCGTAATCTATGAACTTTATAAGTCAATGTAGCTCAATCGATACTGTTCAAGAAACAATCATCGCAATTAATGAAAGTATTAAGGTGTCTGAGAAAATATACAGAGACAGAAACTACTCCCTGTGTCACAGCTCTCCTAATATCGAGGTAAACTGTGACACCCATGTATTTGGACTATTTGATGAATAAAAAAAACAACTATATTGGCATTCAAGGCACTGAATCCACTCATCTTTTGATTTGCAATTGGCAACTTTACTTTACTATTTCTATCAGTCTTGTTTTTTAATTTTCCAGGCTTCTTCTTTTCCTCACTTAAAACATACTTTTTAACATTCTCTATCTCTCTACTGGCTTCTATGACAGTAATTTCATTTTTGGTAGGCGTGTCAGTGAGCACAACAGATTTGATCTTGCGTCTATTCGGTTGTTTCTTTTTACTTACTTGTACTAAGTACTAAAAGTATTGTGAAACCGACAATATTCACCTATCGAGATTTTAATGGAAATATCCGTTTTGAGCACCCCTGAATCCATTTTTACTATTTTTGGCTTGATGTCGGTACGTATGTTCGTGCGTGCGTTCGTGCGTAACTCGCAAATCTCAAAACTGGTTGAACGTATAATGTTGAAATTTTATATTTAAGACTAGTATAGAGTCTAGTTGTGCACCTCGCATTATGGTTTCAATCGTCTGTACCGGAAGTGCACTTTGCAAGAAACTTTTTTCGAAATTTTGTAATAAATCCAGAATGATGAATTGTAGGATGTTGAAATTCAGTATTGGAACTTGATGTTGTATCAGAATGGTTATCTGCTATCTTTGTGACAATCGGCCAAGCCAGAGGTGCACTTTACTTGAAACTTTTTTTGAATTTTTCTCATTATTCTAGAATGATTAACCATAGCATATTAAAATTTCGTATTAAGCCAGAAGTGCATTTTACTTAAGACTTTTTTTGAATCTTCCGCATAAATTCAGAATGATCAGCCATTGGATACTGGAATTCAGCATTTGAAATTTTGTTGAATACATTCAGAGTAAATCGTGGACTGAGACAGGGCGACCCATTATCTCTAGTGTTGTTCAATCTTACCTTGGAGTTGATAATTAGAAAAAGTGGAATAAGTACGAATGGAAAAATATTTCATCATAGAGTAAGTTTATATCGAAGATCTAAATCGGATTTATTCTAAGTCGGATTTAATTAAACTTTAAATGTCGACTGTTTACATCGACAAATTTATAAACAGATTTAGTTCTATCGGATAGAATTGGATTTATCTATTCATTACTGGTACCATAGAAATATAACCATAACATCAAAATTCTTCTATTTTGATTCCTTCGTGACATTTTTCCATCTAGAAAACTCATAATCTTCCTTTCTTAAACTCATTTTTGGAAGTATTCAGTTACTTCGGTAGTCCAAGAAACACCTAGATTTATTTCTGCAACCTCAAATTACTATTTAGATGACTGAACTGAACAAATCAACGTCTGTCAGGTGAAACAAATAATTTGCATTATTTTGTTTCAGTACCTAGTATTGAGTTTTTCATTTAATCGCTGTTTATCTCGGTAAAGTAAATCGGATTTATGAATAAATCTTGTTCATAAAGTCGATTAGAAATCCGATTTTAAATCGAATTCTGACCGTTTATATCCTTTTTATGAATCAGATTTATAATCCTAAATCCAGTTAAATCCGATTTAGGTCCTCGATATAAACTTACTCGATGTCAAACTCTGGCTTTTGCGGACGGCATGGCACTTTTAACAAGAACGAAGAAAGAACTCGAGATAAGATTTAGAAGTCTGGAAGAAATAGCAAGCTCAATAGGACTACAAATAAATGAAACCAAAACAAAATACATGGTATTACAAACACTCCAAAGTACAGAAGGGACAGGTCTCAGAATAATAAAGGACGATGGGAGGATATACCAATTTGAACAAGTGCAGAGTTTCGTGTATTTAGCGGTAGAAATCACTAATGATATCAGAGAAGACCTAGAAATAAAACGACGATTGGTACGGGGAAGCAGAAGTGCGGAAGCTCTAATAAAAACTCTAAAATCAAAAAAAGTGTTAATTTCAACGAAAGTGAAAATATACAAAACCATGATAAGACCATGTGTATTATACGGATGTGAGCTATGGGTTTTAAATAAAACTGATCAAGTTAAAGTTGAAATTTGGGAACGACAGATCTTGCGATTGATATTTGGAGGGAAAAAAGAAGGTGATATATGGATAAGAAGAACTAATATACGGAGCTAATGGAACTGTATGGGCATCCAGGAATATCCAATGTGATAAAAGCTCAAAGGTTGAGATGGCTGGGACATGTTATGAGAATGTCGGATAAAAGAATTACAAAAGTGGTGCTAGAGAAAGGTATTCAAAAGAAAAAAAGAAGGGGTCGTCCAAAAGAAAAATGGTTCAATGCGGTTAAGAAGGACAAGAATTTGAAATAAAAAACTGGAGAACTCTAACGCAAGACAGGAATAAGTGGAGAAAGACTGTTAATGAAGCCATGGGTCTATAGGCCTGGAGCGCTGTTCAATATATCTAAATGGTCATATTCTATATTTGTAACAATCGGCTGAGCCGGAAGTGCACTTTAAATGACAGACTTTTTGAACTTTCCGCATAAATTCTAAGCAATCAGTCATAGAATATTTTAATTTTGTATTAGGCACTTTTATAATGTCTAGCTTTATACCCTGCATGATGATTGCTATCGACTAAGCCAGAAGAGCACTTTATTCAAAACATTTTTTGAATTTTCCGCATAAATCCAAAATGATTGAACATAGATTGTTATAATTCAGTATTTAGAACGATTATACCGTCTTGATGCTCATATCCTATTTTTATTGAGATCCACCGAGCCGGAAGTGCACTTTATTTGACACTCTTTTGGAATTTTTCGCATAAATTCGAAACGATCAGGTGTAGAGTATTGAAATTTGATATCTTAGTCTGCTGTAGCATCTGAATGAATGCCTACTATTTCCATGACAATAGATTGAACCAGAAGTGCACTTCAGTAAGAATTTATTTTTTAATTTTGCGCATGAAATCAGATCTGTTGGTAGTCGTAGAATTCAGGGGTTCTATTCTCGAAACCGTTCGCAAATTTACGTATACTTACGCTAAGAACGGTTTAAATACGTATACTTAAAATTTTCGCTTGAAAATTGTATTCTCGGCTACTCTTCGCAAATAGAAACGTATACTTATATTTGTAGCATTCGTAAATGGAAAAGTTATGTGACAACATTGCATTCTTACGTCAAATAGACACATGAGATTTTTATAAGTTATATTTTTATGTCAATATCATTGAATTGTCATAGTTAAATTTCTATAATATAATAATATCATGGATAATTCAAGAAAAAAACGTAGTGCAAATACTAGAGGAATAAAAAAATTTTTTTAATCGAGTTCATA
Source organism: Dromius quadrimaculatus (assembly GCA_963989225.1). Classification (NCBI taxonomy): domain Eukaryota; kingdom Metazoa; phylum Arthropoda; class Insecta; order Coleoptera; family Carabidae; genus Dromius; species Dromius quadrimaculatus. The sequence continues at coordinate 67,295,712 of OZ022324.1, read as the reverse complement.
GGAAAACTCTGTTTTAGTAAACACCAAAAACGCATTTTTGATACTCCATTGCACTTTTCAATAATGGAACGTGCACTCATGTGTCTTTCGTTGTACATTTGTTAAGGGTGCGTTAAGAGCCAAGGACGAAGTGGGTAGCCCGAATCACCTGTGAAATAATGTGGAAAATTATAGTTATATGTGAAACATTGGTGTGATGGATAATTTGTACCTAATAAGTAAAAGTTATTTTGTCCAAGATTACGATATAAATGTTCCATTGCATTAGTAACTTGACTATTACTCCATATAAAGGCATCATGCGTACTGCCAGGAAATAGAGCGTTAATGTTCAATATTTTTAGTCGCCAGTCGCAAATCTAAATATTATTCTATTGAAATAATGCAATCAATAATTGAAAAAGTTGTTTTTTTTATTATCAGTTGAACAGTAATCAAATGATATCCTTTTCAGTTTACATATAGGTATTCCGGATATAAGGGATCTTCAGTTTTTGGCGGAAATATGGCTACGTGCGTACAATCTACACAGCCTATTACTCTCGGAAACCTATGTTTCGCAAAAAATCTATAAAATTTAATTCGTCCGTAAAATCTATAATTAATGAATAAAATATATGTTTACTCTCGTCTCATTTGTCTCATTTCTTGTAATATGTCTGGAAATTTTATCCCTTGATTTATAATCTCAGGAGCAGTCATAGCATTTACTACTTCGTGTATGCACCGAGACACGGAGGACTGACTGATTGCTGAATGAATATTGTGCCCAATATCCATTTGGTAACTCCCAGTTGCAAAAAATCGTAACGTAGTTAATACCTGAGTTTAAAAATCACAGAATTTTTACCATACACATTTAGCACATACATTAATAAATACCTTTGTAGACGCAGACGCCCTAGATTGACCAATAATATGAGGTTCTACAAGATGTATAATATCGCGAACCAAAAATTTTGGCAAGCTAAATAATTTTTGAAATGCGTTTTCAGATAATTCAAGTGCATCTTCATTGGAATGAAAACGCCTGGGATGCATAAATTCAATTTCTGCTTTTTCTAGGACTGCAATTGCAGCTAAATTTGCTGAATCAATTAAATTTGTCCGTTATCAAATTCATCAAAGCAGTGACATTAGTGACATTACAAAATGAACATGTTACTATAGTGGACTTACGAATACTTAAATCAGTTATTCACATGAAATACCACTCGTAGCGTTGCGAATGAAAAATATACGTATGCTTAACGAGACACACGTTCGAGAATACAATAATTTGATAAGTATGCGCAACTAGTAGATAAAAGTGTTCTTAAAATTTGCGAACGGTTCGAGAATAGAGCCCCTGGAAATCAGTTTTTAGGAATGTTGTAGTATAAGAATAATGGCCTACTGTTTCCATAGCAATCGACTTGACTGAAAGCGCATTCCATTTGACAGATTTTTAGAATCTCTTGAGTAAATCCAAAACGATTAACTGTGGAACAATAAGATTTTGTGTTTGATTATACATATCCAATGATATATACGATCAAACACAAAATCACATCATATTATATATATATATATATATATATATATATATATATATATATATATATATATATATATATATATATATATATATATATATATATATATATATCCAATGATGTACAAGTAAATCACGTGATGTTCACGTCAGATCTCTTTTACTTAGTTGAACTAAATACAAGAAAGTATTGTGAAACCGACAAAATTCACCCATCGAGATTTTGATGAAAATATCCGTTTTGAGCATCCCCGAATCCATTTTGACTAGTTTTGGCTTGATGTCGATACGTATGTACGTATGTATGTGTGTATGTGCGTAACTCGCAAATCTCTAAATTCGTCAAACGTATAACGCTGAAATTTTGTATAAAAGACTGGTATAGGATCTAGGATCTTGATGTGCACCTCGCATTATGGTTGCAATCGTCTGTACTGGAAGTGCACTTCACCTGATACTTTTTTTGAATTTTCCGCATGAATCTAGAATGATTAGTCGGAGGATACTGGAATTAAGTATTTGGAATAGCTGTAGCATCCAAATGATTATCTCCTATCTTCGTCCCAATCGACTAAGCCGGAAGTGCACTTCATGTTACAGACTTTTCGAATTTTCCTCATAAATTTATAATAATTAGTCGCAGAATATTGAGATTTCGTATTAAGCACTTTTATAGCATCTAGTTGTACACCTTGCATTATGATTGTGATCGGCTAAGCCGGGAATGCAGTTTACTCGAGACATTTTTTAATTTTCCGCATAAATTCAAAACGATTGAACGTAGAATATTAGAATACAGTATTCAAGACGATAGTACTGTCTAGATGCTCATATCCTATTTTCATTGAGATCGACTGAGTCGTAAGTGCACTATACTTGACGATCTTGGAATTTTGCGCATAAATTCAGAACTGTTAACCGTAGAATCCTGGAAATCAGTATTTAGGAATGTTGTAGCATAAGAATGATGACATACTGTTTCCATAGCAACCGACTAGCCAAGGAATGATGAGATGTTGTGTTTGATTATATATATCCAATGATGTAGAAGTAAGTCACGTGATGTCCACGTCAGATTTTTTTGCGGAGCTTTTGGCAATAGTCTGAGTGATTCTGGAAAAATCACAATAGAAGTAGTGGCAAGAAAACTACGGGTTTTAGACGTAGGGGCAACGGGCGTTAATAGCTCAGAGTAGATGGACAGCTTAAAGAGGTCATGTTCTGATCTGTAGACATATTTGAAGTGGAATTTTTGACTTCAATATTAAATTCTCTGACAGCAATGTCATCGTTTCCAACAATACCTATCATTGAATTTGGAGTGAGGGTTCTTTCTTCTGGGTTTTGCTCAATTTCTAGATTGGGCAAAATACGATCAGTGATTTGACTAGGTCTGACATAGTGACTTCTACCGTACTAGGAAGTGTCAACTACTTGACGTTGATTTTATATTGATGTCCTTCAAAAATTTGAAACCACAAATTGAAAAGATACGTTTAAACAATATCAAAAATATCTTAAAACAAGATTGCAGCGTCTGTCAAATAGCTAGAACCGTGAAGATTGAATGAGAGTCAAGAAAATCAGTAGAAGTATTAGAATTGCGGATAAATGGAGAAACAACCAAATGTATGCAAGTAAATGATCAAGGTAAGGTTGGCGAAAAGAATCAGATATGAAACTTTGTTAAGCCTCTTTACTCAGTAAAAAGACCTACGATTTTGTACGGATGTTCAAGAACAGTGATCAGAACAAAATGAGGATGTGAAAGTGGATTGAGGGCTAAATTTGATGAAAAAAGGTGAAGTAAATGTATATTGCTCAACTCTAGAAGCTAGATACTGTTTGTTGGAGCAGGAATAACGAGGTGCCAATATCTAGACTTGAACGTGGATATTAAGATCAAGTTTTACTGATGTAATTAAGCTCTGCCCAAGATAAACCGATGACTGAAATACCGGCCTTTAGAAGCTTATTAGATAAAATGCTTAGGCAACCAATGCCACAGCGCTAGACATACAAAGAACAACTAAGTTCAGTCATTACTTTGGTCAACGGTTGTTGCAGTCTTCAGCCAATTATTTTGCATCTTTGTTATTCATATTTTTCCTGGTTTCTTGAATTATCTTCATAGTTTCTATAATCCTGTTGGATCTTATGTGCGACACCATCATCCAACTCTCTTTCTTTCTGCTTTCAGTTTCAGTTCTAGTAGTGTGGCATCTTGTGATCTTTCCAGAATAAACGTCTATTTATTCGTACATTGAATGTCCTCTGCGACTCTAAATATATAATCTTGACGGAACTCATGATTATATCATTAAATAATTCAAGAACAATTCTTGGTATAATGCATCTAGTTCAGGATATATTGCACGCTTATTAGACCGAGGATATTCCCTCATCGTCATTGAAATTTTGGTCGGCAATCACCTTATATTCTATTTAGCACAAGAATGATTCACGATTTATACTCAATTGCGATTCAAATCTTCTGGTTGACTGAAATACTAACTTTAGCTGTCGGTCATGAGGAAGACCTAGGAGAGCTGTGACATAGTCGATTTCTCGGAAATTATGGCCGTTAGCAAGGTGAAAACAACGCGAGTTTGTTGTTTCTGAAGCAACACGCGTCAACGGTGCACATTAGGTAGTTGTAAGTTTTCATACGAAAAATTGGAAGAAGTAAGTTTAGTTACCACAGCTTGTCACAACTCTCCTATTTTTGTTTATTTTCTGGCAAGGTTCTTTCCCTGTCTTGAGGTGTGATGTTGCATGCTAAATTCTCCACCTTAAAATGACAAATAAATTATAAAGGGTATGGCTAGTATCGAAACTTATAAACTGGTTTTTGTAGAAGTTACTATTTCATGCCTAGTCAAGTAACCAGAAATAATTCGTATTAGAAATAATCACAGTTTTCTTAATTGAATCATGAGTTATCTAAAGCTGTTTATTGAAACTGTTGAACCATGAATATATGTATAAACCTATAAACCCATTTAGAATTCAGATTGTCGATACATTTATAGTTAATAGCCTATAAATGCTGGTTGAGGAAGATACCCCTGTGGTATGTGTTGCGTGAAACCACAAGACGTAAGAACACGGAACACTGTGAATTCAGTATTAATGTATTCCAGGCTAACGACAGAAGATGTGTAATCAGCGATCAGCGGATCAGGTAGGCTGTTCAGGGAGCAGACATTCACACAAAGCACTGTAATTCTATGCAAATATTTCAATATCAATTTGGTGATTATTATTCATGTAATACTGTGCACAAAATGATACCAACGAGGCGAATTCACAAACAATACCCACATAAATCTTAGAGAGATATTTCGACAAATTCAATTCACGTATTTTTGTCTTCAAATATCTATTTGAACTGTACGATCGGATCAGTTTTACTGTGTACATAAAATGTCATATATTTATTCCTCTCTGCCTTTGCGTACGAAGTTACGATAAAGCATTACATCATTCTTATACTGGCTATCACAACGGCTACCGTGAAGTGCAATTTCACTCCGTTCTTTGGCTTTGTTATTCGTTCGCTGCACCCTCATCAATCACCACAATGCGTCATGTTATTTCCATTTTTTAATCATATTTGGATGAATTATTTTGCAATTTTTGTACGCTACGGTGCTTTTGGAATATGCACTCATTTGAATGATGATTCCAGATGTACTGCGATGTGGGCAAAATTAGCTCTGCACGTGCTCACATTATTCGTATTTAATATCAGTTACGATTTAATTCAATCATCTGTATGCTAGCTTCGTGGACTTTTTCACATTTTGTTTTTGTACGGTACTTGTTCCAAAACATTTATGGTTATTGAATCTGTGCTGCCATCTATGAACGATAAATCAACTAGCTGTTATTTTCAAACATTAATAAGATAGCGTGTGCTTGAGGGAGTGGAAGACGCTGGCTATCACAGTTGTTGTGTCCTACTGCCTGTAGCTTTAAGGAACAAATTTTTTTCCTTTAAAGCATGAAATCGGCAATCAACCACTTTCATATATCAGTTCTAGCCCGCAAGGGACAAAAATCAGCAGATTATTAAATTTTGTGGGTGTACAAATTTTGGAACACGCTTCATGAATTCCCCTCACAAGTAGTCGTTCCAAAGTTCGGGAAATTGAATTATTCGACGTTGGAAACACATCGGATGACTGGCTCTCATTCAGAAAGCTAAAAATACTTCGAAAAGAAGTTGTTAAGAACCAAGAGAGGATTATGTGGCTTTATCTGGTGTATTGGTGTGTAAGTAGCCGCTAAGAACTTTAGGCGTTGGGCTGAAGGAGTGTTATCTGCAGTAGTGGTCATTCCCAGCTCATTGTAGTAGTAATGGCTCTCGAGGGATAGCTTCACACATAAATAGAGTGTATTAATCCAGCAGATTTCTTTTCATTTGCCCTGAATGACTGACCTAATATTTATTCGTTAGCAGAAGTCCGGGAAGCATTTGTATGAATTGAATGAGGAGCACGGGTACTACTCGAATTTATTGCTAACTATTGGAGCCAATAAAAAAACAACTTTCTCCACTTTTTGTTGAAGTTACTTATGTACATCTTAGTAGCGAAGCTACCATCTTCAAAGTACAATAAATCATAGCGGGAAACAAATCTTATAACTACATACATGATAAAAAATACCAGAAGAATATCCAGTCAAATCATAAAGTTTGAGGTGGGCGGAGTAAAGAACTACACAGTGAGTTTGAGACTTTTGTCGCAGTCTCTCTGGTGACTGGAGACAACTTTGGTCAGGTGTCTGTTTATGGTCTTATTCATCCGTTCCACCATTCCATCAGATTGCGGGTGTAATGCAGTAGTTCTGGTTTCACAAATATTCAATACTTCGCATATTTCCTGAAACAGTGTGAATTCAAAGTTTCTTTCCTGGTCAGAATGAAGTTCTAAAAGTACGCCAAAACGATTCGGATGTCTGCAATGGTAGAGGCCTCTTGATTAGAAAAGGCATACGCTTCCACCCATTTACTGAAATAGTCCATGATGACAACAATGTATTTATTTCCGACGTCTGATTTGGGAAATGGTCCTGCTACGTCGATGGACTACCAACATTTTACTGTCGCATCGGAGCTCTCGGTCGTTTCTGCGGTTCGTTTCTTGATACACACGAAGTGCATTTCCTGCACCATTCCCTAACGTCTTCTTTGCAGTTTAGCCAATAAAACCATTCACGTACTCCCTGCAAAGTCTTAGCTACCTCAAGGTATCCTCCACTTACTCCATCATGGAGATGTCTCAAGACCTCCGGAATCCGACCTCTAGAAACGATCAGCTGTTCTCTATTCTTGGTTTCATCCGGATATTTCAGGACATGCTTCAAGATGCCCTCATCCAGGATTATGGAATTCCATTGCGCCCAGTATGATTAAACCGTCGGGGAGTATGCCATGCCGGCCTTGTTCCTTTCTTATTCCATTCTTGGATTATTCGCAATTCTGAGTCGCCATCTATGTCCTTTTCTATCTCTTGTGGTTGCCAAGCATCGTCAATTACAGTTGTCCTGAATGCCTTCGCTTAAACTTTAGAACAATGATGGCAATATTTTGGACATGGTCGTCTTGATGAAGCATCAGCATTCTTATGTGCTGTACCGGCTCGATGTTCTATGTCGAAGTCGTATTCTTGAAGTCTTTCGATCCATCGAGCGACCTGACCTTCAGGATTCTCGAACTGTAGTGATCATCTCAGAGCAGCAAATATTTGTGGACATGCTCGATGGAATTCACTACTGCTAGCAATTCCCGTCTTATGACACAGTAGCTCCTTTCTAGCTTCGACAAAACTTTACTGGAGTATCTGATAACTCTTTCCTGAACCTTCTGCAATTGGGACAGGACTGGCTGGCATCTGTGTCCAAATCAAAACGTCCTTCCATCTTCGGGTAACTCAGGATTGGTACTTGGACCAGGAGTAGTTTTAGTCGCTCGAAGGCAACCTGGCAGTCTTCATCCCAGCTGTATCTGCGATTATTTTCCGTCAGTCTGGTCAGTGGTTTGGCAATATTTGCGAATCCATAGACAAATCTTCTGTAATAGGTACAGGGCCTGTTACATTTAATTTTCATCACATTCATCTTCATCACCTGAAATCATTTAATGTCAATCATCTCTCCTAATTGTTTATTTGTTCCTTACCTGTTGACCCTAATTCATCGCCTTTCGATCAGCTGTAACCTTCACCTGTCAGTTTCGTTTTGTTCATGCACCATGTCCCTCTAGCGTATACTATTGTCACCAGTATTATTGTGTCTCGTCTGCAACCCTCTAAGCGTCTCTGTGTTCTTGGTGAATGAGAATTGGAGTTTGAAATGTGTCTTCTTTTCTTATTAAACTAATAATTAGAAAAACCATACTTAACTTGAAAACAGACTTAACTTTGTGAAGGTCTTTCTAACGGCCACTTTTAAATTAGATAGTGAAGAGTTGATATCAGATAGTGTTCGGGAGTTTATTAAGAAATTTTAGTGCCAAATTGCTTACCGGGCCGAAATTTTACTCACTTTTTGTGGATTTAAACTCTCAACGTTTTTTTTCGAACTCAGTTCAGCGGAGATTCTCCGGATTTATTTTGATAAATTTCTTCAAGCTAGAACCCGATCAACACCTCAAGGTAAAAGAATCATTCAAGTTACAGTCATTTATTTTCTAAGTTAAGACTTATTTGCTACATTAAAATCATTAAAATCACACTTTCAACATATCACAAATAAAAACTTGATTAAATTAAAATCATATTATTCAATCCCGCCATCGACGAAGTGCATTTCAGACTCTAATTGGTATTCCTTACAGGCTTTTTGTTTTGTACCCTTTTCGTTGGGTTTTTCGTCTACGTTGCATTACTCTCATTTGTTCCTGCACCATTTTCATCGTTCTCGTCATCTTGGAGCCATCGTTCAAATTCACCGACCATCTTCGTCCATCTCCGTGTCTGTGACGTCATCCTCGACATCTGTGTGCTTCTTGAGGAGCGACTTGCCGCCATCTTGCGATCTCATCATCGTCTCGATTTCCCACTCCGGCGCAAAGCTAAGCACCATTCATTTTGTTTTATGCTCCAATTTGTTAAATATTTTATCTATTACGTTAATGATTTTGTTTATTGCTTGATAATACTACTACATTGGGTGAAACCTTTTGTAATACCAATCAAACGGGTATTTAAGTTGCGTGTGTATTCAGTATTGCTTACGTTGTGTTATTGCCACACACGGGTGGTAGACGCATTCTACGCCGAACCGTGCGACATTATAGCTTTTAGAGAGCAGTTAGGTAGTCTAGTTTTATGTCACGAGCGTACTACGAACACTGAGGGTACCCCCATCTGTCGCGTAGGTTACCGTACACGCTTAGTTCTTATCATACCACTGTTTGGTTGCCTGAACTCTAACCGCTGTCGTGAGCGCGATTCTCGCGGGGACTGTGCTTGCCATTCGCGCGGCCTACCTAATTCTTTGGCCTACACTTACCAAAGTTTGATTGGCCAGCATTGTTGTAATAAACCAAATGGTGAATAAAATCACTCAACGCGATATCACGCATTTTTCATTTAGCGCCCCGATTATTCCCTTCCCCCTTCCGCTTAGGTTCGGCGATCAACCATCGGCTGACCCGAAGAGCTTCCAGATCGCCTGGCGCCAAACAAATACAAAATCCTCCATCACTCAAAGTAGACCGCGGATAGGGGTTGTAGGGAGGTAATAGGCCCGAGGAAACTACGCAGCTGATGTTTATCCGCAGGTACTGGCCATTCTTGAATTGTCTTAATCTTCTCTGCATCAACTGCTACGCCTCCTTTTTGGAATATACTGAGCTTCAAACCAGCTTTCTTTAAATGTTCAAATACCTGTTCCAGATTCTTCAAATGGTTTTCAAATGACTTTCCCATCACAATTATATCGTCCAAGTAAACCAAACAAGCTTTTCCCGATAGTCCTTTGAGTACGGTCTTCATAAGTCGCTCGAAGGTAGCAGGAGCATTACACAGACCAAATGACATGACTGTAAATTGCCACAATCCACTGCTGATGGTAAATGCAGTCTTTTCTCGGTCTTTCTCATCCATTGCTACTTGCCAATATCCACTCTTGAGATCTAGGGTCGAGAAGACCTTTGACCCGGCCAGGGTATCTAAGGTATCATCAATCTTGGGTAGAGGATAACTGTCCTTCTTGGTAACGCTATTCAGCTGGCGATAGTCGACACAAAATCGTGTAGACACGTCTTTCTTCTTAACAAGTACCATCGGAGAGACCCATAGACTGTGCGAGGGTTCAATGATGCCGCCTTGCTCCATGTCTTGAATGATAGCTTCAGCGTCCTCTCTCTTCGCAATCGAGAGCCGTCGTGGTGCTTGTCGAATTGGTCGTGCGTCACTGGTATCAATTTTGTGATGGACAATATTCGTTCTTTCTTTTCGCCTCTTCACTGGTTTTAAACACCCCTTGGAATCGGTATATTAGATCTTAAGCTTCTGCGTGTTGCTGGTCATTCAATTGTTGATCCTTGGATAGTATTAGGGTCGATAATTCCTTCGAAAGTTCATCGCAGTGAAGCTCAGTAGAAAAAAAGATTTCATTGTTCTAATATTGTAATTTTCACGCAGCTCACCTCAGTGTTCATTAGAGCCAAGTTTCATGCAGATTCTTACAATTTCAAGCATCACAGTGTCTTGTACCAAATAATTTTTTCTCGAGGTTTGAGTTCTTGCGTTTGATCTACGTTTGTAATAATGAATTCGGTTTTGGCTATTTTTATTTAAACCTAATGAAATGTTTTCTGGAATAGAAATTAGCTCCAATCTTTAGCTCGAAAAGTTTTTGTTGATTTGATTTCTTATACAAGAGAAAAATGCTTAGGAAATATATTTCCAGGTGTCGGAAGTTCCTGAAGACAACAAAACTATTGTTTCAGATAAAGATAATAGAACTTATAAATCTCTAACAAATCTATAAGATGAAATACACAGCCACTGGGACCAAAGCAAAGAACTTGAAGAAATAAATCACTGATACACAATCGAAAAAATCGAGTGTTTTTCGTCAAGGGATACAATTTGTGCAAGTTGGACAATAACTTGAAATGCTTGCTGGGGATTTATTTATTTGTTCCTTGTCAATATTGATTGATAATTGATTGAATACCTACTTTATTGTATTTGTTAATGAACTTCTGATGGTTCAAAGCAGCCAACATTGTTTTATTTATTTCAAACGTTGGACGAAGTATATCGATCCACAAGCAGATTATATTGAGGAACAAATTATAAAGGATCAAATTTTGAGAGCCCCGAATTTATATAATAAAAACGCGTCCTAGTTTATTCGATATTCGCAGCCAATTTCCTGCAATAATTGTCAGGTCAATAAATTTACGAAAGGATTCGTTCTTATCTTAGTGGACATTTTCGGACGGAAAGCATTTTAGGCTACTGGTGTATTAACGCCGGTCGATGGAGTGAATTTAGGAATCATAAATCTCAAACTCAGCCCATTATCTGGATCATTAACATCAGGACGGCCTAGTAGAAAAAACTCGGTGAACGAGGTGAAAGATTTTTATTCTGAATGTATGTATCATTTATGAGAAAAAATTACAAGTTCTCTTATTCAATTTGCTGGTAGTTTATTTGAAAATATATAGCTAATTACAAAACTAACTGATGCGAAAAATTGCATTCTGTAAAAAGCTTATTCGCCGCTATTGTTCGCTATTTTCGTAATTTGTTTCATTATCAGACCTTTCATAGTGGACACGAATACAAATTGACTGATATACTGTCAGTTGAAAGCAATCACACACAAAAAATATACAGAATAATGGTGGACGCTTTCTCGTTGGAGGTCACCGAACAACGCACGATGAAAGGCATTGGGATTAGAAGCAAAAAAAGTTTGACAACCTATCACACTTCGTGCACAGTCTTACGAAGAAACAAATTGGTCAGCTACAGAATGTGTGAGTGGATCATTGGAGAATTAGGCCTCTCAACTAACTTTGGAATATTTGAAATGTCGCAGGACTCGTTAGAGGTGGCTTTCATTCTGTGTCCATCCCCATAGTTCAGGGGAAAAACCATGTCCATGACCTAGTTGTAAGTACGGACCTGGTGGTAAGTACGCTGCTCCCTCAGTTGATGGAAGGGAGGAAATGCCTGGTTTGACCTCTGATACCAACTGGAGGAAACGCTGGTACCGAGAGTTACTAAGAGAGGTCTCCTTCTGTTTCGCTCCATACCACCTCAAAAAGCATAAGTTTCCATTTTCTTTTATGTCAGCATGCGATGAGAAAGAGTTCGAAAATACTTCAACTACTTGACGGATATCAAGATTTTTAAAGTGGACTTTACAGAAACCTACTTTGTTTCTTCGAACTGCAGCAACTTCTGACTTGAGTAATAAGTGGTAGGGACTTTGCCTCTGCAAGGTTTGATGAATATAATATCTTGGTCATGAGCAGACTGTCAAGTCAACATCTTTTCCAATGACTGCAACTACAGAATCCTTTGATTCTTCAAGTCAGCACCGTCTGGAGCTTATTTAATCTCAATTCCGTTGCTATTAGGGATGCTCAAAACGGCTATTCTAATCAGAATCTTGATATATGAATCTGAAAATTGACCTTTTTTTGGAGCTTATATCTAGGCAACGATTAGAAATAGGTAAAAAAAGTATGTAACTCAATTATAGAAAGTTTCATCAGCTCCCATAATGCAGAATTACAAAACTTCCTTTGAGGCATCGTTTTCTCTGTGCCCTTCCTCCTAGGGCTTACCTCCGAGGGACGGAAACTTCTAGGATGGTCATCGCCTAACTAATCCAAACAAAGTTCCTAAGTATAGCTTTCTGCTTTCGACGTTTCCATCCACATTCATTCGTTGCTCGGACTATTCAGACATTGAATGAGCTATGTCTGACGGGACATAAGACAGACAATACTTCGGTTGAAGGAGTGAATCAAGATGATATGATAGCCCTAAACATTTGTAGTGCAAGAGTTTTTAGAAGACCCTATCTGGCAAAAGTAAGTATAATGTGCACAACTACTGATCAAGTTGAAAGTGGACTACGATGTCCTATCTTTCTAGAATAGAAAGAGTTTCTCTGCAAGGTAAATTAGAAACCTTCAATTTTTAAGGAATGGCTGCATTTGGCCACTTGCATAGCGATAAATCAAAATTTCACACAAAATTTTGAACATTTAATGCCCAGGCGAGTACAATAGGCCTAAAGATCACAGTTCAGAGAGTTCAACAAATTTAAGTCCCTACAAATGTAGCCATGTCAGAACGACATCGATGTGGGGACTGTTCTACAAATTAGAATAGGACTAATGGTCTTCTGAAAGCGAAGACACCGCACTTCTGAAATTGAAAAGGCCATGTCTGACGAAAACCGTGGACTACGTTAGACAGATAAGACTTCGGTTGAAGTAGTGATTCAAGATGGTATAATAGGCTCAAACGTTCGTAGTACTATACTGTGCAAATTGATTGGAACAAAGTACAAGAATCGCTTCCTTTAGAGAACCGTGCTTGTATTCACTCTATACTCAAACCACATACTTTTCAGTATGACGAATGTCCTCTTCCTATCAGAAATGACTTTCTGCAGACACTCTGGCACTGACCCTTCCAGGAAAGGGCAAATTTTTCCGAGTTAATCATCGTGCAAACACACCTGAACAGCATCACCCTTCATGTCGTACAAATCATTCCACCGAAACGCCTTCTCTCATACTCCACAAGCCCTTATTAGGATCCAAGTCTGGTGAATTTCCAAGCCAATCGAGCACCCTGATTCTATCCTCCAACATGAAAGCCTTCAGCAGTCCCACATTGTGACAAGGGATCAGGTAGCGCTGAAATGTCCCGTCGAAGGCTTGTAGGAATAGAACGATAATACGGCGGAATATTCTAATTTATTCTGTCAAATTCATCATACCTTGATCAGGGACTAAGCGGGTGTTTTACATCAAAATATCATGCCGCAGGATAATTGTACATGCGGACTCTCGACTGGACACTCCAACACGACCCGATCCCTGGTCACAATTCGAAACTGGTGAAGGTCCCTATGCTGGAGAACCAAATCAAAGGTCTTGATTGGCTCAGGAGTTCATCCAACCTAAATCCCATCGAGAACCTGTGGAATATTGTGATGAAGCAACCAGGCAAGACGGATTGTACGATAGAAAAACGCATGACAGACGATGTCGCTCATATGCGTTTGTACGATGATGAACTGAAGAATACTTGCACCAATTCAGCGAAAGCAACACCAAAACATCTGCAGGAAGTCATCTTCGCCAAGGAAAAAGACACTGCAGACCTATGAAGCCAACAAAAGCACAGTCCTCTTAAGCAGCACTTCTTCTCACTCTGTTCCAATTAATTTGCACAGTATAGTACAGGAGTTCTTAGAAAACCATATTTGGCAGTAGTGACTATGATCAAGTTCAAAGTGGACTTCGATATTCTATCTTTCTAGTCTAGAAAGGATTTCTCAGCTAGGTGAATTATAAAGCTTTAATTTTGATGGAGTGGCTGCATTTGGCCACTTGTATAAGCAAAAAATCAAGATTTTACACAAGAGTTTGAACATTTACAGCCCAGGCGAGTACAATAGGTCCAAAGATCACAGTACAGAAAGTTTAACAAGACCAGCTCATGCAATAGTGAATATAATGTGCTCAGCTACTGATCAAGTGGACTTCGTTGTGCTATCTTTCTAGTGTAGGGCAGGGTTTTTCAGCAGCGTGAATAAAAACTCGTTCACAATAAGAAATTAGTAGTTAGTACTTAGTAGTTATGGTTAGTGCTAGATGTTTGACAAGCACAATCGTGTGTTAGCGTTCACAACAATAAAATTAGCCCAGCGCTGTTCTGCACGAACCGTGGTTAGTGCAGGAGCTCGCAAACTTCAAACTTTTTAGTTAGTAATTAGTGGATCGGCCAATCAGAAGAGAAAAGGAAAGAAATAAAATATTTGAATTTAGAAGGTTCTCTATTTCTGTGAAGATGTGTGACAGAATGAAAATTGAAACAAGAAAAAAAATATTACTTCTCTTATTTTATACAAAGCAAGAAGTAAGAAAGAAAACTATAGGAAGTGGTGGGTTTGCCCAATATATCAAAATAGAAATGAGCAAGGAGATTGGGATAATTTGGTGCAAGAAATGTGGTTATCGGATCAAGATATGTTTTTTTATTACACAAGAATGACTGTATCCCAAGTTTTAAAAATATAATAGAAGTCCTGTTCCTGAAGAAGCTTTGTGTTTGCATTTCAAATATATTTATTCAAATGTTTCCTCTCCCATATGTTTCCAATTATGTGAAATAGTGTAAAAAAAAACTACGATTAACGAAGGTTGCAAACGAAGTAATCAAATACAGCTGATGCTTCTATATTTTCTTCGGCTGTGAAATCTGTTGCATTTTTTGTAAGCATTGAAATAATGTTACAGTTCTCTGCAATACCGACAGGGACAGCGCTAATTGAAGAGTATTGTGAACGCTGACTCCAGACTCTTAACACAAACACTAACCACTAACTACTAACTACTAACTACTAATTTCTTGTTGTGGACGAGGCTTTAGGAACCTTAAAAGCTGGTACAATGGATGAACCTGGCCATTTGTATCAGCAAAAAATCAAAATTTCACACAAAAAAATCACACCAGTCGAGTACTTCGCGTCCTTCACGAGTGCCTTCAAATCCAAATCTCCTGCATCTTTGTTATCGTTGCTACTTCAAAACTCTTGATGGTCAAAGTGCATTTTTGACAGTTCATAAATGTTTGTTAGCTCAGAGATTCTTGTAGTGCTTGTGGATTATTTCATCAATATGTTTCTAAATAATCTTGTGTCAGATACCAACCCTCGGGTTTATCTCGCAGATTACTATCTTCCACAATCACTGAGCTTGAAACCAAACAGTTTGGACAAACTTACGTAACAGTGACTTTTATCTAGTACCAGTTTCAAGATTGTAAGATCTTCAAAAAACGTAGAATCATCAGTCTCCTTCTTCTTCTTCTTCTTCAGCACAGCTATTCCGGTTGAATAAAGGCTTCCCTCAGTATCCTCCTCCATTCTCCCCTATTATTTTCCATTTTTTTCCAATTCCTCATTTTGAGATTCTTGTTGTCTCTCTCAACATTGTCCCTTCATCTCAATTTGGGTCTACCTCTTGGCCTCGTATATGCTGGATTCAAATTTTATATTTTGCCTGCGTTTCTTGTTTCTTCCATACGTGTTACATGTTCCAGCCTTTTGAGACGTTGGGTTTTCATGAAGTTTTTTATGTTCCTGTCAATCAGCATGCCATCCAGTTCGTAGTCCATCCCGACTCGCCACAGACCGTTACCGTTCACTGGACAAATATCTTCCGGAGAATTTTGTTTTCAAACGCTAAGACTAAGACCTTATTCTACTACCATTGATTGATTAACTTGAAGGAACTACATGAATAATGTCTGATAGATCTGCAAACTCCTGAAATAATGTGAACTACAAAAGACTTCAGTACAATTGAATGATATAACTACAGGAAATTACAGAAACGGTGAGACTTCCAGTTCATATTAGTGATAATCAACTGGACTATACATTGCCAAGTTCATATGCTCACTGGGGTTAATGGAGCAGATCAGGTCACTAATGAACATACATGATATTTACCTTAATACAGAACCTGTGATTCAATGCACTGAAAATTAATTATATCAAATTGAATTCACATAGAGCAACCACTGGCCGAATTAGATCAAAATAAACATTTCAAGATATTGAAAGCATATAATCAACGTATAATTTTAACCTCACTCCCTTCACTTTCGTAGGCAGAGCCTGCAAATTTTCGAGTCTCTGTTCGTATTATCTGAAATACACTCAATTAGAAATAGGAGCCTCTAGTTATGAGGCTAACTGGATCATCGCTTCATACCTAATAGAAGAAGGTAGGAATGTTGACGGTAAAAGTTATTTTCCTCCAGCAGGAGCCCTCCTAATCTTTTCATATTGGAAATTGATTTGAAGTACAGATCTCCAATGAATCAAAAGTAATTTCGATACATAAAATGTTATTTGAATATACGGTCAACATATAAAATTTCCAAAGGCAGGTGTATGCGAATGGAAATAGGAGACTTGAATATGAAAAACAAGTAATTCGATATGAACAATATTTATTCAAGGAAGAATAAATTTCCTACAGATCCACATATTTCACCGAAGTATTCTTCCATATTGAATGATTACAGTTTCGCTTACAGCGTTACTCCCAATAGAGTGGAATTCTTTCTGGGTAACGCTTTCAGAAAACAGCTAAGGGCTATATACATCTCGGTAGCTTTACTGCTGTTACTAAGACTGTATATATTTCATGTTAATACTTTGAAAGATAATACACAATAAAAGTGTCACACACATCCTCAAATTGGATTTGTGAGCATTAAACATCGCAGAGTAGAGAAGTATTTATAGTCCAATCGACATGTACTTTGGGGTCGGAAAAAATGCGAACCTAATGAAACCTTGGTATGTTGTTTTTGATCACCCAATAATGTTATTTCCATGTTTTCCGACCAAAATTTCAGAAAGCAATTTTCAGGAGGAGGAAAAAACCACGGAATTTTGGCACTTTTTTCAGTTTTCGCCCTGTAACTTTCTCCCCTCCATTCCTACGCCTTAGATTATCAAGTTTAACTTTGTAGAACATTGAATCCTCGATTAATTTGATACGTTAAACTTGTTTGTAGATCCACTAAGTTCCAAGATACAGTACTTCAAAAAAGTGAAAAATTTCTGAAAATCTAAAAAAACATCAAAAAATGGCGGTTTCCGCTGAATATCTTTCATTTTTCAAATTATTTATGGTATTATGGTACCTAGTTTCATTCTGACGTAGAAATCAGTCAACAACCCACCCCTTACCCTGCCTACCTATGCCACCATATCTAGAGGCACGGTAGTCCCCCGCCAAGACAAGCCAAGCAAAGCGCAACAGCACTACCTACCTTTCTCGAAGAGCTTCGTCGTTTTTTAAACCCTTATAACTTGGGTTTGGATTATACCAGATAAACAAAATTCTCGGGATATGATGTCTATAGTGGACTTATTAAACATATTGGCTGATACCACAAGCTCTGTTTTAGACTATACTAGCTATGTATATTCAAATAAATTTTGTAGAAATATGTGTTTTCCGTAATTTGCATCTGAAGATTATTTTCTAAAGTATTTGGGAAAATTTTAATTGTGTCAAAACACATCTTGACACAATGCTCCTAGTATCGCCAAAAATAGAGCTCGTGGTACCAGCCATAAAGTTTCAATTGCAAAGTTCTTATACTTTAAATTTTATTGATAGCTAAAAAAACCCCGATTTCGTCCCTGACTCGCTCACTGATGATTATCAGAACTCTTAGGGTACTTTTTGAAGTCTCAGAATGCTGAAATTTGGTATGTAAGTTAGTATTAGTACACAAACAACAAAAAAATTCTGAAAATTGGAACTTTCACCCCCCAAAACCTTAAACTAGGGGAATGAAATTTGTATGAGACAAATTTTGATGCTAGAGGTCTGAAAATTGATATATGGACTACTTGTTATAAATAATAGTAAAATAAAAACTTACTAAAAGAAGTGGAGTCCCACCAGAAATATTTTCAAGTAAAATGTTGCCAAGACGAGACCATATGGCTCTCACTGTCAAAAAGTTGTCAGATTGAGAGCCAAGTTACTAATTCTACACGCTCTAATTCTACAAGACTCCTTGTCCATCTACCTGTCTAGCCACTACTCATCCAGAAGGGAACTACAAGAACTATTGTATAACAGAAAACTAATGAATAGTGAATAAATTCCTCACCTTATGCCCATGTGAATGTATCGAAATGGCCAAGTGGCATATTTTGACTGAAGTGTAGAATTGTGAAGTTATGGCTTGTAGAATTAGAGCGTGTAGAGTTAGAAGCTTGGCTCTACATGGGATCTAACAACTCTTTGACAGTGCGAACCATATGGCTTCGTCTTGGCAACATTTTACATGAAAATGTTTTTGGTGGGATTCCACTTCTTTTAGTTAGTTTTTATTTTACTATGATTCATAACAAGGAGTCTCTATATCAATATTCAGACCTCTAGCAACAAAATTTGTGGAGGTCCCATACAAATTTCCATCCCCTAGTTTAAGTGGTTGGGAGTAGGAGTTTCAAGTTTTTGAATTTTGTTGTTGCTTGTGTACTAATACTAGCTCACATACAAAATTTCAGCATTCTAGGACTTCAGGAAGTAGCCCAAGAATTCTGATAATCATCAGTGAGCGAGTCAGTGACGAAATCGGGTTTTTTTCAGATGTCAATAAAATTTGAAGTATAAGAACTATGCAATTGAAACTTTATATGTTTAATAAGTCCACAATTGACATCATATCCCCAGAATTTTGTTTATCTGGTAGATATAATGCAAATCCAAGTTATGAGGGCTCGAAAAAACGACGAAGCCCTTCGAGAAAGGTATGTAGTGCTCTTGCGCTTCATTTGACTGGTCTTGGTGAGGGCACTACCGTGCCTCCAAATATAGTGGCATAGGTAGGCAGGATGAGGGGTGGGTTGTTGATTGATTTCTGCGTCAGAATAAAACTGGGTACCATGAAAAAATTTGAAATATAAAAGATATCAAGCGAAAGCCCCCATGTTTGATGCTTTTTAGATTTTCAGAAATTTTTCATTTTTTTGAAGTCCTGTATCTTGGAACTTAGTAGATCTACGAACAAGTTTTACGAATCAAACTTATCGAAAATTTAATGTTCTACGAAATTGAACATGATGGTCTAAGGCGTGGGAATGAAGGGGAAAAAGTTACAGGGCGAAAGTTGAAAAAAGTGCCAGAATTTCGTGGTTTTTCCTCCCCCTGGAAATTGCTTCGCGAAATTTTGGTCGAAAAATATACATGTAACACTATTAGGTGATCAAAAACAATATACCAAAGTTTCATCAAGTCCGCATTTTTTTTTAATCTGCCCCCATTTTTCGACATGCCGACTGGACTATTACAAGTAATTCCAAAGTTATATACAAGTAGCATTGAATAATTTGAACGACGAGGTGAGAATCCTTTTCAAACTGAGTGTATTAATCTATCACTGTCATTGTACAACCCGCTTATTGTACGCACTGAAAGAAAAAAAAGTGGCCACTTAAAAACTCATTTTTCTTATTACTGTTGAAATAAATTCACTCTCCCTTTCTGACTTGAGTTAAGAGAGACTTATATCAAATGGAAGATATTTGTATTCAGTGGAACAAAGAGACCAATTAAATAAATATTTGACAAATTGCTATGAGCAAGAAGAGCATCCAATAATTTCAATGATAAAATGAATCATATCCTGTACCGTTCAATGATGGCTTAAGACTATTGAATTATTGAATAGATATCAAATTAAAAATAGAAAGGCTTCGAAAGTATGTTGTTTAAGATAGCTTTTTTAGCGCATTTTTTTGAAAAAAAGCGCTATTATATTCACTTTGGCTGTCTGGCTGGCTGGCTGGCTGGCTGGCGTGACGCAGAGTTCTCAGTAACTGTACTATTTACAGACTTGAAACTGGAACTAAATAAAAGCTACTATTTCGTAGGTTTGCACAAATTACTTTATTTCAAGCTCAGTGATTGTGGAAGATTAAATTATTCAATCACTTATTTCAAGTGGAACAATGCTCATAGATATATATGACATAAGGGATATGGCAACTAAAATTTATTAAAGTAGATAAAACTTAGTTACAACTTCCGCCGCTGGTGTCACTGTTATTATGTACAGTTGTCAAATCTGTCCGGGATTCATTCAATGACTTGTTTGACGCGAATTTGAATCTTATCAGAATTATTTAATATTATTGGATGAGATTTGTTCACTTTTGATGTATTTTTTTATATAGCTTTGATAAAGATCAAATTATTATTTTAAGGTACAGCACTTGACCTCCTGTCAGTCAATAACTGAACAATGAAGATTAAAAGTTATTTTTGAGTTTGTACATGCATGAATTATGTACCTATCAAAAAGTCAACTTGAAACTAGTACTAAATGGGAGCTGCTGTTTCGTAAGTTTGCCCAAACTGCTTGATTTCAAGCTCAGTAATTGTGAGAGATGTTAATTTGCGAAATCTCTGAAGTAACAAGCATTCATGAGCTGCCAAAAATGCGCTTTCATCATCTAGATGATTCTTCCACTTTTGTCATTTCTTTGTTGTATTCCACCAACAGTTTCTCAACCCTTGTATTATTTTTCTAACATTTTTTGTTTCGAAACTATTTCACAATTGTGCCAAGTTTCCTCAACCGCTAGCAGTTTATATCAACATCGCACTCAAATCGATTCAGTTTGCGCAATCCACACAAAATCTAATTTCATCATAAATAAACACCAGTCTGCTGGTCCATTGATCTTTCCAATTACACCCTGTTGTACGATTTTGTTGAATTCTCTTCCAGTTCCGACTGTGGAAGGATATCGTATATCGTAGCTGAGTTTATTTGTAATTCCGATCAGATGAGAATTGATATAATAAAAAATCTGACGTGCACATCACGTGACTTACTTGTACATCATTGGATATATATATAATCAAATACAGTAGGTCATTATTCTTATGCAACAAAATTCCTAAATACTGATTTCCAGAATTCTACGGCTTATAGTTCTGTATTTATGCGCAAAATTCCAGGATCGTCAAGTATAGTGCACTTTCGACTCATTCAATCTCAATGAAAATGGGATATGAGCATCTAGACAGTACTATCATCTTGAATACTGTTTTCTAATATTCTACGTTCAATCGTTTTGGATTTATGCGGAAAATTTAAAAATGTTTCGAGTAAACTGCACTCCCGGCTTAGCCGATCACAATCATAATGCAAGGTGTACAACTAGATGCTATAAAAGTGCTTTATACGAAATCTCAATATTCTGCGACTGATTATTTTAAATTTATGAGACAAATTCGAAAAGTCTGTAATATGAAGTGCACTTCCGGCTTAGTCGATTGGGACGAATGTAGGAGATGATCATTCGGATGCTACAGCAATTTTAAATACTGAATTCCAGTATCCTACGGCTAATCATTCTAGATTTATACGAAAAATTCAAAAAAAGTATCAGGTAAAGTGCGCTTCCAGTACAGACGATTGCAACCATAATGCGAAGTGCACATCAAGATCCTAGATCCTATACCCATCTTTTATACAAAATTCCAGCATTATACGTTTGACAAATTCTGAGATTTACGAGTTACGCACATACGCACATACATACGTACATACGTACCGACATCAAGCCAAAAAAAGTCAAAATGGATTCAGGGATGCTCAAAACGGATATATTCATCAAAATCTTGATATGTGAATTTTGTCGGTTCAACAATATTTCCTTTTACTTTAAGACCGTCAGATAGTCGTTGATTTCAGTGCCTTATTTTGTTTTTCATGCCTTCAAGAGGTTTGATAAGTATGTATATTTAGAGTTCAATGATGCTGAAATTAAAGCTGGACCGTGTAACCAACATAATAAAAATCAATTTTAAATTTGTATGAAAAATCATGTTCTGTTCCAATTTTGTCGCTTTTGTCATGCTTACAAAATGAAATTTTGAGATATCATTTTGTGATCCAGAACTGTTCCAACATGGATTTGGTAAATAGTTGGTAACTATCTTGATATATCAGGATTCAAGACAGTTTCAAGGCATTCCTCGGGTTATCCATCCTTTTGTTGCATGAGCAACTTTACGTTAGGAATGGCGTCATAGTTGAAAATCAGATCACGAGGTCACAGCATGTATCCTAATAGGTCAAAGTTCTAACTAATTTAATTTGAGGATGGCTGCTCAACCTAGTTTACAATCATTTTTTTTCAACCATTCAGATCTTGAATTGTTGCTCATGTCCTTCCAGTAATAATGTTTTTACTCACTTGTACTAAGTACAAGGGAGTATTGTGAAACCAACAAAACTTACCTATCGAGATTTTGATGGATATATGTGTTTTGAGCATCCCTGAATCAATTTTGACTATTTTTGGCTTGATGTCGGTACGTATGTTCGTGCGTGCGTGCGTAACTCGCAAATCTCAAAACTGGTTGAACAAATAATGTTGAAATTTCGTATTTAAGACTGGTATAGGGTCTAGTTATGTACTTTGTATTATAGTTCCAATCGTCTGTATCGGAAGTGCACTTTACTTGAAATTTTTTTCGAATTTTTCTAATAAATTTAGAATGATCAACCGTAGGATATTGAAATTCAGTATTTGAGC
The DNA here is from genome assembly GCA_963989225.1 of Dromius quadrimaculatus. Classification (NCBI taxonomy): domain Eukaryota; kingdom Metazoa; phylum Arthropoda; class Insecta; order Coleoptera; family Carabidae; genus Dromius; species Dromius quadrimaculatus. The sequence continues at coordinate 67,272,803 of OZ022324.1, read as the reverse complement.
TTGATGTTGTATCAGAATAATTATCTGCTATTTTTGTATGAATCAGCTCAGCCAGAAGTGCACTTTACTTGAAACTATTTTTAGATTTTTTGCATGAATCTAGAATTATCAGCCATAGCATATTGAAATCTAGTATTTGAACTTGTTGTTGCATCAAAATAGTTATCTACTATTTTTGTATAAATCGGCCAAGTCGGAAGTGCAGTTTATGAGTATAACAGACATCTACAGCCTCATTCATAGTTGGATAAACTGGGTTTAAACGTGGTTTATCTTTAGATCCGTTTTAACTCTTATTCATAGATGCTGTTTAAACCAGGTTTGAATATTTAAACCTTCTCGCACCCTAGTTTAAATATGTTTTAAACCTAACCTATCTCCCAAAAATCGAGAACTGAAGTGACATGTTATTATAAAAGTGTATATTTATTTTTATTAGATCCTGTAAAGATGATTATTGTTGTTACAGATATTCACTGTGTTAAATTATGTCATATTTTCATTAAAATCAGAAGAAGCAAAAATAAATTCTGAAAAATATTTCGTATAAAACCTCAAATTCACTCTATTTGAATGCGATATACACAATTGCAGCATATCAAGAAGTAGAAGATCTTTATGTAGCATTTGCATGTTGATCCTGATTTGAAATAATATAATTAAATACTTGACAAGATAAAATATATATCAAATAAGAAAATGACATGGAGATAGATAATAATTTATTCATGAATAATAATAATACTCAAGATAATAATTACTAGAACTATAAATTTTTTTGATCACAACAAAGAATTCAACAAGGATCTCTTCAGTTCCTATATAAATGAAATGGTTGGATACGATAATATAATAATCAATTGATATGATCATATTCCTTCGTTCTCAATCCAATCAGCAAAAATAACTATGAATTGGACTAAATCAAATAAGCAAACAATTCTTCTCACTGATTATAATGGAACAATCAGTAGTACATTTAAAACCATAAAATTCCGTCATAAGATCTTCTGCTTTTTACTAAGACAATTATAATAATTATCGTTATCAAGATTAGGATCTATTTTCACAGCTAAAATTATATGAATGATTGTTCATTATGTATTAGTAAGGGTTTTTAACTAAGATTTCTCCGACTCTATAATTTATGTTTTCCGGACTAATTTGCTCTATCGGTAGTCAAGTTCTCGTTCTGTTAAATTATAAACCATATCATAATCAATATTCCGTTTATTTATCTTCAGAAATTTAAAATTTGCAGCGACTGTGTCTAAAATTATTTCCATGCTCCATCTTCTCTTTCAGTTTTATATTCATCAATACATTTCAAAGCAAGTATTAATTTTTGTTTGTATATCTATTTTGTTGTACTGACCAATCGTTTATTCATTTTGACCTAATCAAATCAGCAAATATGATAATCCTAGTGAATAATAACTGTCAAATGTCAATGCATATCAAAAACAAACCAAAGCCTATGAGTCAGAATTCTTGAATCTGATTTAAACTCAGTTTTGTTGGACCTAGTTTAGAACTGGTTTAAATATCTTTATGAATTGATTTATGTAGACTAGGTTTAAACTAGGTCTAGTAAACCATGACTAAACCTGGTTTTATGTAGCTTACTATGAATAAGGCTGCTAGAATTTGCCATATCAAGCAATCAGTTTAATTGAAATGATAAGGTAGGCAATGATAATCTGTTGTCAATTTTATAATTTTGTTAGACATTTTACATGTCAAAATATTAAATCCAAAACGATTGAACGTAGAATATTAGAATACAGTATTCAAGATGATAGTACTGTCTAGATGCTCATATCCTATTTTCATTGAGATCGACTGAGTCAAAAGTGCACTATACTTGACGATCTTGGAATTTTGCGCATAAATTCAGAACTGTTAGCCGTAGAATCCTGGAAATCAGTATTTAGGAATGTTGTAGCATGAAAATGATGACCTACTGTTCCCATAGCCACCGACTAGCCGTGGAATGATGAGATGTTGTCTTTGATTATATATCCAATGATGTAGAAGTAAGTCACGTAACGTCCAGTTCAGAGTTTTCTTTTATATATTCACAGGATAAGCTCAAAGGTTTGTAGTATATCGAACAAACTTATCGATCTCATTTTGTTAGACCGTCATCAGAAGTTACTTCATGAAACATTTTGGAATTCTATCTGAAACATGGTTCTTTAAGATTTCATCAACAAGAAAAGCTCAACTTGAGTTGTGTCTCTTCATATTATAGGACTCCATCATTCCATTATTGAGGTCCCAGAGCTTGATTTGAAGTTTAGTTTAGTGGTATCAAATCTGTAACTTAACCAGAATGTTGAAAAAGTCATAATTTTGAGGGAACGGCGTTTAATGTATGTATGAAATGAGAATCACGAAGGCTGTAACATTCACAAAACTGGTAAATTTATGTTTTTTTTTCACAAAAAAGCTTCTGCGTATTCATGATTTCATAATGAAGAAAAATTCAAACGAGCACCGCAATTGCATATTCTAAAAATAGTAAAATATTCGCGATGTTGATGGTTCTTTTGCATTCCATGCAAATTGTTCCATGTAACAGACAGTTTCTGGCGTTGCTCCAGGCAACCACTGCTAGAGCACCGGTAACAGTTGCTGACATCTGGTGGCACTGAGTTAAATCCTTTTTTAAAAGCAAAAGTTTATGAACTTTGTCATGCCTATTGTCAAAATCCTGAAACATGTTTCGATTCAAAAACAAATTAAAGTCCGGAAGAGGAGGATCAATCATTTATCCATTCACGACATTCATCAGATTTCCTATTTTATTTATTACTATGGAGTTTTTTTCAAGTTGAGTGCTGGCACAGAATCCTATAGAAACTTTACCAAATCTTTTTTGAAGCATCAAAGAGCGTTTGAAACATTCCAAATCGTTCTATGATGTTCCAGAACGATATTCAATGGTCCAAAATAATCTATAGCGCATTGATACATCACCAGAGTATTCTAAAATATTTTGTAGTGTTTTGCGACTTGTCGGATTGTCCTAGAACACTCAAGAACATTTTTAAATGATCCAAAACATCCTAGATTGTTTGAGAATGTTTCAGAACGTCACACAATGTGCCAGAATGGTTTTAAGAGTTGCTAGAACAACCAAAAATATTTTAAGACACTCATAATGTTTCAGAGTACTTCAAAACGTTATGCAATGTTTCTATATATTCCAAAACTTTCCAGATTGTTTTATAATGTTCCATAACGTTATTCAATAGTCCAAAACAATCTAGAACGCTCTCAAATGTTAGCAGGATATTCCGGAATAATTTGGAGCGTTTTGCAACTTGTCAGACTGTTTCAGAACATTCAAAAACATTTAAGAATGTTTAGGAATATTTGAAAACGTCACACAATGTTCCAGAACGCTTTCCAAAGTCGCTAGAACAACCTAAAACATTCTAAGATATTCATAATGTTCCAGAGTACTTTAAAACGTTATGCAATGTTTCTAAATGTTCCCAAACAATCCATATTGCTCCAGAATCCTCTAGAATACTCAAAAGCACTCTAAAACGTCACTAGAACAGTCAAAAACAACTTAAAGCACTTTAGGATATTCAAAACGCTTTAGAACAAGGTTATGCAATTTTTCAAATACTCTAAGACAGATACAGAAAATCCCAACTCATTTCAGAACATTATACTATGTTCCAAAGCATTCTAGGAAGCTGCGGAATACTCCAGAATGCTCTAGAAAGCTACCAGAACACGTAATAGTAATCTAAAACACTTTAAGATATTCCAGATTGTTTTTTGATGTTCCATAACGATCAAAAACATCACCAAAACATTCCAAAATTATTAAGGTATTATCAAAACTTTCCGGAACAGATTAGAGCGCTTTGAAACATTACCAGAGTATTCCGGAATAATTTGGAGTGTCTTGCGACCTGTCGGACTGTTTCAGAACATTCGAGAATATTTTAGAATGATCCAAAACATTATAGATCGTTCGAGAATATTTTAGAACGTCACACAATATTCCAGAATGGTTTTAGGAGTTGCTATAACAATCCAAAACATTTTAAGACATTCATAATGCTGCAGAGTACTTAAATAGCGTTATGCAATGTTTTTAAATGTCCCAATACTTTCAATATTGTTTTATAGTGTTCCATAACGTTATTCAATGGTCCAAAACAATCCAGAATGCACTAAGACGTTACCAGAATATTCCGGAAAGATTTGGAGCGTTTCAGAACATTCAAGAACATTCTAGAATGACCCAAGACATTCTAGATTGTTTGAGAATATTTGAAAACCTCACACAATGTTCCAGAACGCTTTTAAAAGTCGCTAGAACAACCTTGATGATTAAAAAGCATTCTAAAACGTTGATAGAAAATTTCAAAATAATTGAGAGCATTATAGGATGTTCCAGAAAGCTTCAGAACAGTCTCTAATGTCTATAAAATTATTCCAGAACATTATAAAATGTTCCAAAGCATTCTTGAAAGCTGTGGAATACTCCAGAATGCTCTAGAAAGCTACCAGAACACCTGAAAGTAATCAAAAATATTTTAAGACATTTCAGACTGTTTCATGAAGTTTCGTTATGATCAAGAAGCTTTCCAAAACATTCCAAAATAATTGCGGTATCATCAAAACTTTCTGGAACAACTTAGAACGTTTTAGGACATGTTGAACAATTTCAGAACGTTATAAAATGTTTCAAAACATTCCAAAACACCCCAAAATGTTTCAGAGTACTCGACAAGTTCCAGAACATTTCAGACTGTCATAAAATACTCTAAATCGCTCTAAAATGTCACCAGAATAATTCAAAGCGTTCTAGAACACTTCACAATATAGCTTTGAAATCTTTGAACGCAACAAAACTCCTATTTTCTACGACATCTTTGTCATAGACACCTCCAAAGTATTTTTAACGTAATTTCTGACATAAAAATGCTATTGGACTCCCAATGAAACGTTCCAACCCTAAAATGGAACACTGACAGCTAAATAACGACAGAAATGAGTCATTTCCAATGAAATATTCGACCTGGATGATGAGCGTGATTATAGATTATCTCGATTTCAATCTCCTCGTGAAAAAAGTTCACAAAGTCTAACTTCAGTGAACTAATTTTTCTTTAAAAAGTTGACTTCTTCCGGCTCCTACTCTCCGAGCTTAAATTGCCTCCAGAACGCTACTCTCATAAAAAATTAAACAATTTTCTAATTCCTAGGAAATTATTTCTGTCAGAAAAGTTTGTAGCACACATTTAAGAATGAGCTTCAAAGTATCCTGAGGATTCAAAAGTGGCGCAATCGGTAGTACCCTCAAAATCTCAGTTTCTTCATTTAATCATCAGCGAAAGGGATTCCCAATTTTTTGCTGGAAGCTCCATAAAAATAATTGTGATATGTTCATATTTTTCAGCATCCAAAAAAACTGTTCCTTATAGCTCCCTTTCAGCTTCGCTTTGATGTTTATATCTCAGCGCGAATCTTGCACTGTGAAAAAATATTTGTTTACATCCATAGCAATGAATTGTGAGATTAATAATGCCAAACAAAGAGAAAACAAAAGTAATATATTTAGAGAACCTTTTGTGGCTCTTCGGGAACCTCAATAAATTTCTTGAACAATAGTCGGAGTGAACTTGTGTTTATCCTAAAAAGAATACGCAAAGTTCGTCCATTATACGCGTAATTACGTCCTACGAGAAACGATTCAGTTTGCATTGCATGAAAATTCATGGACAGCGCGCCGCGTAAATCAGCTTTATTGCCAAAAATGTAAAATTGAACACATTTCAATAATAATCTCAGCATTTGTGGAATATAGACTCTTTTATTGATAGTTTTCTATCTCGTTAGACTTAAAACCAAACTAGACTCTATGTAATTTAACAGCAAAAAAATCTATTATCTGAAGATGTATCAGAGGAGCTTTAATATAAAGTACTTGCGCTTCGTTTCCATCGGTTTGTGCAAACTGTTTCATTTCCTTTGGTACGTGATAATGCTGAGAGTATTTCTCGCACAACTGATTCAGCACAGTTCACTGACGTCACACATCGATAAAAGCTGAAAACCCGCATCGGAAAAATCACTTTTGCTGTTGAATCGATGCACTATGAAATAAGCTTTTGCCCTAGCACACAATTATTGAACCACAATAATAAGTTTTTATTTTGTTATCCTGTTTGCAGTTTTTATCTGTTGATCCAAATGAGAAAGATACAAAGCAACAAAGCAAGAGAAAAGTTTTTCAACGTTTTTCTACTATTCAAGTCTGCTTCAGTCTTTAATTAGATCTTTATTTGATAATCTCAGATCTGGGAGTTTTAGAGGATCTAATTTTTATTGAATCAACTCCAGAGTTTGAACGGCGTTCGTTCTTAATGAAAACCAAATATTATATTTAACGTTATATTTCAATGTTTCTATTGACTTATGCTTTTTGGTGTAACAAGTCCCATTTTGATTTGAAATATACACTTGTCCAAATACAGACTTTACCAATACTGCAGGGCAACAAGTTTCTTACAGTATCTTCCTTCTGTTAAGAGCAAATTAATTTTACAGTAGTGGCAGCCCATTGGAAAGTTTGCTGATAGTATTAGACCTTATTATTCGAACTGAAACTTTCTCTACTCCTAATAAGCATGAAGATTTGCGGTTTTTGATTGTGGAACATCGGCTGTACTGAAAGGACATAGACTTAGATCCTCTTGAGATTCTGTCGTCTGGTAAGAAATCGTTCAATACTAGCAGTGCTGTCTTCTTGTGTCGAGCTACAAGGGGCACTTTGTGTCGCTACTCCTGCAAAATCAGTAGTAATCTGGGACTTCTAACAGACTTGAATAAAAACGTGGGCCACATTTGAAATATTTATTTGGGTGGGCTAAGGAACACATTTTTCTTCACAAGGCGATCTCATTCAATTATACAGTCGCTATATACAGGGTGTATCACGGAAAGTGAAACATAGGCATTTAACATGGGAAATCAATTTTTCCCTGCGCATTGCTCTCCTAATTATTTCAGACAAAAAGTTTCAAATGGATATAGTAAAACAGAAATTTCTGCATCCGAATCAATAAAAAAAATATTTTGGCAGCCTTATAACAGCAGAAATAGAATTTGAAAATTCACAGAATTACAGCTAATCGTATAAGCCATGGAATCAGAAATAAGAGACGAACAAAAGCATAATGCTTTAAACGTCAAATTATTATTATTCATTTTGACAAATTGTAATATTGTAATAAAAGATCGATATAAAAGTTATTCTCAAAAATGAGTAACTGAGGAAATGAGGAAAAGTTAAAAATAATTAAATGGTATTATTCTGGCAATAGTTTACGGCAAATTCGTGATTATATTAGTAATCTTTGGCGAAATCATGATATTCCGGGGATGGCTACCATTAAACGATTCATTACCAAGTTCGAAAAAACAGGTACACTCAATTGCAAGAAAGAGGAACAAAATATCGAGAACTACAATGAAAATGAAGAAAATGTTCTTACTTTGATAGAACTAGAACATACAATGAGTGTAAGAGAGATTTCCAGGGAACTGAATATTCATTTTATGACAGTTCATAGAATTCTCAAGAAACATAAATAAGTTCCTTTCAAATTTCGAAATCATCAACATCTTTTGGAATGAGATTTTGAAGTGCGTGCATCATTCTGTGAAATAATGATGGAGAAGTCAAATTATGATAGAGACTTCTTAAGGAATATTTTATTCTCAGATGAATGCACATTTACCATGAATGGCGAACCCAATGGTCATAATTATCGGTATTGGTCCAAGAATAATCCGTATAATGTTATACAGTCCCGGACACAATATCGACAAACTGTAAATGTATAGGCAGGAATTTTAGGACATCAAATAATAGGCCCGTTCTTTATTACAAGAATAAATTCGAAGTCGTATTTGAATTTGGTAATGAATATAGTTGAACCAGAAATTGCCGAAACAAATAAAGAAAATGTGTGGTTTCAACATGATGGCTGCCCTGCACATAGTACAACAGAAATTGGGGAATATCTAAATCAAACATTTCCTGGAAACTGGATAGGACGAAGAGGACCAATTAACTGGCCACCACAGTCGCCTGATTTAAATCCGTGCGATTTTTCTCTTTGGGGTCATTTGAAAACTAATGTTTATAAAAGAAGATATCAGAGTATAGAAGAACTTGAATATGCTATAACACAAGAATGTCAAAAAATAAATAATATAGGCAATTAAATAACGTTCGGCAAAGTTTTTACAATAGATTGGGTTATTGTTTAGCACAAAACGGAGGATTATTTGAGCATCTATTATAATTTGAGAATTTAAGAATATTTTGAGTTTGTTGTAGTTCATATTGTATTTAATTTGTTGCATTATTTAATTGTTAGTGTTACTTTATTTTATTTCATCAATCTTAAACAATAAATCAAATTAAACCAACCATTATTTACCATCATTATTATTAGATTTTTATTTAGAAAATTGATATTCACTACCTACGGAAGATATCTATTCTGACAATCATCATTCTGACACTGACGTATTGAACGTTATGCTCAGGGAGTACCGGGAGAGAGCACTCAATGTTAATAATTTTGCGCATGAAAATAGTTGCGCCCCTTGCCACATGAGGTCTCTGATAACTATGTTACCATGGTTTCCAGTCTAAATTAGTATTTTGAGGTTAGATCTATTAATAGAAAGAAATCACAAAACTTTTTCTACAAAAATACATGTATTATAAATGTCTGTACATGTAAATCAATCTCAACGACAAAATATATGTACAAATATCAGGTTTTGAGATAAAATATGAAGTTACTTTATCCATGAAGTATGATCCAATTGTAGTCAATAAATCCGCAGTTGTAAAGTATAAAATTTGTATTAAAAACGTTATGAATCAATGACTTTGAATAATCTTTTTTTGTATAATGCCTTCTCTAACTGTGGATCATACCTTAGAATAAAATTACTTTACACATTATTGAAATACATTGAGTAGCTTACAAACTCAAAATTTAATAGTTATTTTATGCATTAATTTTGATTCAACTTTGTAGTTATTGAATAAATTAGTGATTTGAGCTAAAACGTCATAATAGGTCAATTACTTCTAAGTGTCTATCCTCAAAAAATGTTTTTTCATTTGTGGGTCATACTTTCTGTTGAAATTACTTTTCACAGTATTTCAAGTTCATTGTGAACAAGACTAGAGAAACATTTAACATAAATGGTCAAAACAATTCGAAATTATTTTATTGAAGTATTAAATTTTATAGCCATTTTCTCAAAAGAGCTCATACTAAACTAACTCACAATTTTGGATTAGTGAATTCTCTTCTAATTTAGGTTTTTCAAATACAATCTTAAATCACTTATGGTGATAAATGAGCAATATATATGAACTAGAATGGGTTTTAACAACAAAACTGAAAAAAATAGGACAGGAAAATCACTAATCCAAGACTGTAGACCAGTTCAAATTATTTTGAGACGTGTAATTAATATAGAAAATGAATAAAAGAAAAATATCATTATCTCGAAGTATTTTATAACAAAATTACTGAATTTTTCCAATTTACTTTGAGCTAAAGTGACGTTTTGCATTTTTTTTCACTATATCTGAACATAAATTAAACTGATTCAATTTTACTGAATTTAAGATTTTCTTCCCACAAATATTACTTTTCTTCTTGATTCTACTTCCTTTATATTGACTGGCAAGTCTTAGCATTTTCGTGGAGCATGAACTTATTGCGAGTATGAATTTATTGATATTTCTTCGGCTGCCTGAATTCCGAAGTAACATCAAGACTGAAGAGTATTACTCTTTCTTGGTTCTATATGATATAGACAATAATAGGAGCATCTTCCGTTACAAATAATTTTCAGTTCTAGCACCGTTCAAATATTGCAGCTGGAAAATTCTCATCAATCTCCAATGCTTCTTATATGTTCACTGTTCGAAATTCCAGGTATTTGTGAGGTCCAAAAAATGATTTAGTTCAATATCTGACATTGTGGTAGATCTAAATCTTGTGTGTAATAATGCCATAGCACTTATAGAAAACTGCAGGCCGCAGATTGGAACTAGTGGATGTACGCCTAGAATAATTATGATTTTTAATAAATGAACAAAAAAATATTGAGCAGACTTACAATTTACTTGTTGTATTCACTTTTTAATAACTTCTTGTAGCATTTAACTATTAAAATCAGTAGAAAATCTCAACTAAATAATAATATTTGCATTGACAAACATTTTTTCATCTAAATCAACATTTGTTCAAATTTTTTTCAACGGTAACTAAGATTCAAGATTCAAATAAAATTGAAAAATAGGTGCGCCCCTTCCCGCTAGGTGGTAGTAGCTAAGCGCCAAATTCTCTCATCTGAGTGATCTCTCCCGGTACTCCCTGGTTATGCTTTTGTTCGTCTCTTATTTATAATTTCATAGCTAATACTATTGAATGCATTTCCGTGAATATTCATATTTTATTTTTGCTATCATGAAGTAGCCTAAATGATTTTTTTTTTATTAAGTCGGTACAGAAATTCAGCTCTACAATATCCATTTGAAATTTTTTGTCTAAGATAATTTGAGGAGCAATGCGCACAGAAAAACTGATTTCACATCCTGTATATGCGCCTCATATTTATTCCAGTCTGTTGAAGTCTCAGATTAATATTAATCACCCTAACGCAGCCACCCAAAATACCTCCTAGCATCCGATACGGAAAGACAGCACTGCTAGTATTGCACTATTTCTTACCAGACGTCAGAATCACAAAGTCTAAGTTTGTGTCCTAATTATCATCAAACTATTCGAAAGTGAATAACAATAACAAACTACCATTCTGTCATAATCAGAATAAAGTTCATCCAAGTGATAATTAACTAGGCTCTGCTAGTATAAGTTGATTATTGACAAGAAATTGGAATTGGTAGTAAACTACAGATTTCATTTGGTCTTCAAGAACACTTTCCAAAAACTGTAGCATTTTCATCGGATGAAAAAGTGCAGAGGATTCATCTTACTAGAGAATGTGCTGATTTTGTCTCAAAAATGCATAAGCTGATTTGTCGTACGACCTTAAGATGGCCTGTTAATGGATCCAGACATATGTGCTACCACAATGCGAATGGACCGACATGTAATATAAGTGGAGAGACAGCCTTTTGGAACTCCTCAAAAACTGCAGCATGATCGTCATAATGCCACAGGGATCCTGGCCAAACGATGCTAAACCAATTGTAGAAGTCTGGTTTGACTTCATACCACATTGTAAAGACCAAGGCGAATGTTTGGAAGAAACTGGGGTCTATCAACAGCAATGACCCACTGGATTTACTTTGTTATGGTTAAACCAATTATAGAATACGCCAGCATTGCCTGGTGGCAAAGAACATTGACGAAGCACTGTCAGAATACACTAAGCAGGGTCCAAAGACTGACCTGCCTAAGAATTACGGGAGCTATGTCAACTACACCAAAGGCGGCGATGGAAACCCTGTTAAGTCTACCTCCATTACACTTAGCTGTAAAAGCGAGAGCACTTAGCTGCGCATATAGAACAATAGTTCACTCAAAGAAGAAAAAATTCAGGGAAGGACACTCCAACATTTTAGCAGAGATGGATAAGCATCCCATTCTACAGATGGTGCCTGACCGAATTAGTATTAAGCATTACCAAAACCTACAGGATAGAAGTTCCTGCAAGGGATGATTGGGAGCAAATAAACAAACCGGTAGACAAAAATGACATCGTCATCTATACAGACGGCTCTAAGACCATTAATGGAACTGGAGCAGGAATACATGGAGCAAGAGGACTGAGACACAACCAATCGGTTGGACTCGGGACAAATGCGACAGTATTTCAAGCCAAACTGTACGCGATCGCGATCAGTGTACAGCTACTACTGGAGAGGAACTATAATAGGAAAATCTCCATAGTTACAGATAGCCAAGCCGTTTTAAAAGCATTAGAGTTTTCAGAGATAAAATCTGAACTTTTCCTAGATTGTATTGGTTAATATGGGTACCCAGGCATTCAGAGATTGAAGGAAACCAGGTAGCCGACCGCCTAGCCAAGTACGGGACAAATCTGCCTTCAATCGGGCCAAAACCTGCTTGCAGTATTTCTATGGAAAGAGGCAAACAGGAAATAAGAACAATGCTCCAGCAATGGCACAAAATCTACTGGATACAATCACCAGGGCAGAGACAAGCAAGGCAAGACAAGAAAAGGACAGACAGCCTACTCACCATGAGTAGGAATAATGTCAGACAAATAACAGGACTAATAACAGGACACTGTGCAATGAATAAACACTTACATACTTTGAGATTGAAACAAGAACCAATATGCAGGGGCTGTGGAGAAAAGGACACTGAACACGTAATATGTCACTACGAGGTGTTTATTGCCAGCAGACATAGTTTTCTAGGACCGGAAAAACTGCTCTTGTAGAACTTAAAGAGTTAAATCTGAAGAAAATCCTTGACTTTGTTAGACAGACGGGACTCCTATCAGAGGAGTAAAATACAGAGGGTACAGTAGGCCAAAAGGCCGCAGTACAGGGACCTATGAGACAAATAAATGTCAAATAATAAAGCGCTTGTACTGACCTACGTCAAAGTAAAGTAGGCCAACCAGCAATTCAATGACGCTACCTCTTGAGGGCATGTTCTGTTAACGGATAAGTCCAGGCTCTGTATCCATGGTGACAGCCAAAGTCAGAGAGTATTCAAGTGTGCAAGGAATGGGTTACTGCCACAGTATATTCAGACGGTGGTTCCATGTGAAACTGGAGGTGCTATGGCTATCTACAAGTATGCTGTGTACAATCACGACTTCATTGGACTTCAAAATTTATTGCTTTAAGATAAGGATGCTCCTCCGCACTGAGCAAGAATGAAGCTACAGGCTCTCGATGAGCTGTGTATCAACCACTTTGTCCTTACACCATTATCTCCAGACTTTAATCTGGTGGAACATGTATGGGCTATGTTTCAAAGGTAGCTGGATAATCATGTCCGCATTCTATAATCCCAGGACAGCTTGCAGAAGTAATGCCTATACTGTGGAATAGAATACCACAGCAAGATATTGGTAGCAAGAATAGTGCTATAGACTCTCGTTTAACTGCATATTACCAACTTTGTCCTTCCACTATCATCTTTAGACTTGAATATGTATGGAATATGCTTCAGAAACATCTAGATAATCATGTTCCGCATTCTACAATCCCAAGACAGCTTACAGAAGTATTACCTATACCGAGGAGTAGAACACCACAGCAATATGTTAATAACTGCATTTTGAGCATTCCAACAAGATTCCAAGCAACCGTACAAGCAAGAGGAGGTGTTACCAGGCACTGACACTGAAAAGCACATCGATGATACTGCGGTACACTCAACTGGAAACTCAAACTGTTTTCGGCAACTTGTTATATGACATTTTTCATTTTTGTCTCCACTCAAACATATCGATATGATGATCTAGAAGAACCGTTTTTCAATATGCTCATTTACATAAACACAATTCTATTCTATAGTTTTCACTTTGTATTCTGGCAAACTCCTCATCTTTTTCAACTCTCTCGATGCACCCTTATTACTGATCTGTCAATTTCTAACAATCAGGGTTCCCAATAGACAGCCCTTCTTGGAGAGGTTACCAGTGTGGTTGAACAGTTCCACTATACACCTCTTGACTCCATTACCAGATCCTCGTCATCAAGTGTATTTTATGGAATACTTGTCAAAACTAAGCAAAGAAGCTCAGACTCGTAGGGGCTACTGTTAAAGAGTTCCACTGTCCACCTCCAAACTCCATTATAAGACCCTCGTTACCAAGCTCAAACAATCATAGTATTAATCAAGGTTTGTAGGCTTTCACGGCCGGCGATATTATCCGATGATGAAGCTTCCAGGCTTATTGGCCGTGGTTGATTGGCATTTCTACCTGATGTTTTATCAGCTCCTGTTGGTCACAGTGAGCCATCGAGGAGAACACCTCAATCGCTACCACACCGCCGCCTCTGAAGATGTCAACCGTAGGAGTTGGTGAAACGTTAGGTACAAATACCAATCGGCCAATAATCTCGACAACTTCATCATCGGATAATCATAATGTTGTGTTATGACGGGAACTTATTGTGTGTGCAGTTTCATAAGAATCGCTTCAGTATGTGGAAGTGGTTGGAAAAGCTGTCAAAAGATTTGAGACCAAGATAGTCCTTCAAAAAAGTGTTGGTAATAAATAAGCTAAAACTAGAAGGAGTTACTAATAACTGTTGAAGAGTTCCACTGTCAACCTCCAAACTCCATCATTAGACTCTTGTTACCAAATTGAAGGTATCATAGTGTTGTTGTGTCACAAGAGCTCAGTTTCATAGTAATCGCTTTAGTAGAAGTCAAGATGATGTTACCAAAGATACGATGCCACAGCTCTTCAAGCAAGCGTTGGTGGTATGTTGCAAATCAGGACAGGAGTTGGTGCAATAAATAGAAGGTCTTATAGGCTCTCAATACCGTCCAACTGTTCGATGAAAAAATGTCCTCAATATTGAAGAGTATAGATTTCTGAGTTCTACATCTTGGCTCGAAACATTTTAATCGAGAAGTAATGCGGGACAAGAACTGGGGTGTGCAAGATAAGCTTGTAATAATGCATGTGGATTCCGAGAACCGCGAAAGTTATGAGATCGGATAGATCAGACACAAATAACCACACTGGAAAAGCAATTTGGAGGTACTCTGTTTGTTCGACGATTTTTTCCTCTGCTTACATTTTTATTGATATACCACCACAGAAATCTTATGTGGGATAGTAAGAACTATCATTCAAATGTTGCAAGCACCAAATTGCTGTCAAAGGTTCCAGCTGCAGGAAGAGGCAGTCGACACCTTCATAAATGTAATTTTGTCAATACCAGCAAACAAGTTCGAATGTTTCAAGTGACATAACGTCACTCATTATCAGCTACAAGAAGTTTGGACGATGACTTCAGGTTTGCTAATCGTGTTAAAGTAGTTACTACATTTATTGACCAATGAGCTAATAAGGCTTGAGCTTTGTAGCTCAATTCTTTCTAAGGCAAAAAGTAGTTAAGGATTATTGAAATTCTCATCCGGAATTTACAATATTACTTATTTTTCCACAAAAATGCTTTTAGCAACTATTCAGTGCATTTTGTATCCAATTTATACAAAATTTCATAATAAATCCATTAACCTATCTTCTTATATGGATCAAGTTTCATTAATCATATAATTCCAGTCTAGATTATTTTTATTCGTAACAAACAGCAGCCACTAGCTCGCCAGCATCATTCACAAGAGCGGAATGTATACAGCAAGGAAATTAATATATAATGAATTAAAGTCTCAAGTAGCATCATGTAACATTCAAGAGTAAAAACTGTAGCTGGATAAATTATTCTCTCGAGATTTTTCAGCGTGTTTACTTGCTCCATAGTAATTTTTGTATGATGCAGCTCCAAAGATTTGGATCATTGAATTAAATGTTTGGTCAAATATTTTTATTCAAATGTCATGAAGAGTGATTGAACAGCAGTTAATTCCAATATTATTTGTTGCAGTGGATGTTTCGGCGCCAGGACCCGCGGCCCCTGGCTTTACAGACACAGTTCCAGATTTTTCTGGACCTATCCACAATATCACTGTAGCTGTGGGACGAGAGGCCATTCTTAGTTGCAGTGTGACAGATTTGGGGCATTACAAAGTAAGAGATTCATTCCAAACTGTTTCCTGATATTTGAGGCAGCACAACTGCAAATCCTGAAAAAGGAACCAAACAGACAAAATCAGAAAGTGCTCTTTCAATATTTTGATTCATTCTCAGAATATTGCCTCGTCAGTTGTGTTGAAAGATATACAATAACAAGTTTTCTATATTTCCTTTGTTCGATAACAAAGTTATTCTATTTATTCTAGTTCTCTTTTGTTTGAAACTTTTGATGTAGTGTTTCAATTTTTGCTGGGAATAACTTTCCTGAAAAAGATTTCATGTATTTATGCATTCATATAAAACATCAAAATAGATTCACTTAGAATAATGTCTTCCAACCATATGTTGATTTCCAGAAAGGGAGTCGTGTGTCTTCTATTATATTGTCTTGATTTACGAAATGTTGAGGAATGTTCCATATTCACATGAAGTAAAATATGCAGGAACAAAAATGATTTCATTCATTTATCCACAGTTAGTATGCGGAAAGCTCGAGGATGAAGACAAAAGCTTAGTGGAAATTTTATGCAAATGTAATATTTTTTGTTCAAGTAGTGGCGAAACCTGCCTTCTGTTCCCCAAATTTCCATGTTTGCTACAAATTAAATATCACGGCACATATCTATGCCGTACTAGTCCGGTTTAAAATTGCATTTCACATGATAAAGTCTTGTTTTGATTTCGCTACTTTTTAATATGCAGACAGTTTTTTACGCCTCTTGAAAAATCATATTGTCATTGTGATATGAAGCCAATTTTATTGCAATTCAATTTTTCGTACATGAAACCGCACAGCTCAACCCACATATAATAAATCGTCGACTACGCTGAATCTATCCAATCGGACACTGAAGTTTTGAAATTCAGTAAAATACATGGGTATTATTACTGACTGCAAGCTTCATTGGGCTCTACACCTGATCTGGAAAATTGTAAAAGTCTGCACCTCCTTTTGGTTTATTGCAGTACGGTCGAGCAATAGGAAGAGATGGATGCTTCAAACCTAAACTCTTTTTGTGGATCTGTACAGCTATCATCAAGTCAGACAACATCTGAAAAAGAAGAAGTCAAAAGAATAGCATGCCTATTAGCTACCAGTGCGACTCGTACTACTACTAAAGCGGCCATGGAAGCTCTTCTATGTCTTACTCCTCTCAATCTTCACATAGAGGAGATGGCACTACACCAAGAGCAAGTAGCTATCATTGTTCTATTCTTCAGGAGGCAACTGTTTTTGCCCCTTAACTACGAATGACTTTGGACATTATGCCTCCAAAATCTATCCTTAATATGCTCCATCGAATTAACTCACATAAGGTCTGAGTAATAAAATCATAACCTATTCGTACCTCTTGGCACTTACACCACTGTTTTTCAATCATTCTGCAAAGCGTAATAATTAAAGAGCTTGGGGTTCAAGACAAAGTAATCAGCAAGGCAAGTTGGCAAGCTTTCAGTGACTGAGCTTGTTGCACTCTGTAATCAATCTCTCATGGAGTTTTGTAATGTCGTCGACTCATCGTACTTACATGGGTCAAGATACATATTGGGAATGAAGGTAACTGCGGTCGAATACGAACTGAAGGATCAATATGGACGGTATTTGGAGCAATTATATCACCAAAAGTGAGTCCCATTGCCAAAGTCATAATTAAATCAGTGAATAGAATCTTCCCTTCATTGTGATGATGCTCTGGCAAATGCTGTAAAAATGAGTCCCGGGCTACCTTGGCCAGAAATATTCTGGACAAATCAGCAATGTCCATGAATGGATGCACTTGTATTTGAACTGGTTCATCTGGGCTTTAGGGTTGTGTGGTTGTATCTCCTGTTGGAGGTGTTGTGGTATTTCCTTAAGAGTTTGTGCGTGGTTGCTGCTGAGAACGGAGGGACGGACCGCCAAGAGTTCTAAACCATCCCTGTAAAGTATTGTAGAGTGGATTAGGAAACTGGTTATTATTCTGATGTCTCCCACTGCTTTCCGTCCCGCCAGTATTTGGGCTTGCTGCAGGTGGTGGTGCCGCAGAATACGTCCTGCTGCAACTCTCCTCATTCGAATTTGATCCGAATTGGATGCTGCGTCAAATGAACATGAAACCTTGAAGTTGATCAAGCCTGCGTGGCTGTCATTGGATGCGTCTGAGTGTTTTCTCTGGCTTGGGAGTTGACATTACTGCCTCCAGTTTACGATTGCGCAGTACTTGTTTGCTCTGTTTTGGAAAACGCTGTGGTTGATGACTGAGAAGATGGTTGGTCTGGCCGGCTACTGCTTGGAAAATTGAATAAAAGAAAAGGTAAATGCAGAATACTGTTCTCGTTTACCTTTTGCTACAACTCTAAATCATATACACAAAATCCCTTGTCAAGGGGCAGAAAAAATATCTACCACTGATGAATTTGATGCTTTTCTTGAAAAAACAGAGTGAATATCATAAAGTATCTACTCCATACCATCCTTCAACCAATGGGCAAGCTGAGAGGTATGTAGAGACAACGGAAGATGCGATTCGCAGAATGTTTAGCACTCCAGGAACGTTAAGAAGAGATATTGACGAATTCTTCCACATTCAACAACCGGACTGTCACCTTCACAGTTATTCATAGAACGAACTCTCTGGACACGCGTAGATCTGGTACGACCAGACTCAACGATGACCAAATGGAAAGCTCGTTTCGCACCTTCAAACTATTTCAACAGGTTTACTTCCTCTCAGGCAATGACCACATGGATAAGTGGATTCCAGGAACAATTCTTCAACGTCTTAGGGATCTGCATCATCAAATTGACCATTTTGGTACTGTATACAAACGTCATGTTGATCAAATTCTTTCATCTCGAGAACATGTCCTCTTCCAGAAGATTAAGGGGAACCCTATGAATCAGCGTGTGAGTCTATTGGAACTTTTAGAACCACCAGGGCCACTAGTCCAGAAATGTCGGAGGTTCCAGCACCAGTACGATCACAAATCGGTTGCGTAAATCTACGGAGCTATATACACCTTGAAACTTATCATTTCCAAAAGAGGAGAAACAGGGCTCAGCCTCTTTGCCCTACGGTTTAGAGCCAATGCTCTCGCTGGCCTATCACAACCTTATCAAAAATCCCACTTCTGAAAAACTCTTGAGCCTCTTACAAACATGTCAGTCAGCTCCCAAACCAAATTTGAAGTTGGCTGACAATCTCATTCGACTCTCCAGGAACAGTCTTCAAATTATTGTACTGGACATTGCCGACTAGATAAACACTGTATGAAAATTGTTGCCAGTCCTCTCTGCAGAAATTGTGTGGAAGATAAAACCATCGAGCACATTCTCCGTCATTACCATGCTGAGGAGCCTCTGGCCTAACATAGCCTTCCTTGCGAGTGTTGAATGGCTTCAAGATCTGTAATAATGAGGCACGCTCGTTCGAAGAGTGTACCTACCCCTTTATATCCAGATTCAGATATGCGGGTTATATCAGTTGCTTATATCTGAATCCATTTGACTATAAGGCTTTAAGAATGGCGAAGAGAGTGATGTGATTTGAGCGCGATGTAGAAGAGCCCGAGGTGAAAAGGACCTCGACCTAAACAGGAACTCGCGAACGAGAGCGATCATCTTCTTGATTGGTACCGACCTCACCTGGAGTTAGCAAAAGAATGCAAGGGGAGTCATTTCAAATAGATTGCCGTACCAAGCATACTATTAATCATAGCACGAATACGTCGTCTGAACGATGGTAATTACCCAGCTTTGGGAGAATGAGATGCTGGCAGTGTGGTCAGGAAGGACATCTTTGAGCAGATTGTTGTACAAAGCGCACTGTCGATTGTGGCACGAACACATATTGTTAGGAAGGATCAAGTTTGCCATCCATTGACCTCCAAGTGCAAAAAATTCGAACCAGTCCAACCGCGGAAGGATTTGTGGAGTGTATACCGCGTGACGATGATTGTAATAACTGCCGTGAGCAAGGAAAACGTCAGCAATACGTGAATGTCACCAGAGTAGAAGAATGGGAGCAAGATGGATCCGTATTATCGATGCACGAAGTGCGACAAGCTCAACAGAATGATATCGTTTTGAAGCCGATCATAAACCTGATTTCCAGGAGACATCCGCTATGGATCCGATCACCAAGGCCTATTTGGCACAATGAAGTTCTCTGAGAGTCAGACTCGATTTAATACACTGACTATGGGAGAATTCCGATGTAACAGTACAATGTGGGCTCCCCGTTCGAGAGGATTACCGTGGACATACTTGAACTTTTGCCTATTACTGGACAGGGAAACAGGTACAGGTTGTTGTCATGGATTATTTCACCAGTAAGAAGTCAGGAAGCTGAAACAGTTACGGAAGCCCTTATTGAGAACGTGATCTCAAGATTCGGAGTACCGTTGGAGTTACACTCCGATCAATGCAGAAACTCTGAGTCCGAAGTT
This sequence comes from Dromius quadrimaculatus, assembly GCA_963989225.1. NCBI lineage: Eukaryota > Metazoa > Arthropoda > Insecta > Coleoptera > Carabidae > Dromius > Dromius quadrimaculatus. The sequence goes on along the minus strand of OZ022324.1, from coordinate 67,252,577 downwards.
TTCAAATGCGTAATGAGGATTTTGGGCATTGGCAAAACGAGAGCTACGGCGCTACACCCATAGTTTGATGGCATGGTACGATTCGGGATTATTCAGAAAAATTCGTCAACGAACACCAAGGTGACTGGAATAAGAAGATTCACCTGTGCCTATAAGCTTACAGGTCGTTAGTTGATGAATCCATCCAGTCCACACCAGCCAAGTTGATGATGGGTCTGGAGCTGCGGTTACCAATGGTTGTTGGACATCTATGTGAAGACAACGAGTAACAGTTGCCGGAATTGGACAGCCATCTTCAGGACAATTTAAGGAGCGTCCGTGAATCCGCACGGGAGAACATATAAGCTGCCAGCGACACAATAAAGGGCCTGCAAGCAAACGATCCCAAGTTCCAGTAGGCGATAGGGTGTGGTTCTACAACCCTAGGAAAAGAAGAGGGAAGTGTCCCAAATTGTAGAGAGACTGGAAGGGTCCATACGAGGTCATAAAAAGCTTGAACGACGTTGTATTTCGGATACGGATGGGCAGAAACGACAAACCAAAAGTCGTTCATGGAAACAGGTTGTGGCTTTACCTAGGACGAGATTCTGAGATCACCGAGGACAACGAACCATGAGGGGGAGCAGTATCACAAAGAAGAGTAACTGTGAGCGATATTGTGATCATACGAGTTCATAAAATAAATGTTTTCTCACACTTTTTGCAATGTTTTTCTTCTGATTCGTCAACAGTAGTTTCTTTCTTTTTCTTACACTTTTTTTTTCTGTGTTTTGATTCATACTCATCAAAAACAACACCTTTCATTGGTAAAGAATTTGCTTCTTTTTCATTTTCCTGAGTAGCTGCATTTCTTGTTCGATTGTGGATAATTTACTATTTTGTTTTAACCCATGCTGAACTCCTTTGTGAGCTGTCCTCCCGCTATATACAGCAAATAATTCTTTATCAGTCCTGTTAGACTCTCTAATATTTTCGTTGACATCTTCTGTAGTAAGGCTGTCTTTATTTTTGTTTTGTGATCAACTACACCTGTTACAGTTAATTCACACGCTCGTTGATATATCGGTGTTTCCTTATTCATAATGATTTTCATCGACATCCTGGTGTTTTTTGAATTTATAGCAAGAGTGTACTCATTCACTAATCGATTCATTTCTTCTTTATAATTTTTATTTACAACATCAACATTTACTTCTTCACTTGTGATATCAGAAATATGCATGAATATTTGTGAAAAATCTTCATCTCAGTCATCTTCTTCTTCGTCTTGTATTTCAGTTAGAGCTTGCAAATTCTTCAACTTATCACAAATATTTTTTACCAGTTTATTTTTGTCCGCGTCATGTCAAATGGCAAAACACTTGTCACAGTCATTAAATCAGCTACAGAAAAGTTATTATTTATGAAGTTTAACTTTGCTTTATGCTCTTCGCTATCTTTGTCAAATGTAAAGCCCGAAAATCTCCGCCCTACAAGTTCGATCTTCCTCAATTTCGTTAATAAGTTTATAAATCAACTTGATTGTTTTGAATTTTGCATTATTTATCTTCCCTTTGTCGTCTAAAACATTGTTCTTCACTGTCAAAATCTTGCACATACACTTGTCAATGTCAAACGTCAGCACTTTTTTCTGATATCTCCGCTCACTTCTTTTCTTTATTCAATTTTCGTCTTTCTTCACAAAATTATTGCATCTGTTCAAATTCCAAGTTATTACCATTATTATCAAACAACTTGCCACACTTTTGCTTCCTATCCCGGACGAGGCCCCAATATTGTAGGTTTTATTTCAGTGATTGAATAACAATGATAGGATATATTATTACAAAAATGTGGTTCATACATAAATAGCTTACATGCAACATAAATTAATTGTTTCTCTTTATTTCTCCCTGCCATCTTATTTCATATACATATCTTCCTGCAAACCTTCTCTGGATCCTATATAAATATTTGCACTGTAATCTGATGATAGATTATTCACTTTAAAATTAGTGTCAGTAGTGGGGTCCTGAGAAATTGGGCCAAAATAATTTGAGGTCCGGACGACGGAGAATGGATTAGGTTGCAGTGTTGCGAAATGTCTGAAATTTGGTTGGAACTGTTGTAAAAATGCCCAAGACGAGAAGCACGGCCACCAGCGAGATGCAAGATCAGCTGAAGATGATGATGGAATTCAGGAAGACGACAGGAGCTGATGCAGTCCATGGAAGAAAAGATGGCCGAATCTACGGACGGTATGAAGGTTATGGAGAAGAGAATGACTGAATTCTTGGAAGGTATTAAGATAGGGGTAGCTTAATCAGTAGAAGAGACTGAAGCAGAAGAGATGAAAATAGTGGAAGAATCAACAGTTGAGATGGCTACAGAGTTGAAAAAGATTCCGGAGAAGAATGAAATGACAGGATAAATTCAGGAGATTCAAGAGAAATTTCATGGAAAGTTCACTGAAGTAGAACTTTATGCCGTGCAAATTAAACATCAAGTGAGGCAAGTTGAACAGGATTTAGAAGCAAGATTATGGAAAATCCCATTTCTGAAAAACTCTTGAGTCTCTTGCCAAATCAGAAGTTGGCTAACCATCTCATTCGACTCTCAAGGGACAATCTTCGAATTCTTGTAGGTACCCTAACTGGGCATTGCCAACTAGATAAACACATGCACCGTTTAAAAATTGTTAACAGCCTTCTTTGCAGAGGTTGTGTAGAAAATGAAACCGTCGAGCACATTCTTTGCGATTGTCCGACTCTCTCTTCAAATGTTGCGGAGCTTCTGGCCTAGCAAGGCCAGTTTGAGCGTGACTCCTACTGTGCAGACTTGCCAGTCTTCTTCGCGAGAGTTGAAGAGCTTCAAGGTCTGTAATAGTGAGGCATCCTCAACCTGTCAAACGAATAATGTTGAAATTTTGAATTCAAGTCTAGGGTCTAGTTGTGCACCTCGCATTATGGTTGCAATCGTCTGTACCGGAAGTGTACTATTCTTGACAGATTCCTGGAATTTTTTGGATAAATTCATTTTGTGTTTGATTATCGTAGCTACGTCAATGAGATAAAATTGAGTATATATTTTCACTCCCCGCAACGTAAAGTCAATGATTTTGTATTGTTACAAAAGAAAATTCCGGAGCCAGAGGTAGTTCATCATAGCATGTTGTAGCAACGAAACAATTCACACACACAGCAATCACGTGAGCCGTGGAAAACAAAGGTTCTTTTCAATTTTGTGCACGTAAGCTACTATCATCCATCAACTTCGAATTCGCCACTCATGAGATTAATGCACTTGGTGATGTTTCCAGAAAAAATATGAACAGAGGAAATCCATCAAAATATAATTCGTAATTCACTTTACTGATTGAATTACCCTGAAGTAATCAAATATCTACAGTCAGTTATCAAATTACAACAGACATTTTTTTAAAGTTAATCGCAACATTCTTGCTTGCTAGAGAAATTGCTGTACGTTTATATTATGTGTGAAAAGACTGGACACTAGATGAAGAGACAAAAACGTTCATTGCTCCCGCAGATTTATGCACAGAAAGATTAAAACACAGTGCAAACATTAATAATGATTAATTTGTTGTAGCGGTATTCAGGGCAATCATTTTTCCGGTACAAGAGCTTAGCGTATTTAAAAGGAAATATTTTATGTTATATTGTGAATGGATGCACTTTTTCACGGACTTTAAACTTCATTTATTTTGTTCTTGCTATTCTTAAAAGCCAGGAGAAGCGAGGAAAGTACTTGCGCTCTGGAAATTGTGCCAACATAAAAAGTAAAGTAGGAAGAATCTGGATTAATGTGTTGAAGCTTAGCGCAAAGCATGATTTTGATTTTATTCTCAAACACATTGTCTTCACTCAATTTCCATCCTAACATAATAAGTATTCAAGTTTGCAGAATCGATTTCAGTTCCATTTAATATGTAAAGTTATAGAACTGTTCCATAAAAACTAAAATTTCTTGATGGCACTTCGATGTAGTTCTGCAAAGTGCTCTGCCTATCCATCTGAATGTAAGATGCAAGTGCTAGTAAACTAAATTTGCGCATCAGCTATATCAACATTTACCGATAGCAGTACGCCTCGCTTCTTGAAATGTATTGAAACTCTTTCAAATAAAAAAGAATGTTACCGTAAAGAGCTTTGATGCATACTCTCCCAATATTCTGTCCATTTTTCCATTGAAAAATATATTTCTATCCAGACATCTCTAGGTAAGATCAACAAAAGAAAAACTAGAGGAGAAAAAACAAAGAGAACGTGCTGCAAGCTTTTAAGTAGTAAACGAGAGGCGTGAGAATTGTGAACGGCTGCTAGGGTAGTTGGGGAAAAGGGAATTTCAACCCTTGCGCACCACCTATCACCGGACTATTGTTTCCGCTTAGTACCTGACCCATGAATGCGTCAATTTTTACATGTTACGTAAAAGTTATTCATTGATCACATAATACGCTGCTTTTATCAAAAAAACCAGTCTGGTGTTATTTATTACCGTGACTTATATCATGTTTCCACGCTCAGGTGACTAGCGGGATGTTATTCATGTATTATTTATTGAATATCCCAACATGACACCACAATTTAAATCAAAATAGGTTATGCGCTATGAAAAGCTCGATTTAGATCTCTAAACTCAATTTCCGGGCTCTCCCTGAAAGTCACAAGAAAGGCTGGAGCAATTGAATTAATCCAAAAATAAAAACAGCAATGTGAATCTACTGATATTCCATCCCCCCACGAGAAAATTGCTTTGTAACTTAGTTGCAGTACTTTCTGGCTAAGAAAGACGACATGAATATTGCAAAACTAATTGGAAATATGGTATACACTTCTTTAACGTGCAAAAGTGTCATTCGTGAAAATAAAACAGGTCTGAGTCCGTCCCTGTTGTCTAGGCGGAGCCTGCTATCTCTTCACGTCGCGCCAAGCGACATTCGAGAATAACGTAAAAATTACTGGGTGTTTGGTTTCTGTATATATAAGGGAGAACAACCTGATTGAAAAGTAGTGAAGTAGAGTGAATATTCAGTGCAAAATGTGATAAATAAATAAATTGTTGTGAATAAATATTCGTTTCATTTATTAAATAAACATTACAATATGATGGAATACACTATTCTTAATTCTTATTACAATACATGTTCATCACTATCAACATTCAGCATTCCTGTAATTGTTTGGAACAAATTTGTTTATGTATATTAGTGATAAACCCAGTGCACTTTGTATGTAAGAGCTTGTAAATTATCCAGTGTTTGGAGTACAAATAGAGGGGTAGCTGTCGCTTGAAGTTTATTGTTGGAATAAATTGTATTGTATTCGACGCGACCGTCCCAAATTAGCCGAAACTGAGTGCCGGCGTCATGTTAATTTGTTCTCTAATCAAGCTACAAATGTCAATTAGTTGCTTGTTATATAAATAACCGAATAAATATATCAGTGAGGGGTACTCTAAGCATAAATACACAGAGAAACTAAATACAGGCTATAAATTGATGATGCTGAAGCTCAGATACGAAAAAAAAAAAACCAACGACTCGTGATAATTTTTAGCGCATTTTTTAGCGCATTTTTCCGAAAAAAGCGCTATTATATTCACTTTGGCTGGCTGGCTGGCTGGCTGGCTGGCTGGCGTGACGCTGAGATCTCAGCAACTATACTATTTACAGACTTGAAACTGGTACTAAATGAAAGCTGCTGTTTCGTAGGCTTGCACAAATTGCTTTAATTCAAGCTCAGTGATTGGGGAAAATTGAATTATTCAATTACTTGTTTCAAGTGAAACAATGTCCATAGATATCTATGACATTAGGGATATGGCAACTAAAATTTATTAAAGTAGATAAAAATTTAGTTACAACTTTCGCCGCGGGTGTCACTATTATCATGTACAGTTGTCAAATCTGTCCGGGATTCATTCAATGACTTGTTTGACGCGAATTTGAAGCTTATTAGAATGAATTATTATTATTGGATGAAAATTTGTTCACTTTTGGTGTATTTTTTTTTATATAGCTTTGATAAAGATCAAATTATCATTTTAAGCTACAGCACTTGACCTCCTGTCAGTCAATAACTAAACAATGAAGATTAAAAGGTATTTTTGAGTTTGTACATGTATAAATTATGAACCTATTAAATAGTCAACTTGAAACTAGTACTAAATGGAAGCTGCTGTTTCGTAAGTTTGCCCAAACTGCTTGATTTCAAGCTCAGTAATTGTAAGAGATGGTAATTTGCGAAATCTCTGAAGTAACAAGCATTCATGAGCTGTCAAAAATGCGCTTCCATCATCTAGATGATTCTTCCATTTTTTGAAAAAAAACCCTATTAAATTCACTTTGGCTGTCTGGCTGGCTGGCGTGACGCTGAGCTCTCAGCAACTATACTATTTACAGACTTGAAACTGGTACTAAATAAAAGCTGCTGTTCCGTAGGTTTGCACAAATTGCTTTAATTCATGCTCAGTGATTGTGGAAGATTAAATTATTCAATTACTTGTTTCAAGTGAAACAATGCCCATAGATATATATGACATTAGGGATATGGCAACTAAAGTTTATTCAAGTAGATGAAAATTTAGTTACAACTTTAGCCGCGGGTGTCACTATTATTATGTACAGTTGTCAAATCTGTCCGGGATTCATTCAATGACTTGTTTGACGCGAATTTGAAGCTTATTAGAATTAATTATTATTATTGGATGGAAATTTGTTTACTATTGGTGTATTTTGTTATATAGCTTTGATAAAGATCAAATTATTACTTTAAGGTACAGCACTTGACCTGCCGTCAGTCAATAACTAAACAATGAAGATTAAAAGGTATCTTTGAGCTTGTACATGCATAAATTATGTACCTATCAAATAGTCAATTGGAAACTAGTACTAAATGGAAGCTGCTGTTTCGTAAGTTTGCCCAAACTACTTGATTTCAAGCTCAGTAATTGTGGGAGATGGTTATTTGCGAATTCTCTGAAGTAACAAGCATTCATGAGCTGTCAAAAATGCGCTTTCATCATCTAGATGATTTTTCAATTTTTTGAGAAATTGAAAGGAAAATGAATGAACTTGATTTCCAAGGTCATGATATGAGTCCACGATCTTTTTTGCACCTGGTACAAGTTGTCAAAGTGTGACATTTCTTAACATCAAGTACATTTGTTTTTCATGGGTCTGGTAAGGGAGTGCGATGGATCTAAGGTCAGATCAACTTACAAATCCTGAAAGAAGAAACTCTGAATTTTCCAAAGCTGGAAGATTCATTGATTCTTGATTAAAATCAATCGAGCTATGGCGTTTTGAAGAATTGCTAGTTTCGGTGCATTTTCAAGTGATGCGTTTTTTGTCCATTTTTCTTAGTACGATGTTCAAGTCAACTTGGCACTGACATATACAGAATGTATCAGGAATAAGTACACTAGTTCCAATCAGTAATAAAACAGTTTTTTCCCAATAGCTTTTTCCTATAGGCCTCCTGAATATTCAGTTGAAATTTATTAGAGCTCTATCAAAAGTTAAATTGTGTTCAATCTGACAGCTGATTAAAATGAGTATTTTGTGACTTTGAATAATCGTAGTTACATCAATTATTTATTTTTACTGAAAGAATACATGTATTTTGACATCAAATTGAGATCTTAGCTTACCTTTGTGATTCTATTTTTGCATATTTTGAGAGATAGCTCAGCTGAGATCAACCATTTATGGTCAAGTCGAAACAAGGTTTAACCTCCAAAAAATTCGAAAGTCTTGCAAACTTATTTGGAGGTACCTAGGGAGAAATATACCAAAAATCCTCTAGCGGCAAAAACAGGATACTTTTTTTAGTTTTCTGTTAACATTTCGGAGACCGCTGCTCTAAGATGAAAGTTGATTGAAGCTTATCAAATTTAAAACAAAAATGACCTCATATACTGAACATTTGTAACAAAATTTGATGGTATATAGTATTGGATGCACTGATCATGAATCAAAAATAATTTCGCCGAAATTCGAAAATTGGGGAATGGCTTCAATCAAATGAACAGTTTTGGGCCACTGGGTTGATAATTTCTTTTAGAATTACAACATTACTCGTGACCATCACCCAAGAACTAATCACAAATTAGAAAGATATTGCATGATACATAAATGAATCAAATAGTTTTCTATCAATTTCTGTCGGCAAAAGTTTACAAGTTTGTAACGTGAAACAGTGTTTAATGCTATTGTTATTGAATAGTGAAAAAAAAATGGAAAGGGATATTGCATTTAGTAATTTAGTACTAACTGATTGGATGATAGTATACGTAGAAGTGGAGCAGAACGAGAGAGCAGTGCAGCGTTTAAATGCAGAACGATATCCTGACAGATGGCATCCCAGTCATCGAATGTTTGGAAGACTACTACAGCGTCTTCGTGATACAGGATCACTTCGACTCAATCCTGGTAGAGGTGGAGGACGTCAAAGATACCGTCAAAATTTTGAAAATGTTTTATCGGATATAATTGATGTTGATCCTACAATTAGTACTCGCCAAATTTCACACAACTTGGGACAAAAAATTTCTCATATGACTGTGTGAAGAATTCTTCGAAACTTAAGGTACCATCCGTTCTATTACCAAAGAGTTCAAAATCTGATACAACGTGACCACCTCGAGCGAGTAAATTTCTGCCAATGGCTTCTTCACCAACATGCTCAAGACCAAAACTTCACATTAAATGTAATTTTTTCCGATGAGTCCTTGTTCACTCGAGATGGTATTTATTATTTCCACAATTCACATTACAGGTCACGACAAAACCCACATGTTATTAGAAGAAGTAATTTCCAGCATCGATTCTCTTTGAATGTTTGGGCTGGGATTGTGAATGGTACTCTACTTGGTCCATACATTTTACCTGCGCGTATGAATGGTAACGATTACTCAGGGTTTTTACAAAACACTCTACCAGAATTGTTATAGGACATTCCGCTAGATGCTCGGCAGCATGCATGATTTCTCTATGATGGTGCACCTCCGCACTACAGCAGATTTGTGAGAGAGCATTCAGATACTGCATACGAAGATCGTTAGATAGGGCTTGGTGGTCCTATACCATGGCCTCCGAAATCACCAGATCTTAATCCTCTTGATTTTTATTTTTGGGATCATTTGGAGTCATTTGTCTATGATAACCAAGATGCGCCGCAAAGTATTAAAGAACTGCAACAGCGTATTGAAAATAGTGCAGAAATAATAAAAGAGCACAATTACCTCCGTTGAGCTTGTACTTTTAACCTCATTCAACGTGCCGCATTGTGTGTTGCTGTGAACGGCGACAATTTTATAATCTTCCAATTCTTCTCTTTAGATTTAAGTAATATCTTGTGTAGTACAAATTCTATTTAATCTGCAGTTGATGAAAATATTCTTATTTAATTAATTTAATTGCTTTACTGATAGTAAATTATGCATGTGAATATTGTGTAACATAGTTTTTCATTTATTTTGTATAAGAGTACTTATGACAACCAGCGGTACCCAAAATGCTATATTTTTGCAAACTACTGCTGTTTTTACGAATTTTAGCTAAATTCTTCTTGATCCATGATCAGTAAGTCCAGTACTATATACCATCCAATTTTGTTACAAAGGTTCAGTTACACCCTATATTTTTCTTGTATTCCTTATAGTTACCGAGTTAAAAGCGATATAATATGATATTTCTAATAATATTTGACAACCCAGATAGCAATAACGTCCTGAGAATATTCTCTAGTTGTCCTGTGAATGCCCTGGATATTCGAAATATTCATGGTATATTCCAACAGCCTATAAATCTTCTGGAAATATCCTATTTAGCTTATTCTTGGAATATTCATAATCAATATACATAGCATATTCCTATATACTATGGATCATCTGAGAATAGTCTATCTAAATTATTCCTAGAATATTTGATACAAATATTCAAAGATTATCACATTTTGTATATTCTTAGTAGAATATACGATAGATATTCATGTTATATTCAATTTTGCTCAGCTTTATGAACTTTATTCATAACTGAAAACGATTGTTGTTCGTGAGACCAATGGAGACTTTTATGATTGTGTTATCACAAGTTAGGATAAAAGAGATAAACGATTTCAATTGTAACCAAAACAAGAATTTAGATTTCAACAAACCCATAATATAAAAACAGATCACAATTATCGTAAAATTTTATAAGAAAAATTATATCCAAGTTTTATTTTCGTACTTTATGCACATTTTTCGTCGAACAAAAAAGAAAAAAATGAATGGAGTGAATTTAACATTTTTGTCAAGTGGATTATTGAGAGCATATAAAAATACTCAAAATTTTTCTTATGCTCCCAAAGTCTTTTGTCTAGATTTTAATTCTTTCATTCCTACCAAAACTTAATTTCTTCATTCAAAATAATTCGAGACAGGAAAATACACATCTATCTAATTTAAATATGCATGTTTTTATTCCTTGATCACTGGAATAAGGCTTAAATAATTGATTGAATATTAGTCTAAATCATTGACACATAAAATTTTCAAATGGATTTCTGTATCAGAGTAGTTTGAGACATGACTAAAAGGAAGTATTTTGAAAATGAGAATCAAAAAAGCCTCGTAGTAATTTAGAAATATTTTTTTTAGGTTTGGAAATTTTCCGTGACGTCCAAAGGTCTATTGTCACTCAAACGGTGGTCTTATTCATTATCAAACATTTTGAGAATATACGTGGCGTTATTGTGTGGCTTGTTAAGCATCATCTAAATTGTTTTTCAACAAATTTACTTGTCAAAATCACGCTTCTTTTGACTAAACAATATCCAGTATTCTGAAACTCAGCTTTCTCTTCTTGCGCATGCCCGTAAAACTCGGAAGTCTGTCAAAATGTTTCTAAATAGCATTCGAAAAATGATACAATGAATGATATATATGTCAACTCTTCCCAAACATGTCCACTGATTTACAAGTACATCAAGTTATAACGCAACATAATTTTTTCATGAATAAGATCAAATTTTCTAGGAATTTGTACACCTATGAAGCCCACTGTTTGAGAAACATAATAGACCTCTGGACGTCATCATGACGTATTATAAGTATTGAATCGACCTTTTATTAGAACAAAGCAATATTGAATATAATTTTTATAACTTACACCTATTATTCATCCAAAATTTTCATATTTTCATGAAAGTTTATCAAATTTTGATAGTAGTAGAGTACCTACGCCATTTACGCAGTGAAAGAAGATAAATAAATAATAATAAATGAATGTATAATATTTTCAGACACTACATTCAAGACATGATATTTTAAAATGTTTTAGAATGTATGGAATATTTTTGTTAAATCTTGACCTGTAGAAGATGCACAAAGCTCTGCCGATTTTAGTGAAAGTTTTAAAGCGGTATTATAAAGATGTGAGTCACCGTGTCGTATTTATCTCGGCTACATGGTATCAGATATTTCTTTGTTTGTGTGAATATTGGTTCTGAAAAATGTGAGTATTCTATATTATTTCCATTTTAGCTATTGATTGAACAAAAAATAAAGATTTCTTGACTGAACATTAATATTATTATTTCCTGCTCTTGAATCAATACTCATTTATTTCACTTGGTGTTTGTATGAAACTCTGTGAATATACAGGATAATTGTATCCCCAGGTATCCGCTGGCTCAAATTAAAGAGGAAAATTCGGGCAAATTAATAAGAAAAGTGATGACAAGATTTCTAGCGAATGAATTAGCCACTGGATATAGTTGGCAGGACTATAAAGAGAACAAAAAATTCAACAAATTCAAATTGACTACTACAATTATTGGTAAAGCATTGTTTTAGTATAATTAATATTATCTGTTTCAAATGATTTCTCATTTAGGAATCTGCCAAGAAGAGCCATACCGCCAGGAATGTCACAGAAAAACAAATTGAATTGAAAATTGCCAAACGACTGAGCAAGGCTCCTGAACATATAGAAATTAGAAATCAATAGATTATATAATGTATATCTACATTTGTATCTTGTTTTTATCGCAAATATGGTTTTATTTTTTCATATTATATATATATATATATATATATATATATATATATATATATATATATATATATATATATATATATATATATATATATATATATATATATATATATATATATATATATATAGTGGCTTGGACACCCCAGGTGGGGTTGCGCCGCTTCTTCTGAAGCTCTCTAGATCCTTTATTTGAGGGGGATCAGTCCTCATCGCCTTGTTCTAAATATTCTGACATATTTCTCTCCATGTCTTCCTATTTTCTGTTTTCTCCTTCCATTTCTTTATTCCTGCTTTACCCAGGTCTGCTTCTACCTCTTGTAGCCATTTCGACCTGGGTCTGCCTCTTCTTCTGTTTCCGCCTGGTTCCCATTGTAAAATTGCCCTTACGGTGTCTTCTTCCCTTTTTCTCCATATGTGTCCTAACCATTTCGTCCTCTGTTGTTTTATTTTCCTTACTATATCTTCTCCTTGCAGCTCTTGTTCTATTTCATGGTTCATTAATATTCTATATTCGTTTTCTGTCGTTTTTACTAATCCTGTAATAGTTCTTACTATTTTTCTTTCTACTATTCGTAAATCTTCTTCATCTTTTTTGGTCATTGTCATTGTTTCTGCCGCGTACATTATTATTGGTCTGATTATTGTTCTATAAACTTTAAATTTTGTTTTCTTTGTTAGGTTTTTATCCTTGAGTAATTTTTTATTTGCGTAAAAGGCTCTGTTCGCTGTTAATATCTTCTCTTGGATTTCTGTTTTCCTGTCTCCATTATTTGAAAGCATAATGCCTAAGTATTTGAATTTATTAACCTCCTCAAACTGCAGGCTACCTATTTTTATATTTCTACTTCCTGATTTTTTTCCTATCCTCATTATTTTAGTTTTGTTCTCATTGATTTTTAGACCCATTTCGTTTCCTTCTGTTACTATTTCTTCGACCATTTCTTTCAATATTTTCCTATTTTTTGTTGCCAATACTATATCGTCTGCGTATGCTATTATTTGTCCGCCTTTAGTTCTGAGTGTTCCTTTGTTCAAGTTCCTCATCACATATTCTAACGCTATGTTGAACAGAGTTGCTGATAGTGTATCTCCTTGTCTTACTCCTTTGTTTATTTCGAATTCCTGAGTTTCTCCTTTTTGTGTTTTAATTGTGGTTGTTGTTCCACTTAATGTCATCAAGATCAAGCGTCTTAGTTTAGCTGTTATCCCAAATTCTTCTAGGGCTTTCATAAGTTTTTCTCTTTTGATCGAGTCAAACGCTTGTTTGAAATCAATGAATAATAAGTCTATGTTCATTTTATATTCATGTGCTTTTTCTATTATCTGTTTAACTGTATGTATAGCGTCTGTTGCTGATCTGCCTTGCGTGAATCCGCACTGATGCTGTCCTATTATGTTTTCTGTTTCTTTCTGGACTCTCTTTTGTATTAGTGTTGACATTATTTTATATGTCGTGTTCAGTAGCGTTATACCTCTATAATTTTCGCATGTTTGTTGGTCTCCTTTTTTGTGAATTGTGATTATTTGTCCTCTTTCCCAATCCTTTGGCATTTTTTCTGTTCTCCACACCTTCATTATAAGTTTATATATATATTCATGTAGTTCATCTCCTCCATATTTTATTAGTTCTGTGTTTATTCCATCTTTGCCTGGAGTCTTCCCATTTCGCCTGCTTCTTATTATTTCTCTGACTTCTTCTTCTGTTGGTTCTTCTGATACTCCTCCGTCCGCAATTTCATCTTGTGTTGTAATATCCACGTTTTGTTGCGGGTCTGTTAGCAGGGTTTTGAAGTATTCTACCCATGTTTTCTTATATTGCTCATCGTTTTCTGTTTTGTTGCCCTTTGCGTCTTTTATACAGTAGACTTTTGGTTTGTATGTTCTTTTTTGTTCATTTATTTTTTTATAGAATTGTTTTGAGTTTCTATTCATACTTTCTTTTTCAATATCTGTTATTTTATCGTCTATCCAATCTCTCTTGTTTTTTCTTAGAATTTTACAACATTTCTTCCTCATTTTTTTATAATCTTCTCTGTCTTCTATCCTATTTGTTTTCATCCACTTCAGTCTTGCATTTTTCTTTTTTAATACTATTTCTTGGCACTCTTTGTTGAACCATGTTTTTTTATTTTCTTGTTTTTCTTCTCCTATCCATTTTTTTGCAGCTTGGTTTATACAGTTTTGTATCTTATGCCACTTATTCCCTACATTGTCTTCTTCTTCATATTTTTCTTTGATGTGCTTCTCTATTTCTTCTTCGTACTTCTTCCTTGTGTCTTCATTGCTAAGTTTTTCTATGTCCCATTTAGTTTTCTTGCTTCTGTCCTTCTGATTTCTTCTTACTTTCTGTTTAAGACTTGCTATTACCATAAAGTGGTCTGAATCCGCGCATGCTCCTCTGTATGATCTTACATCTGTTATATCTGATTGTTTTCTTCCTGTGATTAGTACGTGGTCTATTTGTGTCTGGGTTACTTGTTCATATTATACATATTTGTTTAACTCTGGAAGTTAAGTGCAATACGCAATGTATTTTCACATTTTTGTGAGTTTTTATGAGTGTTTTTTTTTCTTTCAATTGTACTTATATAAGAATAAATATTTCCTATTAATTCAATTTCTTCTCACAGATATGATTTTATTTCCCAAAAAAATGAAGCTTCAATATGATCATAAACCAGCTCAGAATATTCCAAGAATATGATTTCAATTATCCCTATAATATTCTTAGCATATATTAAACATTTACTTCATAGAGATTCATAGATTATTCCAGGAATATAACACCATATATTCATAGCATATTTCAGGATGATTCCTGGGATATTATAGGATATGCAATATCGGGACATGGGAATATTCTATCAATATCCCACAAATATATACCGATAAACATAGGATATTCCAACAATAGCTGAATATTCGGAAAAAATATTCTCTGCTTATTCTTGGAATATTTCTTTGCTATCTGGGAATGGACAATGGTTTTTTTTGAATACCAAGTATGGTTGAGGAGATAAACTGCACAGCTCTGTATGAAAAAAAAGATATGATGTTTATTGAACAATGAAATACATGAACAAAAAAAATCAATCAATTCTTGATCGCTTCTTGATGGAAAGCCCTGCAATCTGCTCATCTTGAACAGCTTTTGAACTTTCAAAGTTGAATTTGGTGGTACACTCGAAATGCGTGCTATCTTATTGCTCCTTCTGTGGACGGCAGAGCAGAATGGTCAAGTTTATTGAATACAGATTTGGTGAAAGCATTGTAGCGGTGCATGTTAAGAGAGACTTGCTTCCTGGGCACATTGTACAATGCCAGGAATATTTTGTTTCCAGCGGTAGCTACAGCCTCACGATATAAACTTGGGCTGTTAGATATATCAACAATATCTGATAATAAAGCTTGAACAATTTGATACAAGAAAGTTTCCCTTTTGTTGTATCGCATCTGCTGAATGCATGCACGAGAAGTATGCCGTGCTTCATTCCCTAAGTCTGCTGTGCTTCATTCCCTAAGTCTGCAGTTGCTGGCTTGGATAAAATTTCCTTCCTACTTTACTTTACTTGGTTTTACAAATATGTTTCGCTCTGCTGGACTTAGGGCCATGAAGAGAATAATAAGATTTACATCTTCACCGACTATTGCTACTTTGTCACAAGTGAAGGACGATAAATGTGTCAACATCATTGTATGCTTGTTTTGTTTCAACTCCATGACTGGTATATTCGAAAAGAGACCGGCTTTCGCTAATTGCCGCTAGAGCTCGCCTCACATTCATGAGGAATTCTGCTATATTCATCTCTAGGTACCCATAAATTAATGTGCAAGGTTTCAAAACTTTCGAATCTTTCATGAAGTTGGGTCAATTTTTGAAGCTTTTCAACTGGACTATCAATCTATTAGTCAAATCAAAATCTCACAGTCAAACAATTGATTTCTTTACAAGGATCTCACGTATTATTCCGCTGATTGATTACTTGCTTGGAAACATTGATAAACGGAACATTTATGGGATGGTTGTAGTATTCGCACAGAAATAAACAGCATTTATGAATAAGAAATGTATCAAATGTTGTAGTAGCTAATCCAGCACTTAACCATGCACCAAAACCAGTAATGACTGTCATTTTCTATATCAGAAGCAAGCACGGTATCCAGCGTAACTACAACAAGTAAAACAAGCGTCGCACATTTATTATAAAGTAAAATGGCTACAAGTTTGATGCACTTTTACAGATAATAGAAGAGACAGCAATCTATATCTGTGCTGCCATCTGTGAGCGTTAAATAAACTAACTATTATAACCAAACATCAAAAGTAATCATTCAACGATTAATTTGAAGAAAACAGTGTAATATTGGATGAAATTTGATTATTAAATAATGAGTTATTGGAAAATATTGCTGCTCTTAACAAGATCTTTTGTAATGTTGCCCTAGTTATTTAATCCTGTGTGATATTGAGGCTTTTAAAGAACCTTAGTATCCTTCCAGGACTAGAATCTTTCACAATGTTGGCCGACACGAATGCTTTTCCAAAGTAATATTTCCTATGACAGACTACAGCACGTGCCCTAAAGTTTCTTCGTCTTCTAGACATAGACGACATATATTATTTTCAGCTTCACCAATTTTGTGTAGATGGTAATTAAGAGGACAATGACCAGTTAGAAGACCTCTCAAGGTTCTTAGGTCCCCTTTGCTGAAAGAAAGTTTCTCCTTCAGGTTTGTTGGTGAAGGCGGCAGAAAGCGTTTTGCCTGTTTATTGCCTCTGACGTTGTCCCAGTATGAGGCTTTTGCAATATCCTCCCATACCCTCAATTCTTTCTTTATGTGGCTCTTTAGGAGACCACAAGAAGGTTCAGGTCCGCAAAATGGTGAACCAGCTCCCTTCTTAGCAAGCTCATCCGCGTCTTCATTGCCTTGTACCCCTTCATGCCCTGGCACCCACCAAATTATATGGTTTCTTACTGCCAGTTGCTGCAGGGTATTTTTGCAATTCCAGACCAGTTTTGATTGACAGGTGTGGGCACCTATAGCTTTCAGAGCGGCTTGGCTGTCTGATAATATATTAATTGTTGCTCCTTTGAAACCTTCCTCTAGGTTTATTCTGGCACAAAGATTTATAGCATATACTTCTGCTTGGAATATTGTGGCGCTATTACCTGAAGACTCAGAAATTTGAGTTCTTGGTCCGGATATTCCTACTCCAGTTCCACCACTTTCTAGTTTTGAATCATCCGTGAACCAGGACAAGGAGCCTCTTTTGAAGTTAGGTCCTCCTATTGCCCATATTTTGCGGTCTGTTATAGTGACCCTGTACGTGTGTTTAAAACTATACTTTGTCAACATGAGACCACATGTAGGCATGGCTAATCTATTGGTTGGTATCTCCTTTTAGATCTCTAGATGTCCAACAAGATCTCCGGGCTTGAATGATTTTGTTCAGCTGAGCATTAAGGCACTATTAAGCGCCTCTTTCTTCACGTGAAGATGTAGAGGTGTTATACCCAGTAGTGTCCCCATGGCAGCAGTGGGGCATGTTCTCATTGCCACTGTTATGCAGATGCAGGCCATTCAATGTATACACACCAAATATGTGGAGACAAGTAAAAGTAGTCTTATACTCAAATCAGGAAAAGAGACCTACGTTGGTCCAATTACCCTGACATCTTTCTTCCTCAAGCTTGAGACTGATTGGGCATATTGAGGATCCACAGGCACCAATATGCTTATCAAACAAATAACCGTATGCAAAGTTGTCCTTCGTTTTTAAAGTACTATCAAGAATAGGTGCATTTCTAGCTTCAGAAGAAGTTTTTGGTATGAATTAAGATGAATATCTTCACTCGAAAGCTGCATTCTTTTAGAATCCGTTCAGTCAAGTCGCTCAAATCTTGTAGAATCTTGAGTAAGTTGAGCTTTCAGGAAATCACTTTATGGTTGATATCGAGTACGATTATTAAATACATTCCAAAGGTATGAGTTTTGTTTGAGAATTGTATTCCTGAGGAAATGTATAAGTGATTTTACCTCATGCAGTACATATAATTCTACTAACGTGTACAGTAGAATTAATTTACTTCGTGCGAGCATAGGTAGTTTCTACAATAGTAACCAAGTTACAAATTCTGCTTGAATTGTGCGTGATTTAAACTTGATTGCAGACAGCTTGGCAGAGAACCGTCAAATAACTTCATCACTTCCTGGAATAAATATCATTTCCTCAGATATTCTAGACGATACAGAGAAATGGAGACAGTTAAAATTGGATTCAGGCACATAATTTTAGAAGTAAATCATTTTGACGTCTTTCATAGCTGCTTGCCGCGAGTGTGATCTTCGAAAAGTTGAAACAGATCTATGGGAAACATTCTTTATCAATAGTACAAGTTTTTTGTTGTCTCCCAGCTTTCCTATTCATCTTATCTGAGTCCTGGTGATTCTTGTCTTTTCCTGAAAGGAACAACGACCTAGTCAATGTATAGCTGCCGAAGAAAACTACTTCGTAGGTGCAACTGGCTCTAAAAATGATAATTCCGTGAATTGACGGATATACCGGGATAAGATCTGAAGAATAGGAAACTGTTGCAAGTTTCCTTCCTTTTGCAACCCGCTGTTTTTTATCGCTTCCGTCTCACGCTGTTACCAGTGTTACTTTATTTACAGCTTTCCCTTTTTTGACGCATGGAACGTCAAGTGAATAACGGGGTAGATATTTGCCATAAGTTGACAGATAGAGTCACCCCTTCAAATAATTTTCAGGAAATTTAAATGATTCGCGATGCTATTATCAGTTACACCTCTCTCAAAGATTCCAGAAGTAGAATGTGATAACGAAAAATCAGATTCATTAGTTCCGAAACAACACGCAGTCTAGAAGTGGAGTAATTGAGGTTAATGAAAGTCATCCATCTTCATCACGCTTATTTCATAACACTTTTTCTGATAAAGAGACCTAAAGTAAAAAATCAATACAACAAAACAATATTCTTTCTTAGAACCTTTGAAAATTACATATAAATACTCGTACGTCATGACAAAGAAATATTGATTAAGAGTGAAGAAACTGATAAAGTGTGCCCTTTCGCTTGAGACAGCCAGATTCCAACCAAGAACAAAAAGAAACCTTTTTTAAGAGTATCGTATTCTGCTGATTACTTATTTCAGACACGCACAGGGTCAATAGGCTGCTGTAAGATCGAATGGTGATCAAAAATTATCTTGGGGCTTCAACGTGACGATAGGATCATTTTCTCCACAATATACAATACAGTGCTGATGCTGATAGACCGAAGCTCAATCTAATTAAGTATAAGAGATTCTTATTTGCAGTTTCAGATATTATGACTCTTGAACTCAGGATCGTGATGATTTAGATCGTCATAATAAAGGTTTTGCATATAACGCTTCAATCGATTGATATCCAAAAGTTACAGACGATATTAGATATCAGTAATCTGTTTATTGTTGCTTCTAAATCAATGCCAAACTGTAGGTAAATAGCAATTTGTTACTTTGTCAGTAGAGCGCCAAAATGTCACTCCTATTATCAACAACCGTTGCTGGAGGCGAGCATGCATTCTCTGACAAAGTACAACGTCATCTGCATAGGCTTTGTTGGTTAAGTGAACATAACTGGCTAACAATCGCCTCCAGCTTGTCAAATCATTTGATTATATTCTATGGTATTAAGAGCAAATCTTGTGTCAAAGAAATTGCTGCCAAATAATCTCGAAGGAGCTTCTCACCGTCTTAAATCTTTCCAAAATACTTTTTAGCGCATTTTTTGGAAAAAAGCGCTATTATATTCACTTTGGCTGGCTGGCTGGCTGGCTGACTGGCTGGCTGGCGTGACGCTGAGTTCTCAGCAACTATACTATTCACAGGCTTGAAACTGGTACTAAATAAAAGCTGCTGTTTCGTAGGTTTGCACAAATTGCTTAAATTCAAGCTCAGTGATTGTGGAAGAATCAATCATTCAATTACTTGTTTCAAGCAAAACAATGCTCATAGATATATATGACATTGGGGATATGGCAACTTAAGTTTATTAGAGTAGATAAAAATTTAATTACAACTTTAGCCGTGGGTGTCACTATTATTATGTACAGTTGTCAAATCTGTCCAGGATTCATTCAGTGACTTGTTTGACGCAAATTTGAATCTTATTAGAATGAATTATCATGATTGGATGAACATTTGTTCACTTCTGGTGTATTTTTTAGCGCATTTTTCAGAAAAAAGCGCTATTATATTCACTTTGGCTGGCTGGCTGGCTGGCTGGCTGGCGTGACGCTGAGATCTCAGCAACTATACTATTTACAGACTTGAAACTGGTACTAAATAAAAGCTGCTATTTCGTAGGTTTGCACAAATTGCTTTAATTCAAGCTCAGTGATTGTGGAAGATCAAATTATTCAATTACTTGTTTCAAGTGAAACAATGTCCATAGGTATATATGACATTTGGGATATGGCAACTAAAATTTTTTAGAGTAGATAAAAATTTAGTTACAACTTTTGCCGCGAGTGTCACTATTATTATGTACAGTTGTCAAATCTGTCCGGACTTCATTCAATGACTTGTTTGACGCGAATTTGAAGCTTATTAGAATGAATTATTATTATTGGATGAAAATCTGTACACTTTTGGTGTATTTCTTTTATATAGCTTTGATAAAGATCAAATTATCATTTTAAGATACAGCACTCGACCCCTCGTCGGTCAATAACTAAACAATGAAGATTAAAAGGTATTTTTTAGTTTGTACATGCATAAATTATGTACCTATCAAATAGTCAACTTGAAACTAGTACTAAATGAAAGCTGCTGTTTCGTAAGTTTGCCCAAATTGCTTAATTTCAAGCTCAGTAATTGTGAGAGATGGTAATTTAAGAAATCTCCAAAGTAACAAGCATTTATGAGCTGTCAAAAATGCGCTTTCATCATCTAGATGATTCTTCCATTTTTGGAAAAAAAGCGCTATTATATTCACTTTGGCTGTCTGGCTGGCTGGCTGGCGTGACGCTGAATTTTCAGCAACTATACTATTTACAGACTTGAAACTGGTACTAAATAAAAGCTGCTATTTCGTAGGTTTGCACAAATTGCTTTAATTCAAGCTCAGTGATTGTGGAAGATTAAATTATTCAATTACTTGTTTCAAGTGAAACAATGCCCATAGATATATATGACATTAAGGATGTGGCAACTAATGTTTATTCAAGTAGATAAAAATTTAGTTACAACTTTAGCCGGCGGTGTCACTATTATTATGTACAGTTGTCAAATCTGTCCGGGATTCATTCAATGACTTGTTTGACGCGAATTTGAAGCTTATTAGAATGAATTATCATTATTGGATGAAAATTTGTTTACTTTTGGTGTATTTCTTTTATATAGCTCTGATAGAGATCAAATTATCATATTAAGGTACAGCAATCGACCTCCCGTCAGTCAATAACTAAACAATGAAGATTAAAAGGTATTTTTAAGTTTGTACATGCATAAATTATGTACCTATCAAATAGTCAACTTGAAACTAGTACTAAATGGAAGCTGCTGCTTCGTAAGTTTGCCCAAACTGCTTAATTTCAAGCTCAGTAATTGTGAGAGATGGTAATTTGCGAAATCTCTGAAGTAACAAGCATTCATGAACAGTCAAAAATGCGCTTTCATCATCTAGATGATTCTTCCATTTTTTTTATATAGCTCTGATAAAGATCAAATTATTATTTCAAGGTACAGCACTTGACCTCCCGTCAGTCAATAACGAAACAATGAAGATTAAAAGGTATTTTTGAATTTGTACATGCATAAATTATGTACCTATCAGATAGTCAACTTGAAACTAGTACTAAATGGAAGCTGCTGTTTCGTAAGTTTGCCCAAACTACTTGATTTCAAGCTCAGTAATTGTGGGAGATGGTAATTTGCGAAATCTCTGAAGTAACAGGCATTTATGAGCTGTCAAAAGTGCGCTTTCATCATCTAGATGATTCTTCAATTTTTTAAGTCTTCACTGTGCCGCGTCAATTCATTTCTATGCAATCCATTTTAGTTTGAATCACGATATAAGAATGAACGGTAGTGCACTTTCTGTGTGCTTATGCACAGCAACTATGATTACAACTTCTAATCGGTACACCTTTCAACCAAAGTGTGACGCTGCGAGCGTTCCTCGAACTTTATTTTCATGTAAGGTGCTGAGCGGAGCTCAAAGAGCTCTCAATTCATTATACATAGGCGCTCCATCTTACCTGAGAAGTTTAAATATTTGGTTACGACAATCTTAGAAGTGTTTTATCTAATCTAATGGTGTACTGATTGACAATTGAGTCCTTATACTCAGCGATAGTTGAGAGATGCACTATGATCCATTCTTAAACACTGCTTCAAGTATTCAACTACAGCGGTGCTTTCAGTTGCAATAATCTTTGTAGTGAACTGTCACCGGTGGCTCAACCCCTCATACTCAGCAAAAGCTTACATTGGTTGAAAGACGAATCGAATGGTAGTCGTCAAAGGCAACATCATCTAGTTTCATACTTTGGTTCCGATATTGAACTGCAGTAGTGCTTTTGGTTGCAATTATTCTTGAGTTGGACTGTTTGTGTACTGATCGGTCGTTCAACTCTTTATACCTAGCAAAAATTCACTTTGGCTGGAAGGCAAAGCAAATAGTAGTTGAGAGATGCACTTTCATACTTTCAAATTTTGAGCTCTAGTGGAGTTTTCGGGTGCAATAATCTTTGTGGTGAATTATCTTATGGTCCATTGACCGATCAATAACTCTTTTCACCCAGCGAAAGTTCACTTCTGTTGAAAGGCTAACCCGGGCTAACCGATAGGGTGATACCTGATACCTTAGTTCAAATGTTGAACTATAGCGGTATTTTTGTTTGCAATTGTTTGTAGTGGACGATCTAACCGATCGTTCAGCTTCTTATACCTAGAAGAAGATCACTTTGGCTAAAAAGCAAGCCAAATAGTAATTGTATCCAATTTTTAGGTTGTGAGATGCACTATTATCAATCCTCATACCTTGGTTCAAATATTGATTTGCAATAGTGCTTTTGGTTGCAATATCTCTATGTAGGTGACTCTTTGAAAGTCTTCCAATCGGCTGTTCAACTTCTTTTCCCCCTTTGAAAGGTCACTTTGGTTTAAAGGCAAACCGAATGGTAGTTTTATCCAATTCAGAGTATGAGATGTCCTATCATCCTATATTATAACTTTGCTCAATTATTGAACTGCAGTCGTGCTTCTGGTTGCAATGATGTTTGTGGTGGACTGCTTAATGGTCTACTAACCAGTCACTCAACTTCTTGTGCCCAATGAAAACTCACTTGAGCTAAAAGACGATCCAGATAGTATTTGTATTGAATTTCCATTCGTATTCTTCGTTCAAATATTGTTGAATTGTCTTATGACCAGTCACTTGACTTCTTATACCCAGCAAAAGCTCACCTCAATTGGATGATAGATTGAATCGTAGCAATATTTAATTTGCAGGGTAGGAGAAAACGGGAACGACATGCAACACAATCTGAACGTGTAGAGTGAAGAACTCACAAAGCACAACATGAAAGTGAACATAGAAAAAACAAAACTAATGGTAATAGCAAAAGAAGACATAGAAGCAAACGTAACAATGAACGGGAAAGAGATATAACAAGCGGATACATTCACATACCTTGAAGCTGTTATACTTAATAGAGGAGGAATTGAAGAAGAAATAAACCAAAGAATACTCAACGCAAATAAAAGCTAATACTGAATAAACAAAAAAATATTGAACAATAAACAGATATATAAGGGAACTAAGAAGACACTTTACAAAACAATGTAAAGACCAACATAAATATATTGAAGTGAGTCATGGAAGATGAATAATAGACTTAAGAGTAAAATACAAGCGAGTGAAATGAGATTCCTAAGAAGAGTAGAAGGGGCTACAAGGATGGACAAAATCATAAATGAACATGTAAGAGCTAGTCTACAAATTGAAAATATACAAACCACCATTAAAAAGAAACAAGCTGCATGGTAAGGTCACTTAATAAGAATGCCGGAAACTCGACAAACCAAACAAGTATGGAACTCCAAAATAGTGAAGAAAAAAAGAAGAGGAAGGCCAGCCAAAACATAGCAGGATATAGTGGAAGAAATACTAAGAAGGAACAACATCAGCACCCAAGAGGCAAAGAGAAAGACAAAAAATCGAAAAGAGTGGAAAGACTGCGTGAATAATATGAAATAAATTAATAGCCAATCCTGACACCCGTAAGGGTATTGAAGGATTTAAAATAATAATAATAATAATGATAATTCTTTGGTTTAAACATTGTTGAATGGTCTTATAACCAGTCGCTTGACTTCTTATATATATATTTTATTTGCAGGGTAGGAGATGCATTATCATCCATTCTAATTACATCTGCTTAAATATTGAAGTACAGTAGTACTTTTGCTTTCAATGACCTTCGTAGTGAACTGTTCAATGATCTAACCGATCGCTTAACACCTTATTCTCAAAGTTTCCTTCCGCTGGAAGACAGTCTGACTGGTAGTTGTATCCAGTTTCTATTCATTCTTATTTCTTAGTTCAAATATTGAACTGCAGCAGTGCTTTAGGTTATAATAGTATTTGTAGTGGACTGTTCAATGATCCACTGATCGATCACTCAGCTCCTAATATTCAGCAAAAGCTCACTTTGGCTAAAAGACAGGCCGAATGGTACTTGTATTTAATTTTCAGGATAGAGATGCACCATTCTTATATTGTAGTGCTTTTGGTTACAATAATCTTTATAATGGACTGTTTAATGGTCTGTTGATCGATTGCTTAACTCTTTATACCCAACGAAAGCTCATTGTGACTAAAAGACCAACCAAGTGGTAGTTGTGTTCGATTTCCAGGTTGGGAGATGCACTATAATCCATTTTTTACCTTGCCTCAAATTTTTGGGTTGTGCTTTTGGTTGCAACAGTCCTTTCTGATAGTCGATCAACTCTTTATACCCAGCAAAAGTTTACTTTGGCTGAAAGACGCACTGAATGGTATTTGTGTCCAGTTTTTAATTTGAGATTGGAAAATTGAGTTGCAGCGATGTTTTTGGGCAATTATCCTTGAAGTGGACTACCTTATGGTCTATCAATCAGTTACCCAACTTTTTATATCCAGCGAAAGCTCATTTTGGCTGAAAAACGAACCGAATATTGTTTTCATCCAGTTTCAAAGTTGATAGATGCATTATCATTCATTCTCATACTTTGGTACACATTTAGAGCTGCAGCGATGATTCTAGTTACAATCGTCTTTGTAGTGGACTGTCTAACAGTCAACTGATCGGTAGCTGTCATTTTTGCTGAAAGTCTATCAGAATGATAGTTAGATTCGATACTTTATTTTATGTATAGAAGTATAGAAGGCTATTGATTTAACAAGGTGTTACTAATGTAATAATGAGATAAACAAGGATGAGGAGCCCAAATATAATCGGATGTAGTGAACACCGGATCATGATCCTTCAAACGACAACAAGCCAAACGGAAGAAGCTGATGTCCGGCAACATTGTTAGCATTGGTTCAGTGATAAATATCAGATGTGTGGAGTTGTAACCGCAACATATTGATCCAGATACAGACCGCGTTCTCTGATAACCCTTCAAAATAACAAATCGCAACACTGCAAATATCGCCTCTCGTTCATAATGAGGTCATTAGAAATATAGTCTCGACAAACATGATTAACATGTTTCGTTTATTTACAGGTCGGGTGGATGAAGGCAGAAGATCAAACCATCCTCACTCTCCATACACGAGTTGTAACGCACAATTCGCGTATAAGTGTAACACATGATAATCTACGTACTTGGCAGTTGAGGATCCGCCAGCTCAAAGAGTCTGATCGTGGCTGCTACATGTGCCAAATCAACACCTCCACCATGAAGAAAAAAGTCGGTTGTATCGATGTTCAGGGTAAGTACTAAGTTTGTAATAAGAATAAATGGGGCAGCGCGGCAATGCTCTCATTGTCTTGTTCTTGTTTTTTGAAATAGAATTTCAAGATGTCCTCATGTGAAGTGAATTAGGACTCAAAATGGTTTAGCAAGCGAAAATGCAACATCAAAGAAACCTATTTTAGCATTGCTGGTAGAATTTGAATATAAAAAGTTCATTTTGCTATTCTCCTACCAATTAAAATACCGTGAAAATAACAAAAATCAATTATATTCAAAGCTGAGAGCATTAATTAATTTTTCTCAAATCAGCAACCAAAACAAAATTATCCGCTCAGTTCCAGACTTAGAAGGAGTTCGTTTATTAATCAAAGAAGCTCATTACTGGATCAGAGTGCGTGGTTCACTGCAGAAACGGCATGAACAATTCAGAAGCTTTTAGCGCAAATTAAAGCGGATTTCGAATATTATTAAAGCGAATACTTGATATTGTGGTTTGGTGTTTGGTCATTATCCGAAGCAGTACTTCAACTTTGCGCTGACGGAATGATGGAATCAACATATAGAGCGTGTTTTTAAAATGCGTTCAATTATTCACATACCATGCTTCAGATATCAAATGATCTACACTTGCCTGAGAATGGAATGACAGTTACGTACGAGGAAAAGGACGAGCTTAAGTTAATCTGATTCGCGAATAGCTTCTTGTGTTTGCACTATGGTATAAAATGGATATTTCTGTCATGGAACACGCTTTTCCTCAAAATTATTGTCCAGTTTTATGAGGGAATATTTTATGCGCTTGCTGTCCGCCTTATTTTTGTTCACGTAAAACAAATGCATATATGTATATACTTTACATACATATGCTTGAATCTTTTCAGTAGGAAATTCTCACGGATAAAATTTTACGTCGCTCTTCGTAGTTTATGTGAAAATATTTTTGGTTCTATACAGAAGAACAAATTGCATGTCTCGCTGAATGCTGAATAACCTAAGAAAGGAAAGGAAAGCGTAGAAAATACGGTGTATCGTATGTCTTTCGCTCAACTAATGCTATATTGTTAGACTCTATTTTCAAAAAACCTCTCAATCTTGAACGATAGGTAATTGAATTGTTTTAGAGAGAACTAGCTCTCATTTTATGGAAAAACCGATATGTCTTGTAATTGCAGTTCATGTTACTGCTTATTCATAGAAATATTATCAATTCCGCCTCTTATACCCTTGACAAAAGAAAAAATCCTAAAAATTACTGTTTCAAAGATATTATAAAGTATTGAATTGAAGTGCCTTCAATGGAACATTTTTCTGTAGAATTTTTGATAATCTCATCCTTTTTCATTATATTATCCACTTCAAAAGCTGCTGACTTAGAAATGACTC
Source organism: Dromius quadrimaculatus (assembly GCA_963989225.1). Lineage (NCBI taxonomy): Eukaryota > Metazoa > Arthropoda > Insecta > Coleoptera > Carabidae > Dromius > Dromius quadrimaculatus. The sequence continues at coordinate 67,225,174 of OZ022324.1, read as the reverse complement.
GCTCAAACTCACTTCTTACATCGAAGGAGGTAGATACGAATTCTAATGAAGAATAGTTCACCACGTATTTCTCTACTCTCGTTTTGTTCTCATCTTCGTTGTTTGCTGAACCAATTTCCTTTATGATCATATTAGATGACTTTGTGAGCAACAGAACTCTTAATTCATGGACAAACTGAGTGTTTATTCTCGTTCATTTCTTTACCACTGAACCTTATTTTCCGTTCGAAAAGTTGAGCTATCAAAGATATTTCGTCTGTATTTTCGTAATTTTATCAGGAAATTCGAAGCTATGCAAGTTCATAGCTCGCAGCTCAAAAATTGTCTCTTGGATTAAATAAATAGCCAAGGAAATAAAAGGGATCTACTTCGATGTGAAAGGCTTCGTACAAAAAGCTGGTTCTTTCAGCAATAACTAGCGGAAGTTTCATTCAACAATTCACTAACTTCCAAAGAACATACTAATGAACATTCGCTATCTAGCTGCATATACAGGGCGTATCACGAAAAGTGAAACATAGGCGTTTAACATGGGAAATCAGTTTTTCCCTGCGCATTGCTTTCCTAATTATTTCAGGCAAAAAGTTTGAAATGGATACAGTAAAACAGAAATTTCTGCATCCGAATTAATAAAAAATATATATATTTTGGCAGCCCTATAACAGCAGAAATAGAATTTGAAAATTCACAGAATTACAGCTAATCGTATAAGCCATGGAATCAGGAATAAGAGACGAACAAAAGCATAATGCTTTATACGTCAAATTATTATTATTCATTTTGACAAATTGTAGTATTGTAATAAAAGATCGATATGAAAGTTATTCTCAAAAATGAATAACTATTCAAATGAAGAAAAACTACAAATAATTAAATGGTATTATTCTGGCAATTGTTTATAGCAAATTCGTGATTATATTAGTACTCTTTGACGAAATCATGATATTCCGGGGATATCTACCATTCAACGATTCATTGCCAAGTTTGAGAAGACAGGTACACTCAATTTCAAGAAAGAGGAACAACATATCGAGAACTACGATGAAAATGAAGAAAATGTTCTTGCTTTGATAGAACTAGAACATACAATGAGTGTAAGAGAAATTTCCAGGCAACTGAATATTCATTTTATGACAGTTCAAAGAATTCTTAATAATAAATACATTCTTATCAAATTTCAAAATCATCAACATCTTTTGGAACGAGATTTTGAAGTGCGTGCATCATTCTGTGAAATAATGATGGAGAAGTCAAATTATGATATAGACTTCTTAAGGAATATTTTATTCTCAGATGAATGCATATTTACCATGAATGGCGAACCCAATGGTCATAATTACCGGTATTGGTCCAAGAATAATGCACCTAATGTTATACAGTCCCGGACACAATATCAACAAACTGTAAATGTATGGGCAGGAATTTTAGGACATCAAATAATAGGCCCGTTCTTTATTACAAGAATAAATTCGGAGTCGTATTTGAATTCATTAATGAATATAGTTGGACCAGAAATTGCCGAAACAAATAAAGAAAATGTGTGGTTTCAACATGATGGCTGCCCTGCACATAGTACAACAGAAATTGTGGAATATCTAAATCAAACATTTCCTGGAAGCTGGATAGGACGAAGAGGACCAATTAACTGGCCAGCACGGTCGCTTGATTTAAATCCGTGCGATTTTTTTCTTTGGGCTCATTTGAAAACTAATGTTTATAAAAGAAGATTCCAGAGTATAGAAGAACTTGAATATGCTATAACACAAGAATGTCAAAAAATAAATAATAAGCAATTAAGTAACGTTCGGCAAAGTTTCTACAATAGAGAGGAAACGGAGGATTGTTTGAACATCTATCATAATTTGAGACTTTAAGAATATTTTGAGTTTCTTGTAGTTCATATTGGATTTAATTTGTCGCATTATTCAATTGTTAATGTTACTTTATTTTATTTCATCTATCTTAAACAATAAATCAAATTAAACCACCTATTATTTACCATCATTATTAATAGATTTTTATTTAGAAAATTGATATTCACTACCTACGGAAGATATCTATTTTGACAATTATCATTCTGACACTGACGTATTAAACGTTACGCTTTTGTTCGTCTCTTATTTATAATTCATAGCTAATACTATTAAATGCAATTCCGTGAATATTCATATTTTATTTCTGCTATCATGAAGTAGCCTAAATGATTTTTTTTCTTATTAAGTCGGTACATAAATTTTGCTCTACAATATTCATTTGAAATTTTTTGTCTAAGATAATTTGGGGAGCAATGCGCACAGAAAAACTGATTTCCCATGTTAAACGCCTATGTTTCACTTTCTGTGATACACCCTGTATACTACGAGGGATGTATTTTTATAATGATGTTGGTTGAAATAAAGTTACAGCATGAAAATGCAAGCTGTATAATCCATAGAAACAAAAATATATCCAAGTACGTAGACTATAAGTACTCAAAAAAATATTCTCAATGCTAGCTTGAATTGAAATGAACGTATAACGACCAAGCTTCATTCATTTGCGTAATGAAACTCCAGCAAAAAGTGGAACAAAGCGAAGAGATTTTTCCGTGGTTACATATGCCACATCATTATACTAACAGAATGTGTAAATATTGACTGGACGATCAATGATTTGAATAAACGAGAAAAATAGCGTGCGGAGACTTTTTTTATCACTGTAATATCAGCAATATGTGCATGTGGAAGAAAGTGAAATGTACAGTGAGTACGGTTCACTGGACTGTATAACAATCTGTCTTAGTGAAAATCAGTTTTGTTACTTTGAGGAAGCTCCTATAGCCCAGAACAAATTTGATAATTGCATCGTCTGTCCCGATAGATTAACAAAGTCAATTTTCGACACTCAACCATATTTGTCTGGGAGTCAAACCTTGAGAAACTCGATTTGGTAAAGCTGATAAGAATTAGAATTGAACTCAAAAGCTGTCAAAACGGTAACCCTAACCCGACGACAAGGGCAGCATCACATCTGGAACTACCGCACCTCATCTTTCCTGATCGAACTGTCAACCAACTTGTACATGGATGTGATGGTCAATAAAGTGCCAGACCTCATTAATCCAGGATCTTGTCCTTAGTGTCGGAACAAGGTCAACTCTTTTGATAGATCATACGATTGATACTAGCAAACTTGAAGACAGAATCTTATCTAGTATAGAAAAGGAAAAAGAACAACAATCGTGAATCTGGTCAAGGAATGAATGTGATGGCCAATGGAGTACTAGACCTCATAAATCCAGGATCTTGTCCTTAGTGTCGGAAGCAGGTCAACTCCTTTGTTAGATCTCACGATAGATAGATAGATAGAGAGGGGGAAGGTGAAGAACACGCGCACCGAGGCCACTTTAAGGGCCCATTGTGCTACCTCCGGGTGCACAGCTACATGCTACTGGTCTTGAAGCCAGTCAACGCTAACGCTGAGGAAGAAGGCTAACAAGTCAGCATCAGGAGTTGTGCTAAGTGCAGCCATGGAAGGCCATGCTTCCCCCAGTATGGATCTTCTTTTACGAGATAGAGCGGAGCATTCGCAAAGAATATGCTCCACTGTTTCATCGTCGTCCTTGCAGCCTCTACAAAGAGGACAGCTCGAAATTTTTATTTGGTGCATGTGCTTATTAAAGCGACCGTGCCCTGTAAGGACCTCTGTGAGAAGTTTAAGATTCCTCCATGAAAGACTTAGGCGATAATTGGCCAGCTCGGTGAATGGCTTGGGGATAAGATTTCTCGTTTGTTTGCAGTAAGTTGAAGTGTTCCAGCTGCTGGAGAACTTCTCAAAAGTAATTCTGTGGATTATGTTGTGAAAAACAGTTTTTGATAGGGGCAACATTGGTTCTGGACCATAGGGTCGAACTGACGAGCCTTGTTTAGCAAGGTTATCTGCACAGATGTTGCCTTCATTTCCATTGTGCCCTCTTACCCAAATAAGTTCCACGACGTTGTGTTGAGATATATTTGACAATGCAAGGTGACAGAGTTCGACAAGCCTAGATGTGAATTTGCATCCACTTAGGCTGCGAAGAGCAGCTTTACTGTCTGTATATATCTTTATACTTCTATTTATATATTTGCGTTCTTTGATCAATGTCGCGGAATGCAAAATTGCAAAGATCTCTGTTTGGAACACGCTGGAGTACTGTCCTAAGGGTATACTGACATACAACAAGTTGGTCTGAAAAGATACCAGAACCAGAACCTTTTCCTTTCTTGGAACCGTCAGTAGATATTTTAATATCAGAGGTTGAGGATATCTGACCATCTAATATGATTTGATAAGATTTATTAAAGTAGAATTTTGGAAGAATTGAGTCGGTACTCATCTCTAGGAGAGGAGCTCCCAATGTTGCCTCCCTTAAGATGGAGCAATGCCTGGTATTAGCTCCAGTTTTAGGATACAAACCTAAGTGTAGGAGGCGAAGAATTCCCTTCGTAGCAACCTCCTCTAGGTGAAGATTAAGAGGGGTAAGACATAGAAGGACTTCCATCGCTGCTGTTGAAATTGTGCGCATGGCACCTGTAATTGCTAGACATGATAACCGTTGTATATGTTCTAGTTTTGATCGTGCAGTTGATTGTCTGACTCTAGGCCACCAAACAAATGCACCATAGGATATCATTGGCCTAATAATAGCAGTGTATAGCCATAAGGTAAGCTTTGGGCTAAGACCCCAAGTTTGACCTAAGGCTCGACGACATTGCCAAAAGGCTATACAAGCTTTTTCAACTTTGAAGTTCAGGTGTAAACTCCAGTTGAGTTTGCTGTCAAGTATGATGCCCAGGTACTTGACGAACTTAGACAAACTTAGTGTTTGGTTGAAGATTTTTGGCATATTCAGTGTGCTAATCTTTCGTTTCCTTGTAAAAAGGACTACTTCCGTCTTGGTTGGGTTGACCTAAAGAGAATGTTCTTTACACCAGTGTTCAGTGAGTTTGAGAGCATCACCTGCTATACAGGCAAGAGTGGTCTCGAATCTACCGTTGAGCAGAATTGCAATATCATCCTCGTATCCGATGGTATGATAACCGTTATTGTTAAGGAGTTCCAGAAGACTGTTAACAACAATCGCCCACAGAAGAGGTAAGAGTACACCTCCTTGAGGGCATCCTCTAGTAAGGTAGCCTTTGTTATTTGATTCCCCAGTGGGAAATTGTATAGCTCTATGTTTTAGCATGAAATGAATCCATTTAACAAGAGGTGCTTCGACTCCATGTTCTTACGATTGCTAGTATTATTCAACTTAAAGACAAAACCTTATCCTGTACAGAGCAGGAAAAAGGACAACAATCGTGAGTCCGATCAAGGAATGAATGTGATGGCCAATAGAGTACCAGACCTTATAAATTCAGGATCTTGTCATTAGTGTCGGACAAAGGTCAACTCTTTTGATAGATCTTACGATTGCTAGTATCAATCAACTCAAAGACAGAACCTTGTCCTGTACAGGACAGGAAAAATGATAACAATTGTTAATCCGATCGAGGAATGAATGTGATAGAGTACCAGACCTCATAAATCCAGGATCTTGTCCTTTGTGTCGGAAAAAGGTCTACTTTTCTGATAGATCTTACGATTGCTAGTATCAATCAACTTAAAGGCAGAATCTCATCCTATACGGGACAGGAAAAACAACAACAATCGTGAATCCGATCAAGGAAGTTGAATACGAGAATTGGTTACACTGAGGGATGGCTACCGCCCTCCTAGGCAGAACAGGGGGTAGCTTCCTGGTTATTTCTTGAAGTACTTAACCTTCGCTATCAGTTGGTACATATTTCAAACGTAAGTTCTGACAGGGAAGTTGACCCCGAAATGATTGAGCGGAAATACCCTTTTCATTGACACTTAGAACAGGATCCTAGATTTATAAAGTCTGACACCCTTTTGATTCATACGCTATTTGACCGTAAATCCGATCAGGTAGGACAGGATTCTCGACTAAACTCAAGATGGGTTGGAGTTGCTTTATTGAATCTTGATCTTATTGTACTTAACTGTAGTTCCATAAGCTCGTTGGAACATAAACTCGTCAAAGAGTGACAAGGTTGGGGTGATGTTCAATAAAGGATTTGAGACAGAGATTGACACAAGACACAGCGTGTTTAGACCTCAAAGTCATTATCAGAAGTGGATTAAGATTCGAAGAATCAAACTCTCTTGAAGCTCCTTCAAAATCCACCCCTCGACGGTATAATTTGCCGTATAAAACAATCAGTTCAATTGAAATGATAAGATAGGCAATGGTAATCTGTTGTCAAGTTTTTGATTTTGTCTGACATTTTACATGTTAAAATATTATCAAAATTATATTAATTATAATCTGAAATGACAGAAAACTTTATTGAATAAATTTGTGTATATATCAAATGATGTACAAGTAAGTCACGTGATGTTCATGTCAGATTCTTTTGCTTAAAGACTTCCAGGTAGATACATTATCAAGGAGATAAATCACCGAGGATTCTTTCAAAAATTGAAGCATGATTTAAGTCGGTGTGCTTATACAAAAGGGGACTACTTTGCCATCATTCTGAAATTGGAAGCTCAGTTTTAAAACTTTTCAAGAACAATAATCCGATTAAATGAAGAATTTCTTGAATGTTACACTTTGAAGGAATTTTCCAGTCGAAAGTGCTTTATAAACAAACTCTTAAGTTTCGTCTGTTGAAGCACAAGGCATGTCTGAGCCCTGTATTATCAAAAGAATCGACTTATCATGTCCATAAATTGATACTCTATATTTAAATATTTCTCAAATTTGATTTCCCGCTGCCTGCTGATCAGAATTCAAAATTTGTAATTGCGCAGGAATGAATAATTCATTTGAAATTTATTTCTTTTTTGTGTGGTGCAACAACAGCTTTGATTAGAATTGCAGAGTGCTACTTTTGACGTGATTTAAATATACATGAATCTGCTGTCGTAGTAGCATCCCCAAAGCAATAGTGCATTAATCATTTTACGCACTTTCAACCCTTGTTGAGCCCCCAGCAATTCTTAACAGTCTACATGGAATAATAAGCCATATATCTTGCCGCGCTTCCTTCCTCAAATTGCTACTTGAACATGCTTTTTGCCGGGAGCTGCTTGACAAAACTCCCTAAAATTACTTCATTAATTTATTTACATTTTATATATCAGCCTGATATATGATAATTATTCATTCATGCAAGATTCCAATCAGAATATTTTGCTGAATAATATGTACTGTATTTTCAAATCAATTTTACAGAAGCTGTAAAAAAACTTCAGTTATGTCATATTTGAATAATTGATGGTTGAGGAAAAATCAATCCGAATTTTCAATGCGTATTGTTTTTCCGTTGATAATTAAAACTTTTGATGTATTCTGTAATTTAGTGATGAGTTTTCATTGATACTCAGCCAATTTTTCGAGTTAAAACTCAATGAAATCGCGTTGCCAATGTATGAAGGAAGATTCAAAACTAATCTACCATTTGATCCCGAATCCTTCTTGGCGAAAAATGAAGATACTACACACTTCACTACTTCATTGTTCATTAATGAAAGTTTTCTTTTTCGTAAGTGTTTCTGAGCCTCTTTCCTCCAGGTAAATGTGATCTAATTAAATCGAAGTACGATATTACTTGATTAACTGATTTTCTTCGCAAGCAGGCGATGACAGAGCTTTACTTGGATTGTAAGCTATTAAGCTGCGTTTCGCGAAACATGTTGCGCGCAGTAAGGAGTCATTTCGCGCGAGACTGTCTCCGAGGCGAGCTGTTTTGAGTCTCTTGACGCGCTGAATCAAAACAAAAGCCTTCGGCTGTCTTACTCAATCTGTTTTCAATTATCGGGTTATAAGAGGAGCAAAAATAGACAGCACGGTATATGGCAAGCTGTCGAGATCAAAATTATTATTCAGACTGTAAAATTAGGTAGTACAAAAGCTTGTTTTTCTACACGCATCAAAATATTTCGTGGGCCAGTTTTTTGCGCAGTGTGAACTTCAGTTTCTGTTTCGCACTTCAATGAATCAAGAGAAAAGCATTCGGCTGTCTTACCCAATCTGTTATCAATTATCGGGTTGTGAATAACATAGCACAGAAAACCAGGATCACTCTCTACCAGGTTGATGTAATCTGATTGAATCAGTGTACGATTTACATGCGTTTACACTGCGCGCAACTGTTTCGCGAAACAAGTTGGGTACAGTGTGGAATCTTTCCACGCGAGATTGCCTCCAGGCAAGCCGTTTCCAGTCGGTTTTCTGACGTGCATCAAAGCATTTCGTATGCCAGTTTTTCGCGCATTGTGAACTTCTTTCTCGCAACGCTTCGCTCATTGTTGGCCAGAGTGAGACCATCGTCAAGCGAAACAGTTTCGCGAAGCAGTTGCGCGCTCAAAACCAGTGTTTGACAAGCATTAGAAATAGAATACCGCAGATAGTAAATTATTATTCGTCAGTATCCGAGTATCAAACATGTCTCTACTATTTGCTTTATATTTCCCGTCCAAATCAAATACTGCTTTTCAAATTATGTTCAATAAAGAAACTTGGAGGTGTGCTTATATGTCAGATCCTTTCGTCAATAAAAATTGCAACTGGCTTTAAAAAACCTCTAAAAAAGAGTATAATAAAGTAACTTCATGAATCGTATTTGAAAATTAATTTTTGCAATACCATTCAAAATTTTCCAATCATGAAGCAAAACTGAATTTACAAAAGTTTTTATAGTAATGAATTCATGCATCCATATATAATTTGTACATATATTTATATATTTATTCCATCATATTTGAACAAATTTCAACCCAAAGTTAATCTACTACATCATATAATAAATAATAATGTGGGCATACATGAAAATATTACATTTGGAAATTAGTTTACAGACAAACAAAGAACACATGAAATGGCAAATTCAAAAAGCTGGGCAATACATGAATATAGTAAATTTTCATAATTCAAACACTGTACTTTGAGTACTGAAAGCTCTGTCCCTCAATTCACATATTTGAGGTATTTAAGCCTTGAAAATGTACTACCGTCATATTGATGTTTACACTAATCGAAAGATGATCTATACATACGTTCAGAATTATATCATAATAAATAGACTTTTTTAGTTTTAATTCTGTATATTTGATTTTATTTTTGACGTTTCGACTCCTAACCGAAAGTCTTCATCGGAAAAAATGATACAAAAATAAACAAGGCAAGAAGGTATCTAGATAATAAGAAATTAAAAATTGAAAATATACAGATAACTAGATGTGAATACGTGGACTCCACATTTAGTGCAAAAAGAACAAAATTCCTCTGACATTTACCCAAAGTCTGAGGAAAAATCACGTAAAAACCTCAACAGAGGAATCAACGATATGAGTCTTGACAATTATTAAAGAGAAAAAGATTTAATTGATATAACACATTAGGACGATGTCCCGTTTCTGCAACGCGCACAGTTCCGAGGTCCAAACATGTCATAAAAAAATTTTTAACAGAAAAACTGAGTTTCAATAATCTACATCTACATGAATATAACAGAAACTAGTGTCAAGACAAATATTTCACAAATCAGGAATAACTATTACAAATGAATAAAATAATATGAGTCTTGACAATTATTATAGTCAAAAATGAATGAATTAATATAACATACAAGGACGATGTTCCGTTCTTGCGGACGCACACAGTTCCAAAGTCCAAACATGTCATAAAATTTTTTTTTACAAAACTGAGTTTCAATTATGTACATGAACGTAATAAAAATAATAATCAAGACAAATATTTTACAAATTATGTATGTCTATTATTGATTATTGGAAGCCAAACATTTGCCAACTCAAAACCATCAGTATGGTTGAAATTATTCGGATCTTTAATTATTTCAATCGCTTCCCTGACCAATCTACTGTGAATGGATGAGCATCTCGCAATTACTCTTGTTTCTTCGAACTTGATGTCATGCAAAAACTCAATGGCATGATCAGCAACCGAAGACTTATCTGGGTGATTGAGTCTTATGCATCTTCTATGCTCAGCAATGCGAGTATTCACAGTTCGGCCCGTCTGTCCAACGTAGACTTTCCCACAGGTACAGGGGATCTTATAAATACCCGAAGATTGTAAAGGGATCATGTCCTTGACAGGTCTCAAAAACTGCTTGATTTTCGTGACAGGAGCGAAGGAAACTTTGAAATTATGTCTAGATAAGATCCTTCCGATCTTCTCTGAAACATTACTGACATAGGGTAAAGAAACATAATTTTTACTCACGCCATTATCCGTAACGGTAGCATTGTTAGATTTTGGTCGAAGTGCTTTCCTAATGGAATGATGAGAAAAACCATTTTTCTGGAAAATTACTTCTAGATTATTAATCTCTTCATCAAGTTTATCAGGGTGACAGATATCATTGGCCCTTTGGAAAAGACATTTAATTGTTCCATACTTCTGTGAAGGATGGTGATGTGATTCTGCATGAATATATTGGTTCGTGTCTATTTATTAATCGAAAGATATTTTGATTATAAAATGAAAAATAATATTGTCCGACATGAATATTGGGGACCAGCGGTGAGCCCGACAAGCCGCACTTGTCAAAAGTACGTTGGTATGAAAACGGAGTTACCGCTAGTCTGAGACTTTAAGGACGTGTTCAATTATTTTTTTTCTAAGATTTGGTCATTTTTTCCGACAAATTTTCGGGGGCGTTTTCTCAGTCCGACACTGGAAACATGTCAGGATTATAACAGTTCCTTATGAATGACCGCTTGTCGGACCAACGGTCATAATTTGAGAACATATTATCTATCCAAAAACACATTGTCCGACGGAAATATTGGTTCTTATCTTCAATCCGACAAGAAAACGCTCGCACATATACAACTCAGTTTTTGACGTATTTAATATCAAGAGATAAGTAATGGACGTTGTTCATAAGCTAGTAAAAAATAATTCATTAACGAAATAATTGAAAAAAAGTAAACTAGAAAATAGAAAAAGAAATATATTATTATGTTGCTAAGTTGGAACGTGACTCACTCTGATCTTCCATCTCCGGGGATTCCTAGTAGAATTTAATTGGTATTCGATGCTTCATTCGAATCTAAAATTAGGATTAGTGGTTCCTATTTAAGATTTCAAAGTGACTTTCTCCCCCGACTATAGAAAGGGAAGAGAAATCTTTGAAATTTTTCTTCAGCCATTTTCCCATTCAGTGCATATTTCTCCAGATATACTTAAAATATGCCATATCTCACATTCTCCACACAGACTTTAAGCCAAGTTTCACAAAACCTCGTGTGCGTGGTGCAATGTTTTCTCTTCCCGTCGTAAAATTAAAATGGGACACCTGTATGTATTTTCTGCTCTGAATCATATAGACTTCAAGTATGCCAAATATCAAATTTTTTCGTGTGTGCAATATGCTTGAGAAGGGATACTAAGCTTCCTCTTCACGTATTAATATATACATTAAAATAGAACACCTGCATATAATTTTCGCTTTCTGCACATCTTCTCCATATAAATTTTGAGTATGCCAAATCTCACACTCCTCCGTGCATGCAATATGCTTAAAAAGAGGTCGAAAGTTTGCTCTTGACGTATTAATATATAGATATCACAGTTGAAGATGAATTTGAATGATATTTGAGGTGATTGACTTTATATCACACATTTGATTCCAAAACAAGACTTTTTTTATTATTTATAATCAATAATCATACTGACTTGATATGCATTTCATATATGTATATGTCGGACATGTATACAGTAATGTTTTAGACACTATTTGAATGGAAAATGAAAAACATTGAGATGAGCGGTCATTGATGAAGGAACTGTTATAATCCTGACACGTTTTCAGTGTCGGACTGAGAAAACGCCCCCAAAAATTTGTCGGATAAAATGACCAAATCTTAGAAAAAAAATATTTGAACACGTCCTCAAAGTCTTAGACCAGCGGTAATCCGTTTTCATACCAACGTACTTTTGACAGGTGCGGCTTGTCGGACTCACCGCTGGCCCCCAATATTCATGTCGGACAATATTATTTCTCATTTTATAATCAAAATATCTTTCGATTAGTGTAAACATCAATATGACGGTAATACATTTTCAAGACTTCATGAAATTGACGTGTTCAATTAGCTCTCGCTGAAAAACGCCCCCAAATCGAGAATTTCGTCAAATGTGAAAGCTGTCGGACTCATCACAATGAAGTCACTCACGAAGTTTCAAGTGAGCGGTAATCAACGACAAATTTATGCCCTGTCTCACGGACTATGTGCTATTGCTCCTACTGACATAGTCAAGCAATATTTGACCATTTCTGTTTGCCCGTCGATTGTTCCAGGCAGCACTGGAGATTCTTATCTCATTAATATAACAGCATTGTCAATTCTTCCTGCTACGAGAGTAGGTGGAGTCAAATCCGGGAATGCGTTTGAGGGAAGAATAGCGGTACGCTATGTCGGCAACTGTTCATAGTATTACTTGTGCTGGCAGTTGAACAATTTATAATCGAGTTGCAAAAAGAATTGCAATGTTTCATTTTCCAATCTCCACTTTTTTCAATCGCAGTTACTGAATAACGTTGATGTTTTTTCAAACTCCTTGTTGCTTTCTACAGATAGTGGGAGTCTCATCACAGCCTCACGCTTTATTAGATGCTCGAGCCTTCGGCTATAATGGAATATTCTTCACGTCAAATGTAATATGTTATGATTTTCATTCATAAATCTATCAAAAATTGCTGTAAATGCAGCTACTTTTGTTAATTACAATGAATATATCTATGAGAATGACAGGTTTACTGCATGTTTGCTCATAATTTACAGATTTATAGATCTGTAAGATTTATTGTTCCATACAGAATTACAATTCCATATTCATAATTTTTGATTTCGTCTTTCATATTCTCTCATATATCAATTTGATTAGTCTCCGAAAGCAAAAGTATATTAATGAACTTTTTGTCAAAATAACTCCTTTCCAATTCAAAGTTTCTATTCGTATTGAACCAAATCAAATTTTTTCAGTAAATCTCATTATTTCCGCTTGAAGAATGAGAAAAAACTTCATGAATTCCCAACAGAGTAGCGGATAAATTTTGTTCTCGCTATGAATTTTACAGCAAGTGTTCAGCTGTTTGTTAGACGGAGATTGAAGTTAGGTACGTTTTTCACTGGAACACCTGATACAGCGCTATATCTTAAGCTTTAAGAGCGCACTTAAGGGAACAAACAGGGTGCTTGAATGTCTACTGATTGTTACCACTTGCATCTTAGCTATCACTGAGGTTGTAAAGCTCTTGTTTATTCCGACATAAAAATCATAGTTGAAAATATATTTTTTTTGTTTTTAGTTCCGCCAGACATTGACGACACGGAAACAAGCAGTGATGTAACTGTGTCAGAGGGTGACAACGCTACATTGAGCTGCCGAGCAACGGGCCATCCACCACCTCGTATCCTCTGGCGTCGGGAGGATGGTGACCATCTAGTGCTGCGCAACAAAGTCCGTGATGTTATTAGAGGTAACGGAGGAATGTTAACGAGTTATCGATTCGGTTTGTTTCTGGCAGTGAATTATATCGCACACTGTTTCAAATCGTGCGTGCTCTGTTGAATAAGGGATCAGCTCTAGTGGTCAGAGTTCCATTGATCGAGATCCGTAAATTTTGAGATTTGCTTCCAAACCAGGAAATAGCATACATCCATAATATGTGATGCTACGGAAATGCTGACTTTCAAATGAGATTCCATAAAATTATTGATGACAAGAACGACAAGATATACTTTACTACTATTTGTAAATTTACTAATGAATTTTGTCACTTCTAATTATTCATCTCAACTAGTTCGCTAGTCACTCTCAATTTTACTTTCTCTGTATTTGGACTTCAAAATCCCCGCCTGGAGTTTTTCGAAGCCCATAGAAAGATTTATGGTTTGATATTTCTTAAATTAAGGGTCATTCAAAGACCCTATTTGTTTATGCAAGTGATTGCAATAATAATGAACCCAATAAACTGAGCTGTCATTAGATTGATCATCAATATTAAATAAGGCAGTTCGAATTATCTCAGTATTCATTTCGATTCAATCAGATGACTTTTTGAGTACTAATAATTGCTTTGTGTCTGATATTCCAAGCCATGGTTACCAATACACCTGAAAATTTAACATTTTCAATAATTCCTGGCTTCAAGTTTAAATACTAGATCATGAAATTCAACATTTCAATACTCTATGGATTTCCCAACCTATACAACTTCAAGATCCCAATTAAGCCTGCTATTTCATATATTTAAGCTTCCTGGTATCAAATTTGTGGATTTTTAGCCATGGATTTCATACCTACTTATAGCGTTAAAAGCTCTCTTGATTTAATAGACGAAATTAAGAACCTATTTCCACCCGCCAGCTTAAAACAAGTATCATTCATAGTTTATTCTTTGTTTACTTTTATTTCCATGAATAAATTGATAATTAGGATAGAAGACATAATCCAAGGGGCTTCGCACCTCAAGCCTCAAGCCGATATGAGTCAGATTTTTTGAACAAAATGATTGATTCTATAATAAGCAATACTAATTCGAGGTTTATGTTGTTAAATGAACATTTTGATTTCCTATATAATTTGAGATAATTCAAAAATAAGTATACCAGGAGAACAAATAATGAAAAACTTACAAAATTTACACACAGTCCTGCGAATGAGTGAAAGTAATTACTTTCAATAATAATTCTTATTACATCAGAATGAATCATGCAGAATACGATATTTTTTACAGACTTCAATTATCTCAATTCGTTGAGGAGATACAAAGTCGAACAGTGTGTGCTTCTGATTCGGCTATTCTCTCCTCCGTCCGGTACTCAAGTAATACAGCGTGCGATCGAAGCATCCTTATGAATTACGATATTACAGCAGTGCGAGCGATGTAATCGACCTGGGTCTTCTACGCGACGTAAATGCTGCCTATTTAATCAAGGCGTACAGCGAATTATTGTCCAACCATATTCCAGTGATTCTCGACCTGGGAGATGGTCTCCCAACAGCAGAAAGAACACAGGCCATGACTACTCACTGGCACCGCTTCAGTGATAAGTTTTAGCGACCTGTTGGACCCCTTGAGCAAATCGACAACATCGCTGATTTCGAGCTGTCCGCGAGTCCAACCGCCTTACCGCCTTGAAGAACATCGAAGGGCGCGCTGGGAGATCAAGTTGGAGCAGCTCTGTGTTGAAGATCAATCAATCTGGCGTATGGCCAAGACAAGTCAGCATTGCTTCCACTCAATGGAGACCGAGAAATCGTCTATTCTGAGGAAAAGAAAGCTGAAGTACTCGTCGACAGTCTCGAAAGTCAGTGCTCTCCAAACTACGAGAATAGCGACATTAACTTCATAGAAGAAATCAACCGTGAAATACAAAGAAACATGCGAGCCAAACCTGTGAAAAGTATTTACCACGTCCACCCAAGAGAAGTTTGGGACGTCCCCAAACAGTCTCAAGCGTCTGGCCACGATGGGGTATCTAACAAGGCTCACTCGTTACTGCCGAGAAAGAGAAAAGTGGCAATAGCCAATATAGCCAATGCAGTCTTCCGATTCCGTCACTTTCCCCTTCAGTGGAAAAAGGCCGACGTCTTCACCATCAAAAGCCACGTCAAGACCCACAACTTCCACAGAACTACCGCTCGATAAGCCTCCAGGCACTCAACATCATTCCAGACCTTCAACATAGATTCCGGAGCCAAACTCTACCAAGCACTGGTGGTAGAATACTGCACAGAGGACTTTAATAACAAGCAGGTCACAGGAGCGATCTTTCTTGACGTTGCTGAAGCCTTTGATAAGGTTTGGCATCAAAGCTTGCTGCACAAGCTATTAGACCGAGGCATCTTCCTTGCTTTAGTGCACAGACGTTCATTTCGTGTAAAAGTCAATTAGACGAAATCTTCGGAATGAATAATCACAGCCGGCCCTCCGTGCGCTGCTATTTAATGTCTATCGCAGCGATATACCTAACCTAACAGCAATACATCAGTCATCACAGTCAGTCTAGGTGGAGAATCAACGTCAACGCCGAGAAAAGCTCCGCAATCCTTCTCCCACACGGCCAACTAGTGATGTTTGACCGCATCATCCCTTGGTGTAGCCAAACAAGATATCTGAGGCTCCCCTAAGATAAATGACTTTTCTGGAAGGCACACTCGGAATCAAGAATTTCAATGAGTGGAAGGTAAAAGGGGCTCGAAATTGCGATGATATGTTGACCCGATCAAAAATCCAAAGCGAGTATAGATAGGTATTATGAATAATGGCTTTGGAATAAACCGATATGAAAAAGGTTCATGTTAGGGAAGGGTAGTAGCTCAGGTAGCAAGAAAATATTTCAAACAAAAAAATACACAATTTAACATAATATTTGAGCGCATGTGACATGAGCGTCTGTGGTCGTAGGGCCAGATTTAGGGGAGCAACTGCCCACCCTTGCCCTTACCAAATCACTGGGTGATGGTATCTGTATTTCTTGAGATATTTCAATAATAATTCTTATTACATTAGAATGAATCGTGCAGAGTACGATATTTTTTACAGACTTCAATTATCTCAATTCGTTTAGGAGATACAGAGTCAAACAGTGTATGCTTCGGAATCGGTTATTCTCTCCTCCGTCCGTTACTCAAGTAATACAGCGTGCGATCGTAACATCCTTATGGGCCACGGCCTGGCTCAGTGGTAACACCACTGGAGTCTTCGGATCAATCCCTGGCGGCTCCATGTATTTCGTGCCGTGTGCGGAGGTTTTCTCGAATTTTTTCCGTTTCCTCCCCCCTAGATACACCCAAACTTTCAACACATTTCAGAAGTAACTTCCGGTGGACGTGAGTGTCAGGCTGTCGCGTGAGCAGCAGCAGTTGAACCTCTGGATGAGTAGCTGCACTACAGTTGCGCAGCAGGTGCCAGTCTCTCACGAAAGTCGAACTACAAGGACATCGTTGCGCAGTCTTCGGACTGTAAAATGATCTACCTTGGACATATGACAAACAATAACTTAGCTTAGGCACACAACACTCTAAAGAGGAGTCCACGGAAGTCCCTATGCGGGAGCAAACATACTAGATAGACATTCTTATGAGACAGAAGAAATGGGTGAAATTGTGCCACGCTGGATTACAAGGATGGAAGTGCATTCTGGAAGAGATTCAAGACTTTGACTGTGCAAGCAAGGAGAAGTAATCACCTACTACGCACAGAAGACCAAATTTTCACAACCGCGAAGAAAAAAGTTGGCGCATTTACAGCAGACCCCACGTGGAAGTCATCAATGATCTTAACAACATGGACTTGAGAAATCTGGATCATATATCATACTATGACCAAAAAGACATTGACGACCCTGACAGAATACTGAACCTCTAAGATCAAGGTAACTGAGCTCATTGAAAGGACAAGGAATAACAGTCCAGAAGAAAACGACATTATCAACCAAGTATTGGAAAGTTTTCAATTTGGTTATGATCCCCAAACGCGCAAAAAGCCCCACCGAGCTTCATTCATTCCGACCCATTTTTCTTCTCAATACGATGGCGAAGCTACTCGATCGACTGATTTTTGAACGTATCGAAGAGTTTGCTGACATGAGGAACATCACCCCACCTTCTTAGTCTAGATTCCGCAAAAGCTGCTCCACGAACATCTGAATGGTAAAGCTGACTACTAACATCTCCCATGCCATCAACAATAAACATTTGGGCTTTTGACATGGTCTGGCATACGGGTCTGATTTACAAACTACTCCAGACTGGGATGCCAACAATCATTCGTTGTCCTACAGAGGGCTCTAAGTCCAGAATGTTTTCACCAACAACAACTGGAATTCTTTTCAACCTCTACACTTTGACATCACTTACTATCTTTCTGCTGCAATATGCAGATGATACATCATATTCAGCAATGGGTACATGCCCTGAGGATGCTAAGCTCGCGTTGAAACAACAACTGAAGGCAAACATGGGCAAAGAAACGAAGATCTCACGGTGAACCTATGGGGAACGGATGTTCCGAGCACAAGAAGAGCTCCGTTCAACAACACTTTCTATTTAGAACCGCTGGTGCAACATTGTCAACAAAACCTGAGGACAAGAGCAAATCTCATTTACTTGCTTGCAGGAAAGCTTCTAGGATGTAGCCAGTAAGTTCTTCGTCACGCATACTGCACATTCGTCAGACCAGTGCTAAAGCACCGGAAGGAGCTTTTCGAAATTAAAGCTAATATAAAATTATTTGATATGTATGATGGGTCAAAAAAGACGTTGCTTCTTGCGTCACCAGAGGGCCTCGCAAAATGTACCTTGCTCACATCAAACTTTGGTTTCGCCCCACCACTGGAATCTTGGGAGAACTCAGTTTAAATTATTCTCCTTAATTATTGCCTAGAACAAGATTAATTCTACTTACATGAAAGTGAGTTGATGAATGAATCTTTTCTGAACACATTTCGAATATATCCCCCTAAAATACATGAATTTCCAGTATATACAGGATTTAACAGCAAGTTTAAAAATGAATTTCAACCAGTAATAGAGCTCGTTAAGTATAACAATTTTTATTGGGAGCTTGATTGTAAGAGTATGACAGGTCAGAAACGTGCAACAAAGATGCAATGAGAGAGTTGAAATACATGAGAAGTTTGCGTGATGATTCGTTCAAGTTGTACCAGAATTTAGGAAATAATTGGGGAACAAACCTGGACCTTCTTGAGATTCTGACGTCTGGTAATAAGAAATTGTGCCGCTGCGTCAGCAGAATAAGTAATAATAACTTTTAACAGACTAATATAAGAACATAGAGCGCATAATTAAATAGAAGCGACCTGTCAACTGGCACAGCGTCCCTTGGCATCCAAAGACAGCATTGCTAGTATTGTATGATTTCTTACCAGACGTCAGAATCCCAAGACGGAGGTTTGTGCCCAAATTATTTCTTAGTTCTTAGTGCAGTTAATAATTAAATAAAATTATGAATTGAACCCAAATTCCTGCGTTTATTCAAAACATAGGATGAATGTGAGGTAGCTGTGATTAATCCACTTCCGGGAATACTAACGATAGTTTAATAAGTTCTACAATACTCTCCAAAGCATTTCACAAATTTCTAAGTTTAATTACTTTCTCGGAAGACAAAATAAATCGCTATTTAAACAGGTATCTGTCTTCCTAAAAAGTTGTACCAAGTAATTAATAAATGATTTGAAAGTCTTTTCTCAAAGGGTGTCTTTCAGATTAGAGTGAAAACCAGGGAATAATTTATTTTGGACACATGAATATTTGGCTGTAAGAATACTTTCAGTAATTTTAAACTTATAACAAGATATATTTTTAATGAGTTTTCTTGTTAAGTTTGTAGAAGATTAATTTTTCAGTAAAATAAAAATTAAATTTCTTCTCTAGTTTATGAGGAAAGGCGTTGATACTCCAGATTTTATGAGTAAGTAAAGATTTTACAAACTGATGAACTTAATTTACAGCCAACTGTCTTTATATTTCGGTACGTCACAAATTGGCGCCCGAGCAAACCTCTACACAAAGTAATGACGTCACAAAATCCAACAGGAACGACATTACAGTTTGTTTTTGTTCATATTTTTCAACACTTAATTCAAATTATGCGTCCTGTCTAAATATAACTGCCTGATAGTCTTGGAGCTTTGTTTGTCTAACGGAGTTTGTAAGTAAGAGCAACGTCAGGTGCTTGTGATCATTCTCTGCCTGCAGCAATAAACTTCCTTGTTCTATAAAGTTGCATTTGAGCGCTTAAGCAATGTGAACTAATTCCAGAATTCGGTAATTCTACAAATCTGAAATTATGTGTGAGCCATCACTATTTTATTTGCGTGAAAGAAAAAAATGATACAATAGCATCGAAATTCCCGATTTCCAGAGACTGCAGTTTCTGCTGCATTTGATGTTTTAATTATGTGGGTGAAGAATCACTTGACTCGAAGCTACAACTTGCAAATCGACTAGCAAGTAACAAGGAGCTTAATATTAATGAAATTGGAATTTCCGACATCAGCAATGCAAATGATTCTGAACTGTAAAGCGGGTCACTCTCATTAAAGGACGCAATGATTTCGTCGACTGTGCAAAGATAATTACAGTTCATACTTAGTGAGCCAGAAATAAGTTTTTTTTTCTTTTTAGTCTTTTATTCATATTCTCATAATTTCGTTCTGTTGCCTATCTTTTCAAGAGCGTTTTCAGCATTAAAATGCAGAAGCAGTGCAAGTGCAAATGTTCTTGAGTTCAATGCACTCCACCCAAAAGCTTCGTCACAATACTCCAGAAGCCGTCAATGGGATTTGAATCAGGTGAATTTCCAGGCCAATCAAGCACCCTGATTCTACTCTCCAGCATGAAACTTTAAGCAGTCCTGAACTGTGACAAGGGACCAAGTCAATCAAATTCATCATGCCTTCAGCGGGTGTTTTACATCGAAATATTACATGCAAACCCTCGACTTGACATTTCAAATCGAACCGGCCCCTGGTTACAATTCAAAACTGGTAAAGGCCTCTGGAGAACCAAATCAGATTTCCTGATTGGTCCAGGAATTCACCCAACCTGAATCCTATCTAGAACTTGTGGAAGATTGTGACGAAGCATCCAGGCAAGACGGAGTATACGTCAGAAAAACGCTTGATAAACATTGCCATTCTAATGCGCTTATACGATGATGAACTTAAGAATACATGCACCAATCCGGCGGAGGCAACATCAAAATGTCTGCAGGTCATTTCCGCCAAGAACAAACACACATCATACTAAACAATGCACTGAGGAGTCTATAAAAGTACATTTCTCTGAAAAAATCACTTATTCTCATCCTGTTCTAATTAATTTGCACAATATAATATGTCCTTCCGTATACAATCGAGTGATATGACAAGGCATACATTTTCTTATCACATTTTTGTCTGCAGGCTTGATTGATAAGAATGTCAAAATTTATGTTTGGAGCTTCAGAGTTCCTGAAGAAAAATTGTATCTTGTACAGGTACATCGAATTCTCTCACGTATTTCTTATATTCCTTTTTGGGTGTCGAGGTAACAGTCTACGTTTTCTGCCACTTCTTCTAGTTTTATCAGTCTGTGTCATTCCTTTTCCCTAGTAACTGCCTTTTCCGCATTATTAGATATTCTTCTTTTTTTGAGACTTCTACGATTTATTTGCTCCATCTCTTTTTTGGTTTATCTATTTTCTTTTCCTTGTGTCCCCAAAATTTTATATTTTACTCTTTTGTTTTATATACCCGTATTATCATATTCGCTTTTTGTGTTATACTTTTATTCATCAGTATTATTCTGCCAATTACAATGGATTTTTTCGATTCTATCTGCATTCTGTGATATACTTTTATGTCAACGATTTGTTTTATCGCTGGTTTTGGTCCAAAGTTTTGTTGATGTATTTGTTATTCATTCAAATATTCAGTGTCTTTGATCCACTATTAGTCCTACTGTTCCTAGTGTTTCAGTTCATATTTTCATATTGCTTTGAATTTTTTTGACTTCGGCGCAAATATAGCAATATGTTCTGCAAAAATTCCTTGTGCGATTGCTGTTGGTTAAAAGTTTCATCTAGCAAATCCCTTTCGGTCTTATTTTGATTCTTTTAAATTATTCTGGGCATTTTTTTTATAACCAACAGAGGGTAAAGGTTTTTTTCAGTCTCAATTCTTCTAATATTTCATTACATTTTTTCAGCAGTTATCGCCTTTTTGTATAGGCCTCTAGTTGCTTTATTATTAATTCATCTTTAACTTTTCTATATATTCTCTCTGGTACCTCCATATCAAAAAACATATTGATGTTTTTCAACTCCTTGCAGCATATTTCTCAACGTTATTTTAAGTTTGTTGATGCAGTGACATCTCCTGAAGCCTTGAATCACAATATAATATAATTTTTGTCCTATTCAGCTCTTCAAGATTGTCTCATTGGTTTTCTCTATTGCAGATAGTAGTGCTATCATGTGTCATGTGTCATCACTTCTTTATGTGTAGGTTTCGATTATTTATTGAAATCTCGTCATTCTTTCCTGTTGTTTATGAGCTCTCTCAGCAAAAAAATCCACTTTCTCTTAAATATGTTCCAACTTCACCTACTGCTTCCCATGTTCTTATTTTATTCAGCATTACTTTGATTTTTACTGTTTTTTTTTTTTGAGTTGTTTAGCTTTGATGTTTGTATATGTTGAACTGTCCATAACCACTCACTTTTTCTTAGGATTTTTTTTCGTTTCTCTTTGTCGTTTACTTAAGATTCACTTAGTTTTGTCTACGTTTTATTGGCGTAGTATGTTTTGTTCTTTTGTCATCATAATGACTCTTCCAATGATTGTTATTAAGCTTTGGTATTCTGATCTTTGTGATTTCTGTATTTTTCTGGGCATTTATTGCTAGGATACTTTTCCTACATATCCTTTTTTTTAATTTTTCTCTTTCTCTCACCTGTTTTTTTTGTCGTTTCTTAATTTAACTTTGCCTGTTGCTTCCTATGTTTTTATTTTATTCAGCATCACTTTAGTTTTTACTGGTTTCATTCGAGTGCTTCTAGCTTTAGTGTTTGTAAATGTTGAACTATCTATAACAGTCCACCATTTCTCAGGAGTTTTTTTTGTTTTTATTTGAGCAGAAGTCCATAGATGTTTTATTCTAACGGTGGTTTGTGCTATCATCTTCCGTCAAAATTCACTCATTTTTATTTATGTATGTATGTTTTTCTCTTTCCTTTCAATATTAATTATTTTGTTGTATGGTTTTGTCATCATTATGACTTCTTCAATGCTTCTTATTAACCTTTGGTATTCTGGTCCTTGTGGATCTGTATTCTCCTGGACTTTTATTGTTTGGATACTTTTCCTACATATCCTCCTCTTTTGTTTGTTGTTTCTCCTGGTTATTTTATTTGATTGTTTTTTATTTTAACTTTGCCTGCTGCTTCCTATGTTTTTATTTCACTTTGGATTCTAACTGGTTTTATTTGAGTTTTTTCAGTTTCGATGTTTGGATATATTGAACTGTCCACGACAGCCCACCTTTTTTTAAGAATATTTCCTATTCATATTTGAACATGGTCCCATGGATAATATTCTAACGGTGATTTGTGTCCTCACCTTCCCTCAAGATTTCCGTATTTCTGTCTATTATTCATTGGCGCTGTATGTTTTCAGCTTTTGTTTCTATTTTTATCATTTTGTTGGGTAGTTTTCAATTTTGCTTGTGATTTTGTCATCACTATAACTCTCCCAAAGATTGTTATTCAGCTTTGGTATTCTGGTCTTTGTGGTTTCTGTATTTTTTTGGGCTTTTATTGGTAGGATATGTTTTCTATATATCTTTTTCCTTATTTTGCCTTTTTCTCTGGTAATTTATTTGATTGTTCCTCTTTTTCAATTTCTACTAGTTTCATTTACGTTTTTCAAGCTTCAGAGTTTTTTATGTTAAACTTTCGATAACTGCTCACTTTTCATCAGGAATATTATTCATTTCTCTTCGAGCAGAAGCCCATATATACTTTTTTCTAACGGTGATTTGTGTTATCATCATTTGTTAGCACTGTATCTTTTTCTCTTCCTATTTTTATCATTTTCTTGGATAGTTCCTTGTTTTACTTGTGGTTTTGTCATCATTATAACTCATCAATGTTAGTTATTCAGCTCTGATTACTGTATTCTCCCGAATCTTTATTGGTAGGATACTTTTTCCATATATATTTTTCTTTTACTTTATTTCTTTTCCTCTTAGTTATTTTATTCGATTGTTTCTTGTATTGACTTTGCCTGCTGCTTCCCATGTTTTCATTCTACTCAGCATCACTTCAATTTCTATCAGTTCTATTCGAGTTTTTCAGCTTTAGTGTTTGTATATGTTGAACTATCCATAACAGCCTACTTTTTCTTTGGAGAGTTTTTGTCTCCTTTTGTGCATAAGCCCATGGATAACTTATTCTAACAGTGATTTCCTTAAGATTCACTTATTTTTATCTATGTCTTATTGACGTTGTATTTTTTCACTCTTTTCTGTCCATTTTTACTATTTTGTTGTATAGTTTTCGGTTTTGCATATGGTTTTGTCATAGCTCCTTCAATGATTTTTATCCAGTTTTGGTATTCTGGTGTTTGTTTTCCCTGTATTCTTCCGGGTATTTATTAGTACGATACTTTCCCTACATATCCTATTTTTCTAGTTTTTCTTTCTTCTGGGCATTTTATTCAATTGTTCCTTATTTTAACTCTACTTGCTGCTTCCCATATTCATCATCACTTCAATTTTTTTTTATTTATTTGGGGTTTTCCAGCTTCAGTATTCTTATATGTTCAACCGTCTTTAACAACCCATCTTTGGTATTTTGGTTCTTGTGGTTTCTGTTTTATTCCGAACTTTTGTAAGTAGGATACTTTCTCTACATATTCTTTGCTTTCCATTTTTTTTTTTATTTGAGTATTTTATTTGATTGTTTCTCATTTCAACTTTTCCTGCTGCTTCCCATATTTTTAGTTTACTTATGGCCGGTTATATGAAAGATCAAGTAAATTTACTTCTAAAGTAAATTTATTCTATCTAATAAATTCTAATCAGTTTGAGCTCCCTTATGACAACAAAATCATTGCTGTCAAATAATCGACTGTCATCTAACAGAGTAAATTTTATTTACTCTGAAAGCAAAATACTCTGCCTTTTATAAAATCGGGTATTAGCATCACTTCAATTTTCACTGGTTTTATTTGGGTTTTTTCAGCCTCACTGTTTGTATATGTTGAACTGTCTATAACAGTCCACCTTTTTTCGGGAGTATGTTTTGTTTCCTCTTTGTACAGAAATCCATGGATAATTTATTTTGACTATGGTTTGAGTCATCATCTCTTCTCAAGATTTACTCATTTTTTCTATTATTTATTCACGCTGTATGTCTTTCTCTTCTTTTTCAGTTTTTATTATTTTGTTGGATGGTTTTCTCATCACTTTGACTGCTTCAATGATTGTTATTTAGCTTTGGTATACAGGTCCTTGTGGATTCTGTATTCTTCTGGGCTTTTATTGGTAGGATAATTTTCCTTCATATTTTTTTCTTTTATTGACAAATACTAGCAAACTATGAAATAGATATGTAAAATAGAAGAATAAGAAATTTGATCTTATTCCTCGTAACACTGGATTCAATAATTTTGAGTGCACGCTAAAATTATCAATGGAGATGAAAACTCATGTCACTCAAAGATTATTGTTATTGGAATAAAATCGAATAGTTCAATGAATTTTAAGAATATTCCAATTGCGTTCTACGAAATTATTACTATAAACTCTGGAAAATAACACTTCATTTTCAGAAGCGAGAACTTTATCTCATATATCACCTGTTAACCCAAGACTGACAGAAATGGAACAGGTATAAGTATATCGTTGAATTGGGTCTGGTCATATATCTCACGAACGTCCACTTGTCTAGTTTCTTGATTAACCCGATCAAAACATTTGAAAAATTACAGTTTCTATTGTTTCCTCGTCCAAAAAGAAAACGAGAATGTTACAAATTGCTCTCGGAGATAGCAACAAAATAAGATCAGTATAATAATTCAGAATATATTAGTACACCAACTCAACTTTACAATCAAGCAAGTTTAAAACGAATTTTAAGTTCTTACTCCCCATATTTCATTTATAGGTTCAAGAAACTTTCATCAAAAGTTATAAACTCTCATCTGCAGTATCTGTATTTCCCTCATCATTATTCAAATGACTGAACTTAATTGCAAAGAGATCCGAGTAGGAGGATTAAACTGTTTTCTTCATTGAATAACTTCCTATTTATTTATTAACTGCAAAAAAACAAAATTTGAAGATTTGTTCCGTATTATCTCGTGTAATATTTGTACACAATTTCAGCTTATAGCAATTTCCGTAGCTCCATGAGTATTTGACAATGTTCTACGTGTGCATGATTGATGCTCAACGTGAGGGCCGATGTCACCCTTACCTCGTTGCCCAGTCGCTTACACTAGATTGATCTTATAATGAAGAGGCAACCTAATTACAGCACGTGTACCTTGTGGTAACACCCGGCGGGTCATACTAATTCAGTCATCCTGCTCTTCCAAACAGCACCGTACTTCAGCCTGCTTGTCAGTTTTAGTAGATTAATCATGTCTAAAAAGTACTCTTATATAATAAACTCCTTAGAAACGTTCATTGCAGAATAAAGTTGTGGAGTAGATTTCAGCGGTTGAATTTAAAATATAACATGATTATTGTATATACGACCCTGGAATATTCAAAGTTGAATGTATTGTTTATGAGTTCCTTTATGAAGATGATGAAGTGAAATATTGATAGCTCGGCCTGAAAATGCTAGAAGCAGTTGCCTTTTGCGTCTCACTGAACCGCATGATATATTGATATTTAATGAAGTCTTCCCCTGATTACATAAATACAAATTTCGTCGTATGCGACCCCTGCTTCTCATAAACACATTTTAGTTCGGCTAAAGTTTGCGGAGTATTCTTGTTTAGCCAACATGTTCTTCCAAATCCAATAGATTGTCATTTAACTACGTCATTGGGTATTTTGTCCTGAAGTTTCTGAAGAACGAACATTAGAAAGCTTCAAGAATCAGATAATTTCAGAATTAATCGTTCAATCTAATTGGAGGTGAAGGAGAGTAACTGGCGCTCTGAATATTATTCATCCATCAATCATTTAATCATAATTATAATTGTTGACTTATTAAAGAGTAATGAGTTCAAGATCCAATCGAGTATAAGTTAATCAATCAACTGTAATTCCCTGATTGATCACTGCCTGTTTGCTGCAACTATTCATAAGTACTTCGCTTGAAAACTGTCTAAATAGTTGTAATAATTTTTGTTCTAGTGGACACCTACAGTGGGGACAATCTAACACTGCTAAAGTTGGATCGAAAGCAAATGGGAGCATACCTATGCATTGCAAGTAATGATGTTCCTCCAGCTGTTAGCAAGCGCATCACTCTAAACATTAATTGTACGTCCATTTAATACCTAAATCCTCGATGTAATATGACTTCAATGTATGTTATTTTGCTTTACAGTTGCTCCTATAATCAAAGTTCCCAATCAGCTACTTGGTGCACCGCTTGGTACAGACGTCCAGCTCGAATGCAACGTGGAAGCGTTTCCTTACTCTATCAATTATTGGGTCAAAAATCGAGGCGAAATGCTTCTAGACGGGTAAGTTAGTTATCTAAATATAGCATAACTACCTTCTTGAGAGTTGCTTCCATCGACTACATTCAACATTCATCCTACTGTTCAAAGATGATATTTGGAAACTGAGCTTCAATATTTGGGACTGCAATTTTTTTTGTAGAAATTGCCGTCATCGTAATCGTCATATTTCTATGTGAATTCAAGTAATCCAACTAGATTATCAAAACACTTCATCTCTTGAACAATAAATTACAGACTGAATAATACAGATTAAGAGCTACAATACCAAGAAAAGTTAAGCCAGAATCTAAGAAGAACGTGCATATATGAAGAAATAGAAGAAAAGTGGAAAACTTTCAAACAAAACATCTTAATGTTGGCAGAAGAGTGTTGCGGAACAACAAAAATCGCGAACAAAGAGATAAAATAAACGCATTGGTGGAATGACATAGTTAAAGAAGCAATCAAGAAGAAGAAAGAGAAATGGAAAAGATATGTAAATACGAGAAATGAAGAAGATTATGAAAGAAGAAAGAAATAAGGAAAATAATGCGGCAATAGAGGCGAAAAAAACTCATGTACAGAATTTGGAGAATTAATGAAAACATCGTATAGGGACAATCAAAAACTATTCTTCCGGGTGATGAAGAAAGCCAGAAAGAAGAAGATACAAATGTGACGTTACATTTAAAACAAGTTTGAAGAGCTGAAAAGGCTTACGCAAGAGGAAGAAATAACATTAGATGGGACAAAAGAAGCACTAAAGGAGACCAAAGTAGGTAAAACTCCAGGATATGATAAGATTACGGTAGAAATGCTTGAAACAGCAACAGATACAGCGTTAGAAAGATTGAAGAAGATATATAATCAAGTAGTTAGCACAGAAAGTGCACCGGAAGACTGGCAAATAGGTATAATATGCCCCATATATAAACAGAAAAGTCTATAAAAGGTTGCCAAAATTACCTAGGAATAACAGTCCTAAGTACAGCAGCCAAAGTGTTTGCAAGAATATAACAGAACAAACTAAGGATCCAAGTAGAAAAATCGCTAGAAGATAACCAATATGGCTTTAGACCTAACAGAGGAGTTAACGATGCAATAAATACAATGAGACAAGTGAGCTAGAAGAAGCTATAGAACAAGTCAAGAAGCTCAAGTATCTAGAAACAATACTGACCTATGACGGAAAACTAGATGAAGAAATAAGGGAAAGAACAGGAAGCTCAGGTAGACCATTCAATGCGTTGTAGAGATTATACTAACAGATAAAGAAATACCTAAAGTAATCAAAACACAAGTATACAAAAAAGTAGCTGTGCTTATCCTGACATATGGATGAGAAACCTGGACAACAACAGAAAGACAATGCAGTGAATTAAACAGCACAGACATGTAGAAAGGATTACAATATTGTACAGGATAAGAAACAAGGAATATAGAGAGACACTGAATATGAAACCGATATAAAACATAATAGAGGAGGGGCAATTAAGATGGTGGGGACATGTAGAAAGAATGGGAGAATAAATAACATCAAGAAAAGTGTACAAAGCAAGAACAGCAAAAAAAGAGCACAGAGGAAGACCCAGGAAAATATGGGAAGAAGTGAAGTAAGCTTTGGAAAGGAAGGGATATAAGTGGGAGGAAGCAGGCCACTTAAGCAAAATGAAAGGAAGCGGATAACAAAAGAAGAAGAAGCAGAATGAACAAGAAAAGTAACAACCACCAGCCTTACACCTTGAAAGGAAGATAGGCTTTAGGATTAAATAAATTCTATTCTTCGAAGATAATATTTGGAAACTAAGCTTCAATATTTGGGACTGCAATTTTTCTTGTGAAAATTTCCGTTATCGTACTCATAACATTTCTATGTGAATTAAAGTAACCCAACTAGAATATCTCTGCTTCGAATGTTCTATCCTACTACCGGCAGATAGAGGTAATGCAACAGTTATTTTGGACAACGATAATTCCACACAGAAAATAAATGAGACTCTAGCGAAAGGTTCATATTTTAAACTGAAGAAAGATCCTACAAAACAAAATAGAGAAGAAGGTATGTTCAACACTGAAGAAACATAAGGAACCTCTGGATGGCAACATAACTGCACACAACAACAAACCGCTTCATCAGGGCACGTCTCTTAGACTTATCATCAGCTCAAGAGGATCACCATATTACAACCTGGGGAAATTTTTGCTATCCATTATATCACCGCTAGCTGGAGGCAGCAACACTTTCATGAAAGATTCTAAGCATTTTATTCAGATTATGAAGAGCTTCGATTTAGAAAGCTCATTCACTAACGTACCGGTCGAGGCATCCATCAGAATCGTAGAAGAAAGATTCAAAAATGATGAAGGCCTAGACACTAGAACAAATCTACCTTTTCATGCAATTGTAGAGCTCCTGAAATGCTGTTTGTAAGCAACTTATTTCCAAGCTCTCTCCGATCTCTACCAACAGGACGACGGACAACCAATCGATCAAAAAAATGAGTGAATATGTGGATGACACATTTATCATCTGCAATCAAGGTGAACGAGATCTCCAGGAATTTTTTGACAATATTAATTCTCTCAGAACCAGCATCAAGCTCACAATGAAAAAAGGAATCCAGGAATGTCTATCTATTCTGGACGTGTTGGTTGAAAGAACCGGAAATAGTATCAACTTAAAAGCGACGAAGATGGGAGTAGCCAGGACTCTACTGGATAGAGAGCAAAGAGTCACTGCAACACGGAGGGAGATGGGAAAAATCGGCAACACGCTGAGAACAAATGACTACCCGGACAATAAAATCAAGAAGATACTAAAGAAGCATGAGATGGATTCCAGATGAAAGAAGAAGAAAAAGGAAGGCAAAGAATTATATATTCCATACAGCAGAGGCGTTTCCGAGAGAATAAAACAAGTAGGCAGTAAATCCGGTATAGACGACAACCACACTGAAAAGTGTACTTTCAACAACTGTGCCACCACCAACAACCGAATCCAGGAAAGGAGTTTACCAAATTGACTGCGATTGTGGGACCTTCGGAAAACAGAGAAGAAATCAGACATTGCAGATCACACATAGGAACATTAGTGCAAAATTCGTTGGGACCTGGCGAAATTACTTACGGAAGAAAGGCACACCTTCAAGAGGAAATTCAAAGAGGCTGCCTTGTCTAAAAGAGGAACAGTGTTCAGTCAGGCCAGCGTCAAAATTAAAACCCTTTGGAAAAAATTCATAATTCAAGAAACATCTTTCAAGATGAGAATCAGGATCCACAACCACCCATTGAATCACGTTCAAAGTCTCGCCTGTTGTGTATATCTGTACTGTAATCATAACATTATGATGCTAGTCGACTATAAACATATGGAAACAATTGAAAACGAATATCGTAGCTAAATCACATTACTCTCTAGAACAATTAATTACTGTCTGGAAAGTGGTATAATAAGTAACTTTCAAGAGAAACGTTATGTCAGCATACGACGTATCTTTAATTGCCACCTCAAGAAAAATATTTACATCACAATTATTGAGGCAGTAACTTGAACTAAAATCCCTTCTGAATGTTATAATTGTACAAGAGCATTTTTGTCTCTCCTTCTTGGATCTTTTTGTATAAATGTTTGCCTGTGTACTTTAATATCTTTGCATAATTCAGGAAGCTGCAATTAGTCAACTGAATACATATTAATACCCAAATTCCAACCAGATAAACTCGTAGAAATTAGATATATATGATCCCCGGCAGCATTTTGGTATCTTGTGATATTTATAAAACGAACAAGCTAATATTTGTCACCAGAAGCATGAAATAGAGATAAAATCAGAGAGTATATCCCAACATTATCGTTGTTTACCAGAAATATTCTCAATGCTCTGGAGTTTGAACAGAATTTGGGTGAACACAGGAAAAAAATTGCATTATTGTTTTTACTAACTTGTACTAAGAACGAGAGAGTAGTGTGAAACCGACAAAACACCAATCAAGATTTTGATGGGAATATCCGTTTTGAGCATCCCTGAATCCATTTTGACTGTTTTTGGCTTGATGTCGGTACGTATGTACGTATGTATGTGTGTATGTGCGTAACTCGCAAATCTCAGAATTCGTCAAACGTATATTGCTGAAATTTGTATAAAAGACTGGTATAGGATCTAGGATCTTGCTGTGCACCTTGCATTATGGTTGCAATCGTCTGTACTGGAAGTGCACTTTACCTGATACTTTTTTTGTATTCTCCGCATAAATTTAGAATGAATAGTCGCAGTATTTAAAATTGCTGTAGCATCCAAATGATCATCTTCTATTTTTGTCCCAATCGACTAAGCCGAAAGTGCACTTCATATCACAGACTTTTCGAGTTTTTCTCATAAATCCAAAATAATCAGTCGCACAAAATTGAGTTTTTGTATTGAGCACTAATATAGCATCTAGTTGTACACCTTGCATTATGATTGTGATCGGCTTAGCCGAGAGTGCAGTTTACTCGAAACATTTCTTAATTTTCCGCATAAACCCAAAACGATTGAACGTAGAATATTAGAATACAGTATTCAAGATGATAGTACTGTCTAGATGCTTATGTCCTATTTTATTGAGATTGATTGAGTCAAAAGTGCACTATACTTGACGATCCTGGAATTTTGCGCATAAATTCAGAACTGTTAGCCGTAGAATCCTGGAAATCAGAATTTAGGAATGTTGTGACATAAGAATGATGACATACTGTTTCCATAGCAACCGACTAGCCATGGAATGATGAGATGTTGTGTTTGATTATATATATACAGGGTGTATCTCGGAAAGTGAAACATAGGCGTTTAACATGGGAAATCAGTTTTTCCCTGCGCATTGCTCTCCTAATTATTTCAGACAAAAAGTTTCAAATGGATATAGTAAAACAGAGATTTCTGCATTCGAATAAAAAAAAAAAAAGGAATATTTTGGCAGCCTTATAACAGCAGAAATAGAATTTGAAAATTCACAGAATTACAGCTAATCGTATAAGCCATGGAATCAGAAATAAGAGACGAACAAAAGCATAATGCTTTATACGTCAAATTATTATTATTCATTTTGACAAATTGTAATATTGTAATAAATGATCGATATAAAAGTTATTCTCAAAAATGAATAACTATTTAAATGAAGAAAAGCTACAAATAGTTAAATGGTATTATTCTGGCAATAGTTTACGGCAAATTCGTGATTATATTAGTACTCTTTGGCGAAATCATGATATTCCGGGGATGTCTACCATTCAACGATTCATTGCCAAGTTTGAGAAGACAGGTACACTCAATTTCAAGAAAGAGGAACAAAATATCGAGAACTACAATGAAAATGAAGAAAATGTTCTTGCTTTGATAGAACTAGAACATACAATGAGTGTAAGAGAAATTTCCAGGGAACTGAATATTCATTTTATGACAGTTCATAGAATTCTTAAGAAACATAAATACATTCCTTTCAATTTTCAAAATCATCAACATCTTTTGGAACGAGATTTTGAAGTGCGTGCATCATTCTGTGAAATAATGATGGAGAAGTCAAATTATGATAGAGACTTTTAAAGGAATATTTTATTCTCAGATGAATGCACATTTACCATGTATGGCGAACCCAATGGTCATAATTACCGGTATTGGTCCAAGAATGATCCACATAACGTTATACAGTCCCGGACACAATATCGACAAACTGTAAATGTATGGGCAGGAATTTTAGGACATCAAATAATAGGCCCATTCTTTATTACAAGAATAAATTCGGAGTCGTGTTTGAATTTATTAATAAATATACTTGGACCAGAAATTGCCAAAACAAATAAAGAAAATGTGTGATTTCAACATGATGGCTGCCCTGCACATAGTACAACAGAAATTGTGGAATATCTAAATCAAACATTTCCTGGAAGCTGGATAGGACGAAGAGGACCAATTAACTGGCCAGCACGGTCACCTGATACAAACCGTGCGAGTTTTTTCTTCAGGGTTATTTGAAAACTAATGTTCATAAAAGAAGATACCAGAGTATAGAAGAACTTGAATATGCTATAACACAAGAATGTCAAAAAATAAATAATAGGCAATTAAGTAACGTTCGGCAAAGTTCCTACAATAGATTGGGTTATTGTTTAGCACAAAACGGAGAATTGTTTGAACATCTATTATAATTTGAGAATTTAAGAATATTTTGAGTTTGTTGTAGTTCATATTGGATTTAATTTGTTGCATTATCTAATTGTTAGTGTCATTTTATTTTATTTCATCAATCTTAAACAATAAATCAAATTGAACCACCCATTATTTACCATCATTATTATTAGATTTTTATTTAGAAAATTGATATTCACTACCTACGGAAGATATCTATTTTGACAATCATCACTCTGACACTGACGTATTAAACGTTACGCTTTTGTTCGTCTCTTATTTTCAATTTCATAGCTAATACTATTAAATGCAATTCCGTGAATATTCATATTTTATTTCTGCTATCATGAAGTAGCCTAAATGATTTTTTTTCTTATTAAGTCAGTACAGAAATTTTGCTCTACAATATTCATTTGAAATTTTTTTTCCAAGATAATTTGGGGAGTAATCCGCACAGAAAAACTGATACACCCTGTGATGATGTATAAGTAAGTTACGTGATGTCCTCGAAAGATTTTTTGATTTTGTTTGACAGTGTAAGTACATGTTGAAATATTATTAAAATTATATTAATTATCATCTGAGGTGACAGAAAACTTTATTGAATTAATTTGTGTATATATCAAATGATGTACAAGTAAGTCACGTGATGTTCAGAGATAATAGCAGTGATTCTCCTTCAAAAGTCAATAGTACTTCTGTTGCCCAAGTTCGAAATTAAGCAGATATATCATCCTGTATATACTTTCTTTTCGTCAAATCAATAACAAAAATGTCATTCGATTTTATTGCTTTAGAATTGTTGGCAACTAAACGTTGAAAATCGATTAAGAACAGTGGAACAATAAATTATGTCTGAAGTCTCACGTAATAATAAAAGTCTCTCAGAACAATTATAAACATGGTTGTACAAATCTGCTAGCTATTTCTGGCCACAAATCTACTCCACTTGTACAACATTCTCCAAGAAAATTTATGATTCACGTTTTTAAATCCAAATCCAAACCCTTGAAACTATAATGGTCACTGGATTATTGTTACAGATGTTGGTTTGTTTTCATGTGACTCTAAATATCCTTTCTGCTGTTTTGTTTTTGTAGTAAAGCCTCGTGACATTTAATATTTCCGGTAGACTTCCTTTAACCGACAGAAAATAGCCCAGAATACAGTGAATCCAACAGAGTTGTTTTACCGATTTTCTTGCTTTGCGCACGACTCTCGAATGATATGAAAATTATCATTCGGAAGTTTTATTTTCTTGGACACGAATGCTACAGCAAATATTGATAATCATTCCTAATTTGAGACATTTACCAATCTTCCAGTTAAAATCGGAAATGGAAGCATATATTTGATTGATATTTTTTGTAGATTGGTGATGACTTGGAACTTGTTTCTAATACTGTAGCACACAACAACCTACCAAGCTTCATATGAGAGAATAGTATATTCTACAATAAGTATTGGAATGGCCTATATTCTGAACGATCGAAAAGTTTGTAAACCGAGCCGAAGGCAAGGATTACGGTTCGCGAGTATGGAATACGCCATTCCAAACATGTTGTAGACTATACTTTCTCTAACAAGGTTTTGGGGGCTCACCAATATTTCAGAGGAAACTTAAAAAATTATTAAATGTCAAACGTCAAATCCAGATATGAATACTTGAATTGTTAGGAAGTAACCATGGTAGTAGCCAAACTAACAGCTTCTGATTCGTCGAAATGATTCAAAAGGCTTACGGAATCATTCTAAACGGCATACGGAATCATTCTAAACGATTTTTTGGAATGTCATTCGTTCCAACTCAATTTTTTGTTATGGAATATGCAAGTTCCAAAACAGTGTTGGAGAAAAATTATTCCTTGTTCTGTTAGGGGAAATCTGGCGCAGTCGGTTCTTGAACTAAAAACTAAATACAGAGAATGCTAATTACCAGCTCGTACAGAAGAGTGTCAGACATTAAAATTAATTGCTTATAACCTCTGTTTTATCTTGGAATCAATCAAATAACAAACTTGCCCAACTGATTTTCATTTCAGATAAAAATCAGATATTTATCCAAACACATGTAGAAAGTATCAATTAAATTATGTTGTTTGCACCTCTTCCCTCAGAATAATGTAACAAACACCTCAAACGATATAGAGTTGATGATTAATTTGAAATCAATTTGTTTCAGGAGGAAACATGTGGTTTCGGAGGAACGCAGCGGATACCGCGTACATTTAGCACTTGTCATCCGCAACTTCAGTCGTCGAGATTTGGGCACGTATATGTGCGTAGCCACAAACTCACTAGGACGTACTGACGGCACTATTCGCCTCTATGGTGAGTAGCATAGAATGTAATCGATAACTGACATACATACATTTGAATTTGTTTGATGTACAATCAAAAATATTGCATCTACTAACTACAGTCGAACTTTCTAATAATAGTTATGTTGAAGACAACTTTACTAGGCAAGCTGCCGCAGTAGTTCATATTAATACAAATTTGAATGAAGGAAACAAGGTTTAGAGAACCTCAAGTGACATTAAATGCAGCACTACTGCAGTGAACATTCTCGCACCGCCACATGTACTTAGTCCTTGTTGGTTTATTTGCCACTAATTTCCTCCGTGAGAGAGAAGCATGAACATGGAAATACGAAACTAATAGTATTGAGAAGTGAAATTAGAACTAGGTTACATGGTTTGTTATT
Source organism: Dromius quadrimaculatus (assembly GCA_963989225.1). Lineage (NCBI taxonomy): Eukaryota > Metazoa > Arthropoda > Insecta > Coleoptera > Carabidae > Dromius > Dromius quadrimaculatus. The sequence goes on along the minus strand of OZ022324.1, from coordinate 67,189,040 downwards.
ATGTTCCCGGAATGGAGATAAGGAAAATTGGAATTGTACTAACACTAAAAGTAAATCGAGCAGATAGTGAAAAGAAGTGAAATGATCAGGTTTCAGATAGGATCTTTTCAGATATTGGCAAAAAAGTTGAACAGAGAAATGGCAGGGAGGGATATCAAGCGAAATGTCTGAAAGATTACTTTTTGATGGGCAACTTTCATACATGAGAAGACTCTCCTGATAGCGTTTGTTTTATTTTAAACGGAACAAAAATGTAGGCCTTTTACGTTATAGTATTGATTAAATTCTATTTACAGTGTTGTATCTCTTGTAATGTCTGAGAGACTCAAGACCTATTGAATTCGTCTGGCTTTTCGAATAATATCGAATAGCCGCCTTGATAATATTATAGCAAATTCAGGTTTTCTATAACATTTAAGTAATAATTCAATTTTTCAATTTCATAGAGATTAAAGTGCAGACGACATTACCTCCAACAACAACAACAATGTCGACTATTGTGTGGAGCACAGAAACAAGTCGAAGTCCAACACCAGCTTTAAAAGCAGTAGCTGTTGCTGAGCTTCTCACCAGCATCGCACCTGTAGAGGCGCTGCGTGAGGAGCCTCTAGCACCACAACCGCCCCCTAGTGATGCATCTTTTCCCCAAGAATATATGGAGACTTATTCTTCATCGTCTGTCGTGTCCATTTTTCATTCTTGCGAACATTTATTCTTCGTTCCCATTTTTATCCTTGGTGTTCGGTGACAACTTTGTTGAGTTTTCCATTTTGAACTTGTAATATAAACTAGTGTAACAGCCCCACAATCTTTTTTATTGATAGCCAGACTTTGATACTGTAAGTATATTTGAAATTTTTAATTTTGCGTACTAATCTTGCATGATGCATGCTTATAATTGAAACTCCTCAACTTTTGTACAATGTATCTGTCTGAAGATGACACATACTCGAATATTAGTATCCAAGTACACTTCTCTTAGTTACTTGTTAGCGTCCAAGATGCAAAACAAGGATTCAAGGAGAAGTTCTAGTTTTCTTTGAAGACGTTCTGTATTTCAAAGGATATGTATGTTTTTTATTCTTGTTTTAAAAGTGTGATCATCTCAAAACTTTTCAGTAATTAGCATTAATGTAATATAATTAGCGGTATTAAAACTATGCTAATGCATCATGCAAGATAAACTTCATTAGATAATATTTGGTTTGCAACTTCAGTTAGAACGTCTCAGGCTTTGTTTACTTTGATTATGTCCTTTCCCTTGTCATATTCTTCTTACTTACAAGAATTTTTCAACTGCTTAATCAATTGCAGAACATTTCGTAATCATACATAACCATTTATCATTTGAATCAATTTTCAAGTCTATTCACTTTTCAATCTAAGTTGTACAACATCCAATAACTTTTCATATACTGGAAGGTGATTAAAATTAATTTGTAGAACCATTTATGTATTGTATTAAAACAGTACACGTAACAAATATATTGGTGATTGTTAAATACGTAATTTATAAATTCAATGATTTGAAATACTTATATATTGTTCATATCGAACGTTCTGAGCACTCCATGATTTCTCGCATATTTGATTATGAGAATATTCCACTGATCTGAACATAAAATACTTAAATAAATATGTTTTATTGGGTATAAGTTCTGTAATTTATTAGAAACACAACGTTTCAACAGCAAAGTGCTGCCTTTTTCAAGTGAAAAGAAATATAAATACTTATTTTGACTACTCTTACTTACTACTTGATGTTATTATTGATTGCTAGCTTCGACTTCTTCTACTTCCTCATATTCTGCGTTATCTATTCGTCGGCTTTCTGGTTCACCTTTCTCTCCTACTGTTCTTAATTATTGTTCATTATTTTTGGTGGTGTCGTTGAAACAACTAAAAGATAAACATGGTAACGTAATAAATGAAAACAAATATATAATGGATAGATGGAAAGAGCATTTTGAGGCTTTACTTAAAGAAAATGAAACTATTGATAGAATAGAAGAGAACCAATCACCGGACAGAGCTTAAATCGATAGGGAAAGCGATACTATAACTGAAGATGAATTGAAAACGGTACTTAAAAAACTAAGAAATGGAAAAGCACCTGGTCACGACAAAATCAAATCGGAACAAGTGAAATACATGGGAGAGGATGGCGAACAAATTCTTTTGCAGATGTTAAATAGGATATGGTCTATAGGAAGAATACCTAAAAACTGGGAAAAGGCAGTGATATTCCCCATACACAAAAAAGGTGATACCAGGAATTGTGATAATTACAGAGGAATATCGTTGCTTTGTACTATAGCTAAAATGTATGAGGCAATATTGGAGAACAAACTTAGACAGGCAATAGAGTCAACGATTGAGAAAGCCCAAAGTGGGTTCATGAAAGGACACTCCACTCAGGACCACATATTTACAATTAGAAAACTTATAGATAAGGCGATAAGCCAGGACAACAAGCTCTATATAACATTTGTAGATATGGAAAAAGCATTTGACAGAGTATCGCGTGAAAAGATGTGGAAAATTTTAGAAGAAAGAAATATGAGCGAACAACTGATAAAAGCCATCAAGAGTGTATATAGACGGACAACTAGTTATGTAAGAACTGGAAATGAAGTATCGGAAGAATTTACCACCTCACAAAGGCTAAGACAAGGAGGAGCTTTAAGCCCTATCCTGTTCATAATATACTTGGACAATATCCTAAAGGAAGTAAAGGTTAAAACGAAGAAAGTAGAAATTGGATACCACAATCTAGCTATTACAACGATAGCTGAATGTGCATTTCCTGACGATCTAGCAATACTAGCTAAAAATGAAACAGGCATGCAATATAACTTAAATGTATGAAACGAGGAGCTACGAAAACACAACATGTCAATAAATGCAGACAAAACTAAAACCATGATAATAGCGAGAGAAGATACCACAGTCAAATTATTTTTAAACGACAGAGAAATTGAGCAAGCTAGTAACTTTACATACTTAGGAGCATTATTGAATGATAAAGGAAGTATAGAACAAGAAATCAATAGAAGAATACTTGCAGCAAATAAGTGCTACTATGCAATAAACAAAGTAATACTAAACAATAAACAAGTATCAACGAAAACGAGAATGACACTATACAAGGCAATATACAGACCAACATTAATATACGGATGTGAATCGTGGATAATGAACAAAAGAAATAAAAGCAAAATACAAGCGACCGAAATGAGATTTTTGAGAAGAATAGAGGGCATCACTAGGATGGACAGAATAAGAAATTAACAAATAAGAAATAAGCTACAAATAGAATCTGTCCACAACACAATAGATAAATAACAATTAGCATGGTATGGACACTTAACAAGAATGGCAGAAGACAGACAAACAAAACAAGTATGGAAAGCCGGAATAATAAGGAAAAAGAGAAGAGGAAGGCCAAGAAAAACGTGGGATAACAACATAGAAGAAATACTGCACAGAAATAATACTAACAAACAAGAAGCAAAAAGAACAGCAATTAACAGGAAAGAATGGAGAAAATTTGTGAATAATATAGTATAAAACTAAAATAAAAGACTAAACATACAAAAATTATAGCATAATCTCGACACCCGTAAGGGTATTAAGATATTTAAAATGATTATAATAAAAATAATAATTTTTGGTGGTGTGCTACAATTCGGCAGATAACAGAAAAACGCTAAGACACAACAAAGAAATCTTAGCATGTCTTATAGAACTTGAAAAAGCATTCGATAGAGATAACAGAGAATTGTGGGAAATATTAAAAAGGAGAAATAAAAGACGGAAGCTACTTGAAGGAATTCAAAATATATATAAAGATAACAAACTATATACGAACCGCTAACTTATTATTAGAAAAATTCAAAGCATGTGGAGGATTAAGACAAGAAGGAATACAAAGAAAAATCTGCAAGAGGACTTAAAGATATGGAACGAAGAACTACTCATAGCAAACATGAAAATAAATACCAACAAAACAAAAGTAATAATAATAGCCAACGAAGGAAAACAATTGAAAATACGAATAGATAATAAAAATATACAACAAATCCAAAGCTTTAGATATCTAGGAAGTATAATCGAGAATAAAGGAGGGTACGAAAATGAGCAAAGCACTATCAAAAAACAAAATAGTGGAAAAAAAAACGAAGCTGACCATCTACAAAACAATAATACTACCAATGTTGCTATACAGTTCAGAAATCTGGGTACTAATTGAAAGACAACAAAGTGAAATCACAGCGGTAGAAATTAAATGTCTTAAAGGTATAGAGGGGATGAAAAAACTAAACAAAATTAAAAATGAAAAGATTAGAGAGAGATTAAAAAGACAGTCAGTAATGAAGAAGACAGAGCAGAAATAATTGGAGTCGTATGGACATCTAAGTCGATTCGAGGATAAAAGAAAAGTAATAGAAATATGGGAAGCAAAAACAAAAGGGAAAAACCTTGACAGGTCACGGAAAACATGGTACAATGTAATACAAGGAATAATAAACAAAAAGAAAGTAACAACCAGAAGAGCACAAGAACTAGCAAGGAACCGGAACGAGTGGAGAGAACTCATAGAAGACATCTAAGCGAAGCAACTTCGACATTCCATTTTCCCTTCTCTTGTGTAGAGTCACATATAATTTCAAATTTCGCATCCATATATAAATACTTACTGACTTGGGCTCTTGTACATCTCTATTTTTCTTCTCATTTTCTTTGATGTATCGTTATTTTTGTTCAATGAGACTAGAAATGTGAAACTGTTGACTTTTCAAGGAACGTGAGCATCTATTGATATGTTTTCGATCTCATTTTCTGTTTGTTTATATTTTTTTTATTAGTTTATCATATTTTCAATTGAAAGCTTAGTGATATTGTCTTGGATTTGAGAAACTTGAAATTATTTTTCTTCTACTTCTACTTACTACTTGATGTTATAATCGAGTGCTGGCTTCGACTTCTTGTACTTCGTCATATTCTGCGTTATGTTTCTAATTGAAGCCTCCTCTGTCATCATTTTCATTTATGTATATTATGCAAATCTTCAGTTCCTAATGGTAGGTTTTCAATATCCTGTAGTATTCATCTGTTCATTGGCTTCCTGGTTATTCTTTTTCTCTACTGTTCCTGATTTATTGTTCATTATTTTTAGTTTCTTACTCAACTCAAGACCATATTTTCACTATTGGAAAACTAATTGAGAAAACTAAGACACAAGATAGTAGACTCTTCATTACTTTTGTTGATTTGGAAAAGGCTTTCGGCAGGGTTATGAGGAAGCAATTGTGGGAAATATTAAGGAAGAATAACATCAGCGAACAACTTATAAAATTATTCAAAAGCATCTATAGTAAAACATGCAATTACATAAGAACCGGAAGACAAGTTTCAGAAGAACTCAACACGTCAAAAGGTCTAAGACAGGGAGGAGCCCTAAGCCTTCTATTATTCATCATTTATTTGGATGATATCTTGAAAAACATAGAGGACAAAACGAAAAAGATGAAGATAGGCTACTACAACCTAAAGAGAACAACAATATCTGAATGTGTTTTTGCAAATGATCTTGCGATTCTAGCAAAAAGCGAGAGCGATATGCAATTTCATTTAAACTAATGGAATGAGGAATTGAAGGAACATAGAATGACAATAAATGCAAAAAAAAAACAAAAACTACAAACATTACGTTAAACGGAAAAGAAATAGAACAAGTGGAAACGTTTTCGTACCTCGGAGCAACCCTGAATAATAAAGGAAGTATAGAACAGGAAATAAACAAGAGAATACAAGCGTCAAACAAAAGCTACCATGCAATAAACAAAGTAATACTGAACAACAAACAAATTTCTAAGAATACAAAAATGATTCTATACAAAACAATCTATAGACCTACATTGATATATATGGCAATGAAACCTGAATAATGAATCAGAGAACTAAGAATAGAATACCAGCAACAAAAATGAGGTTTCTTAGAAGAGTGGAAGGGGTCACAAGAATAGATAGAATAAGGAACGAAACGATAAGAAACAGTCTGCAAATTGAAAGTATACAAACAACAATAGAAAAAAAACAGCTTGCATGGTATGGTCATCTAGTAAGAATGCCAGAAGAAAGGCAAACTAAACAGGTATGGAACGCAAGAATAATAAGAAAGAAGAAAAGGGGTAGACCTGGCAAGACATGGGAAAATAATATCGAAGAGATTTTAAATAAAAATAACACTATAAAACAAGAAGCAAGTATAAAAGCAAGGAATAGAGCAGTCTGGAAAGAACTAATTAATAGTACTAAATGAAGTGATAATAAACTAATCGCGACACCCCAAAAGGGTATAAGCCGATGTAAAAAGATAATAATAATAATAATATTTTTAGTGGTTTGCTGTATTTATGTATTCTTCTTAAATGTCCAAACTATTTCAGCCTTCTAGAATCCACTGAATCATATTTGGGCTTTAGTATGGATTGTAGTTGATACTCCATCGTCTCTTTTCTTATGTAAGGACACATATAATTCCTAACTTCCCATTTTTTTTTTTAAATAAATTTTCCAGTCTTCTCTGGACATTGTGTATTCATATATAAATATTTGCGATACTGTTTTGGACCTTTGTTCATCTCTTTTTTTTTTTTCTTTTTTGTTTTGATGTATCGTTATTTTTGTTCAAGGAGTTCAGACGTGTGAAACTGTTGACTTTTTAAAGAATATATGCATTTATTGATGCGCTTCGCTCTTATTTTCTGTCTGTTGTGTTTTTCTTATTAGTTTCTTATATTTTTTATCAAGAGCTTAGCAATTCTGTTTTGTATTCGAGAAGCTTGGAGTTCGCAAAGTTGTTCATCTCTATTTCTCGTTCATTATTTGTTATATATCGTTATTTTTTTTGATTATTGACTCCACCGAAAACGTGTGCATCGATTTATATGTTCTAGTTTCATTTTTGGTTCATTGTGCTTTTGTTATCAGCAATGCAATTGTGAATTTTAAGAGCTTGATATTTGCAGAGAAGTTTTTCTTATCCATCTCTATTTCTTTTCTCTTATTTCCTTTTATGTATCGTTATTTTTGTGTTTAAATGTGTAAAATTATCAACATTTCCAAGAATATTTGCATCGATTGCTATGTTTTTGTGCTCATTTTTTTATTTGTTATGTCTTTGTTATTATCACTTGCCTTTTCTTTACATCTTTTGAGTGTTTAATCTTCCTTGCTTCGTTTTCTAGGTACCTGAATCTGTTTTTAGGCATGCGTCTACTTTTCGTAAAGATTGCTGATATTTGGTGTGCATTTTGCAGTATGTTTATATTCCTTATTGATCCTGCTTCCTGTATCACTCTATCTAGTGCAAAGACTGATGGTATACCTTCTTGTTCCATACTGTCTTTTCGAACAACTATCAGCTGCGTGTTCTTCTTGCATTCTGATATTTTTGCAGGTTTTTTATAGTTTCTCTTTGGTTGATTGGATTATACGCTATTTCAAAGTCAATGATATATTATAGGTCTCCATATTGTACCCCCATCTCTTCTCTAGTAATTATCTCAGGGAGAAGATATGGTCGATAGTGCTTTTGTTGTTCTTGAAGCCACACTTGTATTCTTCTGAGATACTCTTCAAATTTGGTTTTATCTTTTTTGTCTTCTTTCAAACTTATATTATTTCAATGAAGGAAAAAACTTTTCAGAACTCATTTTATAAATAAATATGTTTTATTGGGTATAAGTTCTGTAAATTTATTAGAAACACAACGTTTCAACAGCAAAGTGCTGCCTTTCTCAAGTGAAAATAAATATAAATATAAATAAACAAAATTGTCAAGACAACAAAAATAAAAATAAAAGTACAAGTAATAACTAGATTAGTTTAAAATATATTAACTCCTAGGATCGTAGAACTCAGCCTGTGATTGATGATTCAATATCCACAGGTCTTCAGGAGATAAAAATGAAGGTCTAAATAGGGAAATTGTCAGCTCCTTGTGGTTCTAGGTCAATCTGGCTCTACTCTTTTTGGTTTGGCACATAACTGAACCATCCACAGATCTTCAGGAGGTGGTGATGAAGTAACTCTTGCAAGTAGATTCGTAGATACAAATAACTTGAAATTATGAACAAATGATTGGTAGCCATAATCGATTAAGTTCATAACCAGTATTCAAATTCAAATTATTCGGTGATTTTTTAATTTCAATTGCTTCTCTTATAAGCCTCTTGAACCAATTGTTCTCTTTAGCCAGAAGCTTCGAATTCTTGAAGTCAATGCCATGTAATTCTTGTATAGCATGCTCAGCCACAGCAGATTTTTCTGGATGGTTTAATCTTATATGACGAGAATGCTCTTTCAATCTTGTTTTTACAGTCCTCTTGGTTTGTCCAATATATACTTTGCCACATTGACAAGGAATCTTGTATATACCTGGATACTGTAGAGGAAATCTGTCTTTAACATTACCAATAAGATTTCGAATTTTTAAATTGGAAGTGTATGAAGTTTTAATGTCATATTTATGTAAGAGCCTTCCAATTTTATCTGTTATATTGGCTACGTAGGGTAACGTAACAAATATTTTCTTATTATTTGGATCTTGAACAGGTGGCGTAGAATTCTTCTGTCTAAGTGCTTTCTTAATCTGTGTTCTATTATATCCATTCTTCAAGAAAACATCATCCAAAAATTTTATTTTATCAGATAGTTTACTTGGATGACATAATGAAGAGGCTCTCTGATATAAAGTTTTAATAGTACAAAATTTCTGAGCAGGATGGTGATTTGATGACTGATGTAAATATTGATTTGTATGGGTCGGCTTCCTATATACAGAATGGATAAGTTTGCCATTACCTTGTTTCTCCAAGTAAACGTCCAGAAAAGGGAGACAGTTATTTTCTTCAACCTCAATACTGAATTTAATGTTCCTATGTTGCATGTTAAGATGATTCAAAAAAACATTCAATTCATCTCTACCATGAGGCCAAACAGCAAAGACATCATCAACGTAACGTAGCCAGACTGTAGGTTTCTTCATAGCAGTGTTTTTTGCTTTTTGTTCAAAATTCTCCATGTAAAAATTAGCGATAGAAGGAGAAATAGGGGAACCCATGGCGACACCATCAATTTGCTTGTAGAAATTACCATTAAAGATGAAGAAACAAGAAGTCAAACAATGTTTAAAAAGCTTGGCAATATCAGATGTAAAATGATCTTCTAATAATTTCAGAGTATCGATGATAGGTACTTTCGTGAATAAAGATGAAACGTCAAAACTGACAAGTAAATCATTATCTGTCAATGTCATATCACTAATCAAATCCACAAAATGTCGGGAATCCTTGACATATGATGTAGTATGACCAATCATCGGCTTCAACAAACTATCCAAATATTTGGCTAATCCATATGTTGTTGAGCCTATTGAATTGACAATAGGTCTTAGAGAAACATCCTTTTTGTGAATTTTCGGAAGACCATAAAACTTGGAAATGACAGGATCTTGGGGAATAAGCTCTTTCTGAATATCTTGAGGTAAAGAAGATTCTTTCAAAAGTTTTGTTGTTTGATATTTTGAAGAGCTAAGTGGATTACTATTAACTTGAATGTAGGCAGCATCATCCAGTAATTCATTTGCTTTTTTAATGTAGTCTTTTTTATTCATGATGACCGTAGCTTTGCCCTTATCAGCTGGTAAAACAACAATATCCTTATTATTTCTTAACTCCCTTAGGCACTGAAGTTCACTTCTTGATAAGTTGGATTTGACAGCTGGAGCCTTCTTCAAAATACGCACAGTTTCATGTCGCATTTCTTGAGACTTTTCTGCAGGTAGTAAATTGATAGCAGCTTCCACATTCGTTATAATTTCTTCAACAGGAATACGGCTAGGAGTGATTCCATAACCCAAACCTTTACATAAAACATCACAAGCAGTATCTGACAAAGAATGATTACTGAGATTGATCACTAATTTATTTTTAGGTAGTGAGTGGGTGTCAGTTTCAAGATTATGTTTCTCAAATAATTTATCAAATTTAGTTTTTTGTGAATTACTTAACTTTTGATGTTGATCTGTTGAACGAAGAGTAAGAATACTATCTAAAGTTGTCCAATCTTCTGGTGCCAAAACTGAAGACAGGTATAAATGAAGAGAACAACATTCTTTGTCCAGGCGATCAATTTCTTTTCTAATAAATTGAATTCTTTCCCGTAGCATAGCAAAACTTGCACGATTCACAATTCTTCTTGCTTGATATATATCTGATGAAATGAAAAATTTTTGGATGATGTTTTCTTGAAGAATGGATATAATAGAACACAGATTAAGAAAGCACTTAGACAGAAGAATTCTACGCCACCTGTTCAAGATCCAAATAATAAGAAAATATTTGTTACGTTACCCTACGTAGCCAATATAACAGATAAAATTGGAAGGCTCTTACATAAATATGACATTAAAACTTCATACACTTCCAATTTAAAAATTCGAAATCTTATTGGTAATGTTAAAGACAGATTTCCTCTACAGTATCCAGGTATATACAAGATTCCTTGTCAATGTGGCAAAGTATATATTGGACAAACCAAGAGGACTGTAAAAACAAGATTGAAAGAGCATTCTCGTCATATAAGATTAAACCATCCAGAAAAATCTGCTGTGGCTTGTACCTTTTCCTATTTCCAAGGTGGCAGTAGGAAATTAAAAAAGGTAATGTTTCTTCACTATTTGGTGGCAAAAACTTAATGTACTGCTGATTGACACTAAATTTAAGTAATGGAATATCCTACCTTGAAAGTGAAGACCCAGGCTAGCTATTAATAAGGGCACCAGAAATATTTTACCTGAAAAATAGGAAATGGGCGCCACTCCCAGGAAATGATCAAAGGAGAAAAAGGTACTATTCTGGGAGACAATAGCGACAGCAAAAAAGAAATAAAGCATAGACGTCGAAATCAATTATAAATAGAATTATTATTAAATTAAAGCAAAGAATTCCAAAAATTATAATTCAAAAAAATTTGTAACTTACGAAAATGATTGAAGCTATTATACAAAAACAAAATCTCACTGCAACAGCCAAAAGGGAACTGGAGAGCACGTCACAGACGTTCAAAATTACGTTACCAAAAACTAGCTAAATATCCTCTTCAGGCGGAACTCAAGACTAGTATCGGCAGAGGAGATAGATGTCGAATTGGTAGCCACAAAAACAACGTCAGACAAGAACGTTCCCTGAATTAAGTAAAGTTGATCTTGCGTCTTATAGGGCTTTGATAATTACCCAACGGTCCTTGAAGGTGTTAAGGTTGGCCGTGCGCTTGGTCGTCAACTTCGGGAGATATTAATGTTCTTCTTTAAGTCGTAGACGTGTTGGTGTTTTTTCTTAACTTGAAGTTGGTCAAAAACTAGTCTCAAGTGGCCACAGGTCCCTAAGATTCCTAGCAGTTTACACTGAAAACAAACAACCCAACCAGTATCCAATTCAACTGAAACAGGAGGTTCCTACAAAAAAATTGAGAGCTCTCTTCAAACGTGAAGCGTTAAACTTGAATGAATAAATTTAGATTCAATTAAAAAAATGAATATATTGTAAATTTAGTAAAGGTTAAATAAAATAATCAGTAAGTTATTTATTTGGCTGATTTTAAATAGTGCACTAAAAATTTACAGAGTAAAAAAACTACGCTGAGCATTAAAGAGAAGAAAAAACACAGAAAATACAAAGTCTAGCAGGACAAGAAAAAGGATTTATTAGCGTCGAGTCGATAAATTTACGAACGTGGTTCGTTACTAAAAAAAATTGGATCAATCTTCACAAACTCGTAGGATTTTCCAGCTTAAAAACGGGAACTAAAGCCCACAACAAAATATTTTAAGCTTTGGAAACAAAAAACTACTAAAACAACGTGAGAAACTAAACTACGAGTTGTTGAATGACAAATCCGCAACGCGTTGGATCCAAAATATAGTTAAATTATGTATTATCAACCACTTTCACTAATCATTCATACAGCACACATACTTAGGTGAGGAAAGGTAAAGGGAGGAACGAAGATAGCCACAAATCTCGTAGGTTTTATTACTTCGAGTGTTTATATAAAAAAAATCGCGTATCACCGAATCGATATCCGCCTGATCGCGTTTGGTAGTAAAAAAAATTTAAAACAGAAATACAAAAAAAACCGGTAAATTACAAAGAAGGAATGTCTACTCTTGTAGACGGAAAATTATGGTAAACTAGGGCAGGTAGCAACTAGACATGTGTACGAAACACTATCAATAGTAATAATTATCAAAACTAATCTGAATACAAAACATCAGAAATAGTTAAACGAATCTTCCCAAGGAAGGACAACAAACAATAATAACCTCCTAAAGAGGAGAAGACCAGCTCCTACAACCGGAACGGCTATTGCATACGCTATTGTAAAATTTAGAAAAAAAATAAATTTAGAACAAAAATATCAATTTGGTATAAAAGTTTCGAGGTAGTAAAAAGGTGCTGAACACAAAAAACTAACAAATAATTAAGGATGAAAGAAATAAATTTGGAAAACAAAAGGTTAACCACGCGGGTCGCCTCAAACGAAATCACTAGAAAAATAATACTAAATTTGGAATACGTGAACAAAATGATAAACGAAATACTTACAAAATCATAACACTGATTTTAATTAAATAAAATAATCACCAAATTTAGAACAACAAGAAAAATCACAAGACTATCCAAAAACAAACGTCTGCAACAACAGCTCGGAAGCAAGAGACCGAGGAAGAAGCAGACGCGTCGACTCCCAAAGAGAGCGCTTTAATCCAGTGTCATATGAACGTACTATTTACAAATAAGTGCGAATCTGCTACATAGATGGCGACATGAGTATGCACTAGGAAAACAATTGTACAAAAAAAAAGACGTCAGGCGAAATTTTGTAACACTGCCCCTCCACGAAAAGGAATTTTTCTTGAAAAGAAAAATTTCTAAGAATAGGGACGAAATAGGAGGTAGCAAATTATAAGTAAGGGTCGATTTGGGACGTAACGAAATATGTGTAAAAAAGAATTTTAAGAAAATGTAAAATATTTTGTAACAAAACTATTGATTTGAAGAATTATCATCATCAGAAGGATGAGGCTTTAGGTCTTTTATGTGCCAACGTCCTAAGTCGCGGCCATTTAGGTCGTGAAGTTGATAAACTAATTTAGAAATTTTCTTGTGTATTACACAAGGAATGTATTTAGGAGCTAAAGAGGCAGAGAAATGTTTGGTAGCATCAGAAAGTACGTAATTACGTTTCCAAACTGAATCACCTACAAAGAATTCTAAAGAACGTCTACGAAGGTTATAACGTTTAGCGGAGCGGTCATATGAAGATATAATTTTCTTCTGAACTAGTTGGAAATTAGTATGCAATTCTTTAAATGAATTAGCATAAGTAGCTGGAGTATCAGATAAAATGGTATCAGGTGGAGTGGAGTAAAAAGTTCCGGATAAGGGTACGTGACGACCAAAGTTAAGATATGCTGGAGTAAAACCGGTAACTTCGTGAACAGAAGTACGTATTGCTTGACCAATTTGGGGTAAATTTACATCCCAAGCGCGGTGGTTGTTTTTAATAAAGGATCGAATAGCGGTTTTAATGATTCTATTGGTGCGTTCTACAAAATTTACTTGCGGGTGGTATTTAGCATTGTACCAAAGTTTTGGAACTTGATATTTTTTCAGCAAACGACGAAACTCGTCACAATTGAACTGAGTACCATTATCACAAATTACAATTTGAGGGACTCCAAAGAGAAGAAAGACATCACGTTCTAGAATAGTAGTAATACTTCTAGAAGTAGCTTGACGAAGTGGAAATAATAAAGGAAATTTTGAAAACCAATCTGATACTACTAATAAATGCATATTCCCATGTGATGATCGAGGAAAAGGACCCATTAAATCAATGGCGATGGCCTGCCAAGGATAGTTAATTTTCTTAGGCTCTCCCATATGGCCTAAAGAAGGTAATTGAGAAGGTTTTTGAGATAAACAAATTTTACATTGCGTTACAAATCGGTGTACGGAACGTCTCATACCGGGCCAATAGTATGTTTCGGAAAGACGACGAAGGGTTTTAAATACGCCAAAATGACCAGAAGTAGTAGCAGAGTGAGCTTCTTTGAGAATTTCATCCCTTAGATCTGAGGGAACGACTATTTTCCATGGAGATAAATTAACAGCACGGTTCTGCGGAACAAGTTTATAAATTGTCTGGTCCTCTACACGCCATCCTGGATAATCAGAAGGAGAAGCAAGAATTGAAGTACGAAGATTTATATACCATGGATCTGAGTTATCGGCTGGTACAAATAAAGTTGAAATTGTTAATGGGGCACGTGAAAGAGCATCTGGGACAGTATTTAGTTTTCCAGGTCTATGCAAAAGTTGAAAATCAAACTGTTGAAGCTTAACAGCCCAACGAGCAAGTTTACCTGTGGGATCCTGCATTCTCATAAGCCATAATAGTGAATGATGGTCAGTAATAACAGTAAAAGAAGTACCTTCGACATAAGGACGAAATTTGGTAATAGCGAAAAGAACGGCTAAACATTCGCGTTCAGTAACTGAGTAATTACGTTCAGTGCGCGTAAGAGTACGACTTGCATAAGCAATGGCATGTTCTTCGCCAGAGGAATCTTGAGATAATACAGCGGCTATGCCGTAATTTGAAGCATCAGTTTGAATGGTAAATGGTTTCGTAAAATCTGGACTAGCTAAAACAGGTGAAGAAGTGAGTGAAGATTTTAATTTATCAAAAGCTTGAAGAGCTTCTTGATCCCAAGTAACAATATTGGATTTGCGTTTTCCTTTTGTTAAAGCAGTGATAGGAGCTGAAAGACATGAAAATTGAGGTACAAAACGCCGATACCAGGAAGCTAAACCTAAAAATCGTTTAATTTCCGTAACTGTTCGGGGTAAAGGGTAGTTATTAATGGCGGCAACCTTGTCTGGGTCGGTACGTAATCCTTGTTTGTCAACTACGAAGCCAAGATAATTTAAAGAGGGTTTACAAAATTCACATTTTCCAAAGTTGATAGTAAGACCTGCATTTTTAAGTCGATTAAGAATGTCAAAAAGTACTGACAAGTGTTCTTCGAAGGTGGAAGTACAAATTATAATGTCGTCCAAATAAACGAAAACAGACTTATGTAAAAGTGGACCAAGAACGGCATCCATTAATCTTTGCAAGGCTTGAGGAGCATTTGTAAGACCGAAAGCGGTTCGCGTGAACTCAAATAAACCTCGATTTGGCACAGTGAAGGCGGTTTTTTCACAAGAAGCGTCATCAAGTGGAATTTGCCAGAAAGCGCTTTTTAAATCAATTGAAGACAAATAGTTAGCATCGCGTAATCGATCCAAGATGTCATTGACTAAAGGTAAAGGATAAGCATCCTTTTTGGTAACTGAATTAAGTTTACGGCCATCAAAACAAAAACGGGGCTCTCCGGATTTTTTCTTCACGATTAGAACGGGGGACGACCAAGCACTTTTTGAAGGACGTACTACACCGAGTGCAAGCATTTTATCTAATTCTTGATGCAAGATGGACAACATAGCTGGAGAGACAGAATGATATCGTTGTTTAATAGGAGTGGCATCGCCAGTATCAATTGAATACGTAAGACAATGAGTGCGTCCAAGAGGTTTTGAGCCAAGTTCTTTGAAAGAATCTATGACTACTTGTAGAGCAGCAGTTTGAGAAGTAGTTAATTCGGTAGAATCATGTAGTGAACTAAAAGCATTAATAGTCGGCCTAGAATTCCATAAATTATCTTTGAAATTGACATGAATATTGAAAGTTTGCCAGAAATCGGTACCTAATATGACAGATTGTTCAAGAGCAGGAACTATTAAAAAGTTTATATAATGAGTGACTGAATCTGCAGTGATAGGAACGGTAACTTTTCCATTGACTTGTTGAGAAGCACCATCGGCAGTAGTTACAGTAGGTTCTTCAGAAGGTAAAAGGGGTATATTATTAGCAGAAAGTAAAGAAATGCCTTTATTTCCTAGTACAGAAACGTTAGCACCCGAATCTAATAGAGCGACAACAGGAGTTTTTCCGAAAAGAATTTTAACAAAAGGTCGCGAGTCTAAATTAGGATGATGAATAATAGGCGAAATGATAGGACTTTTACAGAATTTAGCTACTGTTTCCAGCCAGTCATTCCAAGCTGAACGGTCAGTCTTAATAAAAGATCGTGTGCGTCGGCGACTGAAACAACGCGATCCTATTCTTTTTTTGAACAATGTGGGCATGTAAAACGAGTGACATTTTTATAACCGCAACTATAACAATGCTTATTATGAGGCTTTGGGCATTGAGGCGCTAAATGATTTGGATCACCACAATTAAAACACTTACGAGTATTTTGATTTTTAGAAGGTGTCGTGTGCACAGTATTCACACGAGAAGAAGATGCAACGGAACGTTGGTAAGCTAACTCGGGCTCTAGTAATTTATTTGTACGAGAAGGTGGTGGTTTAAACTTTTCAACCCTATGATCTGTGTTTTCTTTGAGTTTACAAACACTAATAAGATGTTCGATGGTAGGAGATTGTAAAACGGCGATATCCTGCTGAAAGCGAGGTTGTAAATTTCGTAAAACCAAAGTTAGGAAAGATTTTGCATCTGGTTTAATTTGTAAGCGGCTACACAACGATTTCAAAACAGCAACAAAAAGTTCGGTTTTTTCATCAATACCCTGAGTACGAGATTGTATTTCTTGCCAAAGTTCGAATTCATAATCTGATGGAAGAAAAGCTTGTCTTAAGCGATAACATAAATCATCCCATGATTGAATATCATCTCGAATTGCACGAAACCAAATTAAAGCAGGTCCAGTAAATAGTTCGCTAGCATGTTTAGGTAAATTAGCTAAAGAAACACCTCGAGAAGTAGCTAGTTCAGTTACACGTTCTAAAAAAGAGTTAACACTGCCGGTACCATCGAATTTTAAATTCCATTTATAGACGTCAGGAACTGAAGAATAAGTAGGTTGTAAATTATTTGTCAACGGTGAAACGACTGGAGATGGAACAGTCAAATTAAAAATAGGTTGTCGTAGAGATAGATGTTGTGATGGTGCATTTAAAGGTTGTGAAAAACCGTAAGAAGAATAATTTGGGGTGTCAATCAAAGTTGGATGTTCTACTGGGGTCGGTGGAGTAGAATTTGGTAAGGATACGTATTGATTATTGAAAGAGATAAGATCGGCTTCAGCCAAAGGAGCTTGTAATCGCGAAAAGTTGTCGAGCTGTGTTCGCAAATCAGCTATAAGAGCTAATAGGTTTGGACAAGGTTGAACTGAATTTAAACGTAAAACGCGATTGTAAAGGTAATCTAATCGCAACGAAATAGCACGAGAATTATCATTATTGATTTGGGCTATCTTACCGCGTAAATCCAGTAGCTTCTGTTGACATGTCGCGTTTTCAGTGGCTGGTATATAATTGTGTGGTATAGGAGATGGATTCCCATTTATTCCTTCAACTTGCAGCAATCCTCTCAATATAGGTTTTAAATCCACCGACAAATTATTGATTTCAACACCTCGGTTTCCTAGTTCATATAACAATTCATCCTCCGATAGGTATTCGATGCATTCGGGCTTCATCTTGGTATGTACCTCAGAAAAGTTTATTTGATTAGTAATTGCACAAAAAGGAGTTGTAGAGGTATCTTGCATATGCTAGAGGAAAAATAGTAATGATAGAAAGAAAAGAGTAGAAGGATTTCAGGATGAATATTTCCAGTTTTCTTTTCGATGTCAAAGTTTGTGCAACCAATTGGAGAAGCAAAAAAAGTATTTATTTGAATTGCAACAAAATTCAAGGCTGAACAAAGTTAAGGGCCCCACGTTGGGCGCCAGTGTACCTTTTCCTATTTCCAAGGTGGCAGTAGGAAATTAAAAAAGGTAATGTTTCTTCACTATTTGGTGGCAAAAACTTAATGTACTGCTGATTGACACTAAATTTAAGTAATGGAATATCCTACCTTGAAAGTGAAGACCCAGGCTAGCTATTAATAAGGGCACCAGAAATATTTTACCTGAAAAATAGGAAATGGGCGCCACTCCCAGGAAATGATCAAAGGAGAAAAAGGTACTATTCTGGGAGACAATAGCGACAGCAAAAAAGAAATAAAGCATAGACGTCGAAATCAATTATAAATAGAATTATTATTAAATTAAAGCAAAGAATTCCAAAAATTATAATTCAAAAAAATTTGTAACTTACGAAAATGATTGAAGCTATTATACAAAAACAAAATCTCACTGCAACAGCCAAAAGGGAACTGGAGAGCACGTCACAGACGTTCAAAATTACGTTACCAAAAACTAGCTAAATATCCTCTTCAGGCGGAACTCAAGACTAGTATCGGCAGAGGAGATAGATGTCGAATTGGTAGCCACAAAAACAACGTCAGACAAGAACGTTCCCTGAATTAAGTAAAGTTGATCTTGCGTCTTATAGGGCTTTGATAATTACCCAACGGTCCTTGAAGGTGTTAAGGTTGGCCGTGCGCTTGGTCGTCAACTTCGGGAGATATTAATGTTCTTCTTTAAGTCGTAGACGTGTTGGTGTTTTTTCTTAACTTGAAGTTGGTCAAAAACTAGTCTCAAGTGGCCACAGGTCCCTAAGATTCCTAGCAGTTTACACTGAAAACAAACAACCCAACCAGTATCCAATTCAACTGAAACAGGAGGTTCCTACAAAAAAATTGAGAGCTCTCTTCAAACGTGAAGCGTTAAACTTGAATGAATAAATTTAGATTCAATTAAAAAAATGAATATATTGTAAATTTAGTAAAGGTTAAATAAAATAATCAGTAAGTTATTTATTTGGCTGATTTTAAATAGTGCACTAAAAATTTACAGAGTAAAAAAACTACGCTGAGCATTAAAGAGAAGAAAAAACACAGAAAATACAAAGTCTAGCAGGACAAGAAAAAGGATTTATTAGCGTCGAGTCGATAAATTTACGAACGTGGTTCGTTACTAAAAAAAATTGGATCAATCTTCACAAACTCGTAGGATTTTCCAGCTTAAAAACGGGAACTAAAGCCCACAACAAAATATTTTAAGCTTTGGAAACAAAAAACTACTAAAACAACGTGAGAAACTAAACTACGAGTTGTTGAATGACAAATCCGCAACGCGTTGGATCCAAAATATAGTTAAATTATGTATTATCAACCACTTTCACTAATCATTCATACAGCACACATACTTAGGTGAGGAAAGGTAAAGGGAGGAACGAAGATAGCCACAAATCTCGTAGGTTTTATTACTTCGAGTGTTTATATAAAAAAAATCGCGTATCACCGAATCGATATCCGCCTGATCGCGTTTGGTAGTAAAAAAAATTTAAAACAGAAATACAAAAAAAACCGGTAAATTACAAAGAAGGAATGTCTACTCTTGTAGACGGAAAATTATGGTAAACTAGGGCAGGTAGCAACTAGACATGTGTACGAAACACTATCAATAGTAATAATTATCAAAACTAATCTGAATACAAAACATCAGAAATAGTTAAACGAATCTTCCCAAGGAAGGACAACAAACAATAATAACCTCCTAAAGAGGAGAAGACCAGCTCCTACAACCGGAACGGCTATTGCATACGCTATTGTAAAATTTAGAAAAAAAATAAATTTAGAACAAAAATATCAATTTGGTATAAAAGTTTCGAGGTAGTAAAAAGGTGCTGAACACAAAAAACTAACAAATAATTAAGGATGAAAGAAATAAATTTGGAAAACAAAAGGTTAACCACGCGGGTCGCCTCAAACGAAATCACTAGAAAAATAATACTAAATTTGGAATACGTGAACAAAATGATAAACGAAATACTTACAAAATCATAACACTGATTTTAATTAAATAAAATAATCACCAAATTTAGAACAACAAGAAAAATCACAAGACTATCCAAAAACAAACGTCTGCAACAACAGCTCGGAAGCAAGAGACCGAGGAAGAAGCAGACGCGTCGACTCCCAAAGAGAGCGCTTTAATCCAGTGTCATATGAACGTACTATTTACAAATAAGTGCGAATCTGCTACATAGATGGCGACATGAGTATGCACTAGGAAAACAATTGTACAAAAAAAAAGACGTCAGGCGAAATTTTGTAACAGGCTGAGCATGCTATACAAGAATTACATGGCATTGACTTCAAGAATTCGAAGC
Source organism: Dromius quadrimaculatus (assembly GCA_963989225.1). Lineage (NCBI taxonomy): Eukaryota > Metazoa > Arthropoda > Insecta > Coleoptera > Carabidae > Dromius > Dromius quadrimaculatus. The sequence continues at coordinate 67,168,776 of OZ022324.1, read as the reverse complement.
TTCTGGCTAAAGAGAACAATTGGTTCAAGAGGCTTATAAGAGAAGCATTTGGAATTAAAAAATCACCGAATAATTTGAATTTGAATACTGGTTATGAACTTAATCGATCATGGCTACCAATCATTTGTTCATAATTTCAAGTTATTTGTATCTACGAATCTACTTGCAAGAGTTACTTCATCACCACCTCCTGAAGATCTGTGGATGGTTCAGTTATGTGCCAAACCAAAAAGAGTAGAGCCAGATTGACCTAGAACCACAAGGAGCTGACAATTTCCCTATTTAGACCTTCATTTTTATCTCCTGAAGACCTGTGGATATTGAATCATCAATCACAGGCTGAGTTCTACGATCCTAGGAGTTAATATATTTTAAACTAATCTAGTTATTACTTGTACTTTTATTTTTATTTTTGTTGTCTTGACAATTTTGTTTATTTATATTTATATTTATTTTCACTTGAGAAAGGCAGCACTTTGCTGTTGAAACGTTGTGTTTCTAATAAATTTACAGAACTTATACCCAATAAAACATATTTATTTATATTATTTCGTTGCTTTTACTATAGCGCTATCTTTATTCGCTCTAATTCTTGTTCAAGAAGCGCTCAAACAAGAGGTGAGAATAAGAACCGTTGCCTTTTTCAATTTCTTTTTTTTTGTCATCTTTGGCTCATATAGCCCAAATTCCCCACTTTATTTTATGTACATGTTCGAATGAGATATCCTTAATGCAATAGCAAGTATTTCATTGGGTACATTTCGAACGTTTGATATGAATGATAAATAATATTTTTCAAGCTGTCAAAATATATTTTAAGACTGTATATATAAGTGATTTTTTTGTACAGAAAAAACAATCGTAATGCCATTATTTAATTGGAAATGAAGCAAGTGACATATCTTCAGAGAGTATTGAGAAATTTGTTATACACCTGTTGGGAATTATGAAAGATATTTATTGTCTTGAACTGTTAGCTCTATATTATAAACTTTTGTACATATCTTCATCTAAATCTATTCGATGCCGGTGGGAATGATAATGTATATATAAAATATGATATAAATGTAGTCAATTATCCAAGATGATTGAAAAACATTCCATCAGGCATATTGCTGAAGACGGATTTGTGTTAAAAGTGCCAATGAATTTTTTGTGTATATAATATGTATATAATGTATTGGCAGCTCAATCAATATGTAAAACATATGTGTAATTTATAAAACTTGTATCATATTAATAGTTTAATTAAATGAAATTATTTTGAAATTTTCAGAGATTAATCTTACTGAAACTTTTATCCAATCAAAATTTTAGAGGTGTTATATTACCTTACAGCTTGTCGTTCATTAATATCAACTACATCACTGAATATTATGAAATAATCTTGCAGCCCGACTTGACGCAGACTGTACACCGATTAACAAACGAGTGGAAGATGAAGATTGCCAATTATCTTATTATTCATCCCGAGCAACGAACGGAAACTTTCCATGAAATTTAAAATTAAGCAAGATCGATCGATGCATCCCTTCCTCACAGTTTTATTGCTGCTGCCAACAGTAATTCCAAAATTATATACTTGATGAGATAAATTTATCTCGACACAATTCCTCACAGCTAAAAAGATTTTTAACATATTAATTTTTCAGCTTGTTTGATTCATCTGCCTGCAGAAACATATTTTATCCTACAGGACCAACCAATCAACTCAGTCAACCTCATGAAGTGCAGATACAGGTAGGACCTCAATTTTACTCTGTTTCAAATTTGTTTTTAGGCTCCCAAAAGTCAACTGAATAACACAAGATCAGAGAAAATCCTGTTCAGATAGTTGGCATCTCTATTCATTTGATACACACTTCCTCACGTTCAGCTCCCTCGAAAAAGTTGTTCAATGCGGCTTGTTACTTTAAATTGCTGTTTGTATCCGACGTGCAATTTTCTTAAGCTTGTATCTGTAAACAAGAACATGAAAGTGTGATTTGACGAAATGGCGGTAACCAACAGAGGTGAATAAATAACTTCACTTCCACCTTGTGTTTTATCGAAATAATTTGGAGCTCTTCTACTCACTTTGATATGTAGATACGTTCCCCATTGAATTCAATATCAACTAGAAATTTTTGAGTATGACTAGACCTTTAAGAACGTCAGATATTCAGCTTTCTTTGTTTTGTTTACTGTTTATCAAGAAAATCAATCTGTCTTGAATAATTTATTAAATCAGTTGTGTTCTTGTGCCAGTAAAAGGTACTTGATGTTATTATCTATGATTAGTGTGTTTGTTATATTAAGTGATCATGTGTTCAACTGTGATTTGTAAGGTGAAGTTTTTCTAATATGTGGGAGTATGTCCGGTTCTGGTCAGAACTGTCAAATTTGTTTTTACCGGTAAACCCTTCAAAATCTTTTTAGATCTGTCTTAGTTTGTTATTTGTTCTATTTTTCTATTTGTTCTCTCATGTTCCTTTAATTTATGCTCCAATCTTAGTTTTAAAATCTTGATTTGTCTATGTTTTCTACTTTTCCTCTTAATTTTCCTGCTGGTGCTCTGTCCGTTTTCTTATTGTGTTTCTAGGAGCTCGTCTCTTGCTAGAAATCTCCTCTGATCTATCTTTGTTTCTCATGATTCTCTGATTTTCATTCTGATCTTCAGCTGGTATTTCTATGTTTTGCACCTTTCTACTTATTTGTCTGCTTTCTCATCATTTCATTCAAAGAAGAACTGTTCATTTTTCTTGGTCAAGAATTGCTTTGAGCCTATATGTCTTAGGTACTTTGCGTTATTGTCTATCAACAGTGTGTTTGTTACAGTGATGAAGTATTCGATTGTTATTTGTGTGTTACATGTATTTTAGATAGTGATTTTGTCTTTTCTGGCTCTTCTTATCTATATCAGTTTGTTCTCGTATCATTCTTTGTTTTTGTTCTTATCTTCATCTGGTATCTCTAGGTTTTTCACTCTTTCTCTTGATGATTTTATTGCTACTTCATCTGCTTTGTTATTTTATGTAAAAGTACCGAAAACAGGATTTTTCATCCTTTTTGGTCAATAGTTGCTTTGTGTATCTTGATCGGTATGTCTTTGGTACTTTATGTTATCATCTATCAGTGATGTGCCTGTTACATTAAGTAATTAGGTGTTTATTAATTATTTGTATGTTATATGTATCCAGGTAGAGAGTGGCGTTTTTTTTAATAGTGGACGTATGGTTGATTCAGGGCCTAACAACTGGTTTTGTCTTTTCTGGCTGCTGTAATCTATCTTAATAAGTTATTTGTTTTGCTTTGGCATCATTCCCTGACTTCTATTTTGATCTTAGTTCCCCTGTCTCCAGCTGGTATTTTCTCTTGATTGCTGTTTTTCTCCGCTTTCTTATTGTGTACGAAGGTACCCCGAGGAAAATTATTTATTTTTTGAATGTTGGTCTATATGCCTCAAGTACTTTGTGTTATCATTTATTATTAATATGTTTGTTACATTGAGTGATGAAGTGTTTATTTGTTATTTATAAACAACTGATTTAGTCTTTACTGGCTCAAGTGATCTATCTTAGTTTTTTTATTTGTTTTGCTTTTATTTGTTCTTTCATGATTTACTGATTTTGGTTTTTATATCTCCAGCTGGTATTTCTATGTTTTGTACCTTTTCGCTTGATTCTACTTTTGCTGTTTTGTCCACTATCTTGGAATGTGCAAAAATACCCAAAGGAGGATTAAACACTGAAGTGAGCTCCGTAAAGATTACAATAATAAAACAATAAAACTCACTTCACTTTTTATTAAAATTACTTATGTACATTTTAGTAGCAAAGCAACCATCTTCAGGGCATAAGAAATCATAGCAGAAAACAAATCTTATAACTACAAACATGATACAAAATACCAGAAGAATATCCAATCAAATCAAAGAGTTTGAGGTGGGTGGTGCCAAGAACTACAAAGTGAGATTAAGGGGACAGAAAAAGTGAACCTAATTGAAGTTATGCAAGAAAGATTATTAGAAGGAGACATACGTAATGCAAAACCAAAAGGAATCAAGTCAAATTACAGAGTTTCAGGTGGGCGGAGCTAAGAACTACAGAGTAATAATAAAGTAAAACCACAGGAAGAACTGATTGATGGAATTCAATGAAGGGTAATCTAGAGGAGACAGATCGAAATTCAATAAATTATTTTTGTGTTTTTTCATAAATATAGCTTCTGACATGATCAATTGACTATAATAGTTACAGTTTTTCAGCAGTTCCACATCATTTTCTTTAAATTTGTGTATTTATATTAAATGCAAAAATATATTGAAAACAGGACACAAATTTGAAGAAAATGATGTGGAACTGCTGAAAAAATTCAATTATTATAGTCAATTGATCATGTCAGAAGTAATATTCATGAGAAAATACAGAAATTATTTATTGAATTTTGATCTGTCCCCTCTAGATAACCCTTAATTCAATTGCATTGATCAGTTCTCCCTATGGTTTTACTTTATTATTACACTGTAGTTCTTAGCTCCGCCTACCTAAAACCTGTAATTTGATTTGATTCCTTTTGGTCTTGCATTACGTATGTCTCCTTTGGATAATCTTTTTTGCATAGTTTTAATGCGGTTTACCTATTGTTTCCACTTAATCTTACTTTGTAGTTCTTGGCTCCACCCACCTCAAACGCTATGATTTGATTGGATATGGTTTTGGTGTTTTGTATCATGTTTGTAGTTATAAGATTTGTGTTCTGCTCTGATTTATTGTACCCTGAAGATGGTAGCTTTGTTACTGAAATGTACATAAGTAGTTTCAATAGAAAATGAAGAAAAGGTTTTATTGTTTTATCAAAGGAGGATCATTTATTTGTGTTCAATTTATATTGGCCTGTAAGTATTGAGTACTTTGTGTTTTTATCTATAAGTGATGTGTTTATCGAGTGGTTATGTGTTTATTTGTAAATTATGTGCTACATTTAATGTAAAAGTCGGAAGTCAAAGGGTGATTCTGATCAGAACTGTCGGTTTTATTATTTCTGATGGCACGTCCATCCTTATATTATTATTATTTTGCTGTTCCATACGATTCTGTTTATATCTTGGTTTTCATATCTCCAGCTTATAGTTCTTTGTATTGTACCTCTTCTCTTGATTCTTTTGTTAGTATTTTGTCCGCTTTCTTATTGTTTATGAACGTGCCCAACGAAGGATTATCTATTTTTTTAGCCAAGAAGTGTTCTGTGTATATTGGTCTATATTTCTCAAGCACTTTGTGTTACTATCTATCAGTGATAGGCTTAGTTGCATAAAACATTGACAAATATTCGATCACGTGTCTTTAACCTTATTTTTTGAGATTCCAAAGTGAATGATAATATTCTTATATGAGATTTTATAAGAAATGCAACCAAAAAACTCCAACAAAATGCTACAAACAACTCCAGTTTTCTTGATTAAACCTCACTCAAAATTGAGCTAACAACATGTAAGCTAACAACTTGTTAACAATGTTTCATGCAACGGGCCCTAAGTGTTTGATTGTTATTTGTATGTTACATGTACCTCAGATAGTGATCCAAGCAACTGGTTTTGTATTCTCTGGGCTCTTTAAAATCTCATTTGATTTATCTTAGTGTGTTATTTGTCTTGCCTTTCCATTTATTTTCTCATAATTTTCTGATTTTTATTTTTATCTTGGCTTCCATATCTTCATCAGGTGTTTCTATGTCTCTTATTTCTTTTCTTGATTATTTTGTTGTCACTTTGTCTGCTTTCTCATTTTGTGTGAAAATACTCAAAGAAGAATATGTCTTTAGTACTTTGTGTTATTATTTACCAGTAGTATATTTTTTTTATTGATTGATTATGTGTCTGGTCAAAACAGTCAGTTTTGTGGCTCCTGGTGTTTTGTCCACTCTTGGTAATCTTTTTTGATGTATCTTAGTTTGTTATTTGTTCTGTTTTTTGGATTCCTCCATCGCTATTTTGTACACAATTTTATTGTGTGTGGATGTACCGAGAAGAGAATTATTTATTTTTCTTGATTTATGTATCTCAAGTATTTTGTGTGATAGTAGGTGAGTTTTTTGCAATATGTTGGGGTATGTTCAACTTTGGTCGAAACAGCCGGTCTGTCTTAATTTGTTATTTGTTCTGTCTATCTGATTTTGTTTAGATCTTAGTTTTAATATTTTAGCTGATACTTCTATGCTCTGCACCTCTTCTCTCAATTCTTCTGCTTTCTTGTTGTGGATCATTTATTTTTATCGGTCAAGAATTGCTTTGTGTATGTTGGTTTGTATGCCTTAAGTGGTTTTGTTTCAAGTGTAGATGTCTTTGATATTTTGTTCTCCAAGAGTATGGAAATATAACGTTGAAATTTATATAACACTGAATTGAATTCAATCAAGTGACGCATTTGTCCTCTCTAATATTCCGTAGGTAATCATTATTAAATTGGTATTGGAATATTTACGTTAAATTACGGTACTTAAGGTAGATGTCTTCGCTGCTCGCTTTGCCTTCCTGATCTGCTGATTGCTGATTACACATCTCCTGTAGTCAGCCGTGGAATACATTAATACAGAATTCACTAAATTCCGCGTTCTTGTGTCTGGTGGTTTCCACAACGCATACCATAATCAACGTTTATAGACCATTAGCTGAGAATAGCAAAGTTATATCAACAATTTGAGTTCTAAACGGATCTATACGCATCGTTATGTTCTTACTGTGGTTAATGGATGACAGTAATAATAGTCGGAATTGAAATAGATTATACTGCGATAATAATTGTATTTAAAGACTTGAATGAGTAATTGATTCAATATCCTGAGCGAATTCAATGGTAGACTTGAGGTGACATCATGATCAGAGATGATTGAATTATCCTTGTCCGACTATCGGCCATATTGTTCACGATTGACAGTTTATTGTGCTTTCATTTCCTTAATCTCCCAAATAAAGTGCTCGAAGAAGCTGGAAGACTCAGTGAAAACGCCTCATGCTTTGGCAAGACCATTAAGTAAATATATTATGTTATTCAGGGTGAAACGCCTTTTTGTGTTTCGTTCAATTTGCATAGCTTCGATCGCAAGTGTCTGAGCTCAACACAAAATGACAGCTTCCTTCTGATAAAGTACAATAATATTCTCATGTTTTGGGCACCTTATAGATTATATTTAGAGTGTAATTTTAATGTGCCTCCAAAGAACGATTGCAGGTAAAATCAAATATCTTCCATTATACGTTTTGATATTCTCCGTATGTGAGAGAAATCTTCAACAATCCCTCTGACAATAGCTCGTACGTATTTTGTATGCACTCTGGCCTGATCCGATACCTCACCATCCGCTGCTGGAATAACAGGTCTCATGGGTATCCTGTACATCCGTCACATCAAAATTTTTGTACCTTTGTATCGATGTTTTCGAATTTCACAAAATATTCAGAGTTTTCCGTTTCTTTTGTCGATATTGCGTACAGGATACACACAAGAGACATCAATATGAGCTTATTTTCAAGCTCTGCATTTTGTTGAAGATATAATATTCATGTTTAATACTTCAATATGTATATAGGTCCACGCATCACATAAAGCTGAGAAGGGAAATGAAAAATGACCAATAATAGTAATTGGACAAAAATAAATTCTTGATGTTCAAAAACAAGTAACAGAAATTAATGTTGAATGTACTATCAAGCTGCTCTCAGAGTGTTCCTGAATATAGAAGGAGCATTTGTCAACACTTCCTCAAAACCCGTTGATAATGCAGCTGATACATCCAACAGAATGTAAATGGCTCTCTAATATGCTACAACAAAGAGAAACCTGCTCCTTTTCCACTTAAGAGACTGTAGGAGAACAGATTTCACAGGGATATCTACAAGGAGGAGTTATCTCGTCATTCCTGTGGTGGTGCCTGTTGGTTAAAGAACTTCTAAAAGGACTGAACAAGGTAGACGATGAGACAATGTTAGTAACAGGAATGTTTCAGGAAACCGTAGGGATTTTAATTGAGAATTGGTTCCACAGGGAAAACTTGCCAATAAACCTACAAAGAGTACAGTTGTAGCATTCACAAGATTTTAGCAATTTGATTTGTATAAAAAAGAAACATCTAGAAGTTTTTTGCAGATATAAGGCTTCTGGATGAACCATCTAAGAAAAGGATGAATAGTTTACTCTTTATATAATTGGACTCAAACGAAACCGTAACACAGAGGTTGTGAAGAATAGTTGGTCCTCTAGGAGTGGACTTACTGCACTCCAAGTCTTTGGAAGAGGTTATTTTGAACTTCGTTAGACAGTCAGGAGTGAATTCAGAGGATACAAAATGTCACAGTACATGGACTTCAACTAATAATTCAATTTGATCATGTCCAAGTAAATTCCTTCTATATACGTGTCTGATTTATCAATAATATTCTAGGGAAGCCACGGATTATGTGCTATATACATGTTCATTAGTGACGAGGTACAGACCATGGTAAGCATGCAAACTCAGTAATGATTAGTACGTCTATAAATTGATATCAACACCGACTAGCAGAATTCAGCACTAAAGTTGCTCTGATTCCCAGTAATCACTTCACAAAGCTTGAATATGTGTACAATGAGTGCACCTTAGTTGCTCTTTGGTTATATTCTCTTGAAAGTTTGCACATTCAGCAGACAATACGCGCAGTTTCTAAAGAGAAGTTATTTCAATTTGTAATCCTATTTAACAAATATTTTGAGAAGTTTTGGAGAGGAGAGTACACGCTGAAGAAATCGCACCAACAACTAAATCCAGTACTTTTTTGAATGGTTTCATTCAGTTCACTTTAATTTGAATCTTGCGACAGCTTCTTCAACTACTTCTACCAAACGGATTCTTATAGATCTTGTCACACACATTGAGTTCCCGTGACAATACAACATTATAATAATTCCAATTTGGTAACGAGGTTCTAAAAATGCAGTCAAGATATGGACGCTCAAACTCTTCAACGGTTACTGGTAGACCCTATGAGTTTTTGCTTATTTGGTTAGTTTAGACGAGGATCTGATGATGGAATTGAGAGCAGGACAGTGAAACTCTGCAAAGGACTATGTTTCGAGAAGCTTGACTGTGAGAAATTCAAACTAAAAAACAATAAAGACACAATCCTGAAACTTCTTAAGATTCTGACATCTGGTAGGAAATTGTGTAGTACTAGCAGTGCTGTCTTTTCGTGTCGGATGCCAAGGGTTCACTTCCTGTCCCTGCGTCAGCAGAATAATTTCGATTCTGACGTCGGGTAAGAAATAAGTAATGCTGCCTTCTCATGTCGGATGTCAAGAGGCACTTTGTGGGACTTCTAAGAGATTATAATAAAAACTTGGGACGCATGAGTACCTTCTAATAATTATATAATTGAATAGAATCGACTTTTCAAGCCTACCAAAATAAATCTTCCAAATTCCGCTGATGCAGCGACACTAAGTGCCCCTTGGCATCCGGCACAAGGAGACAGCACTGCTAGTATTGCATGATTTCTTACCAAACGTCAGAATCTCAAAAAAATCAAAATCTGTGTTTTAATTATTCTCTAGTTGTTGGTACAGCTGATGATTCTAAGTAAGACTATTCAACTTCTCCTACCTACGACGCGACAGCTTCTTCAGCAAACTGACTCATATAGAACTTTGCACACACAATGAGTTCTCGTGATAATACAACTTTATGATCATTTGAACTTGGTGACGAGGTTCTAATAATGGAGCCAAGATGTGGACAGTCAAACTCTCTAACGGATACAGTAGCCCCTACGAGTTTCAGGTCATTTAGTTGGTATTGACGAGGATCTGATGACGGAATTGAGAGATGGAGAGTGGAACTCTTAAGCCTGCTGTTGATGCGATTCGCCGGTTCACTTCGTTCAAAACGAGCATCGACGAACCGATGCATACGTATTACTAATTATGCGTTGATTCACTTCACTTCGAAGATGCGTGGAAAGTTCGTCCATTGTACGAACTGCGACCACGAAACTTCAATCAGTGCTGAAATGAATTTATAAGAAGAAGACGCCTCTGCTCGCTGCAACTTATGCATGTTATGTGGTCATTCCGATTTCAAAGAAAAAGAGGAAAAAAAGAAGATTGTGAACCCAGTTTTTATATAAAAGCAGAGCTTCAATTCACGAATAACTGAATTGGACCGATTTTGTCGAACTCGTCACTTCGTCGCTTCGTTCATTTTTCTTTGATGATTCTTCCAAATACCGACATCACGGCAAAGCGACGCACAACGAATAGTGAGTAGCGAGCTGCAGTAACCTCTCTAAGAAGGACCTATGTATTGAAAAGCTTGACTGTGAGAAATTGACAGGTAAGAAACCGTGCAACAAAGATGTAATGAGAGAGTTGGAAAATAATAACGACACAATCTTGAAGCTTCTTGAGATTATGACGTCTGGTAAGAAATCGTGTAGTACTAGCAGTGCTGCCTTCTCGTATCGGATGTCAAGGGACACTTTGTGTCGCTACGTTAGTGGAACAATTGGGACACAAATTAGATCCTTCTTGAGCTTCTGACGCCCGGTAAGAAATCGTGTATTAGCAGTGCTGCCTTATCATGTCGGATGTCAGGAAGTACTTTGAGGGACAGTGAAACTCTTCAACGGTTATTAGTAATCTTTCTTTGAAGAATTGTGAGAAATTGACAGATTTCTGGATGAATCATCCAAGAAAAGGATGAATAGTCTATTCCTTATGAATGGGCGATATATCAAATTATTCACATAACACATATAATTGGATTCAAGCAGAAACCATATTACAGAAGTCCTGAAAAAAAAATGGATCCTTTAGGAGTGGAGTAACTGCATTTCAAATCTTTGGAAGAGCTCACTCTGGACTCCGTTAGACAGTCCTGTCATAGGAGTGAGCTCAGAAACTACAAAATTTTACAGTTCCTACATGGCAATAATGATAATATTAATAACAAAGAGAGAGTTGGAAGAAATGAAGAGTTTATGTGATGATTCAAGCCAAAATTCAAATTAAAAACTAAAAAATTGAAGAATCATCTAGATGATGAAAACGTATTTTGACAGCTCATGAATGCTTGTTACTTCAGAGATTTCGCAAATTACCATCTCTCACAATTACTGAGCTTGAAATCAATCAGTTTGGGTAAACTTACGGAACAGCAGCTTCCATTTAGTACTAGTTTCAAGTTGACTATTTGATAGGTACATAATTTATGCATGTACAAACTCAAAAATACCTTGTAATCTTCATTGTTTAGTTATTGACTGACGGGAGGACAAGTGCTGTACCTTAAAATGATAATTTGATCTTTATCAAAGCTATATGAAAAAAATACACCAAAATTAAACAAATTTTCATCCAATAATAATAATTCATTCTAATAAGCTTCAAATTCGCCTCAAACAAGTCGTTGAATGAATCCCGGACAGATTTGATAACTGTACATAATAATAGTGACACCCACGGCTAAAGTTTAAACTAAATTTTCATCTACTTGAATAAATTTTAGTTGTCATATCCCTAATGTCATATATATCTATGGGCATTGTTTCACTTGAAACAAGTAATTGAATAATTGAATCTTCCACAATCACTGAGCTTGAATTAAAGCAATTTGTGCAAACCTACGAAACAGCAGCTTTTATTTAGTACCAGTTTCAAGTGTGTAAATAGTATAGTTGCTGAGAACTCAGCGTCACGCCAGCCAGCCAGCCAGCCAGACAGCCAAAGTGAATATAATAGCGCTTTTTCCCAAAAATGCGCTAAAAATAATAAGGACGCAATCCTGGACCTTCTTGAGATTTTGACGTCTGCTAAGAAATCGTGTAATACTAGCAGTGCTGTCTTTTCGTCTAGGATGCCAAGGATTCATTTTGTGTTACTGCGTCAGCGGAGTAATTGAGATTCTGACATCTGGTAAGAAATTAGCAGTGCTGCTTTCTCATGTCGGATGTCAAGGGGCACTTTGTGAGACTTCCAACAAACTAAAATAAAAACGTGGAACGCATAAGTCCTTTGTTACGATTATATAATTGAATAGAATCGACTTGTCAAGCCTACCAAAATCAATATTTAAAATTCTGCTGACACAGCGACACAAAGTGTCCCTTGGCATACTGCACAGGAAGACAGCACTGCTAGTACTGCACGATTTCTTACCAGACGTCAGAATCTCAAGAAGATCAAGGTTTGTGTTCCAACTATTCTCTAGTTGTTGGTACAGCTGATGATTTTAAATAGAACTGTTTAACTTAAAAGTTCCGCTACCTATTTTTTCTAAATTTCAACGTTAGATCAATGATGTCTTTGGCATATTGATATTCAATAATGTTCAGCAGGAATATGCAAGTACTTCCTCTTGAATTTAATAGACTCCACTTCCTTAAAGAAACTGAGAGAGTTTAGATATTTTCGTAACAAAATTATCGACTTCCAATCAATCTTTCATGTCACTGAAGCTTTTAATTTCGCGTCTGTTGATAGTAAACATGATTCAAACTGAAAGTCATGTTTCGATTAAAGGATTATATATAATATCCAACTAGACTTCCATGTAATAAAGATTAGCCTGGAGTAAACAACTTTAAAGTTGATAGGGAATATTTAGGTCGTCGTATAAAATTTATTCATCAAAACAAATTTTGTTAGTGGAAATTTTACTGATCCACTATACTGATATATATATATATATATATATATATATATATATATATATATATATATATATATATATATATATATATATATATATATATATATATATATATATATATATATATATATATATATATATATATATATATATATATATATATATATATATATATATATATAGTCCAATTCCCTTCTACCGTTAAGTGTAGGGATTTTAGTCTTTATTCTTTATTCGTGCACAAACTTTGCCCACTGTTTCCTGTTTTTTGCAGTCTGCTTGGCTTCGCGTAGTGTGATTCCTCTCTTCTCCAGGAATTTCTCTATGATTTTATCCCAGTTCTCTCTCGGTCTTCCTCGGCTTCTCTTCGGTATATTCCTTGCTGTCCAAGTCCTCTTTACAGGTCTATTTTCCTCCATCCTGACCAGGTGTCCCCACCAGCTCAGTTGTCTCTGCTCAATAAATTCTACTATAGGTTTCACTGAAAGTTCTGATCTTATATCTTGATTTCTTATTCTGTCCATTCTCGTTACTCCTTTGAACCTCCTCAAATATTTCATTTCTAATGTCTGGATTTTACTTTTGGTTCTTCTCGGTATAACCCATGACACAACCATATGTTAGAACTGATCTAAATATTGTATTGTAAACTGTTAATTTTGTCTTGCTGCTAATTTCTTTCTTATTTATGAAGCTGTTATTTATGCTGTGAAATAATTTCACTGTTTTATCTACTCTTTTGTTAATGTCTTCGTCCTGTTTTCCATCTTTTGTTATTGTTACCTAAATATTCGAATTTCTCTACTTGTTCTATGTTTCTATTATTTGAATAAATAGATTTTTCTTTATTACCTATTATCAATACTATTGTTTTTTCACATTCATTGACATTTCGTGCATATTCAGTTTATTATTCCATATACTCATATTTCCTTGCAGTTGTGTTTCGTTTCTTGCGAATATTACAACATCGTCCGCAAGCGCGCATTCTCCAATTTCGATACGTTGCATATTTCTGTGACCTACTAATAGCTTCGTTGTTTCTTGCTTGCATTCTTTTATAATATCATCCATGAATACTGTAAGCAGAACCGGACTCATAACTCCTTCTTGGCGAAGGCCATTTTTCGTTTCAAATATTTCTGATTTTCGGTTTCTTTAAACAATATAGTTCAAATTCTTCTTATATAACTTTTGATCGCACTCACTAATTTCCCATTCACACCTCTCTTTGTTAAACTGTTCCGGATTCTTAGTCTTTGCACTCTGTCGAATGCTTTTTCAAGATCTATGAAGGCCATGCATGCTTTACTTTTAGTCAATAAAGTTTTCTGGACTATTTGTTTTATGGTAGAAATATGATCTTGTACACTTCTTCCTTTCCTGAATCCGCTTTGAGCTTCTTCTAGGGATGGTTTTATTATGACTGCCAGTCTTTTTTCCAGAACTGTTTCATATAATTTTGGTGCTGTACTTAATAGTGAAATTCCTCCATAATTGTTCCATTCACGGATATCTCCTTTTTTATATATCAGTAAGATAACTGCTATTTCCCAGTCTTTTGGTATTGTATCTTTCTTCCATACTTGATTAAATATTTTTAATAGCAACAAATCACCTTCATCACCCATGTATTTTAGCATTTCTGTAGTTATTCTGTCATGACCAGGCGATTTTCCATATTTTTGCATTTGAATGGCTTCTTTTACCTCTTCAATACTTATTTCTTCTGTAGATGTTGCAGTCAATTCACCTCTTGTTTGCAATTCTATGTTTCTCTCTTCGACTGTTGTATCTAATAATTCTGCGAAGTACTCTTTCCATCGTTCCATTACTTGGTCTTCTTCTGTTATCAGGGATCCCGTCTTGTCTTTTACTGGAAAATTATCTGTTGTTTTTCCTTTTCTTGAAGTTTTCATTGCTTTGTGAAATAGATTTTGATTTACTTTGCTATTTCCTTCCATTTGATTTCCGAATGTGATCCAACTTTTCTCCTTTCCTATTTTCATTAAGTTTTTAACTTTTTTGCGCTACTCTTTGTAAATATTGTAGTTTTCTTGAGTTCTGTTGCTAAGGTACTTCATCCAGGTTCTCTTTTTGCATTTTATTTCTTCTTTAATTTCTTGGTTCCACCATGGTGTTTGTTTCTTATTACTTTTCACTTTGAAAGTTCCGCAAACTTCTCTTGCCACGTTTGTTAGAATTGTTTTGAGCGTCAACCAATTTTGTTCAATATCAGTTTCACTATCCATTGTGAGTTCTTTTATTTGTTTTGTTACTTCTTTTTCGTACATTGTTGCTGTTTCCTGCGATTTTAGTTTGTAGGTTCTTATTGTTACATACGACGTTTCTCTCTTACCTACATTTTCTCTCAGATTTCCTTGCTCGTTACTGATCCACCGAAATAAGCAAGTTAAATTCATTCCTATGAGAAATTATTATGTCGTCTACAGTTCTTTGCTACGGAGTCCATTCCCATGCTATATATATTGTAATAACTAATGCAATGAACTTTTTGTATTCAATAATAAATTGCGCTTTGAAACTATGGCGTACTCATCTTTTATACTTCAACTCCAGGGAAATTTCCCACAAAGGAATTCTCCAAATTCATTTTCTGCAGTATGTTTTACTTTTAAAACTTAATGTTGAATATCTTGATACCAAAAACAAGTTTGAAGTATAAAATTTCAGAATTACAGCCGAAGTTTAATTCAAATATGCTTCAATACAAGTTTTGAAACATTAATCAGCATTGAATAAGGCATAATCATATTGAATCAGTCTGAAATACTTCAAAGGCAATTTGTGCAAAGGAACGAAAGGATTTTGTGCTTGATATTGTGTATTGATGTGCGTAAGTAGCCGATAAGATCTTTACGCTGTGGATTTGAAAAGTATCATCCATCTCGTTATGGCTCTCGTGGAACAACATACTATGCACAAATGATTGAGAACCACCGATAATGAGACGATAATTTCCATTTGAATACACTTTTCGTTGATTGATATCAAAATCCTTTGAATAAAAGTCTGAGTAGCGCAAAAGTAATCATTTGGAGTCACCTATTTTCATTCAAATACAACAAGAAATCGACGTAGCTCAGATGTAAAATACTAAGTGCATGTCTTCAACAGTTCTTCAATGATTTTACAGATATGTCGATGTGTTACTCCTATGCTTTCATTTGTCCTCAGCTTTAAAATGTAGCTTTGTAGCAGATTGGAATGAATAGTTTTCCCTGGAGATTTTCTGTTGTTTCAAGTGCTCCTCGCTTATCTACATTTGTAATTATTGCTCTGCAGAGATGCATCACAGACTTCTGCAACCAAAACGATTTCTGCTTTGATAAATATCCTACATAAATTGAAATGTCAGTTTCAATTTTGTTGAAACAACACTGTGTGTTATTCCTGACACCCAAGAATTCATTCTTATCTGGAATATGGAAGGATCCAATATATCCATTACAAATACAAATAATCCATTAAAACATTACAAGTATTAAATTTGAACAATGTCAGCATGTGCAGAGCTAACTAAGCGAATAGTGTCACAATCCATCCAAAACCAACGGACAAGCGAGTCAATATACGAACCACATGCATGCTATGCACATTTTCAGGCATTCTAGCATGCAAAAATTCATTCAAATGCGATTCAGGACTGAAAATAAACATAGGGGCTTGTGGTGATTAATGAGGCTTAGCGTAGCACCACAGTCTTGACAAATAATTCCTCATATTTCACGGACAGCGAAGCCAAAGCGCAAAGGAATATAAGTACCCTTGCACTTTACGGCAACAGTGGTGATGGCCAGTAAGAATGATAAAATGCTTTATCGTAAACTTTGCTGAACTTTGTGCACAGAAGCAGAAAGGGGAAAAAATATATAAAATTTTATGTATGCTGTAAAACTGAACCGAAGAGCTCTCTAACGATGAAACAACAAGATTGATGAACCATATTATATAGTCTGAAAGACTCACTTTGATAATATTGCAAGTAATTAGATTCACCCACTTCGACAAGATTTAACGAATTAATTTAATCAATCCACTTATTATTTTTGACTGACGTATATTTTTTTACATTCTTGACGCTTCCCGTAATGATTATTCCAAAACATGGATGGATAATGCATGATAAAAATGCCACACACATCTCAGAATCCAATTTGTGAGTCTAAAACCTCACAGAAAGTGAAAGCTTTTCAGTTCTCCAAACCTTGTTTATATGGGAAATAATACAGAGCCAATATAGCCTGTCACCCTTTGGCTTGCTTATTGTGTGCTAGACAATAAAGGAGGCCGCATTCCTTTTATTGCATTCGACGTGAATTTACTTCCTATTTTGAGCATTAATATCCCCTCCGTTTGGATAACTTTAATGAGTTCATATTTGGGGCATCATGATTGTTTATTTCATATACCAACCAATTTATTTTTACTTTATGTGTACATCCTGGATCCTATCTGGTAGCCTCCAATCAAAAATACTTTACTGGGTACAGCAACCGAATCTCATCACTGTTTGTAATATCAAATATGGTAACAATTCTAAATCAGTCGTTATTGTAACTAACTTCGAAATAAATTTCTCAATAGTGTAACGTGCGAGAATGTAGAGGCTTGTAAAGGTGACCTTGCATGGGCGGAGCCTTTCGTCCTCGTTGCGTCGTACCGCGTCGCATCACATCACCCCTCTCAATGGAAGCCTCTAGCAATATTCCAGAAATGTGGTAGAACATTCGAGAAATGGATATTTCTATACATAAACGCAAGCAAACGATTTGAGAGTAGTGTAATGGTGAAGCTGGAGCAGTGAATATCAAACAGTGAAGTGAACAGTATATATATATATATATATATATATATATATATATATATATATATATATATATATATATATATATATATATATATATATATATATATATATATATATATATATATATATATATATATATATATATAAGAAATACGGGACATATTATTGAAAATCAAAACCTGAATAATTCACAAAATTTGTAATTCAGGATTCGGTTTTTACATATCATCCTGTTAGGGCGACAACTGTGGACACGTGTTCCGTCCTTATTGATACTTTTTAGTCGGGAAAGCAAGCCTCAAGTAGTTGGACTTGTAAGCCGCGAGGTTATGAAAATGTTGTTGATACATTGCATGCAGAGATATAAATCTGCGGCAGTGCCATCTATTATAATGCAGCCGAAGTAATACAGGTTACAGTAAAAGGCCTCTGAAAAGTGCCCGTGTAATATAACATATATAAGTTATTTAGACAGCAACGGAATGAGAACTTAGCGGAATATAATGGAAGCTGAATTTACTAATAATTGTTATATTCCTTAAAAATCTTCAATGTAGTAGCTACAAATTTTGATGACTATTATTTATAACTTATACTTGCAAATTCTGGATGCATTAAAATATCAATTAGAATTGAATTCATAGCTAATACATATATAATTCTAAATTATTAATATATGTAATATATGTAGTACCGCAGAAATGTACGCACATATGTGTACACAATATAATTCAAACATAATTACGCAAACACCTCCATGAGCATATATTATAATGTACGCACTTTGGATGAGTAATTATACGATACTGTGATATATTGTTTCCACTGTAAGAAGCATTACATTAACCCGTAGCTGGTATGGTGGGGGTCTGGTATTTTCACTTACTTGTACTAAGTACAAGTTTTGAGCATCCCTGAATCCATTTTGACTATTTTCGGCTTGATGTCGGTACGTTCGTACGTGTGTAACTCGCAAATCTTGAAATCCGTCAAACGTATTATGCTGAAATTTCATATTTAAGACTGGTATAGTGTTGATTTGCACCTCGCATTATGGCTGCAATCTCCTGTACCGGACGTGCACTTTACTTGAAACTTTTTTTGAATTTTTTGCATAAATCTAGGATGATCAGCCATAGCATATTAAAATTTAGTTTTTGAACTTGTTGTAGCACCAAAACAGCTATCTATTATTTTCGTACCAATCGGCCAAGCCGGTAGTGCAGTTTATGAGTATAACAGACATCCAGAATTTGCGGTATGAAACAATCAGTTTAATTGAAATGATAAGGTAGGCAATGATAATTTGTTGTAGTGTTTCACAAGAATCAAGAAAAAGTCTTTATCTTGTCTTGATATCAAGACAAGACCAAGACAAGAAGTGTTTTTTATTGCCCAAGACAAGACAAGAAAGTATCATCAAGAATCACGATTTCTTGTCAAGAAATCTTGATATCTTGACAATAAATTTTTTAAGTCTGCATATTTATTTATCTATTATTAAAATTTTAGAATCTGCTGTGGCCGTTACACTTTTTTCCCGACAATAAGTTTCATGGCCAGTTTCATCACTGTTTCATAAATCTAGGAGTGTCATACCTACTTTCGAACTGACATTTGTCATTGTCAAACTGACAGTTCAAAGTGACAGCGTCATTGTAAAAGTGACAGCGTCATTTTCAAAGTGACAGCTGTCATTGTCGAAGTAACAGCTGTCATTGTCAAAATATCAGCTGTCATTGTTATGGTGACAGATGGCGGCTATATTTTAGTCCTCACAATATTTCTGAGAATTAGTCTTTTTCTAGTCTTTCTGGTTGAATAAGCGCATTTATAAATTGCAACTCAGCTTTTTCAGTCGAAAATTCGTACGGGTTCTCTAATTATCATACTTTTAGAAAGACAGACCGACCGATTTCATTCAAACTTATGTTCCTTGGGTTCAGTAGGGTCTAAAATGTGGCAATTCATCAGTGTCTCAAACTATTGAAGAATCACAATTTCAAAAAGTACTTTTCCTTTTATATATAACTCGGGAACATAAAAAGTATGTGTGACTATGATTTTCAAACCAATTATTTGATACATATCGAAAGCATAAGTCGTCAGTTTTCGGTGATTAAATCGTTCATGTAGAGGAGAAATGTTCAGGTAGATTCCTCGATATTCTAAGTTATTAACTCTTAGAAACATTGATATATCATATAACAAATAATAATTGCAAATACTGATTAAAATATGAAATAGTAGTCCAGTCGACATGTACTTTGGGGTCTGAAAAAATGCGAACTTAATGAAACTTTGGTATGTTGTTTTTGATCATCCAATAGTGTTATTTCCATGTTTTCCGACTAAAATTTCGCGAAGCGTCAAGACACATCTTGACACAATGCTCCTAATATCGCCAAAAATAGAGCTCGTAGTATCAGCCATAAAATTTCAATTGCATAGTTCTTATACTTTAAATTTCATTGATATCTAGAAAAACCCCGATTTCGTCACTGACTCGCTCACTGTCTAGATGCTCATATCCTATTTTCATTGCGATCAACTTAGTCGAAAGTGCACTATACTTTAAGATCTTGGAATTTTGCGCATAAATTCAGAACTGTTAGCCATGGAATCCTGGAAATCAGTATTTAGGAATGTTGTAGCATAAGAATGATGACCTATTGTTTCCATAGCAACCGACTAGCCGTGGAATGATGAGATCTTGTGTTTGATTATATATATATATATATATATATATATATATATATATATATATATATATATATATATATATATCCAATGATGTACTAGTAAGTCATGTGAGGTCCACGTCAGATTTTTCTTGATAGTTCGATAGTGCTGTCAGCCCGTGTACCTTTCAGTCAATGAATCTTGAATGGTAGACTGTGATGTATCTATCCATTTTCATCAGTTATTATTAGTCCATTGGCAGTATTTGTTCGCTTGGAGTCTGTGAGACCCCTCCATACCAATTACGTGATTTTTTTGTACTCAAAGTTATATTGCCCTAAACGTTGTAATGTCGAGTCCATCTTAGAAGCGAATGCAAAAAATTATCATGGTTTGAAGAATGATTGTTAAGGCACTAGCAAGACAACTTGTTGTTCTCCATATTATGAGAATAAGAATTGGAAATAAATATCTTCCCAGGAATCTACATGAAGCAGAACATTCTTTTTATTTCGAAAAAAAGATGTTACTGGACCACAAAAAAGTAAAGCAATTCAATTAGAGAAACGAGCAATGTGTGCTAAGTGTTCACATGAGTAGGACCAGAAAATCAAGGTTACATTTATGCTGTCTGCCATCATCAAGTGTCTGCAAAGATTGCCCAGGAAGAACCCTTGTAATTTTTCACTCGAGATTACAGGAATTATCTGAACTTAAAGAAGGCTCAGCCTCTTAGCTCTTTCTTTATCGGTATTTGTATACACACGATTAAATTCTCCTATATGTGAAAATGTGTTCCATTTCAAATACACCATACGTTCAACTAAAACAGAATATCAATAAAGTGCCTATATGAAATCTATGAGTTATTGTGACATCCTAAATTTTAAGGCATTAAGCCTGGGGTCTGACTGACCCCACCATACCAACGACACTCCAGTAATTGTACCATACCAGTTACGGATTAAATGGCTCCCATAAAGTCGCGAGAATTGGATTTATCTCCAACTGTGATCAAGATAAACAATCTGTTTCTTTTATATTCAATTCTGGAGAAACAATTGATTGCTAAACAGTATTTCAGTTTTGCATACATTGGTGTGATTTCTCGATGAAAGTAATAAAGCATTCCTTTTCATTCAAATATTGAAATGGTCGATATGATTTTCATATGTACAGGGTGTATCACGGAAAGTGAAAGATAGGCGTTTAACATGAGAAATCAGTTTTTCTGTGCGCATTGCTCTCCAAATTATCTTAGATAAAAAATTTCAAATGGATATTGTAGAACAAAATTTCTGTACCGACTTAATAAGAAAAAAAATCATTCAGGCTACTTCATGATAGCAGAAATAAAATATGAATATTCACGGAATTGCATTTAATAGTATTAGCTATGGAATTATAAATAAGAAACAAACAAAAGCGTAACGTTTAATACATCAGTGTCAGAATGATGATTGTCAAAATAAATATCTTCCGTAGGTAGTGAATATCAATTTTCTAAATAAAAATCTAATAATAATGATGGTAAATAATGGATGGTTTAATTTGATTTATTGTTTAAGATTGATTAAATAAAATAAAGTAACACTAACAATTAAATAATGCAACAAATTAAATCCAATATGAACTACAACAAACTCAAAATATTCTTAAATTCTCAAATTATAATAGATGTTCAAATAATCCTCTGTTTTGTGCTAAACAATAACCCAATCTATTGTAGAAACTTTGCCGAACGTTACTTAATTGCCTATTATTTATTTTTTGACATTCTTGTGTTATAGCATATTCAAGTTCTTCTATACTCTGGTATCTTCTTTTATAAACATTAGTTTTCAAATGACCCCAAAAAAAAAAATCGCACGGTTTTAAATCAGGCGACCGTGCTGGCCAGTTAATTGGTCCTCTTCGTCCTATCCAGCTTCCAGGAAATGTTTGATTTAGATACTCCACAATTTCTGTTGTACTATGTGCAGGGCAGCCATCATGTTGAAACCACACATTTTCTTTATTTGTTTCGGCAATTTCTGATCCAACTATATTCATTAATAAATTCAAATACGACTCTGAATTTATTCTTGTAATAAAGAACGGGCCTATTATTTGATGTCCTAAAATTCCTGCCCATACATTTACAGTTTGTCGATATTGTGTCCGGGACTGTATAACGTTATGTGGATTATTCTTGGACCAATATCGGTAATTATGACCATTGGGTTCGCCATTCATGGTAAATGTGCATTCATCTGAGAATAAAATATTCCTTAAGAAGTCTCTATCATAATTTGACTTCTCCATCATTATTTCACAGAATGATGCACACACTTCAAAATCTTGTTCCAAAAGATGTTGATGATTTTGAAATTTGAAAGGAATGTGTTTACGTTTCTTAAGAATTCTATGAACTGTCATAAAATGAATATTCAGTTCCCTGGAAATTTCTCTTACACTCATTGTATGTTCTAGTTCTATCAAAGCAAGAACATTTTCTTCATTTTCATTGTAGTTCTCGATATTTTTTTCCTTTTTCTTGAAATTGAGTGTACCTGTCTTCTCAAACTTGGCAATGAATCGTTGAATGGTAGACATCCCCGGAATATCATGATTTCGCCAAAGAGTACTAATATAATCACGAATTTGCCGTAAACTATTGCCAGAATAATATCATTCAATTATTTGTAGCTTTTCTTCATTTAAATAGTTATTCATTTTTGAGAATAACTTTTATATCGATCTTTTATCACAATATTACAATTTGTCAAAATGAATAATAATAATTTGACGTATAAAGCATTATGCTTTTGTTCGTCTCTCATTTCTGATTCCATGGCCTATACGATTAGCTGTAATACTGTGACTTTTCAAAGTCTATTTCTTCTGTTATAAGGCTGCCAGAATATATATTTTTTTTTATTGATTCGGATGCAGAAATTTCTGTTTTACTATATCCATTTGAAACTTTTTGTCTGAAATAATTAGGAGAGCAATGCGCAAGGAAAAACTGATTTCCTATGTTAAACGCTTATGTTTCACTTTTCGTGATACACCCTGTATATGATCGTGCTGATGAAAACGCACTTCAAGCACGGCGTCTTTATGAAGAAGCCTATCCAAATCGCTCACGCCTTCATCCAGAAAAGTTTCCAACGACTGAGGGATACTGGTTCACTATGTAAACGTTCTGCTGATAGTAGATGGCAGAGGACAGTAGTTACACCCAAAGTTGAAGAAAGAGTGTTAGATATTATTGAAGAAAATCCCGAAACAAGTGTTAGAAGATAATCCGCTGAAGTGGGTATCAGTGGTCCTCTTGTTTGAAGAACTCTACATTCTCAGCTTCTACATCCGTGCCACTTTCAACGGGTACAAGTCCTTAATCTTCCTGATTATCAGGCCAGAATGAAATTTTGTTGGTGGATTTGACACCAGAATACCGATAATCCAGATTTCGTTTCGAATATTCTTTTTACAGATGAGACCGGTTTGACTAAAGATGGAGTATTCAATTTTCATAAAGATCATGTTTGCTGAGATGAAAATCGTCACGCCGTTGTCGAATCACACCATCAAGAGCTATTTAGCCTCAATATTTGGCTCAGCATTTTAGGAGACACTTCAATAGGACCAATTGTTTTGCCCAATAGGTTAAATGGTGCCGCATATCACGGTTTCCTACAAAATGAGTTGCCAGTGCTCTTAGTAAATGTATTAATTGATCAAAGAATGAAAATCGTGTTAGAGAGCACTTAACCCACAAGTCCACTGGATGGTGAATAGGTAGAGAAGGTTTCATTAAATGGCCTTCTAGATCACTGAATTTAGCACCACTTAATTTTCTTGTATGAGTTTATCTTAAAAGTTTGGTTTATGCAACACCAATACGCAATTTAGAAGAATTGCAACAACGAATTGTGCAAAGTTGTGAAACAATTCAAAGGAAGCCGGGCATTTTTTTAAGAAGATGCAGAGCTTGTGTAGAGCATTTTGAACATTTACTATAAAATATTTTCATTAGTCAATAAATACAAATAAATTTTGATGAATACCTGTACTCCTTTGTTTATCGCTGTTCTGAAGAACAAAACGTCAAAATGTGTTTGATATTTCAAGTTTATCTTATTTCTTGTATCATTCGAGGGAATAAATTGAAGAGAAATAGTGATTTCACCTCGATATACTCATACAACCATCGTTTTTACGTGAACTGTACTACATGGTACCCTGACGATGCAAAAAAAAATTTAAGATTTGCTTCATGTACAAGAAATCATGAATTCTCAAGATACATGCAGGACTTGTATCTATCGCTATGAATTTTTCATTTTATTTGCATATATAGTACTCCTACTTTCATTTTACGAACTTTATTGTTAGATAACGTAATATATTGGCCCCTACATTTTTCTAGTTTTTCTTGGTACTTTTATTTGATTCCCAACTGAATACAAAACTGAATACGGAATTCATATTAAAAATCAGAATATTCCGCGATATAAAGTACGCACAAGCTCAGTATTCATATTTGACATTGTATTTGGCTTGTTTATAGGCAGATGAGGTGATATTTTGTCGAAAAGTTCCCTGAAGATAGGAAAATAATGAATTGTCCGAAAAAAGCGCTATTATATTCACATTAACTGTCTGGCTAGCTGGCTGGCTAGCGTGACGCTGAGATCTCAGCAACTATACTATTTACAGACTAGAAACTGGTACTAAATAAAAGCTGCTGTTTCGTAGGTTTGCACAAATTGCTTTAATTCAAGCTCAGTGATTGTGGAAGATTAAATTATTCAATTACTTGTCTCAAGTGAAACAATGCCCATAGATATATATGACATAAGGGATATGGCAACTAAAATTTATTAAAGTAGATGAAAATTTAGTTACAACTTTAGCCGCGGGTGTCACTATTATTATGTACAGTTGTCAAATCTGTCCGGGGTTCATTCAATGACTTGTTTGACGCGAATTTGAAGCTCATTTGAATGAATTATTATTATTGGAAGTAAATTTGTCTACTTTTGATGTATTTTTCTTATATAGCTTTGATAAAGATCAAATTATCATTTCAAGGTACAGCACTTGTCCTCCCGTCAGTCAATAACTAAACAATGAAGAATCAAAGGTATTTTTGAGTTTGTACATGCATAAATTATGTATCTATCAAATAGTCAACTTAAAACTAGTACTAAATGGAAGCTGCTGTCTCGTAAGTTTGCCCAAACTGCTTGATTTCAAGCTAAGTAATTGTGAAAGATGGTAATTTGCGAAATGTCTGAAGTAACAAGCATTCATGAGCTGTCAAAAATGCGCTTTCATCATCTAGATGATTCTTTTATTCTTTCATTATGTAGACCATGCCAATTTAGATATTTATCTTTGATATCAAAAAGTCTCAATGTAATTACTGATTATTTGCCCTCAGGTAATAATTCTGCCATCAAAAGAACGACGATATGTGCTTCCCGGATTATTATATTGCAAGAAATGTATTAATGAGAAAAATTGTGATGTGAGCTACAGGCTATGAATTTTAAGATAGCAAAAATGGAGTTGGGTGGTCGAGGGTGTACGAAACAGCGCAGGGATTTGAGCTAGTGTCACAGTTGTCACCAACTGTTACCCGAGCTTCAGCAACGGTTGCTGGGGGCAACACTGGCAACCGCTTGTTTTACATTGCACAATTTACATGGAATGCAAAGGGACTGTCACCATTGCGAATATTCTACTATTTTTACGAGCGTAAGCAGTTTGTCGGGAATTGCGGTATTCTCTTGAATTCTTTTGTTGTGGGTACTCATGAATTTCGGATCATTTATTGCAGTAGTAAAATGAGCAAGAATCTTGTCGATTATTTTATCCAGCATTCAAGTTCTGTGAACGTGACAATAAATTTTTATCCAATTTATATGACTGATGTAACTGAAATACAGATGCACTCCATAAAAAGTTTCACTGCTAACGCCGTTAGTTTGCAACTAACACTTTTTTCAAATAAAGTGCATCGAATTCATTTATACATATAACTAACTTAAGTCAGTTTGGGAATACCTTTCAAACAAGAATAGGTACTCTATATAATTGTTATTCATTGTCCACAAAAATAGTAAAATTATCATTCCTATAACCAGCATTTCAATCATTTCTATCGTTATCGCTGGTTATCTGTGCATGATTGCTGTACATATTCCTCTCTTATATTGGCGGAAAAGACTACAAAATCCGTAGGACGACGCCTTTAATATATATCTAGTATTATTATCGCTCGAAAATCTCTTATAATGTTACTAAAAGTTCCATTGAATCGATAGAAATTAAATCAACTCTTATTTCTCAATCTGAATTGACAAAATAAAAATCCAATTGCTCGAAAGACGATGGATGGAGTACTGCAATTTCAATTGTTAATGCATTTCAGGAAAGAGAACTTTTTCTTCATTTCTATTTCTTCTATAGAAAAAACTTCAAACGCAGAGTGAATCAAATTTATTGTTGAGATAACTCATTTAGCCTGTAAATTGTGAAGTTCTGGGTGCATCAGGGAAATAAATACAAAATATGTGTGTTCCAAGGAATAGTAATTGTACTTGCATTGATGTAGATACTAAATATAATTCGAATGATATCTTTCTGTTTTAAAAATGAGTTATTCCTGTTCAATGGGTACATGAAGAATATAGTCTCAAAAATTTGCTGTGCCCATCACAGTATTTCCTCGATGAATATTATGGCCAATTTAATTGCTGTATCATAAATTTGGAGTGTCATATCAATGAGTTGCTTATTTTGAAGTGACAGCTGTCGTTGTCAAATTGACAATCCAAAAGTTATTTATTTTGAATTCTAAATTAATAACAAACTAAACATCATTCAAATAACTTGTGGAAACAACGTTGTAAAATCCATAGATTCAATACGCCTATTGCGTATTCTCAGTGGCTCCGCTCTATCGGTTAAATTTTACATCTGTGAGGTGTGCAGTCGAAAACGTTGAACTGTCAAACGTCCTTTTTGTTTGTCATATTATTCGATAATCATGAGTATAAGTCACTCACTCAGAAGTTGTTGTGTTGTTGGATGTACAAATTCTAAAGCAAATAGCTCGAACTACATTTTATAGGTTTCCGGGAAGAGATTATGAAGCGAAACTAAAAGAAAGCAGTTAAACGAGTGTGATTTTATGCAATAATCTTTAAAAATGTATTAGATATCATCCAATTCTCAGTATCAACCATCTTAAGGAATGGTTGAATATTATAATTGTAAAGAAACTCAATAAATACCACTTAGATAAGTTTCTTAATTGACTGAACAGTCACACAAATTCGTCTTAGAATCCTTTAGTGAAAGCATCAAATTTTTGCCCAATATTTTTCCTTCTTGAAATTCAAGAGTTGTTTCAGAGATAAACAAGATGAGAAAATTTGTTTACCCTAAGGATTTCCTTCAAATTGATTACCTTTAGATGAGTCACATACACAATAAAAAATATTAGTGAATATGGTTCATTTTCTTCTTTTAGAATATTTTTGTCTACAAATGTTGCCATAAATCAAATACAATACTACGATTAGGAATAGAGATAGTACGTTATAGGTTTTATTTTGATTTCAAAGCACATTGACATATTTCAAAACATTGACAGGTGACATCATACCTCGAAGTTGTGATTTTTGAATAGCATGCGGCGCTTTCGTCGAAATTTGGAGATACGCAACAGGCCTATACACAACGCAACAGTAAGATTGATGATTGGAGCATATCGTGAGACCAATTAACCGAAATTGGTAAACCAACACTTGAACACAGAAGAAAACAACTTATATTTAATTACGTCACACAAATAGTCAACCAATTGAGGCATTCGAATCTTCAACAAAATTTACATCTTTTTACCCAAATCCAACCACTTTTTTAATCAATCAATCGAAACCTTTGTTGTAGATCTCGCAAAATGTTACGAAAAACAAATTGCAGGAGAAGCATACAAGAATAAACTAAAAGATATGCAAAGGAGCTACACTGGAACCCATGTATATACTGACGCAACCAAAACTTCGAAACGTTTGATATAATAATAATACTAGAAGTTCCAACTACCCTACTCCATCAGTATCCAAACAGCAAAAAAATGCACCATCCTTGAACCCTTAAAGACCATCTTCTTGAAAACAGAACAAAAAACAGACTATCAATTCTTTTAAAGATATCTCAAACTACTATAACAAATGTCTCATTCGAATTCACTGAAAACTCGCAATACACAAATAACTTTTGTATGGATATCTTCTTACAAAGGCAGACCAATAATCAAAGGAATTAATGATTGTAGAAACGACGAAAAACCTAGATACCTCTAAAAGTGACATCAAATGAACAATAAAAAGCTAATTAAAGGAATTGGACAACAAGCATGAATCCAAATAGGAAACAACAAACAAAGAAATGTAGAAGGATCCATCGAACCATAGGAAATTAAAGACAACTGATGAAACCAAATGGTAATCTACACAAGACACACCAAAAAAACCGACAAAGATCTATTTGATAGAGCTCCCTACCTAGACTGTGATGCATGCAATACTAAAATAACAGTTAAGCACTTTATCAAAGACTGTATCGAATACTTATAACCAAGGATACAAATTCCGAACGAATTAAAGAAGCGCTGGTAGAAGATCAAAACGAGGCCAGAAAAATAATAAAATTTATGAAATACGTGGACCTATACATATGAAACTGAAAAGTTCCACTGGTTAAGAGAAGCTTGTTGACAAACTTGAAACTAATTTTCTGACAAGCTAAAGTTATCCTGCTTCCACACAGACAGACCAACTCTTCTTTTATCAAAATTCAAACGGTCAGAAAATTGTATACATTATGAAACCGATAGTTTCCATAAAAGGTATGAACCGCCGAACTTGACGATTACTGAACTGATTTCTGAACCAGGAGCAGATAAAGCTACAATATCTCATGCCTTTATAAAGAGGATGATCAAAAGTTACGAAACAGTTGCAAATCACTTGAAGTGATTTGCATTTATTTGCAGCAGAAAGCAATGCTAAATAGATTGTATCATAGTTAGATGCCGAAGCATTGATAAACGGTAGGCACATTATGCCTGATTTTGGATGAGCTCGATTCTCAGTTACCTCTTCCATGAATTCATTTCAACCTAGAATGTTCATACATCCTTGTCATACACCGTACGCCTATATATAATCAGTAGCCAATGGTTTTATTTTGGAACAAGAAAATTGTTCATCAAGATAGTATGTCAATTTTACAGAGACCTGCATTGGTTACCTTTTGGAAAGCAACGACTGGTATTGTCCTAAATTCTCCCAAAGGTCCGGCACAATGGACCTTTTTGACTCTCTCCATGGTGGTCCCTTCGAGTTTCGAAGGCTCAGGTGTAGCGCACTGGATGTCTCTCATTGCGTGTAATATATTGATCCCATCTAGAGTGTCAATGCTTACGTCAGCATTGTCAAAGGCAAACTGTGTGAGCGATTTCGATGGTAGAACATATTAAACAGGTTGTTTCAAGTATGAAACTTCATATTGATGCACTTCATTATATGTGCAACAAAGTCCAGTTGCTGAAGCAATTTTCAATAGATACCTTGACCCATATTTCCGGTGAATCAACACCCTTGGGCCAACATGTAAAGCTGATCGAAAGGATTTTGTTCGCGTAGCACCAATAATTGAGTGGGCGATATTTTTTTCACTTTATATCGGCATTCATCAGGAGCAATAGTTGATCTTAGAAACAATCCAAGTGATTCTGGATGACCATGATTCTGTCCCTTAGAGGATGCACTATGATGTCCAAATGTATCATTCATTCCATATAATACATCTCACATTCAAACACTTTATTTAGAATAATGAGAGGAAATAGTCATTTTTTGAACTCACATATCTCCCTAATAGCTCCACGTGATTTCAAATGTATGGTACTCATTCGACGCAGAATTTAGTGTTCTTCAATTTATAAATGAATAACATTTTCCTATAAATGTATTGTTTAGGAATTATTGGTGAAAAACTGAAAAAAGTCCGAAGATTTCGAGGTTTTTGGGACACCCCTCATACAGCACAAGCTGAAAATTGATGCAAACCCAAATAAACTATTTTTACGTATAAATGAAGAGAATATAGCCATTCCCAGCTTTCAGAGAATTAATTAGCCTACACCCCCTTTTTTGCTCTATGTTGCCTGGCCTACAGTTGGTTAGAAGTAGGAGTGATTATTTGTGGATATTTTATATTTTTTACTCAGTTCTGGAGGTAAATTTTATGATTTTCACTGTATTTTATAGCAACATATACATCTTGCAAGTAAAGAATTGTACTTGTGTGAGAAACTTTCGTACATTTATTATGCAGCATCCACATTTCAAACAAAATGTAGATTTTAGTGCACTAGAAATGCGAACTGCAACATCAGAAACGTGAAATATTAGATGTGCATTATATATCGAATACAATTTATATGCCAGACAATGGAAATGTTATAATAGGAGCTTTGATATACTTAGAGGTAACTTTCCAAAATTCGAATGCAGCCATGTGAATTCCAGTACTTATACGTGGATTGGGCACTCAAGACTTAATCTGGTTCAGAGTAAGTGCCCCAGCAATTCTACAACTACGCAGGATAGCTCTTAAGACCTACACTCATAATAGTGGACTAATTTTGCATATAAATTACATTATAGTTTGTGGCCCACATTCAAATCTAGGACAAATGATTGTTTCTAACAACAGAAATAATCTCATTAGTATTCGACAATTTCTTGACGTCATTTTAGGCACATATCATCCAGTAGACTATTAGAGAAGCTATCGTTGAAGACAGTCTTCCAATAACATCCAATACTAATAATTAAAAATAAACTAGAAAAAATGGAAGAATCATCTAAATGATGAAAGCGCATTTTTGACAGCTCATGAATGCTTATTACTTCAGAGATTTCGCAAATTACCATCTCTCACAATTACTGAGCTTAAAATCAAGCAGTTTGGGCAAACTTACAAAACAGCAGCTTCCATTTAGTACTAGTTTCAAGTTGACTATTTGATAGGTACATAATTTATGCATGTACAAACTCAAAAATACCTTTTAATCTTCATTGTTTAGTTATTGGCTGACGGGAGGTCAAGTACTGTACCTTAAAATGATAATTTGATTTTTATCAAAGCTATATAAAAAAAGATACACCAAAAGTATACAAACTTTCAACCAATAATAATAATTCATTCTAATAAGCTTCAAATTCGCGTCAAACAAGTCATTGAATGAATCCCGGACAGATTTGACAACTGTACGTAATAATAGTGACACGCGCGACAAAGTTGTAACTAAATTTTTATCTACTTTAATAAATTTTAGTTGCCCTATCCCTAATGTCATATATATCTATGCGCTAAAAATGAATGATCATGAATTGAATTTGACTTTAAGCATCGTTATTACTTGTTACTAACATACATTTGTAGATGATTTTTTCGCATCAACATACAATATTCAAGTCCCCGTAAATGTAGCTATGTCGATGACATTCACATACCTAGAGACTAGGACATGTCTTCAAGCTGTCTCCACAAATTAGAATCAAGCAATAATATTCATGGACAACTTTTCTTACAAATTGACTGGATTGGAGTTTTCAATGTTTGATATTCACTAAAAGTATGACAACTGTCATAATTCATTTAAAACTAAAAAAGTAATAATATTCTGGTAATATGTTGAGATCTTTGAAGGTAATCGAATGCTGAGTAAACTAATAGTTAAAAGTACCAGCGCCTATCAGTGTCTTTAAAATAGTGATTTTTTGAATGAAGAATGCTAAGTTCACATTTCTAGAAACTCAATTAAATAGTTTTTTGTGAAAGTATCATGTATAAGATATCACATACTAATATGTACAGTTTCTATTGTAGTTGGCTATAAATTGATGACTGTGCTTTACGAATTTCCTTCTATCTCGTTTGTTGAACATATTTTACGAGGCATGAATATTAAATTGATAATGAAAATTTTATGTCAACACATTTCGAAACTGTAACTCAAGTTCTAAGTACATTTCACAATCTCCTACCATTTATTTTAAAGTACTGACGATTTTACGAATTTTATTATATCTTATGCAAAAGAGCAAGATGGAATGGAGAATCAAATAAAATAAAAGAACAAGACTTTGAAACTTCATAAGTTGGAGGATGGTAACCTAATAAGAAACCCTGACAAAGATAACTTGTAATAATGTAATCTACTCATCTAATTGAAATATGACTAGTAGAATTTATTTAAATTTGAATGCATTCATAAACGGCCCACATATTCAAAGCTCGTTACAAAAATATGTACTGCTAAAAATACAGTGATGAAATATCGTTTTGTGAATAGGACGTGCAGCTGTATAAATATCGTATATTTAAAAGATGTAAGTGCCACAAATCATAGATATAGAGATATAAATGTAATAAACGCGAAGAGTTCACAACTCATATATCATACTGCTGTGTTAAAGTGGTACACTTCGATAAGTTCAATTTCGCTCCGCGCTGGCACTCACCATTTCACTGATTGATTCCGACATATATAGCATCAAGGAGTATCTCTTCTTTGCACTCCGCTTGCAAATTGAACATTCCTACTTCCTTACTTCTGACTCAACATAATTTCAATAACAATAAAGATTTTAGCAGGGACAAAACTCGTGTATTAATTACCAATAAGAACGTTGAAAAGCATTTCAACCATCGATTTCCTCGTCTTATCTTGTTAATAAGTAGTGCCAAATAGAACTGCATCACAATATATTAAAACTCAATTAGCAAAATGAACTGTTTAACTATTAGTTCCCGATAAAATCCTAGTTACACAAAATGTTTTCAACAAACACGTAATACCATGCTTAACGTCGAAAAGCTTCTGTTTTAAGCCACCAGGTTGCCAAACTGATTAGTTTGCGCTCCGCAATGTAATTTTCATGAAAATAGAGAGAAACTAATCCCCAGAGAGATAACTGATGTATTTTTAAAAACTACCTGGGAATCACAGAGCAGAATGATTCTAACAACATGACAGTAGACGTGGTATTAAGTTATGAATAGCAGAAAACTAGAAAGTCACCTTGGGGAAATAGCCTTGTAGATTTTGAACCATCTCAACTAGATTCTGTTCAAAAATTCGAGAAAATCTCCACTCCACGAACAGTTGATACAAAGTTCTATTCCTGCAGGATTGAATGTTCTGAATTTGGTTCCCTCATGACCAAAATTCTGATAGGCAGCCTACCGAAACTGACTAAAGCTACATTCGAGGGTAATACAAATACCTTTGTTTAACACCATCAATTATAAATTAAATCCTACTGCTCAGTTCGCAACTGGATTGAAAGATTATGACCCGTTTCCATGCTGTATGATTGTGTGAGAGCCGTGGACATTTGTCACACCATGATTATTTCGATTAACGGTATAATTATATCGCATAAATGTTCTGCTCACGTTAATTTCATAGCTAAATCATAATAATTGTCGTGTTAATATAATCTCTGGCAGAATTATTTATATTATAATAGACAATAGCGAAATCGCAATTTGAAGACTTTTATGTATAAAAATAAGTAATATAAATTGTACGTGCGAAGAAAAAAGTACCGCATCCATTTTTTGCGTGTGAGTTCGTTTACAAGGGCCTACTCTACAAGGCAACTTCTTCAACGGAAGTAGAGGTAGCAGAAAAGCAATATCATGGTCAGTTAGATCGCAAAAAATCCTTTTATAGCAGGACTGTGCGGTATTGTGCGTTTGGGAGGAAGTGAGAACAGGAGGGCCATCTGGTGGCAATAGAGCATGAGTTATGTTTGCTGCGCCCTCATCCCTCGTTTATGTTATATAGGTACTTGTTTTTTATTATATGCAACATTTATGATCATTATAAAGCCAAACCTATTTTTCTGTTAAGGAAAAATGTGAATATAAATAAGAATTCACAATTTATACATGCTATAATCCAAGCTAATCGTCAAGGCAAAATTAATTTTGACTATTGAAAGTTGCTAATTCATTATAACGATGTTGTGAAGTGAATTTTTCTCCTCTACAAAAGCTCACTGTATTATTATTCAACATAGAATACCCTCTGTTAAACTGTGAATGAGCAAACTTTTTTTAGAATCCACTTTATTTATTCTATTCGTGCTATTCTCGAAAGTCAGGAGCGGGTGTAAGTACTTGCGCTTTAGAATCCGTGCCAACATAAAAAAGTAAAGTAGAAATAATCACGATTAACGTGCCAAAGATTTATGATGGCAGGGATTTGATGTATATATAAACCATAAAAAGTATAGCTTTATCATCAAAGAGTAACTTAATGAAAAGAATCATCTAGATGATGAAAGCGCATTTTTGACAGCTCATGAATGCTTGTTACTTCAGAGATTTCGCAAATTACCATCTCTCACAATCACTGAGCTTGAAATCAAGTAGTTTGGGCAAACTTACGAAACAGCAGCTTCCATTTAGTACTAGTTTCAAGTTAACTATTTGATAGGTACATAATTTATGCTTGTACAAACTCAAAAATACCTTTTGATCTTCATTGTTTAGTTATTGACTGACGGGAGGTCAGGTACGGTACCTTAAAATGATAATTTGATCTTTATCAAAGCTATATAAAAAAAAATACACCAAAAGTAAACAAATTTTCATCCAATAATAATAATTCATTCTAATAAGCTTCAAATTCGAGTCAAACAAGCCATTGACTGAATCCCGGACAGATTTGACAACTGTACATAATAAAAGTGACATAAGCGGCGAAAGTTGTAACTAAATTTTTATCTACTTTGATAAATTTCAGTTGCCATATACCTAATGTCATATATATCTATGAGCATTGTTTCACTTGAAACAAGTAATTGAATAATTTAATCTTCCACAATCACTGAGCTTGAATTAAAGCAATTTGTGCAAACCTACGAAATAGCAGCTTTTATTTAGTACCAGTTTCAAGTGTGTAAATAGTATAGTTGCTAAGAACTTAGCGTCACGCCAGCCAGCCAGACAGCCAAAGTGAATATAATATCGCTTTTTTCCAAAAAAATGCGCTAAAAATGGATATAATATTTTTATTTCTCAAAAAAATTGGTCGTCACGATCTAGAAGAAAAGTATAATATCATGGAAACAATATTAGTCCAAACAAAATAGACGAAAAAATGGAAGAATCATCTAGATGATGAAAGCGCATTTTAGACAGCTCATGAATGCTTGTTACTTCAGAGACTTCGCAAATTACCATCTCTCACAATTACTGAGAGTTATGGCAAACTTACAAAACAGCAGCTTCCATTTAGTACTAGTTTCAAGTTGACAGTTTGATAGGTACATAATTTATGCTTGATCAAACTCAAAAATACCTTTTATTCTTCATTGTTTACTTATTGACTGACAGGAGGTCAGGTGCTGTACCTTAAAATGATAATTTGATCTTTATCAAAGCTATATAAAAAAAAAAACACACTAAAAGTGAACAAATTTTCAACCAATAATAATGATTTATTCTAATAAGCTTCAAATTCGTTTCAAAGAAATCATTGAATGAATCCCGGACAGATTTGACAACTGTACATAATAATAGTGACACCGTCGGCTGAAGTTGCAACTAAATTTTTATCTACTTTAATAAATTTTAGTTGCCATATCCCTAATGTCATATATATCCATGGGCATTGTTTCACTTGAAACAAATAATTGAATAATTTAATCTTCCACAATCACTGAGCTTGAATTAAAGCAATTTGTGCAAACCTACGAAACAGTAGCTTTTATTTAGTACCAGTTTCAAGTCTGTAAATAGTATAGTTGCTGAGAACTCAGCGTCACGCCAGCCAGCCAGCCAGCCAGCCAGCCAGACAGCCAAAGTGAATATAATAGCGCTTTTTTCCAAAAAAACTGCTGCTATCTCTCGGGACATCTTCAAATCTCCTGATACACAATGGGCCAAGGAGTTGTCGGCCGGGACTCTGAATAGAACCTGCTGCACTTCGGTAGTTATTTCGAATCGAGCCCGACGTCCACTTGGAAAAGTCTTCATGAACTCCTCAAATGAATCTTCCTGCGCATGGATCTTACGAGCACGTGCGTCATTGGGATCTTCATTATTGTCTCCTGCAAATGGTGCTAGCCGATTGAAGTGCACCACTCTTGATTTGCTCTTGGGGTTGCGTCTGATTTCATAGATTATATCGTTAATTCTTCTGATGACTTCGTAAGGCCCTTCCCAAGATGTCTGGAATTTTGGAGACAGGCCACGTCGCCTTCAAGCAACTGAAGCAACTCCTAGTACAAGCTATGATACTGAGCTACCCGAAGACGGAAGAACGTTTTATTTTGGACACGGATGCCAGCGATGTCGGAATCGGGGGAGACTTGTCTCAATCGCAAAATGGTCAAGAAAGAGTCATCAGATACTTCAGTAAGGTTTTATCGAAGACAGAAAGAAACTACTGCGTCACAAGATGGGAATTACTGGCAGTAGTCAAGTCCATCGAGCATTTCTACAAATATTTGTATGGCAGAAAGTTCCTGTTAAGAACTGACCAAGCTGCTCTAAAATGGTTACTCAAGTTCAAGAATCCTGAGGGTCAGGTCGCTCGATGGATCAAAAGATTTCAAGAATACGACTTCGACATAGAACATCGAGCCGGTACAGCGCATAAGAATGCTGATGCCTTATCAAGACGACCAATTGTAGAGAACAGCTGATCGTTCCTAGAGGTCGGGTTCCGGAGGTCTTGAGACATCTCCATGATGGAGTGAGTGGAGGACACCTTGGGGTAAAAAATAATATCGTTTTCAGCGGTACCTTAGAATTTATCACCCTGTATATGATTAAAACTTCCTGCATTCCTTCTCCACATGAATCTCAAGTCTGCCAAATCTCACATTCCTTCGTGCGCGTTACAAAGTTTTTTTTCAAATCAAAATAGGACACCTATATAATCTCAGCATTCTGCACTCCTTGGCTAGACAGTATGCCATATCTCACATTTCTTCGTGCACGCGGTACAAACTTTCCTTCTCACGTGGAATTAGAATAGAACACCTGTATATACTTTTAGTTTTCTGCACTCCTTTCCTTCCCTTTATAAGATTCAAGTATGCCAAATTTCTCATTTCATTATGGGCGCAGTACAAAATTTCTCTTGTCGTAAAATTAAAATGAGATACCATGTTTATAATGTGGGTCTCTGCACTTCTTTCTCCACGCAGACTGCAACTGTGATAAGTCTCACATCACTTCTTGTTCATGCGCGCGGTATTAAGTATTTCTCTTCACGTATAAATTGGAATGGGACACCTATAATTATATGCTTTTACCTTTCTGCACTTCTTTTCCATATGAACACCAAATATGCCAAATGTAAGGGTTTCCCACTTACAATAAATTTATATTTTGGTAGATTGGGTTCTTTGCTGAACTGTGAGGATATTATATTTGTACTTATTTACTCTTGGAATACTTCTGAAAGGGGAGAATGACTTGCACAGGAACTTGGAATAATTTGCACGTTTAACAAATAATAAAATGTATTTAAAAGGATAAAGAATATAAAGATCAAGTTACCAAACTCCGATTGCTCACCGGCTTTCAAACTACATCGATGAATATTTACAAACTTCTAACTTCTTGACACACGCACTAACTAACTTATCACTAACTACATTATCACTAACTAACTACATCCTCCTTGACTAACTCATAACTAACTAACTTCTCTCCCTCATAACTTGACTATTGACTTCTATATATAAAATCCAAAATGCCAATATAACAATATTCGTTATTGACGTCAATCGTATTTACAAATAGTTCATATACCTCTATTGCTTGCTTGCAAGAAAAGCACATTCCTCAATTTCGTCAGAGTTCAGCAAACTGAGTATTTGCTGACTCTTACACAAATCTCACATTCCATCTGGCGCACTGTACAAAATTTTTTCCTCACGTAAAATTGAAATAGGGCATCCTGTATATAATTTTTGCTCTCTGCACTTCCTTCTCCACACATACTTTTAATTTGCCAGGATTCACTTAATTCGTGTGCGCGGTACTAAGTTTTCTCTTCACGTCAATAAATTGAAATGAGTCAGCCTGTATATGCCTTCAGCTTTCTGCATTCCTTGATATGAATTTCAAGTATGCCAAATCTCACATTCTTTCGTGCTCGCAATATGCTTAAAAAGGAGTACAAAGCTTGATCTTCACGTATTAATATATAGATTGAAATGGGATACCCTGTAAAAAATTATTCTGCACATCTTCTCCATTTAAGTATACTAAATATCACATTCCTTCGTGCAAGCAATATGCTTGAGAAGGGAACCGAAAAATTTCTCTAGGTTTTTGTAATTCATGCATTCAAATACTATACGAGGATAATATATGAGTGAGCGAGACAACGGCCGTCCCTAATTCCATTAGTCGGTTGGTCTTGAGTAATACCAACAGTCCAGTCAGTTTAAGAGTGCTGTTATTTTGTCTCTCCACAACATCTGCTTCCGCTTATCAACACTTGTTTCGTGTGTTCCACCAAGTGCTATTGTGGTTGGACGATGAACTGAACCCTGAAGACTGGGACTGTATATTGATGAATAATATTTTGGAGCCAATCCAGACTTTACTTCCACCTGAATCAGAGATACTGCTGAATACATTTTTTTATAATTGCAATAAAGGCTGCAGGAACAACTGTGTTGAGCAGAAAAGTTGGATTGTTTTGTGCACCAGTCGGTGACAATTGTTAAGACCACTCTTGCACTAATACTGAATCAAATGCAACAGATGGAGATTCTTTCGAAATCGATGAGGATCCAATTTATATATCTCTTTTTTTGGAGCAGTCAACACAAAATAAACACGGAGAGGAAGAAGACAACGAAGAGGATCGAGTGATCTTGTAGAATTCTCTTACTGATACAATTTTCATTATATTAATGAAATGTTGTTTCATCAAATTTCTTGGATCAAATAATATCGTTGGGTATTCCTACTGAGAAACGTCAAGAAAAAGCGGCGAGTACACAGTTGATGCCAAAATATGTGCATACCTACAGTCTGAAATCGCGTTAACTCGAGAACGGTGCTTCGTACAAAAAAAAAGTATTGATATCTATTTTGTAGGAAATTTCACGATCTACAAACTTTTCACAACCCATGCTTCCAGTAGCTCTCATCGTTTCAGAGATTTACGTAAAAAATGAAGATTTATGATCTTTGACATCGGATAAAAACAATGCACAAGCAGGATCGATAGAGACTTTAGACATAGTAATGACGTATTCAAGAGCTATACAAAAAATTGAAGAATCATCTAGATGATAAAAGCGCATTTTTGACAGCTCATGAATCAAGCAGTTTTAGCAAACTTACGAAACAGCAGCTTCCATTTAGTACTAGTTTCAAGTTGACTATTTGATAGGTACATAATTTATGCATGTACAAACTCAAAAATACCTTTTAATCTTTATTGTTTAGTTATTTACTGACGGGAGGTCAAGTGCTGTACCTTCAAATAATAATTTGATCTTTATCAAGGCTATATAAGAAAAATACACCAAAAGTACACAAATTTTCATTCAATAATAATAATTCACTCTAATAAGCTTCAAATTCTAGTCAAACAAGTCATTGAATGAATCCCGGACAGATTTGACAACTGTACATGATAATAGTGACACCCACGGCTAAAGTTGTAACTAAATTTTTATCTACTTGAATAAACTTTAGTTGCCATATACCTAATGTCATATATATCTATGGGCATTGTTTCACTTGAAACAAGTAATTGAATAATTTAATCTTCCACAATCACTGAGCTTGAATTAAAGCAATTTGTGCAAACCTACGAAACAGCAGCTTTTATTTAGTACCAGTTTCAAGTCTGTAAATAGTATAGTTGCTGAGAACCAGCGTCACGCCAGCCAGCCAGCCAGACAGCCAGCCAGACAGCCAGCCAGACAGCCAAAGTGAATATAATAGCGCTTTTTTCGAAAAAATGCGCTAAAAACTAGCTTGTTGGGATTAATGCAAACTAGAATATCTATTCTGTCTGGACTACATATAGTTCAAAATGCTACATGACTTGTACACGCTTAGAGATTCACATATTTGCAATGTATAGGTGGTTCAAGTAATACGTTATGATGGAATATGAATCATAGAAAACTCAATGTTAAATAAGAGAACTCCTATGTTAACACTAGAGTAATAAATAAATTTTTGGACACATACCGATAAATTAATGATGTTTGATATATCGTGAGGTTTTTCATGAGTACGCTGAAACTAAAGCAGATCTAGTTCAATAAACATGCGCAGAAAGTTGGAAAAGTTCTTGCAAAGTTCTAAGAACCTAATTCAGCTATTATTCTCATAGAACAACCTGGGTCTATTCATTCATGTTCCAATTCCGGACGATATGTAATTCAATCTCTATTAGTTTGATCCTCCATACCGTCAGAACCTTTTTATATTCAACCCGAAAATTTATTTTGGTCGTGAAACCACAAGTTAATGACAAAACTGCGGGAGTTCATAACTTATATGGAACATAACGCCTTAGGCTGATACTCATATATTTTTCCGCAACAAATTGACGGTCGTTTTCTTCCAGTTTTGTTACGAAATAAAACCTTACATATATTTATACGTTTTGGGTGATTCACATTCATCTCTCATGGCAACCGTTTGATAGCAGCTTCTTTAAATTCTTCTTCCCATCTAAATATAAAATGTAAAGTGGTGCAAAACCAAATTTGTGCATTAGCCCAACATTTACAGTGCGCTCCGCCTCTTAAAATGTATTGAAACTCTTTCAGAATAAAACGAAGTGTTATCGTAAAGAGCTTTGATGCAGATTTGCGTACACAAAAATTTGTCTTCCACTCTGCGTCTTGCAAATATTTCTCATTCTTATCGTAACAGAAAGATTTCAAATGTATTTATCCGCACAGAAGTGCATATAAAATCCTCAAACATATCAATAACCTCCATAACCGTAGTTAGTTTTATGCTTAATAGATGGTATTGCATGTAAATTCTATTTCTCCACTTATACATGATTCGCAACATCATCTACATACGCTTATGCAAACAATACACTCTCGTTAATATGCAATTCAAAAATATCAGTTTCATTATCATACAGTTCCTCTGGACTATTGTATACATGAAAATAATTGTTTCAGAACAAATTACAGTACGTACGTGAGTAATAAACTAACTGCACTCTGTATGTAAAAGCAGGTGAATTGGCTTCGTCTATGTTTGGAATACAAGTGAGAAATAGCTGTCGCTGAAGGTTTATTGTGAAAATAAATTGTATTGCGTTCGACACGACCATTCCGAATTAGTAGGAACTGAGTGCTGACCCCTTGTTTATTTGACTCCTATCTGAACTACAAATGTCGACTGCTTTACAGCTTATTTATTAAACATTACTTTTGTGATTCTGTACGTTATTATTTCATCACCACTGTGCGAAACATTTAAGTTGAGTTCTTACTCATATTAAGTACATTCTAGCAAGCCTTAGATAAATCGGACTTGTGAACCACAAGACTATAAAAATAGAGTTGATACATGACATGCAGAGATATAAATCTGCAGCAGTGCCATCTACCATAATTCAGTCAAAGTGACAGGCTTGAACTAACACAGCACACTTCAGAATGATTTTTGAAAGATTGGTGTGACAGAATCTGATAAATTGTTAAAAACGAAAACCTGGTTGTTTCACACAATTCGAAACTCAGGGATTTATGTAAATAGCACTTATCTTGAGGTAAATCTAGTTCATATCATTCAGATTCATACAAGCTCCAAACAATTTCTATAAATGGAAGTATGAATGAATGTGAAAGGGTCACTGTAAGAGGCAAATATAATTTCCGGTTTATCCAACATCCAACAAACAACGCCTTTGTAGAAGCTGAATCAATATGATGCCAAGTACGTGGAATTTGTGGTGTCTAGTTTCTACATTGGAGTTAATTTACTTTGCGCGAGTGTACTAAGATGTGGTCTATCCTAAAGACGCCAGAAGCACGTGTTACTAAACCTAATTGGTAAATTTTAACAGGTAAACTGGTAAAGCTAGAAGTGAACAAGCAACACCACAAGTTTCACTTAGATGTCAAAATTATTCCCCACAACGATGTAGAAAAGCAAGTTCATATTCAAATAGTCAAACAACCATTCAACACCTATAATTGTAGGATCTAATCGAGTGTTTTATAGCTGCCATTGGAAAGTTCACAAGAACAATGTCGTTTGTAGAGGCTGTAAGGATTACATGGACCCAATCGAATTAGCGGGTAATTTGAATGTAGGAACAGGTAAAGGAACCAAGATCTTTTGATTAAATAGGGTCAGAGGGAAATTAAGTCACAATTTACAACGGTAAGCGCGTGAAATGCATTTACATAGACTCCGTAAAAACTTGTACGATTACATCACCTGTTGAATTGAATATTAGTTGCAACATATTATAGTGATCTTAAGGTTCTTTATACTACAGATC
The DNA here is from genome assembly GCA_963989225.1 of Dromius quadrimaculatus. Taxonomy (NCBI): domain Eukaryota; kingdom Metazoa; phylum Arthropoda; class Insecta; order Coleoptera; family Carabidae; genus Dromius; species Dromius quadrimaculatus. The sequence continues at coordinate 67,125,988 of OZ022324.1, read as the reverse complement.
TTTGTTGATCGAAAAATTCGTTACAATATCAAATTTTCCTGTGAATTGAATGCCCATTTATTTAATTATATGAATAAATATAAACAATAGTGTGGATTTATCAAATATATTTGATACACTGTTTACTTTGTCAATTTAACAACCAAACATTTGGATTCATGATATTACCAATCTAGGTCAAAAATTATACAATTAAGAAGAATTGGCTCCATGAAATGAATGCTCTTATCATTTCTTTTTACTTTAGACGAGACAAAATTTATCTGTATATACTGAGTGATATCGCGTCTCATCTTTGATGTATAATTATAATCATTGTGATGTTAGTTGTCTCTTCACAGAGATGGCTCATGACGATGTCACGCATGTTTGGTTACGCCATGTATCTATCAACTAATTGACGATTAGAGTGACATGCTTGCACTTCAGGAGGCAGATCTCATCTTCGGCAACGGTTGTGCATATGAAACCACACACTACTATTCATTCGAAAACATATACCTACTTTGAAGTCATGTTCCAACTTCAAATAATTCATCTCTGGAGAATTTGAGATCAGAATAATACATACTTATTTGATCTTGAAACATATGCACCGTTCGATTTAAGGCTAGAGTTTGAGCTAATTTTTATGCTTGCTTCGTGATTTTTATTCCCGTGAAGTCTTTCCGGGCATTTCTGTCTTTCATAATGTCCTTGGCTTTTGGACATGTTTCTTGTTTCTAACGCCTTCTTGATATCTTAAGTATAGATCTTTGTTCACCTGCGATGACCTGGAAGTTACTTGAAGAAATTCGTTACAATATTCTATTTATCATGAATTTTATTATCTGTCCAATGATATTGAATGCCTATTAATTCAATCATATGATTAAATATAAACTATAGAGCAAATTTATCAAATATATCTGATACTACATACTGATCTGGCAGATCAACAACAGACGCTATACATACAGTTAAACAGATAATAGAAAAAGCACATGAATATAAAATGAACATAGACTTATTATTCATTGATTTCAAACAAGCGTTTGACTCGATCAAAAGAGAAAAACTTATGACAGCCCTAGAAGAATTTGGGATAACAGCTAAACTAAGACGATTGATCTTGATGACATTAAGTGGAACAACAACCACAATTAAAACACAAAAAAGAGAAACTCAGGAATTCGAAATAAACAAAGGAGTAAGACAAGGAGATACACTATCAGCAACTCTATTCAACATAGCGTTAGAATATGTGATGAGGAATTTGAACAAAGGAACACTCAGAACTAAAGGCGGACAAATAATAGCATACGCAGACGATATAGTATTGGCAACAAAAAATAGGTAAATATTGAAAGAAATGGCCGAACAAATAGTAACAGAAGGAAACAAAATGAGCCTAAAAATCAATGAGAATAAAACTAAAATAATGAGGATAGGAAAAAAATCAGGAAGTAGAAATATAAAAATAGATAACCTACAGGTTGAGGAGGTGAATAAATTCAAATACCTAGGCATTATGCTATCAAATAAAGGAGACAGGAAAACAGAAATACAAGAAAAGATATTAACAGCGAACAGAGCCTTTTAAGCAAATAAAAAATTATTCAAGGATAAAAACCTAACAAAGAAAACAAAATTAAAAGTTTATAGAACAATAATCAGACCGATAATAATGTACGCTGCAGAAACAATGACAATGACCAAAAAAAGATGAAGAAGATTTACGAATAATAGAAAGAAAAATAGTAAGAACTATTACAGGATAAGTAAAAACGACAGAAAACGAATATAGAATACTAATGAATCATGAAATAGAACAAGAGCTGCAAGGAGAAGATATGGTAAGGAAAATAAAACAACAGAGGACGAAATGGTTAGGACACATATGAAGAAAAAGAGAAGAAGACACCGTAAGGGCAATTTTACAATGGGAATCAGGCGAAAACAGAAGAAGAGGCAGACCCAGGTCGAAATGACTACAAGAAGTAGAAGCAGATCTGGATAAAGCAGGAATAGAGAAATGGAAGGAGAAAATAGGAAGACATGGAGAGAAATATGTCAGAATATTTAGAACAAGGCGATGAGGACTGATCTCCCTTAAATAAAGGATATAGAGAGCTTCAGTAGAAGCGGCACAACCCCGCCACTATATATATATACATACTGATTTATTCTACAAGCTTATCGACCGGTCGATGTAATGCTAGAATTTAAGCTAAATTTTATTCTTGCTTAGTGATTTTTCTTTCCGAAAAGTCTTTCCAGGCATTTCTGTCTTTTATAATCTTCTAGACTTTCGGATCTATCGATCCTCTTGTTTCCATCGCCTTCCTGATGTCTCCAGTATAGATCTTGGTTCATCTGCGATGACCTGGAAGTTATTCAAGGAATTTGTTACAGTATTCTATTTTCTCATGAGTTTTATCATCTATCCTACGATATTAAATACGTATTCATCAAATCATAGAAATAAATATGAACAATAGTGCAGATTTATCGAATATATTTGATAGTAAACGAAGTATAATATATATAGGAGTTGAAACGAAGCGCTTGTACACGGCACAGACTTTTATCGCCAAACGGAGAGAGAGATGAAAGATAGTAGGCATACATTAACATGGCACAACTCTAGAAAATCACTTGAAATTTGTAGTTCATTGATCAAGTTGTATTTATTTCAAATCAAATGATTCTTTATAATCATTTGTCATGCGATTTTTCAAAATAAAAATCATGGATTTACTTCAGATAAATACAGAAATTTCTATTACTTCCAGCAAAGGAACAAATGCGCATTTTGTGAAAAGTCTTGATTTACTCAAATAAATTGACACCCGTAACGTCCCTTGTCAAATCGATAAATAATAATCTACACATTTTTCAGAATTTTAATGAATAATAAATCATTTTTGATTTTAAATTTTATATAAATACTTTTAAATTTCTCTAATTATCACGATTTTCATAAATCCTGCTATCAACTGACTTATTTATAATTGAAAATCATTTTCTATTTTTAGAATAGTTATTTTCCTTCGAAGAAAGTGATAGATAATTGAAATTAATAAATTGTGTTGGATTTTTTATGGTTGACTCTTTTCAATATCAATGATATGAATTTCAAAATAATCCAGTAGAAATAATTATTTATCAGCATTTGATTGACATGAGAAAAAGAAATAAAAGAAATAGTGGAAAGTATCATTATACATCATTTTTTTTTATTCACATATTCACAAATAAGTATTGAAGATAACAATAATAATAATCAAGAATATCACAAAAAAAAAATTTTTTTCGCGGTATTACTCGTCTCCATTTTATTAATGTCCTTTTGTCCTTCAGAGCATTGAAAATAGATATTTTCTTCTTACAACATGGGTACCCACTATTGCAGTGGGAACTAAAACACTTTCTTCAGATTCTTAAATCAAATAATCAAAAATTCCAAGCTTAAAATCACAAAACCAGCTGCAAACTCAATAGTGGCAAATGCTAAATGCATTGAGAAATCTGTCTACTATCTTCCATCTCACACACTTAACCTCTCTCTCTCTCTGACGCGATAAGATATTGAAACACAGCTGGTATAGGGAGATAGTACATACTTATTCAATCTTGAAGCAAATTCATCGGTGGATGTAAGGCTAGAGTTTGAGTTAAGTTTTATTCTCCCCACGTGATTTTCCGTTCTGAGAAGTCCTTCCAGGCATTTCTGTCTTTCATAATTTTTTTGAGTTTTGGGCCTGTGGACCCATTTGTTTCTATCGTCTTCCTGATGTCTTATGTTCTCATCCCAGGTTTCCACTGATCTGCCTCTTTTTCATTTTTTTATCATTCTAGTTTCATATACTTGTTTGGCCATCTTCTTCTTTGCCATTCTTTATAAGTGAGCTTTCCACCTTGAGTATCGTTCCTCTATTACTTCCTTCACCGGTCTTATGTTTAAGTTTGTTCTATACGTCACATTTCTAATACAGTTGTATTTGGTTTTACCTCAATAATTCGTGAAATAGGCTCTGAATCCATCTTTGTTGTCTGGGCGGAGCCTTTTATATTTCCACGTCGCGACGCTCGAAAATTCGAGTTTCCTACTAGAATGACGTCGAACATTTCCAGAAATAAACATTACAGTATATAAAGGCGAATAATCTGACCAAAGTGCACAGTGAATAATATAATATAGTACAATTCAGAGCGTGATGAATAAATAAGTTGTTGTAAATAAGTATTGATGGTTTTGTGATTGAGAATAAACATTATAATATATACCGGATAATATCTACAGTTATAGTAGTGTAAGGAATGGGTATTCATCCTAGAGTGGAGAAATCGGCCCTTAGTGACGCAACATGGATGACAAAAATTTAGGTATCTTCGAATCAAAACAACTTATCTTTGATTATTTAGAGAATTTGGATACATTTCTTATTTTGTACTTGGAATGACATATTCTTGAGCTTCAAAAAAGTTTAGGCCAGGCAGTTTTGATGAGTCCTTACTCATTAATAGAGGTTGCGGATAGTACGATGAGGACTTTTGGTGGAGTTCACACATCAGGCTCTTTTCAGTGGCAAAAACATTGGAGATCAAACTTCAAAGCTCCTCGTAATCAAGCCCTGTTTGTTTTCTATCTTAAGAAGCTTAGAAAGTTGCTTGACTGTGAATTCTGGTGTTTTTCCGTATTGATTGAATAACAAAACCAAAAAGACAGAAAGACCTCGAGGTCTCATCATAATAGGCTCTTCATCTTTCTGATGGAACTTACGTTTGAAACTAGTATCAATCGATATCAAAGGTCAAGTATCTCGAGATAAAAATTGAGTGCTACTCCCTGACCTGTCCAGAAGAATGGCAGCCTTTCTAAGTCTAACCGATTTTTGTATTCAACTTTCTTGACCAAATTCAAGATTATTGTTCATTTTTCTGTTCCGGACAGGATAGGAGGGATCAAGGAAGTTGAGCCCGAAAAAAATTACCCTAAATTGTTTTTCTTTGACACTTTTTCATTCTCTGCTCTATGGCCCATGTAGAGCCTTGGCTTCCTCCACAACGCCTCTCCATCTTTGTCTGTCTTGTCTTGTTTCGCTTGAATCCAATTTGTACTTTTAAGGATCGTAAGTCTTCCATGATGTTATTCATCCATCTAGTACGAGGTCTTCCTCTTCTTCTTTTGCCTATGGGTGTTTGAAAGTTTTCCTCGGAACTCGGTTATGTGACATGCAGTATAGGTCCCAGCCATCTAATTCTTTGGTTTTTCACCCATCTTACCATACATTTCTTGTTATAATTCGTGGTTCATGGGTCATTGTCATGAACAGGCTCGTATATTATTCTGACACGTTCTTTGACACTTTGGACAGAGTTTATAAGGTCAGGCACCCTATTGACCATTATATTCTGTATCGATTCGTATACAATTTGGTCGTAGGTCTGACCAGGAAAAATGAAATACGACTGGCCCCTGGACTGTTAGAAATCATTAAAACAGATGTACCACTCCTCTAATGCAAAATAATCTTTGATATATCATTCAGTATTTGTCAAATAAAGTCAATATTGTTACATGAATACAAACTATACTTTTTTTATTGTTCCTACAAATTGATATAACTCTATTTGATCTACGTTAGCGAATCTACAGAGACAATCGAACGTGAAGTTTATTATTTTACCTCCAGGAGCAAATAGTTATTTTATTCTCGAAGGACCCAACTCTTGATAGTAAATACCAAGTTTTCTTTCAACTGTTGGCAACATCCAATAAATCAAATTCAACTGTATCACTTATCAATCAGAAATGGTTGTCTTCTCTAAAACTCTAGCAATGAATCATTTTATGAATATTACTTATTCATGTAATCAGCAAGCTTTTCCAAAGAGAAAAAATCTGCATGCATTCAATTAATAGGTATAAATATCCAAGACAAAGCGAAAACAACTCTGAAATAATTACTCGCTAGGGCTTAGCGCTGCTAAATTATTCACCCTAAACCTTTTGAATTGATAATTCAACACGTTTACCCTAAAGTTTATTCAAATGTAATTGTATTCGTCCGGTAATATCCCGAAAAATTAATTTGAATATTGAATCAAAAATTGTGTGAATATTTTTGTATTGTATAGAATCCATGTATTGGATGAGTAGCAAAAAACTCTGTGGAAGTTTTTGTGAAGGAAAAATGAATACTCAGTCGTTAGTGGGTGAATCTTCTCTTTGCAGTATATATAGCAATAGCGTGATGCGCTCAAGGCGATAATCCAGGCCGCTAATGCAATCCTTTGTCGAAGGCGGATAAATAAGAAGGAAATATTTTACCGATCGCCTGAACTATATCCTTATAACGGATATCTATGCATCGTACTCTGCTGAGAGCCAAAGCTTTCAGAGGAAATAGAACACTTCTCACATTTCAAACCTTCGTCTCTAGCTGTGCTCTATGGCAGGGAAATATGAGCCTTCCTGCACGAAGGATCAGACTGGAATGTTTTTCTCGTTTCACGATTTCAGTATTATTCTTAAGATGCTGACAAGATTGAAACTACATTGTTTTCAAAATGAATTATCAAATTGCAGCGCACGCAGTCCAATCAGCGACAGTTAAAAACTAATATTCCACGAATTAGAAATAGACACGTTACTATTTCATCTAATAATCTAAAAATCAGCTCTAAACTTTTAATATCTGCGATTTGAAGAGCGAACGGTAATATCAATGTCAGAGAATTCCTGAGGAATAGCTGGAGGATGTAAAATTCGGAACAAAAGGGAAACAGTTCTACTGTCACAGAAAATCAGTTGTGCGATAATGAGACAAGCAAAAGAATGACAGAACCAAAGAATCATCGGATTTGGGAAACGTAGAAACGCAATCCTTGGAAATGGCGACAAGAAACCGATGTCTCGGAAACGGAAGTGGATGGTGCTCGGTAGAAATGTTAGCATTGGTGCAATGATGGATATCCGGTGCTACCGTCGCGACGAGGTTATAACTAGAACACGATCCTAAAAGATAACGTGTTTCTGGAAACTGTCCCTCCAGATTAAATCAGGGAGTACCAACATGTTGTACAAGACTACAAAGATTATGAAATTACATTTCAAATTTTGCATTTGTGTGCCATTTCCTGCTTAAAAAAGATGTGTTGTAATGTAAATGTATTGTACATATGTTCAATAACTCCGAGCAAATTGTGATGTATCGACGTGTCAAACATATTCGATTAACTAATGCAACTACCGTATGTATATATTTTGTTGATCGATCGTATGCAGTTTTTATAACAAGGAATTATGTAACCATAATATAAACGTTTATCATCAGTTTACCTTCGCGGTCGTCTAGCCACAACGTTCATGGCTTTGCTTACAATTAAGTAGAATTTATGGTAATGCGGCTTCAGTAATCTCTTCTAGCCAATATTATTATTCCGTATTATAAACGTAATTAGCAGATTAAATATTTCACCATGTTGTTAGGAAAATTCAAACATCTCATCATATGTATATATGAGCTAAATGATTGTATAAATTATTTGAATAGGTACCTACTCCACTTTAGTGGGTGAAATCAATAATTCATATAATAAGTTTTGTAGTGGATATGATGAAAATTAGAATCGCTCGCTGCGGCACACAGAAATGTATATTTGAATAGTTTTTTCTATCTTTTTGATTTAGTACTGGACAAAAAATGGGCGTCCAAAAACTACAATGCCTGTCTGATGTTCTAAATATTTGATCAAGTCCATCCACAGTCGCAAAATAATAAGTTTTGATTAATGGAATTCAAACGAAATCTTAGTTGAGGTGAATAGAACTATTTTCCCATATTATCAGCAGTCTCTGCGAAACCAGAAGATTGACTGAATTACTGCCAACACTTAGAGGCTTTTCATGTTGACTTTATGGATTGTTTCCAACATATTTCAAGAATGCATAATACCAAATTGGCTTTCAGATCCTTTCGCAAACACAAATTTGGAAGAGGAACTGTTAAAACTCACAACCAACGAAGAACTCAAAGCAAAATTTAAACATGGATACCAAGAGTTCTGGGTCTAAAAATTAATACCAGCTTTCTACCCTGGATTGTGAACAATAGTACAGAAATTATTAATTGCATTTATTTCGTCCTATTTGGCTGAGAATTTATTCAGTGCAGTAGCTAATTTATTGTCAAAGAAAACAGACTACACATAATTGAACTGCGATTGATGTTAACGAAATTGTAACTCGACATCAAAAAATTGTTAATAATTCATCAGACTCAACCATCATTCAACTCATCCCTAATTTTTTAATTATCTCATTATTCTTCTCTTATTGACTGCGTTTATTTTTAAAATTTTCATTAATAATATCATTACACATTTGATTGTCATTTTATCAATTTCTATTTCGTGATCCTCAATATGTAATGTTTATTGCTTGGAAATTGCTTATAATTGAAATATAAGTCACTATTTGATAATTGTGAATGAAATAAGAGTTTTATTCTCATGGATATCACTAAAAAACACTATATTATCCATTTATCACTTAATAGTAACTCAAACAAAGCCGCAGATATTTATTTTTAACTATTTATATACATTGACCACTTCACTGTTTGATATTCACTGCTCTAGATTCACCATTAGACCACAATCAAATCGTTTGTTTGCGTTTATATATAGAAATATTCATTTCTCGAATGTTCTACCACATTTCTGCAATATTGGGAGGGGTTATATGATGCGGTGCGGTGCGATGCAGGAAGGACGAAAGGCTCCGCCCAGCCGCGATCAAGCTCAAGCCTACTCCACTTTTATGAACCTCCACACTCTCGCACGTTACAAATAGATAATGAACATATAAATTAGGTATAGATAATATACAACAGTTTTACAGGGCTAACAACCAAGGGGGCGTTGAAATTTTTGTTCTTTTCCAAATAGAATTGAAGGGAACAAAGGCTCAAAACATATAGAGAATTTACAGAATAGGGAGAATATAGAGAATTCAGTTGATAAAGAGAATGAAGAGAATAAAGAGAAGGAAGAAACCTTTCAGAATCTATTTTTAATAAATATGTTTTATTATACATTTTTATTTTCATTCCACTTGATAGAGGCAGCACTTTGCTATTGACATGTGCTTCTAATTATTTTTATACAGAACTTCTTCCAACAAAACATATTTATTAGAATATAGAGAGTCTAGAGAATAATCTCTCAATTCTCCATGTACTTTTATTTTCTGAATTTTATATATTCTCTTCATTCTGTGGATTCTCTATACTCTCTGAGCTCTCAATAATCTACACACATTTTTCATAATCAAATAATATTTGAATGCTTTTCCGATTGGTACGAATTAAAACGTTCTGTCAAAGATAACAAAAAGCGTCTGTTCTTCAATATTATTGTCTCATTGGCAAATTGTGTGCCATCTTGACTTTTGAAAAAGTTTCCAGTATGAAGAAAAACAATCCGTAAACTTCGTCATGTATAGTTTACCGCACACGGTTTCCTTACTGAAGCCGAGCTACGATTTCAACTTAATACTGTAACGTGCGAAAGTATCATAATTCGGCGGAGCCTTTTATCTCTTTGCGTCGCGCCACTCTATACAAGCGGACATTCGAGTAGCTTACTAGAATGATGTAGAAATTTCTAGATGTATGGACATCCGTATATATAAGAGCGAACAACCTGACTAACAGTAGTGAATATTCAGAGCGTGATCTATTTAGTGCGGAATGTATTAAAAAAATGAGTTGTTGTAAATAAATATCAGTGGCTTTGTAGTTGAAGTTTAACAATAGTAGAGAGTAGGAAATAAATTGCATAGTGTTGTTTTATTGCATAGTGAATGGTGACTTTTATTTAACAAATAAAAAAACCCTTTAAGAGCAATAAACATTACAATACTAATCAGTCAAAATTGCTTAACTGTTTTTATTTGTATCTGGACCAGAATTGATAGTTCCAGCCCAAGACTGTGTACAGGGAGGTAAGTACAAGTTCAGGTCAATGTAGAAAATTAATTTTGATGCATTTACTATTGTCTCCATTGGGCAGTGCCCACCTTATAAAACTCATTGTCCTCCCTAGAAATTTTACTCCATCAGACTTCCAACTTTACAGAATTAGTAAGATTTTCTGCAAAAAGTTAACTTTTGGGGTACCTAGTAATTAATGTAACAATATCCCATGTGAAATTTGGAGGTGTATTATAGTGTAACGTTATTTATTTTAATTCAGGGAGCAAAAGTTTTCAATCACTGCTATTTATTTTTATGATTTATTAAAATAATAGATTAAATAACTAACACTATTTTAATAACTAACTTTAATTTAAACTAAAGATTATTATACACTACACTATAACTTAACTTAAATTATTTATGTCAATGTTGATTTATTTTAAATAACACAATTCATTTCAATCTATAGTATAAGGTCACTGTGCTAAAAAATCAATAATGCTCCTCGCTCAGCCAGCGAATATATACCGTTGGTCTCTCCCCACTACGTTCACCCCGCAAACGTCTAGGCGTTTCTAGAAAAACGCTTGAAGGTGCCAGCAATTTTCTGGAAAAGAAATATATTCGCTTCTATTTCTTGATGTAAAATAATTCCACAATAATTCTAAGCACCAGTAGAGCCGAAAGGACTGATTTATAGACTTAAAATCGCTACAATAGTTTTATTCTAGCAAAAAATAAAAAATATTTTCAGAGAGCTATTTATTCTATCTAAAAATTTCACACCAAAAAGCATTTCAAAATTTTTCCTACAACATAATTTTTCGTACGATATCGATTTTCCGCAATTGATGCAAAATAGTTATACCTAAATTATAAAAATCTAACAAAAATCGATTTGAAATTAAGAGTATAAAGATAATATAGGAAATAAGAAGAATTTGGAGGATAAAGAGAATTTAGAGAATGTAGAGAATATATAGAATTCATCTAGAGAATATGGGGAGTATAGAAAATATAGAGAATATGAAAAATTCAGAGAATAAAAAAAATATAGAAAGTTAAGAGAATATAAAAAATTGGGAAACATAATCAATATTAAGTTTAGAGAATATGGAGATTATAGAGAATTCAGAGTTCAGAGAGAATATAAAGGATTAAAAAAGCGTATAAGATGTAGAGAATTTGGAGAATAAGAAAAATATAGAGAATTCAGGGTATAAAGAGAATACAGAGAGTTTGGAGAATAAGATAAATTCAGAAAACTTAGAGAATGCGAAGAAATTAGAGGATGCAGAGAATTCAAAGAATGCAGAAAATAAAGAGAATATAAAGGATTAAAAGTGCATCAAAAATATAGAAAATTTGGATAATAAGAAGAATATAGAGAATTCAGGGTATAAAGTGAATACAGAGAGTTTGGAGAATGAGATGAATTCATAGAATTTAGAGAATGCAGAGAAATTAAAGAATGCAGAGAATATAGGGAATAACGAAATTTTAAAGAACTCAGGGAATTGAGAGGACTTGAAGTATTTGGAGAGTAGAGTTTAGAGAATAAATAGAATTTAGAGAATGAAAAGAATTTAGAGAATATAGGAAATAGAAAGAAATTGGAGTCTAGAAAATATGGAGAGTATGGTGAATTAAGAGAAAATAAAGAACTCAGAAAATAAAGAGAATATTGAGAGCTTGGAAAATATAAAAAATATTGAGAATAAGGACAGTTCAGGAGATTGAGGGCATAAAGAGAATAGAGAATTCAGAGAATAAAAAGGATTTAGAGAATATAGGAAAAGCTTAGGAAATATAGAGAATTCAGGGAATTAAGAGAATATAGAAATTTCAGAGAATATAAAGGATTGAGGAAGCTTGGAAGATATGAAGAGCTTGGAGACCAAAGAAAATATAAAGAATTCAGAGAATAAAGAGAATTTGAAAAATAGAGAGAATTCAAGGGATTTGAGGATAAATGAAAATTTAAAGAGTTAAGAAAATATGGCGAGTATAGAGAATTTAGAGAGCTTAGAGAATTCGAAAGATTCTAGAGGACAAACGGAATTCAGGTGATGAAAAGAATGAAAAATTTTGGGAATAAAGAGAATATTTAGAATTTAGAGAATAAAGAGAAATCGGCATCGTACGATTAATCCTTCTGTAGGAGATTTATTTATGAAATTTTTTGTCGTCCCAAAAATTTTTGAGAAAAGCAATACTTTTCGAGATACTTTGGATCTTTTGGGGATAAATCGCCTGAAAATAAGAATATAATCATGATGCACACCCCAAATTTTGTTTGGGACACTAATTGCTTGATTTTTTCTGCCAATTCCCAAGGAGAGTGAATGAAATCAATTAAGTATTTTTCACTAAATTCCTTCGTTAATACCAAAATTTGTCGATTCTACTTAAAAGTTACTTGGAGTTTGGAATTACCGAAATTGAAACTTTGCGGTCGCTGATCAGCTGGCCGGCTGCCCCTCCTAGTGAAATTTCCTAGCTGCGCTAGTAATTATATACAATCGAGAGCGTCAAAGTAATATTTTACAGAGCGACAGCTTTGTTTGAGAAATGACCGCGAAGCGGAAGTTCCTTTTTAGCTAGGCGCTGTAAAATATTCAGTATCCAAAATTTGTATCAAATTCTTAGGTAGACAATATGTATACTTGAATGAAGAACATTACTTAATAGAATACGTTGATTTCAAGGTTCAAAAATGTGTCTCGTGACGGGAATCACAAAATAACTCGACTACTAGAGGTTGGTCACATAGTTAGATATTACCATTTTCATTTATTGTAATTGATGACCTACTTATTGAACTAACAGAAGCTAGCTGAATGATTTAAGGTTATGCAAATAACCTGGTTATACTGATAAACGGGGAAGATGATTCTGTTATATTTGGTATCGCGCAAGATGCCCTAAACCAACTTTACCGCTAGAATTATCTGGATAAAACTATTTTGATTCCATTTGCATGAAAGAGGGAACTGTCAGTAAGACATTACAAACTAAATAAAGTCGCTATCGAATTTTTCACAGCAATTATACACAGGATATTGTTACATAAGATTTACTTCAGTATTGTTTGTAGATGGAACGTGTATATAAAATAATAGATTAAAACCAATAAAAGTATGTCTTAAGTCCTTTGAACTCTAGTTCAAATCAATTTCTCATGATTAGTTTTGAATTAATAGTTCTTTTCGAAATATGACTGTTTTGTCTTGCGCTCTAGGCCGCTTTGAGCCGTACTTGGCGCAGCACTTGTTTTCGCCGCACACGAAGCAAAATGTATGACTTATTGGAATGCTGGAATGTGGAATTTTTGATCACAATCATGGACGTTGTCGAAAATAACCGTCGGAGAAGAGCAGTTATAGCTTGCGAATCAATTAGAATGTGAAAAAAATAACTTTGAATTTCAGAGTGCCTGTTTTCTGAAATGTTAATAATGAATCTACCCCACGATAATGCATTCACGATTTTACGCACATTTAATTTTTGTAGAACCTTCCGGCCATTCTTAAAAGTTTACATGGAATAATGGCTCATATAAATTGCTTGGCTGCCTCCATTAAATTGCTACTTGAACATGTTTTTCAGCCAGGAGCTATTTGAGAAACTGCGTAAATCGATTTGCAGATTATTTAACTAATTTCATTTCACTTCAATTTTCCACATGATGCTAAAATGAGGCTCATTTATATGTAAAACATAATTTAATATCGAAGATTTAATAATGCATTTTTGAATTTTTAGGGGTACTCTCCCTCCTGAAGTATAAGCAAATTTGTTAGTTCGTCTATTCTTCAACTTTTAGACTTAATGAATTTCAACGTTGAGAACTCTATTATCTCCTAGAAAATAATTGAATAAGATTGTAGAACTTAGATAATCTATTCAAATGCAACAAAAAACCTCCGAGTGATAGATTTAGTACAGAGCACAAGAAACTGCAAAGTCGTAAACTGATGTCTTAATTACTTAAAATTTAAAGTTAGGTACGATTTGGAATAAAGATAATTCCAACTGCTCTCAGCGCGAGGAAATAAGAGGCACTTAGTGATGTAAATGACTATTCGTACAATGCGAGGCAAAACCAGAGAGCTGTGGATGAATACCAAGAATTAAATTCAGTTGCGAGCGTAGATTACTCATCTTGTGGCGCACATAAGTTCACGCTCTAGGGAACAACATTATGTTTAGTAGTTCTTCCGAATAATCCAACGAATACCTATTGACAAACTAATTACTTGTTACGAAACACAGCATTTTTAGCGCATTTTTTGGAAAAAAGCGCTATTATATTCACTTTGGCTGTCTGGCTGGCTGACTGGCTGGCTGGCTAGCTGGCTGGCGTGACGCTGAGTTCTCAGCAACTATACTATTTACAGGCTTGAAACTAATACCAAATAAAAGCTGCTATTTCGTAGGTTTGCTCAAATTGCTTTAATTAAAGCTCAGTGATTGTGGAAGATTCAATTATTCAATTACTTGTTTCGAGTGAAACAATGCCCATAGATATGAATGACATTAGGGATATGGCAACTAAAATTTATTAAAGTAGATAAAAATTTAGTTACAACTTTAGCCGCGGGAGTCACTATTATTATGTACAGTTGTCAAATCTGTCCGGGATTCATTCAATGACTTGTTTGACACGAATTTGAAGCTTATTAGAATGAATTATTATTATCGAATGAAAATTTGTTAACTTTTTAGGTGTATTTTTTTTTATGTAGCTTTGATAAAGATCAAATTATCATTTTAAGGTACAGCACTTGACCTCACGTCAGTCAATAACTAAACAATGAAGATTAAAAGATATTTTTGAGTTTGTACATGCATAAATTATGTACCTATCAAATAGTCAACTTGAAACTAGTACTAAATGGAAGCTGCTGTTTCGTAAGTTTGCCCAAACTGCTTGATTTCAAGCTCAGTAATTGTGAGAGATGGTAATTTGCGAGATCTCTGAAGTAACAAGCATTCATGAGCTGTCAAAAATGCGCTTTCATCATCTAGATGATTCTTCCATTTTTTATTCAAAACCACCCCAAAGATATTATTTTATTTCTTGCCCCACATTTACAGAATTAAATTCAAGCCAGCCAGATATATAGAATTCAAAATATGGATATGACAAGATTGTTATTTATTCCGTATTCCAGAATAACAGATTTCTCGTATTCTTATGATTTCAGATCTTTTTTTGAATAAAATATGACACATTTTCTTTTCATGAGTCGTTATTTATATAAAATGATACTGTGTAAAACTGTTGGCCAAACTTCTGATTTTTTTTCATATGTGTATTCAAATTGGGTTAAACAGATTGTAGTAACAATATCCACAAATCAAATTTCTTATCGACTTATGAATTCTGGAAAAGTTTCAATATTATCCTTATTTTATGCCTACGAATCTCTCACGCAAACTTATACAATATGGAACTTTGAACAGTTATTAAATATCATATATATTCATATGGAATAAGAATGGAATCATGAGTTTACAACAGTTGCAGTAAGGATTAATTTATGATGAGTTCTATTGAGGATTAGCTGTGTAACTTTGATTTTTACCATGATGGACTGAAATAAACATAAATTGGAAGCCTTGTGTCATGTTATACACTAAAAAGGCTGCAAGGACCGAACAACCGTTATTATGTACAGGTTGAAGTTGGCTGCACTCGACGAAGTCGCGGGAGGAACTTAATGCGTAGCTTTACGCTTATACTGCCTATTCATTTCCAAGCTCATTGTCGAATTTTACATAATATACCAAGTAATCAGTACTTGAATATACAGAAACATAACTTTAATATCTAAATATTTTAATGCTTGACCTACTTCCAAATTTTTGTAAAACTATAACTAAAGAAGTTAGAGAAATAAGACTCACCTGTCAAAAATTCAGATAATATCTGCATCCACACTATAAGTTTATGGGATCAATCACATAGCAATTCACACCGTAAATTTTAATAAAAATATCCAATTTAACACTTCAATGTACAACTTACACGACAACATTCGAATCTGTACTAAATTGAGCTCCCTGATTTTGGCTAGTAAATTCCTGCACAACTTGATAGAATGAATAAAATTTAATATAAAATCAGTTGGTATATAATTCATGCATTGCTAATTTGTGCCATTTCTTATCATATTTCTTCTAAATGGCGCTTTTTCGCCTGAAATTTAAAAAATGTTAATCTTTTGTTTTACATACGAAGGAGTATAAGAAGAACCAACAAGAGAAGAAGTCAAGGATATAATAGAAAGCAGACGAAATGGGAAGACTCCAGGTGAAGAACTAATAAAATATGAAGGAGATAAACAACACGAATATATTTAAACTTATAATGAAGGTATGGAGAACAGAAAAAATACCAAAGGAATGGGCAAGAGGACAAATAGTCACAATTCACAAAACAGGAGATCAACAAGCATGCGGAAATTATACTGAATACAACATATAAAATAATCAACATTAATACAATAAATAGTCCAGAAAGACACAGAAAACATAAAAGGGCAGCACCAGCAAGACAAATCAACAACAGACGTAATACATACAGTTAAACAGATAATAGAAAAAACACATAAATATAAAATGAACATGGATTTATTATTTATTGATTTTAAACAAGCGTTTTTTTTCAACACAAATTAATTCGTACATACACGAGACACGGACCAGAGGGCGGATCGTTGATAGACTACATACTACATAAATATATATAAATATATAGCGATCATTTTTTAGTAGTAGCGAAAATGAAGAAAGAATACAACGAGCAAGGAAATCGCAAGAAACAGCAACAAGGTATGAAAAAAAGGTAGCAAAACAAATAAAAGAACTCACAATGGATAGTGAAACAGATATGGAACAAAATTGGTTAACGCTCAAAACAATTCTAACAAACGTGGCAAGAGAAGTTTGCGGAGCTTTTAAAGTAAAAAATAAAAAAAAGCAAACATCATGGTGGAACCAAGAAATTAAAGAAGAAATAAAATGCAAAAGTAGAACCTAGATGAAATACCTTAGCGACAGAACTCAAGAAAGCTACAACATGTACACGGAGCAGCGCAAAAAGTTAAAAATCTAATAAAAATAGAGAAAGAGAAAAGTTGGATCATATTTAGAAATCAAATGGAAGAAAACAGCAGAGCAAATCAAAAACTATTCCACAAAGCAATAAAAACTTCAAGAAAGGGAAAGACAACAGACAATTTCCCAGTAAAAGACAAGACGGGATCCCTGATAACAGAAGAAGACCAAGTAATGGAACGATGGAAAGAGTACATCGCAGAATTATTAGATACAACAGTCGAAGAGAGAAACATAGAACTGCAAACAAGAGGTGAATTGACTGCAACATCTACAAAAGAAATAAGTATTGAAGAAGTAAAAGAAGCCATTCAAATGCAAAAATGTGGAAAATCGCCTGGTCATGACACAATAACTACAGAAATGCTAGAATACATGGGTGATGAAGGGGATATGTTACTATTGAAAATATTAAATCAAGTATGGAAGAAAGATACAATACCAAAAGACTGGGAAATAGCAGTTATCTTACCGATATATAAAAAGGAGATATCCGTGATTGTAACAATTATAGAGGAATTTCACTATTAAGTACAGCACTAAAATTATATGAAAGAGTTCTGGAAAAAAGACTGAGATTAATAATAGAACCATCCCTAGAAGAAGCTCAAAGCGGATTTAGGAAAGGAAGAAGTGTACAAGATCATATTTTTACCATAAAACAAATAGTCCAGAAAACCTTATTGTCTAAAAGTAAAGCATGCATGGCCTTCATAGATCTGGAAAAAGCATTCGACAGAGTGCAAAGACAAAGAATCTGGAACAGTTTAACAAAGAGAGGTGTGAATGGGAAATTAGTGAATGCGATCAAAAGTTTATATAAGTAAAACTTAAACTATATTGTTAAAAGAAACCGAAAATCAGAAATATTTGAAACGAAAAATGGCCTTCGGCAAGGAGGAGTTATGAGTCCGGTTCTGTTCACAGTATTCATGGACGATATTATAAAAGAATGCAAGCAAGAAACAACGAAGATATTAGTAGGCCACAGAAATATGCAACGTATCGAAATTGGAAAATGTGCGTTTGCGGACGATGATGTAATATTTTGAAGAAACGAAACACAACTGGAAAGAAATTTGAATATATAGAATAATATACTGAATATGCACGAAATGTCAATAAATGTGAAGAAAACAGAAGTAATGATAATAGGTAATGAAGAAAAATCTATTAAGCTAAATAATGAAAACGTAGAACAAGTAGAGAAACTCGAATATTTAGGAGTAACAATAACAAAAGATGGAAAACAGGACGCAGACATTAACAAAAGAGTAGATAAAACAGTGAAATTATTCCACAGCATAATTAACAGCTCCATAAGTAAGAAAGAAATTAGCAGGAAGACAAAATTAACAGTTTACAATATAATATCTAAATAAGTTCTAACATATGGTTGTGAGTCATGGGTTATACCGAGAAGAACCAACAGTAAAATCCAGACATTAGAAATAAAATTTTTGAGAAGGGTCAAAGCAGTAACGAGAATGGACAGAATAAGAAATCAAGATATAAGATCAGAACTTTCAGTGAAACCTATAGTAGAATTTATTGAGCGAAGACAACTGAGCTGGTGGGGACACCTGGTCAGGATGAAGGAAAATAGACCTGTAAAGAGGACTTGGACATCAAGAAATATACCGAAGAGAAGCCGAGGAAGACCGAGAGAGAACTGGGATAACATCATAGAGAAACTCCTGGAGAAGAAAGGAATCACATTAAGCGAAGCCAAGCAGACTGCAAAAAACAGGAAACATCAGTGGGCAAAGATTGTGCACGAATAAAGAATAAAGACTAAAATCCCTACACTCAACGGTAAAAGGGAATTGGACTATATAAAACAAGCGTTTGATTCGACCAGAAGAGAAAAACTAATGACAGCCCTAGAAGAATTTGAAATAACAGCTAAGCTAAAGAGATTGATCCTGATGACATTAATTACATCCTATTACATAAACAAAGAAGTAAGACAAGAAAATACATTATCGGCAGCTTCGTTCAAAATATCGTTAGAATAAGTGATGAGGAATTTAAACAAAGGAACACTTAGAACTAAAGGCGGACAAATAATAGCATACGCAGACGATATAGTAATGGCAACAAAATATAGGAAAATATTGAAATACATGGTCGAAGAAATAGTAACAGAAGAGAACAAAATAGGCTTAAAAATTAATGAGAACAAAACGAAAATAATGAGGATAGGTAAAAAATCAGGAAATAAAAATATAAAAGTATGTAGCCTACAGTTTGAGGAGGTGAATAAATTCGAATAACTAGGCATTATACTATCTAATAAAGTAGACAAGAGAACCGAAATTCAAGAGAAGATATTAATAGCGAGCAGAGCCTCTCACGCAAATAAAAAATTACTAAAGGATGAGATTCTAACTAAGAAAACAAAAATAAAAGTATATAAAACAAGAATCAGACCCATAATGACAATGACAAAAAAAAATTAAATTGTGAGAACTATCTCAGGATTAGTACAAACGACAGAAAAAAAATATAGATTACTAATGAACCATGAAATAGAACAAGAACTACAAGTAAAAGATAAAGTAAGGGAAATAAAACAACTGAGGATAAAATGGCTAGGACACCTCTGGAGAAAATTAAAAAAGACACTGTAAGGGCAATTTTACAATGGGAACCTGGCGGAAAGAGTAGAAGAAGTAGAAGCAGACTTGAGTAAAGCAGGAATAAAGAAATGGAATAAAAAACAGGAGATAGGAAGACATGGAAGGAAATATGTCAGAAAATTTAGTTTTACATGTAAATTTCCTTTATTTTAACATGTACACTTTTACTCTGGGTAGTATATGTAATATTACATCCTGGGCATCATTTTATTCTCTGTGATATTCACAGCTTGCTACGAACATGAATTATTTCACATTTTTCTATTTGCAAGCTTTAGTGAAATGATATATTGGATTATCCCCTAACATTTGTGATCATAAATAAAAAACTATGTGGTCTATATTTGAAAGGTCGACCCTATCCTCCAGTGATGATTTTCAAGTAAATTGAATATCTTGTCAACCTCAACTGTCATACGAAGGCGTGAAAGATATAAATGATATTTGATGCAAACTTTGTAGGTTATCGGAATTTAAAATAGCCAGCCAATATGAAGAGAAAAGTTTCGTGAACAGAATTGATTCTCATTCCATTTATAATAAGAAAGAAGTAAAAATATTCTGGAAAGAATCAAAGTTTAGAACTTTTTGGTGATTAATGATTACCCATTGTGAGCAAATTAGTTGGAAACTTGGAATTTATAAATTGAGTTTACTGTACAATATATAATTTTGCGTTTGCAGTAAAAGTATACGAGGATAGATCGAATAACTATTGGCCTGACGAAAAGAACGCAAGGCTTTCGGACATCTTATTATCTCTTCACGACGCACCAAGCGACATTCGAGAATAAGGTAAAAATTTCTGGATGCTAGGTTTCCGTATATATAGGACGAACAACCTGACTGAGTGGACAGTGGATAGGAAAATAGAGTGAATATTAAGAGCGTGATAAATAAATAAGTTTTTGTAAATGAATATTGATGCTTTGTAATTGAAGTTTAATAATAGTGAGTGAGAAATAATTTATTGAATAATATATATTACAATATAATAGCATCCAGCCGATAACATTCTGAATTACCCTCGTAGCATGTTATTTGTTTTATAAACTATCCACTCGTGATTGAAAAACTTGTGTCTAAAAAGGCTTGCAAAATAAAGGATCATGCAAAATAGAACAGCATTCAAATTGATCATGAATAATTAATAACATCACATTAATATTGATTTTCCTTGAATG
The DNA here is from genome assembly GCA_963989225.1 of Dromius quadrimaculatus. Classification (NCBI taxonomy): domain Eukaryota; kingdom Metazoa; phylum Arthropoda; class Insecta; order Coleoptera; family Carabidae; genus Dromius; species Dromius quadrimaculatus. The sequence goes on along the minus strand of OZ022324.1, from coordinate 67,105,069 downwards.
TGTTCGAAACTCAAGCTAAACGTGAATAAATTCAATTAAATTTTTCTTTGAGAATGATAATGGGAGTTTAACAAGTTCAACGATATATTTTATCACCTTCAAAGTTAAATTACTTTTTAATGAAGAGAAACTCAGTTGAACACAATTTGAATAGTTTTGTTCTCAATATAAGTTTTCATTATGTTATTCCAGTTATGGAATACGCCTGAATTTAATTTGCATTTTATTTCTTCCTTTGATTGATACAAAATATAAAGCAATATCCATTATTGATCAGTTCATTGATATTTATATGAAAATTGGAGATAAAATATGACAGTTTAGTTAATGTATGCTTTCTTATAGTCAAATTCTTGTTCAATTTCTATCAAACACTATGTTTGAAATTGGAACGCTGTTATTGGTCAAGCGTCGCTGTGACGTCATTATGCATGTTGGCGATCAGGAATCAGTGCATCATATTTGAATGCTTTTCATAAGAAAAAAACTCAACACAGAATATTACCTTGTTTGAGAATTTTGTTGTCCAGTCCAAAAGTTGGAGATTATTCTGTTTGCGCAATAAAAGTTAATTGAATATCTTTCCTGCTTCTTGTGAGGAGATGGTTGATGTTACAGATTTAATGAGTATGTGGTTATTACTGAGCTAATAAACTTGATATAGTTAAAGCATCCTCGTAGCCCAGTTCCGTATATCAAAATAGCTCTCAAGAGACCTTGCTGCTTTAAGAATATAATAGAAATGAATTAATTTAATTAGTAATGCAAGAATTAATGGTATGATTTTAGAATGCTCCGGAATTATACTACATGAAATAAATTATTGGCTAGCAATACTGTCTCTTAAATTTTGTATTGAGCATACAACCGAATAAACTGCAAGCAAAGAAGTACTTCCAAGAAACTATTCAAGGAAAATGTTAGAGATCGACAATAAAAAGTTTTCTTATTCTTTAGAAATGAGTTCGCGGAAGACTTTTTTGCTTCTATTCGTGTTTTTACATCGGTATATGTGGCCATATCATCTCACAGAATTGTAAGATGATGCAATGCACGATCGTTACAAGTCTCGTACTTTCAACGATGACTAAATTGTCCACAGTTTGCTATTTCGGTAAATTGGTTTTGTGTATGCATTCCAGCTACCGTAATGTTTGAAAAAAAGTGCATACAGTATCGTAATTTGAACTTGAAGTGAAGAAAATGCACCGATCAAACATTAAATGGAAATAGCCATACGTTACTGAAACAAATACTAATTTACTTCTTGCGATGGAAATAGATGGCTCTGCTGCAGATTTATATCTCTGCATGTCATGTAACAACTTCATTCTCATTGCATTGCAGTTCACAATTCTTCCATCTAAGGCTTGCTGGACTGTACTAAAAAGTCTCAATAAACTCCTGAATTTGTAATTTTGTGAAACAATCACGTTTTGATCTTCAACAATTTATCCAATTCTGTTTTACGAACTTTTTATATTTTCAGTGATGCAAATGTCTAGAGGACAGGCAGAAAAAGAGTTTCCAAGATTAGAAATGCATATAATCAACTGTGGACGGGGTCAGTCTCATTAGGGAAGGCAATTATTCAATTGAATATACAAAGCCAATTAAAGTTCAGGCTTGGTGACACAAAAATAGCTCTATTCTTGATGTTTTTTTTTATGTGGCCTTTCAACTCATTTCTTATTCCTATATTCATCAAGAAATGTATCTTTGACAGCAAATTATTGAATAATTCAAGAATGAATGCTACAAGCTATTCGAATTGGTACAAAAAATATCATGAAATAAAAGTTTGCATCTTTTTGGAGTGTCCAAGAAGTTTGACGGCTGGTAGAGGCTTGGGAAATATCAATCAATCTACCAAGTGAACTATAACTGTCTGTCACAACCATATTGGGTAAAGGGCGCGATTGATATTAATTTTTTTTTTTTATTATATTCACTTTGGCTGTCTGGCTGTCTGACTGTCTGGCTGGTTGGCTGGCGTGACGCTGAGTTCTCAGCAACTATACTATTTACAGACTTGAAACTGGTACTAAATAAAAGCTGCTGTTTCGTAGGTTTGCACAAATTGCTTTAATTCAAGCTTAGTGATTGTGGAAGATTAAATTATTCAATTTCTTGTTTCAAGTGAAACAATGCCCATAGATATATATGACATTAGGGATATGGCAACTAAAATTTATTCAAGTAGATAAGAATTCAGTTTCAACTTTAGCCGTGGGTGTCACTATTATTATGTACAGTTGTCAAATCTGTCCGGGATTCATTCAATGACTTGTTTGACGCGAATTTGAAGCTTATCAGAATGAATTATTATTATTAGATGAAAATTTGTTTACTTTTAGTGTAATTTTCCTTATATAGCTTTGATAAAGATCAAATTATTATTTTAAGGTACAGCACTTGACCTCCTGTCAGTCAATAACTAAACAATGAAGATTAAAAGACATTTTTGAGTTTGTACATGCATAAATTATGTACGTATCAAATAGTCGACATGAAACTAGTACTAAATGGAAGCTGCTGTTTCGTGAGTTTGCTCAAACTGCTTGATTTCAAGCCCAGTAATTGTGAGAGACGGTAATTTGCGGAATCTCTGAAGTAACAAGCATTCATGAGCTGTCAAAAATGCGCTTTCATCATCTAGATGATTCTTCAATTTTTTCAATCAAGTAAGCTCGGAATATCTAACAATGGGAATAGGACCGGATTTCCTCACCCTTAAACAAATTTTTAGTATATATAAATAACAAAACTGATTTGATACATATCAACGTGATCTTGAACGAATTTGATCAGCCGATGTGAAAAGTATATACGTGAACTGTATAACAAACAGCCAAGGAAAGAGCGCTTCCAGACCGAACGGTCGTGACAGAAAAAAAAACAATATTTACAGGCTGCCATTTATAGAGACGAAACTTACAGCTATAAGCTTAAGATATTTGCGTTTGGAAATCCCTGCTAGGTGCAATGCTTATTGAAAAATTGATTCAAATTGGCATTAAAGAATAGCTTCTTTGAACAACTTTTTACAGTCTGCCATTTCTTCTAACTTAGGGCAAGCTCGAAAATCGACTGAAAGCTTATTAGCAGACGGTTTACATAAGTCCAAAAGTAGAGCATATTTAGGTAAACTTGTAAATTTACTTCGTATTCTTTAATTTGGTAATTAAGTTCTGTTCACTTTTTCTGTCTTTTAAATAGATTTGTGTTAACTTTCATAGCCCAAAATTTTCTCTACATCCTTGCAGATAAAAATAAATCAATTATTTTTGGAGCTAGCAGCTTTACCATCCACACCGACGTGCTGTGCGATTCAGAGTTAAAATGAACTTTATCTCCTAATTTTCCGACTCCATTTACAAGTTCAAGATATTATATTAAAAGTTATAAACTTTCATTTCAGGTGTCCTCGTCTTTCCAATTATTATTCAAATGTCTCAATTTAATTGCAAGCCAGTAATTTGAGAATAGCATGGAACTAATTCCAATCTTCATTTATTCAGTGTTATAATAAGTTTCCAAACTTCTTTGGGAATACAACAAATACAAATTTTTGGTTTAACAGATCTAAGTGCAGCGATAGATTGCGACAACTCAAGTTCTTTATCTCCCACAAAGGGTACATATTGTACTCCGTAGGTTGACACTCTGGGCTCATATTTTCATTTGGTTTATCTATTTCACACCCAGAGTTCTGCGCCAACCACTAAAAGCAAAATAAGAACATTGCTGGCCAGTCCTTTCTTTATTGTTTTTACAATCTTGAATTATTCCAACTGCTAATAAAGACTTGGTAAAAATTGACCTGGAAATTGGAAGTGTTGACGTTGTTAAATGTCTCTAAAAAAATTAATGGTTCTTACGGTTGACCCTTGTCTTCGAATCCAAATCAGAATCCTCGAAAATGTAATAGAAGCAGGATTATTAATACAATTGCTGTCATGTGGTCATATGAGCTACAGTATCCTTTTCTGCTTCTCTGTATCCGTTGTAAGACCCTGTGACATCGAATATATCCGTACGGTAGACTTCTCTTCTCATTCCAATCTCTTGCATGTATTCACATTTTCAAACTACAGAATTCTCGTGATTTCAGTTCTGTCCCATGTGAAACTATTTGAGAATAATGAGTCGATTTTCAATTAATTTGTTGTAATCATCATCTGCTGAATACTAGAATACAAGTTTCAAAGAAATAAAAAAAAAGTCAGCGGAATTTGAGCATACATGTGTGTATCCTGCAAACCCACTAGGACGTTTTGACGGCGCTATTCATCACTTAACTATGGAGTTTAGAATGTAGTAGGACGTTAAACCTGCCAATGAAACACGAAAAAATAGCTAAACCGTCGCTCATGTTCTTTGAAGCTCCATTTATTAGAACCTGTTGAGAACACATGTTACTAACTGGTCGTGATTGATGAGATAGAATATTTTCATTTAAAAGATGTTTTCATCTAATCATAGGGTCAATATTCTCATTCCTAATCTAATTTTATTTTCAGTTAGAATCATCTCGACGTGTGGAAAAATTAAATTTTCAACTACCTTACCAATTTCAAGACCATGACCATGAGACAAAAGGCCATACCTTTTCAGTGGAAAATACTGGAAGAACAACAAGCTGAAGAAGAGCGTTTAAATGTTACGCACAATTACAAAAGTAAAAGCGACGTCGAAAGCCTACCATAATTCCAAAACTTTAAAATACACACAATATAAAATGCTATTAAAGTGGTGAAGCCACGAGACGCCCAATTAACAATTAGCAAAGCAAAAGTCGCAGCAAAAAAAGCTGTATTATTCAGCTGCCTTCCAGAACCTCTATTCTGTAATTTTATCAAGTCTTGATACAAGAGATGTTGATATATAATGACATCACAGAAGGCGAACTAGTTCTAACTTTTGAAATACAGATGGCAGTGTAGTACATATTAAATTTTGCTTTATTAAGTTTGCTGACAATGAATTTCAAGAATGATTCTTTTAAATGAGGACTAACAGCAATAATTAAATACATGGCGGCATCCTTATTCAAGCAAAAGTTATTCATAAATTCGGTGTCAGCAAAATGAAATCCTTCATGTTTCGCAACATCCTTTTGTTTGCTCTAGCAATTTTTCTTTCTTCCAACTCTTCCACTTCTTCTAATGCCTCAAGAGCTAAAAATTGTTCATACAAAAAAGCCATCTACAAATTGGAATTCATATTTATACAATAAAACATGGTTCTACTGCAAAAATGTTAGAAACTTACATTTCAAAACAAATAAACTCCTAATTTCCAACTATAGTTACTGCAAAAATCTAAACTACAACTTAAAAATTAGTTACCACATAACCTAAAACATAAGCACAAATTTCAAAATCAAAATATCAACTGTTGTAATTATATCAACATACCCAAAGGTCTTGATACGAGAACGTGTTGATGGGTACGTTCCACTGGACGACCGCAACGCTCATGTTACCTCATTAATCATTCCACAAGACTACCGCGGTCTTAACATTCATGGTAAATACGTCATAGATGACGTCATTGATCTCGATCACTTCAAGCTCACAACGCCCGCGATTGAAAGGTGGGTCGAAGCAGTCATTGTGTTAATTTTTACAAAAATTGTCAAGAAGTTCAAATTAAATGAGAGGATGCCCTTTCAATTTGTATTTTATTATGTCGGTTGATTAATGATTCTCTATTTGTCAATATGACAGATTATTTCATGGTCTCTTATTATCAGTATTTACTATTTAATTTGCACAGGCATATTGGATTCATTCCATTAGTATATCCTTTCTGCTACAGGTTAGTTTAATCTTAATAATGATCCATTTTTCGATCCTAACCTCAAATTGTCAGTTCATTTGACATTCAACAGATACTTGCATCGTTCCACTTGAAGCACCAGCCACATCGACCATAAGTTAGTGGAACAGCAAAAACCGCGGTCGTGAGCATGAGCGTTGCGGTCATCTAGTGGAACGTATTTATAATGGCTGCGTTTGTGACGTCACTATGACGTCATGAATTCACTTTTCTATAGATGGCAACAGCGTCGTTAATCAAGAGCTGAACGCTTCTCAAGTCTTGATCATGTTACAGAATAGGGGTCCATCTAATCAAACTGAGTTCCAGGTAGTCGAATTGTGAAGGAAGCAGGAAGAAAATAGGTATTCCCACAGATTGTGATATAATAATCTTAGAGATGGAATGCGTAGCAACATAAGAGTACCACATTCAATTCAGACCAATCATCCAATACTAGGACAACTTCGCCGGATATCGCAGAATAGCTATAAATCAAACAAAACCAAAAAAATACATTTTGCGCTTTTTTGGTCATCATCATCAGCTCAACTATCCCAGCGGATATGTACCTCCCTAATCAATCTCCTCCAACTTTCTCTGTTCAGTGCTAATTGACTAAAATTGGTTATTCCTGCTTCTTTGAGATCCTTTTCAGCATCATCCTTCCACTTTGTTCTCGGTCTACCTCTTGGTCTTTTCAGCATTGATCTACACCTATAAATAGCTAGGGGTAGTCTATCCTCTTCCATTATTTGATGAATGCTACTATAGCTCCAAAGATCATCTTCAGGATTTTCCTTTCAAAGCGTTGTAAGATGTATGTTTCCTGTTGATTGAGAGTCCAGGTTTCAGCTCCATATAAATGTTTGCAACCTGAAAGTACGTTTTGTTTCCTTGCATGATTCTTCTACTGACTTTTTGGCAGACCTCTACCTTCCCGTTAAAACTTGATCCTAGGTATACAAATGTATCTACTACCTCGATACAATAGTCTTGTATATTGTAAGTTGTCCCCAGGTTCATAGGGCCACGAACTATTTGCAATATCTTCGTCTTGTTTTCACTTATTGTGAGTCCCATCTTCTTTGCTTCATTATCGATTTTTTGGAAGGTGTCTGCCATATTCAGTAATCTTCTACTTAATATTACGTCATCTGCAAGAGCAAGGACTACAGATTTGCTAAACACTGTTTTACTCAGGTTGACATCATCTTTTCGTAGTATACTTTCTAGAGCTATACTGAAGAACCCGTTTTGGCTGACCTTTCATGATTATCTGTCGTGGCTTTCTTCAGTGTTATCAGGCCTTTTTGTCACATTTATTCAAATAGTTTTACTTTATTTACTGTGTCGTACGCTGTTTGAAAGTCTATAATGAGACAGAACAATTTTGTGTCATATTCCCTGCACTTTTCTGCTGTTTTCCTCAAATTGAATATATTGTCGGTCGTCAATCTTTGCTCTCTGAAACCATTTTGGTAGTCCCCTATTAGGTCATTGCAGTGCTCTTTAGATTTCCTAATGACATACGCACTGGACATATCAGCGATGCTGTCCAGTTTGTTGGGAACATCTTGGTTTCCCATATGTCTTCAAAGATTGTTTCCTCGATCAATGCCTTATATATCTCTGCGTTAATCCTGTCTGGTCCCGTTGATTTATCCTTCTTTAAGTTCCTTATACTTTCCTCCAGTTCCTCTTTTGTAGGGCACGGGATATCTATTTGGGTTTGTAGCTGTGATGTAGTTTGATCCCTATCTTCCTCTTCTACATTATGTTGAGGTGTTGCGTTTAGTAATTCCTTGAAATGACCTCTTCACCTTTTTTTGGTCACAACTCGGCCAATATTGCACGCTGAATGCGAAAAACACCAAGATAGATTTGAATGAGAGACATTGAAAAGACTGCCCCAGCAATACCCAAAACAACTAGCTTGAAAAGTACCGCACGAATCAATCTACAGCGCACGCAGTCCAAGCAGCGACAGCGTATTGGTAAGAGTAAACAGAAGATTATATCAAGTTGAAGCCTAAATAAAAATTGAGAACCGATATTTCAAAAATGACCGATGTCCAAATTGACACGTAAGACATGTTGACTGTTTTTCGCGCATTTTTTGGAAAAAAGCGCTATTATATTTACTTTGGCTGTCTGGCTGGCCGGCTGGCTGGCTGGCTGGCTGGCTGGCTGGCGTGACGCTGAGTTCTCAGCAACTATACTATTAACAGACTTGAAACTGGTACTGAATAAAAGCTGCTGTTCCGTAGGTTTGCACAAATTGCTTTAATTTAAGCTCAGTGATAGTGGAAGATTATATTATTCAATTATTTATTTCAAGTGAAACAATGCCCATAGATATATATGACATTAGGGATATGGCAACTAAAATTTATTAAAGTAGATAAGAATTTAGTTACAACTTTCACCACGGGTGTCACTATTATTATGTACAGTTGTCAAATCTGTCCGGGATTCATTCAATGACTTGTTTGACGCGAATTTGAAGCTTATTAGAATGAATTATCATTATTGGATGAAAATTTGTTTACTTTTGGTGTAATTTTTCATATAGCTTTGATAAAGATCAAATTATCATTTTAAGGTACAGCACTTGATCTCCCGTCAGTCAATAACCAAGCAATAAAGATTAAAAGGTATTTTTGAGTTTGTACATGCATAAATTATGTACCTATCAAATAGTCAACTTGAAACTAGTACTAAATGGAAGCTGCTGTTTCTTGAGTTTGCCCAAACTGCTTGATTTCAAGCTCAGTAACTGTGAGAGATGGTAATTTGCGAAATCTCTGAAGTAACAAGCATTCATGAGCTGTCAAAAATGCGCTTCCATCATCTAGATGATTCTTCCATTTTTTTTCCAATATTCAGGTGAGAAAAAAAGGCCTGATTCTCCATAAAGTAGTGTCTGGATCACGACGGCGTAGCTGCCTATTCACTACAATTTGTTCGGCAATTTCTGCTGATTGAAAAATATCTCAAAAAAGAGTATTTTTCAGAGGAAATAGAAGAGATGCGACAAAGCACGCAAAGTGAATAAAAATAGTGCTTCTGGAAGTAGAAGGATAACTAAAAGAAGGTTGTGACTTCCAAATAGATGTACCTACCTTTAAGGAGACAACGTTTATATTGAGTGAAATTGATTTCATCGCCTATTACAGCTTTAAGTAGGACACTTTCAGGACAAATCTCGTAGCTTAAAGAAGAACCTCTGATCACTGCATGGAAAAATGGGCTCTTCTTCAAGATATTTGGAACAATTCTGCTCCACATGATCCCTGAAGTTCAATATTCAAACCGTCAAGGTAGTATAAAAGAAATGTGTTGATTTCAATAAATTTTTCGAAAAACGGCTCAATTCTTTTCTTTGGTTGGGCCAAATCTATTTGGACAATCAGTTGATGATAATAAATTGAATTAAGGTCACTTCCTGTTCACAATTCCGTTGCATTATTGAGAATAATCAAAATCTCGGCCTGATGCAATTAATTAAATTGCCGAAACCGGTCGTTATTCAAGAAAAAGAACAAAGATTGAGAGAGCAAAGTTTGGAAATATCCTGGATGCCAAAAAAAAATATTGAAGTACTCCTGAGTTTCGTATTGGAAAATTGTTAAACCAAAAAATCTATTCCACTGGAGAACAAACTCAGTATAGTGTGAATGTTGAAGAATGGCTCTATTCAAGAAAACCTCTTACGTCTATAAATTGTATGTGGTTATCTCAACTCCGACACTGTACGTAATTGCGGAGCATATTACAGGAATAGTTCATATTCAGTACGATTATGAATGAGGAAAACAAGCTTTGGTGAACCTCAAGTGACATTAAAAGCAGCAATGCCGTTGTGAATGTTCACATACGGTCAGAGTTTTTGTTCTTGCATGTTTATTTGTCATAAACTTCCCCTATGGATTAGGGGTTGTACGATGTTTGCTGGAGACGGATTTTGTGAACTAACAAGACCGTAAAACATAACTTGATATTGTATTTAATATCTGTATCATTTTGCTGAACACAGGAAGCTCCATCGGGATGGATACATCAAGATACCTTCATTACTATTATTATACAATATGAATTGAATTACAGATTAATTGATACTGATTCCAAAAATGGAAGAATCATCTAGATGATGAAAGCGCATTTTTGACAGCACATGAATGCTTGTTACTTCAGAGATTTCGCAAATTACCATCTCTCACAATTACTGAGCTTGAAATCAAGCAGTTTGGGCAAACTTACGAAACAGCAGCTTCCATTTAGTACTAGTTTCAAGTTGACTATTTGATAGATACATAATTTATGCATGTACAAACTCAAAAATACCTTTTATTCTTCATTGTTTAGTTATTGACTGACGGGAGGTCAAGTGCTGTACCTTAAAATGATAATTTGATCTTTGTCAAAGCTATATAAAAAAAATACACCAAAAATAAACAAATTTTCATCCAATAATGATAATCCATTCTAATAAGCTTCAAATTCCCGTCAAACAAGTCATTGAATGAGTCCCGGACAGATTTGACAGCTGTACATAATAATAGTGACACCCGCGGCGAAAGTAGTAACTAAATTTATATCTACTTTAATAAATTTTAGTTGCCATATCCCTAATGTCATATATATCTATGGGCATTGTTTCACTTGAAACAAGTAATTGAATAATTTAATCTTCCACAATCACTGAGCTTAAATCAAAGCAATTTGTGCAAACCTACGAAACAGCAGCTTTAATTTAGTACCAGTTTCAAGTCTAAATAGTATAGTTGCTGAGAGCTCAGCGTACCGCCAGCCAGCCAGCCAGCCAGACAGCCAAAGTGAATATAATAGCGGTTTTGTTTCAAAAAATGCGAAAAATAAAATCCAAATTCAGGAATATCAACCAGAAAAAAATTCAATCCCGTGACTTACATGCGCGCCAAAATTGCACACTACAACTGCTTCTGATGTTTCTACAATTTATAGAGTAATCTTTCTGAAATGATAACGTTCTGAAAACGTCAGCTTCTAAATATTTATTCAATTTATTTAATCAGCACATCAAAGTTCATATCCTCAATCTTAAACATTCGTTATAATATCCTTCCTGTTTTAAAATCAATTTAGTCATGGTTCATGTTCATATCAAACACTAGATTGTTTCAAGATGAGATTTTCATCATTAGAAGCACAGTATGATTACAAAGCAACCTTATTTATGAGCTTATTTCCCACAATTCCATATTAAAGTAATATTTATTACTGTGGTTACACTCCACAGGAATCTTAAACTTCAAATGAGCGTTCCCTACGTGGCAATAAGAACTGAGTTTAGCAACTGGTGTGCTACATTCTCAAACAACAAGAAAAAAGGTTTTGTCAAAGCCATCATGACTTTCATGCTTTACTTCCAGGAAAATTTAATTTTATTGTGACTACTGAAGGTTAAGAGAAAAATATTTTGTTGGTTACATTAGATGCTGCAACTTAGATGTTGCAACGACTGTACATAAATCATTATAATACTTTGATAAATAATGCGCAATAAAAGTGTCACCTACATCTTTAAATTGAATTTGTGAACCTTACACATTGCACTGTAGAAGCTTTTCAGTAGAACAGAAAGCTTTGTTTATGTGGGAAATAATACAAAGCCAATATTGCCTGTCATCCTTCAGCTCGCTTATTGTGTGGAAGCAAGAAATAGAGGTGGCCACTTGAAATCATGTTATATTTATTACTGAGAAAATAAATTCAAATATTTTTTCTTTTAAATAATAGAAAACGAACGGATATTCTTCCCACTTGCTTTATGATCTATTTAATTCAACTTGCAAACTGAATGACATAAAAACAACGCTTAAATGAGCTCTACGGCGCTTCCGTACTCCGCCCAAGGTCGGTACGGCGATCATCAAGACAACCACCGCTCTAGTGGTAATGCTAGCCCCCGTGATATGCTTACATGAGATTTCATTCTGTTTCAAGTATATCACTTCAACATCCTCCTTTAATCAGCACTCATAGTTTTAATTTTATTGAATCATAGGTTTATTCAGAAATTAATCATTTACCTCAAGGAAACAAACAGCTAGGGTAATTATATTTGTCACAAATTTTATTGAGAATAATTTATCAACACAAGTTACAGTATAAATCTTCATTTTACAAACTCGTATGTTCACAATTTTGCGCATAGTTACTCGAACTGAATCACTGACTGAATGACTTCCTCTCCTAGCTTACGCTCTTATATACCTGAGCTGACAATGGGCCAACATTCAATTGTCTAACAGTTGTTGCCTGGCAACCACCGAACATCTAGTGACCATAGCCTGTCAATCATGTCAGACAATTGAACATCGACCTTGTCAGTACTAACTATTTAAATAAATAATTATGTGACCTAATTACTACAAATAGTTCATATTTGTGACAATCTCAATTATGATTTTGAGTTCTGAATACTATAATACGTCATTCTATTACCGGTATATTATATCCACATCCTCCCTCATTCAGCATTCGGAGTTTCAAATTTTTTGAATCATTGATTCAGTCAGAAATTGGTCATTTATCCTAAGGGAACATTTAGGATGATTCTAAACGATATAACTGTGTGCGGGAAAGCGGGACGACATTTATATGATTTCTATTGCATTCCTCAATTAGCACTTGCAATTTAAAATTTTTGGAAGCGCTGGCTTAGGCATAAATTAATCATTTATCTTAAAAGAAGTAAGAACAGATAGGGTTATGATATCAATTACAATTTTGAGTTCTGAACACTATAATTATGTGCAAGAATACGTCATTCTGTTTCCAGTATATTATTTCTACATCCTTCCTTAGTCAGTACTCATAATTTCCAATTTTTCGAATTGCTGGTTTATTCAAAAATTAATTACTTATCTGAAGGAAACGGCTATTAAAATTATATTAATTATAATTTTGAGTTCTGTACACTATTATCATACGCAGGAAAAAGATGACGTCATTCTGTTTCATGTATATTATTTCTACCTCCTCCTTCAGTCAGCACGTACAGTTTCAAATTTTTTGAGTTGCTGGTTTAGTCAGGAATTATTCATTTATCCCAATTAAACAGATAGGATTATTATATCAATTATGAATTCGAGTTCTGGATACTATAATTTTGTGCAGCAAGAAACAAACGTCATTCTGTTTCTGATATATTATTTCTACATCCACCCTCAATTAGCGCTCATAGTTTCAAATTTTTTGAATCGCTGGCTTAGTCAGAAATCAATCATTTATCTCAAAATAACAGATAGGATTATTATATCAATTATGATTTTGAGCTCTAAACACTATAACTGTGTTTGGGAAGGAGATGACGTCATTTTGTTTTTGGTATATTATTTCTACATCCTTCTTCAGTCAGCCCTCACAATTTCTAATTTTTTGAATCGCTGGCTTATCTAGAAATTTATCTCAAGTGAACAGCTACTATGATTATATTAATTATGATTTTGAGTTCTGAACACTATAATCATATGCAGGAAAATGATGACGTCATTCTGTTCCAAGTATATTATTTCTACGTCCTCCTTCAGTCAGCATATATAGTTTCAAATTTTTTGAATCACTGGTTTAGTCATAAATTTGTGATTTATCTCAAGAAAACAGATAGGATTATTATATTAATAATGATTTTGAGTTCTGAACACTATGACTGTGTTTAGGAAAGCGAAAGTCATTTTGTTCTCAGAATATTATTTCTACATCCTTCTTCAGTCAGCACTCATAATTTCCAATTTTTTGAATCGCTGTTTTATTCAGAAATTAATTACTTATCTCAAGGGAACGGCTACTAAAATAATATTAATTATAATTTTAAATTCTGTACACTATAATCGTATGCAGGAGAACTATAACGTCATTCTGTTTCAAGTATATTATTTCTACGTCTTCCCCCAGTCAGCACTTACAGTTTCAAATTTTTTGAATCGCTGGTTTAATCATAAATTGGTCATTTATCTCAAGGGAACAGATAGGATTATTATATCAATAATAACTTCTGAGCACTATAATTATGTGCAGGAAAACGATGACGTCATTCTTTTCTAGTGTTCTCTGCATATTATTTCTATATCCTTCTTCAGTCAATGCTCACAGTTTCAATTTTTTTGAGCCGCTGGTTCAGACAGAAATTAATTATTTATCTCAAGAGATTTGTTGAACTAGATGTAGCTGCCCAATGAATTGATTCAAATATTGTCTTAGAATCAATAATTTCCATACAACAGGTGTGGAAGTATGTTGTACTGCTTTGCAGATTGTTTTGATAGTATGGTAACTTGAATGAAACAATAATTCAAATTAACATCACTTCAAACTAATATCTTAAGACTCTTCTCATTCGTGACATTTCGGCGAATTACATATCGTCAAAAAAAAAATAGGGAATATGGATGAAATTTAAATTTGGCTCAAATATTTTCATTCCAAATTTTTATTGGTCGGACATTTGTACTAAACCATCATTTTGGTAATTATTATCTCTTCAATTGCTTAAAATTAATAAATAAAATTGCAAACTAAGCGAGGGAAATTCAAAGTTCTAAAACGCAACACCATTGATTAAAGCGAAACGTGACGTCAAATACTATGCCAACAAATGCGCACTGCTTACTTTTGTATGGCATTGCAGGCTTTTGATTAGAAAACATAGTAATAACGTGTGTGTTGTAAATTCATTTATTGTTTAAGTGTAGTTTTAGCATCCTAGTAAGATTATAAATCATTTAAGACAGCGGTTTTGTAAAGGCACAATCGGATAATCTGTCAAAAATAGATCCATTCATGATGTCGTCTTATTCTCTTTCAAATCTAAATTTTACGTCCGCTGAAGTAAAAAGAGTGAACACTGCAAAGTAATTATTCAATAATAACACATTATGTACGCTATTTTAATAAAAACAATCCAAAATATGATGAGCAGTAAACATAACTTATAATTTTTGTTTATTTTGAAACGAGCAAATGTTAAACGAAGCCGCATACATACACTGTATTTTATTGTTAAAACTTATCACATATAATGTTATTCATGATCTGTCAAATTTATTATGATACTTCATCTCTTCTGATAAACTTACATCACTTCTTACGTATTTTAAAACCTGTCTGGATTGGAAAAAAGATTTTATCAGGTACATTTCTGATAGTATTTTGCATTCAGGCACAATGCAATTCTTATAAACTGACTTTTGACGGTTTTTAATGCTGGAATCAGTTGAGAACGAAAACGCCTGTAATAAACAATGGAATGTAATGTCACTGGGCATGGTATTTGACGTCATCAATAGGGCGCGCGAAAATGGCGGCGTTTAAGTGACTCAAAATTATTCTCAATTTTAAATATTTTTTTAAACTTGATTACAGCACTTTTAAACATAATTTATATTTTTACTATGTTATAACGATGTAAACAGTGAATTAAAAATATAAAATAAATTCATTAATATACACTTTTGTTACATGTATTTTATGACAAATCAGAGTACACTTTTCCAAGATAATTTAGGGTGCCAAAAGTTATACTCAAGTATTTCAAGAATCGTTACGCAAAGTTCTGTTCGAGGATGTAGTACAGTTTTGGAAAGAGGAATAAGGAAAATCAGTGAAATCATGCATACGACAAAATGTTCAGTCTGCCGTGACAAAATCAATTCCACTATATCTTGTTCGTTCTACAAGATTCCATTTATTCCTGACTTTGAAAGGTTTTTATCACTGATATTCGTATCAATAAATTGTATTAATAACAAAAATTTGTTACACGTTCCTATTTCGCAAAAGAAAGAGTGTAATACGTAGAGGCGGACGGTAAAATTGTTCATAACCGGATATTATGAATAATAAAGGGTGTGTACTGTACTTTGTACTGTATTTATTAACAAATAAATCGCTGACTGTCATCATAGCCGTCCAGCTACAAGAGAAAACAAACAGAAAGTTAACAAATACGCAAAAAAATCAAAACCTCAAAAAGTTTTTTAAAAACAGTTTTTACAGTTCAATTTTCTACATTTTAAATTATAAATAATGTTTGGGTCATAAAATTAGATGTGACAGCTTATGCCTGTGATAAAAAATTTATTTCAATGAAAATATTAAATGAAATGGAATCAAGCTCAAGCAATTAAGCATTTCTCTATTTTGAAAGATAGATCATCATTTATGTTGGTAAGCTGTTAGTCTCAATTAAAATAAGAATTAATATGTATCATTTTATTCCATGAACGGATGCAAACGCAGCAAGATTAAATACCGCATTCGAAACAAAGCTAAATTAATATTCATGAAGACAAAGCAAAAAAGCTTGCACTGGATACATCAATTTTAATTGTATGCATTACAGTCTGATACTATATTTACTCTGGGATCCAGCAAATAGTGAATATTTGAATGATTGATTGAAACATTCATTATACAATGGAATTATCTTCAATGTCTCAAAAATACCTTTTCGAATTGCACTGTTATGTTTCAGTATTAAATTTTGAAATTCAGGATCGTTTTCTTCCTCTTTAGTATTTGAAGTTGACATCCTAAAGCTCAAAAGTCAGAAAAAAAATTCAAACCTCAATAGAATTAGTTCAAAGTTTAGGAACTTTTTGACGCCAGGTCACAATGATCTTCAAAGCAGTATAACAATCTTTCAATTCATCTGATATCGAAGATATGTCAAATTATCCATTCGATATATTCTCACCAGTTCAGAGGCTCCATTAATTACTGTGCCCGGGGCCCAACGTTTATCAATCTGGCACTGATACATTGAGACAATTTCCTGTACAACAGATGAAGTTATTAACTTCATTCATATTGCATGGAAGTTATTAATCCGCATCTAGATTTGAAAAAAAAAACGATATTTTCGCACCCCAAAACAATATTTGAATCTAGTTCAACATTATTCAGAGCTCAAGATCATAATTGATTCAATGACCCTATCTGTTATTCCCTTGAAATAAATAATTAATTTCTGCCCAAACCAGCGACTCAAAAAAATTTAAATTATGACTGCTGACTGAAGGAGGATGTAGAAAAAATATACTGTAAACAAAATGACGTCATCGTTTTTCTGCACACAATTATAGTATTCAGAACTCAAAATCATCATTGATATAACGATCTTATCTGTTCTCTTGAGATAAATGACAAATTTATGACTAAACCAGCGATTCAAAAAAATTGAAACTGTAAATGCTGACTGGAGGAGGACGTAGAAATAATATACCTAAAACAGAATGACGTCATTGTTTTCCTGCATACGATTATAGTGTTCGATATTCAAAATCATAATTGATATAATTATTATAGCAGTTCCCTTGAAATAAATAATTAATTTCTGGATAAACCAGCGATTCAAAAAATTTTAAATTATTAGTGCTAACTAATGAAGAATGTAGAAATAATATACTAAAAACAAAATGACGTCATCGCTTTCCTGAACAGAGTTATTGTGTTCAGAGCTCAAAATCATTATTGATATAATAATCATATCTGTTCCCTTGAGATAAATGACCAATTTATGACTAAACTAGTGATTCAAAAATTTGAAACTGTAAGAGCTGACTGGAAGAGGACGTAGAAATAATATACTTGGAACAGAATGACGTCATTGTTTTTTTGCAAACGATTATAGTGTCCAAAGTTCAAAATCCTAATTGTTATTTATAGTAGCAGTTCTCTTGAGATAAATAATTAATTTCTGAATGAATTAGCGATTGAAAAAATTTTAAATTATTAGAGCTATCTAACGAAGGATGTAGAAATAATATACTGAAAACAAAATGACGTCATCACTTTCCTAAACAGAGTTATTATGTTCAGAGCTCAAAATCATTATTGATTTAATAATCCTATCTGTTCCCTTGAGACAAATGGCCAATTTATGACTAAACCAGCAATTTAAAAAAAATTAAAATGTAAATGCTGACTGGAGGAGGACGTTGGAATAATATACTTGAAACAGAATGACGTTATTATTTTCCTGCTTACGATTATAGTGTCAAAAATTCAAATCATAATTGATTTATTTATAGTAGCTGTTCTCTTGAGATAAATAAATAATTTCTGAATAAACCAGCGATTCTAAAAATTTTAAATTATTAGTGCTGACTAATGAAGGATGTAAAAATAATATACTAAAAACAAAATGACGTCATCGCTTTCCTAAACAGAGTTATTGTGTTCAGAGCTCAAAATCATTATTGATATAGTAATTCTATCTGTTCCCTTGAGACAAATGGCCAATTTATGACTAAACCAGCAATTTAAAAAAAATTAAAATGTAAATGCTGACTGGAGGAGGACGTTGGAATAATATACTTGAAACAGAATGACGTTATTATTTTCCTGCTTACGATTATAGTGTCAAAAATTCAAATCATAATTGATTTATTTATAGTAGCTGTTCTCTTGAGATAAATAAATAATTTCTGAATAAACCAACGATTCAAAAAATTTTAAATTATTAGTGCTGACTAATGAAGGATGTAAAAATAATATACTAAAAACAAAATGACGTCATCTCTTTCCTAAACAGAGTTATTGTGTTCAGAGCTCAAAATCATTATTGATATAGTAATTCTATCTGTTCCCTTGAGATAAATGACCAATTTATGACTAAACCAGTGATTCAAAAAATTTGAAACTGTAAGAACTGACTGGAGGAGGATGTAGAAATAATATACTTGGAACAGAATGACGTCATTGTTCTTTTGCATACGATTCTAGTGTCCAAAGTTCAAAATCATAATTAATATTTATTGTAGCTGTTCTCTTAAGATAAATAATTAATTTCTGAATAGACCAGCGATTCAAAAAATTTTAAATTATTAGTGCTAACTAATGAAGAATGTAGAAATAATATACTAAAAACAAAATGACGTCATCGCTTTCCTAAACAGAGTTATAGTGTTCGGAGCTCAAAATCATTATTGATATAATAATCCTATATGTTCGGTTGAGATAAATGACCAATTTATGACTAAGCCAGAGGTTCAAAAAATTTGAAACTGTGAATGCTGACTGAAGGAGGACGTAGAAATAATATACTTGGAGCAGAATGACGTCATTGTTTTCTTGCATACGATTATAGTGTCCAAAATTCAATATATAATTATAGTAGCTGTTCTCTCGAGATAAATAATTAATTTCTGAATAAACTAGCGATTGAAAAAATTTTGAATTATTAGAGCTAACTAATGAAGGATGTAGAAATAATATACTGAAAACAAAATGACGTCATCGCTTTCCGAAACAGAGTTATAGTGTTCAGAGCTCAAATTTATTAAAATTAAAAGTTCCCCTCAATTTTTTTGATAAAATCAGCCGTTTGGTCTAAAACAATTATCTAGTTTCCATTTATCTAAAATGAGCTACGTGGTGCCACCTATGTAGCGAAATATAAACTAACTGCGGAACTTTCCAATAGTTTACTCAAAAATGAGTACGACATCCAAAAAAAAGTCTAAAGTAAACGCGCATTATTTTCAAAAAATAAATGGGGTACTTCATTTTCTACTTTTTGATTGGTACTCTTGTTACATCAGAAATCATCTTTCACAGATTAACAATTTTTAAGTGAACGCAGGCACTAACCAAAAAAAGATACATAATGTACCCAAAAAAATTGTTTGACCTGAATTGAAACGATTTTCCTGGGCTATAATCAATAATTTCTACCCCTGCATAACTGCGGTACTAAATACAAAAATTATTTCATGTTCAATCGATACACAATTATAATCAAGTATCTTCAAAATAAGTTGCCACTAGTCACAAGAAAATAAAATTACTTTAGAATTTCTCAAAACGAGGTACATGCTGCCATCTCTTTGATTGTGGTGAACTAACAAGTAATCAGGTCATACAATATAACTGCTCAACAGATAACCGTAGTTTTAAACGTCAATTTCTAATAGAGAGTTTATTTCTCCTAAATAAATGATTTTAGATTCATTAACGAACCTTTAATATGAGGTTTATATTATGTTATTTGTTTTAAAATCAAATCCAGTCCTCTATCGATCAGACCCACAAAGAATATGGAGTAAAATAATGCAACGGGAATCTGCTCAACAGATAACCGTAAATTTATAAACCAACTTGTAGTAAAGGGCTTATATTTGGAAAACTGTTGACAAATTAGAATAAATTATTTAATATTCTAATTTTATGGATCAAAATTTATATCAAAATATATTTGGTAGCAAGTCAGTAACAATTATTTTATTTCATACCTCTTTACCGGGAAATATCAGGGCTGTCAGATTTAACCGGCGATCGACGCGTCGCTTGCCGGCATTGTGTTTATCTGAATAAATCTTGACTCATTACTTAAATCATAATTTTAAATTGATATTTATACTTGTTTTAATTTAATAAAGACTATATTTTGATCAAAAATAATGTATAAAAGCTCGTACGTCGAAAATAAACACATTTTTGAATAGGCGCTAGTTTGTTTAGTTAGTCAGAGATGGCAGCACCTAGCACGTTTTTGAACTAAATTTTTTAAATAGAAAAAATAGCGACTATTTAGCATGTTTATTTATTGCAGAGACTTTTGAATAACTTATTTTGATATTTTTGAATAATTAAAATAGTAAAAATAAGTTTCTGAATTTTTATTAACTTTAAAAATAAAACACAAGTTATTAATGAATTTAATTTATTCTGAAAACTATTTAACAATACATTTATTAACTACTTCTGAAAACAATTAAAATAGGTTTTAGAAATAAATACGACTATAAATTTTATGGAAATGATTTTATTTTGGGAATTAGGAAAGGGTACAAAGGTTCGAAGATTAATTGTTGATTACTCGATGCTGTTGTCTTGCTGGAAGTCTTGTTCGCGATGCTATTGCGTTGTTGTAAGCCTTGTTCGCCCCCAGGCAATGACTAAGGGGAAAGAGACGAACTCTTCTCCGGGAATTCTCCCTCTGGGCCTAGGAAAACCCCAACGAAACCTAGACCAGAGAAGTGGCTTCTTCGCTCGCTGCAACTGAAACAACAAAATAATTATTACAAGTCGGAAAATTTAAGAAGAAATTGAACTCACTTGAACTTTGCAAGCGGCGGGTTAAATTAATCAGTCGTCTTCTTTAAAGTTGAGTTGAATCTGAGGCCTGGAATAGTTGCTACTGATGTGTTGATCTGCTGCAGTTACTGGAGGACTTCTTGGACGGCTGCTGGACTCTGGTTCTGCTGCTGCTGGAAGATTTCTTTGACGGCTGTTGGGACTTGGTTCTGCTGTTGCTGGAAGACTTCTTGGATGGCTGCTGGGCTTTGGTTCTGCTGCTGAGCTTTGATTCTGTTGCTGAGCTCTGATTTTGCTGCTGGGTTCTGATCTTACTGCTGGGCTCTGGTTCTGCTGCTGGGCTCTAATTCCGCTGCTGGATGGCCTAGAAACATAAAAAAATACAAATCAATTAATAAACTGAAGATCATTATTTACGTGTTTATAGTAGTTATATCATGAGTAATATTATATTACCTAGCTGATGATGCGGTGATGTTATGATGATCTACGGCCGGCGACCTGAAACAGAAACTTAAAACAAATTTTGGTGAATCATATTCAACAAAAAAAATATTGAAAGTTGATTTTGACTGCTGGGCTCATCCTCAGCTCCTCCCACGATGTCCATTCCCTCGATGTTCATTCCCTCGTTGTCCACCTCATCAGCTGGGCTCATCCTCAGCAAATGATCTGAAAAAATACAAATTAATTAGAAATCAGCGAAAAAGCAATACAAAATAGCTGGAAGAAAAATAGATTAGAACCTGAAAAGCAAAATTTATTAGTCAACTTACGTCCTTTTCTTGATTTGTTGGAGGTGGTAATGATGGAATGAAGAAGCTGAAAGGGAACTTTTTTTGATTAGTTGCATACATTCAACATTCGTTCAACATTCAAACGTGTTTTGTGTGTGGTTTGTTTGTTGCGCGCCTATATAACGGATCTAATTTTTTGTTTGAAGAGCTAGCTACGCGATGGGTGACTGCTGCCATACTACTTCGCGATTTTATTTGAAAAGTGCTCAGATATATTATGCTACTGTTTGACTCTACTTTACTACCCCAATGAGTGCCTGAGCGCTCAGACACCCAAGCACCGGTGTGCTCGTCGTTTGCAAAAAAAAGTAAAAAATACGTTGTTTGAATACGTGGCCAATGCATATTCCGAGGCCCGCGATACCGCCTAATTACGCGATATGGTAACCTTAAGTATCGGTCTCAGCTAATGTCGTTTCTTGAACTTAATCAAGGACCCCCGCCAGCTACCATATTTTCCCGACTTCCGATAGATACTTATCGAGAGTATGCCGTTACTCCCTAATTAAATCGCTCGTTCGCCCTAGAACTCATTGCAACCCCACGCGGTGGTGTTCATCAGGGGGGGTGCCTCTCGTAGCGGTACCTACGTGTGCACCGATTCCCACGTTGGACCTATCATTACAGGCCTTTGCAAAAAAACCAAGACATTTTATTCATTTATTACATAATAAAAGCAAAGACTAACATCGCAAATACGTGCCCCTAACGGACACGCAATGCGGAACAAATTCACCCCAATTTACATATTTAAATACACAAAATTTTGATCTCTACGTTAATAAGCAAAATTCACAACCCCAAATATACCACAGAGCACTATTAAAATAATTCTTAAACGCAGTTTACGAGAGCGAAGCAACGCGAAATGTTCCTTCTACGACAAATAAAACAGCAATGACTAACTTAAAACGAAGGAATAAATTTCAGAATTAAATTATACGAATTAAGAAATACACTACGTTTTCCAATGTGTTAAAACGAGATAGATATATTAAAAGGTACTAGAATTATCAAAAATCTATTCGAAGCCTGAGCGTGTTGCAACCAACTATTAATTCTTAATTAAATTGACTTGCTTCGACGAAATAATTGAAAAAGAATGTTTAAAATAAAAGTTTAAAAATATTCGAATAAAATATTCAAAAATATTGTAAAATTGTTGTCAATACAATAAATTATTATTATTAATAATTGTTTAAACATTAAAAGAAATAATGAAGCCGAATTTGAAAAAAAAATATTTAATCAGTTTTTTAAGTGCAGAAATATTGCTAAATATCCATTAAATATTGTATCAATATTATTATAAACAAATATAAATTATTGTTATTCAAATAACAAATTTAAATATTAATACAGTATAGCTGCAATGAGTTAAAAAGAGGTAGAAATATTTCTTCCTACGTCACACACCAGACAAGCTGAAACAATCAAAACAATTATTTATATTAAGTTTGGTACTGCATTTCAATAAAAATACAAAATTTTAAAATTGTTCTCCAAAAACTCAATGTATTGTAAAAAACGATTCACAAATTATATTTTAATATTCATTTATCTATTTACAGAGGCGGCTCTAGCCTACTTACCGCCGGGGTGCAAAGATATATAAATTACGCCTCCCTCTACCTCCCTCTCTTCATCGTACTTTTCTTTTTTATACATTTCAATTCCAATCCACAATTTTAATCGCAATCCACAATTTTAATCCCAATCCACAATTTCAATCCCAATCCACAATCCACAAATTTAATCCCAATTCAGAATCCACGGTTCTCAATTAGAATCCACAATATCAATCTCAATCCGTAATCCACAATTTTGATCCCAATCCACAATCCAAAATTTGAATCTCAATCCACAATCCACAATCAATAATTTCAATCTCGAACCACAATTCACAGTTTTAATCCTAATCCACAATCCACAAATTCAATCCAAATACACAATTTCAATCCCAACCCACAATCCACAATTTTAATCCCAATCCCGATTCACAGCCCACAATTTCAACCCCAATCCAAAATCAATAACCTCAATCCCGATTGAAAATCCACAATCTCAATCCCAATCAAAAATCCACAATTCCAATCCCAATCCCAATCCCAATCCAAAATCCACTATCCCAATCTCAATCGAAAATCCACAATTCCAATCCCAATCAAAAGTCCACAATCCCAATCCCAATCCCAATCCCAAACCCAATACCAATCCAAAATCCAGAAATCCAATCTCAATCCAAAATCTACAACTCCAATCCCAATTGGGAATCCACAATCTTAATCCCAATCAAAAATCCACAATCTCAATCTCAATTCCAATTCTAATCCCAATCCCACTCCAAAATTCACAATTCCTGATCCAAAATCCACAATTTTAATCCCAATTCAAAATAAAATGATGATTACGGATTGTGGATTAGCTCCAATAAAATATTTTCTTGAAAAAATTGGTCTTATTTGGCCGCCTTCAAGGATATGACTACACCAGCGATTCGAAAAATTTAAAACTGTAAGAACTGACTGGAGGAGGACGTAGAAATAATATACTTGAAACAGAATGACGTCATTGTTTTCTTGCATACGATTATAGTGTCCAAAATTCAAAATCATAATTAATATAATTATATCAGCTGTTCTCTTGAGATAAATAATTAATTTCTGAGTAAGCCAGCGATTGGAAAAATTTTAAATTATCAGTGCTAACTAATGAAGGATGTAGAAATAATATACTAAAAACAAAGTGACGTCATCGCTTTCCTAAACAGAGTTATAGTGCTCAGAGCTCAAAATCATTATTGATTTAATAATCCTATCTGTTCCCTTGAGATATATGACCAATTTATGACTAAGCCAGCGATTCAAAAAATTTAAAACTGTGAATGCTGACTGGAGGAGGACGTAGAAATAATATACTTGGAACAGAATGACGTCATTGTTTTCCTGCAAACGATTATAGTGTCCAAAATTCAAAATCAATATTGATATAATTATAGTAGCTGATCTCTTGAGAAAAATAATTAATTTCTGAATGAACCAGCGGCTCAAAAATTTTAAATTATTAGTGCTAACTAATGAAGGATGTAGAAATAATATACTAAAAACAAAATGACGTCATCGCTTTCCTAAACAGATTTATAGTGTTCAAAGCTCAAAATCATCATTGATGTATAATCCTATCTGTTCCCTTGAGATAAATGATCAATTCATGACTGAACTAGCGATTCAAAAAATTTAAAACTGTGAATATGCTGACTGTAGGAGGACGTAGAAATAATATACTTGGAACAGAATGACGTCATTGTTCTCCTGCAAACGATTGTAGTGACCAAAATTCAAAATCATAATTGATATAATTACAGTAGCTGTTCTCTTGAGATATATAATTAATTTCTGAATGAATCAGCGATTGAAAAAATTGTAAATTATTAGTGCTAACTAACTAAGGATGTGCAAATAATATACTGAAAACAAAATGACGTCATCGCTTCTCTAAACAGAGTTATAGTGCTCAGAGCTCAAAATCATTATTGATTTAATAATCCTATCTGTTCCCTTGAGATAAATGACCAATTTATGACTAAACCAACGATTCAAAAAATTTAAAACTGTAAATGCTGACTGGAGGAGGACGTAGAAATAATATACTCAGAACAGAATGACGTCATTGTTTTTCTGCAAACTATTATAGTGTCCAAAATTCAAAACCATAATTGATATAATTATAGTAACTGTTCTCTCCTGAGATAAGTGATTCAAAAAATTGGAAACTATGAGGGCTGACTGAATAAGGATGTAGAAATGATATACTGAAAACACAATGACGTCATCGCTTTCCTAAACACAAATACTAAAACATTCAAGTTATTAATGAATTTAATTTATTTTACAATGCTCAAAACGGGTATTTCAATCAAAATATCGAAATTTAAATTCTGTTATTCCCAAGAAATTTGTGATGCATTTCAATTGGTGAAAACATATTTTAAAGAATTAAAGTCTTCATGACATCTGTGTTTGTCCTTATTGGCCATTCTGCTGCTTGTAGGATGCCAATAAGGGCGAAAATTGTATGCACAGCTGCCCCACGATTTAAAAAAATGGTGGTCCGTATTTTCACCACTAATCAAGTGCTTCCACAATAGCGCTATCTTTGTTTATTATATTTTTCGGTCAAGTAGCCTTTAAACAAGAGTGAATACGGATCATATAGTTTTTTCGCTGGTCATGGTTATTAAAACATAAATTTTGAAATTCAAAACCAAACAAAATGAGAAATGCTACAGATTTTGGGCGAGCAAATCGCATATAATATCTTGATTTTACTTTTTAAAACATAATAAATGAATCTATCTCTCGAACGCCTGAATAGGAGTTTTCCCGCTTGTTTGCAATGTTGCCAACATTAGGTATACAAATAATTGTGTGTATTCGTGCAGTGTAGCCACATACAAGATTATCAACACGATTGATTAATTTATATTAATCTTTCAATATTGCTGCTCAAATTTTTTTATATTGTCCTTCGTATTACTTTGAAGCATTTTTTATATTTATCATGATTCTGGTGTACTTATATAATGATTTGTATTTGAATGTTTTTCTTGACAAAGAAATCTAATCTGTGAACACTGCGACACTGTGTTATCAGCTGTTATTTTGTTGACTTTTTCGCTGCCAAAGTCAAGTTAAAGTTGAATAAATCAGGTTGGAATATATAAAATGGTTCGAGCTTGGTATATGGATGATAATTCTTCAGATCAACGTTTTGAACATCATAAGAATCCACCGGAATTCATAGACTTGGAGAATTTGTACAAGTGCACTGGAGTTGAATACTTCAAGGTAGGATTCATTTTTGTGGCCATTTACTCAAGAATACTTAATAATATTCGGAATTGCTCAGTGGGCGTGGCTTATAAATAAACCATATGTCACAATATTTTGAGGTGTTTTTTGAATTTCAACTTTTGTTCTGAAAGACAAATATATTAGGTATAGTTTACTTTTAAAATTGATTTTTTATGCTAAAAAGCCAATAAATATTGTGAAAAATAAAAATCATTGCTGAACATTTGGAACGTCACCATAGCTCCTCCCACTTGATATTGTATTTACAGTGTTACCAACGCTGTGTTTTATTAACAGATCAATCCGAAAACATACAAGACTGATGGAATTTTAGATGAAATCAAAAATAAACGTGGATACACTTATGAGGATGAATTAATTTGTTCCAAAGAATGTTTACAGAATTATGAAGAGAAATTAAAAATATTTTATACTGAACACTTGCACACCGATGAGGAAATTAGACTTGTACTGGATGGTTCCGGATATTTTGATGTTCGTGATGATAATGACAAATGGATAAGAATTGAAGTTGTAGCCGGTGATATGCTTGTACTTCCGAGCGGAATCTATCATAGATTCACTTTGGACACAAAGGTTTGTAAATAGTAATTTGACTTTGTGGTTATTCACAAGTATTTTCTTTTACAGAATTATTTAAAAGCGAAAAGATTTTTCATTGGTGAACCAGTATGGATGGCTCACAATCGACCCTCAGATAACATGGAATGTCGAAAGGAGTATTTAAAGAAACTGGAAGTTGGATTTTCCGAAGAATAACTTTTTTGTTGATTTATATGTACATCGACCATCAAAATAAATATTTTGCCGTATAATATAGAATTTTTCATGAATATCTGTAGTAATATTTCTGTGGAACATTTTTGGTACGCTGTGATCATAACCTACGAACAATAATGGGTTGAAACAAATTATTAGAAAAAGATAAACTGATATAGTGATACACTTTACTGAGTGTCAAAGTGTTGATTAGGTATCAGCATGCTATCATTGAGTGCTTTAAAAAAGTTATAATCATAATTGTTGAACATCTGTCACATTTCACATCTCTTATTGGCAACTGAAATTACCGTTGGCGGCAGCACTGTGTTTACAAAATGACGGATCAAAAGTGGCTTACGGCAAGTTTGTAGTTTGTTTACAATGTAAATACGTGAATACCTAAGAAATACTCGTATTTTATTAAATGATTTAATTCAATTCCAA
This sequence comes from Dromius quadrimaculatus, assembly GCA_963989225.1. Taxonomy (NCBI): domain Eukaryota; kingdom Metazoa; phylum Arthropoda; class Insecta; order Coleoptera; family Carabidae; genus Dromius; species Dromius quadrimaculatus. Next base: position 67,077,285 of record OZ022324.1, on the reverse strand, counting down.
TTGTACGGGAAAGTATTGACTTTCTTCTTTTATAATATTTAGTTTTTTCTTTCAAAATCATTTTATTTATATACTGTTTTTAGTTGTAACTGGAAAACTGCGTGAGGTTATAAAATTCATAGCTTCAAAGAAATTAATATTACGGGGAAGTATTTACGATATTTTTGTATTGTACATTCCAGCTTTTCTTGTACGAATTTTTCCAATCCACACAGCTCGTTCATCAACTGATTCGTAGTTGCCAACTTTATTTACTACAGACACTTTCCCCCTTTTTAGAAAAATGATGGAAACTCAAATCCATATTTCGATTGAATTTGGAATGACATCCATAAACACAATAATTTTTATCACCAATTCTTTGATTACATTCCATATTTTGAAGAATATAGTCTAGAAAAAGACTAACTTTGAGGTTATATAATGTAACAATAAAGTCGAAAGTCAAGTATTTTTCACTGAATTAACTTTTGAACAAATCCATTAAGAACACTGATCTTTAATATAACACTGGATTGGGTTTAGACCGTATTCTGGCATCTGAAAGCGGCCCCGGTTGAACGGCGGCCTTGACAGTAAAACTGAGGTTTTGTGTCACTATTCGGCGGCAAATTCAAAACACTTATAGAAGACACTCGATGAAATTCAAAGTATAATGCAAGTTAGATGATGAAATTATTCTCAATATACGTCAATATGCACACATTAATAATCAATAATAGTTAAAATTATTTAAAAATTGTTATATTAGTTAAAATATTCAAAAATATTCATTAATAGCTCAAAATATTTGTTAACGTTTTAGTATCAGTATTTTAGCTATTTTTTAAACATTTTAGCTCTGAATTATCAAATTCATTGAATAGTTTTACGATTTTTGTTATAAATCTAAACAATAAATAAATCGTATTGAGAATTGTGTGACTATTTCAACATTTTTTTTTGGTTTTGCAGTTAACGCTATAGTTTTTGTACAGTTCGTTGAAAATAGTCGGAACAACATCATTTTCCAGAGTCGTATATCTTTTCTATTTCTAAGTTTGGCAAACCCATTCGTTCGAGCCATTTTTAGAACGATTGTTCATCGGATGGAAATCTTGAAAATATTCACATCATAGCATAGCAATAAAAATAAGTAATGTTTACTTATTTCAGTCATAACGACAGTTACTTCAGATTCATTTGTTGTACTTACTTGTACAGTGTCAAATTTCTCGATGAATCGGATTTCTTTCCGCAAAACGTGCACTCGATCATCATGTTTGATAAATAAAATACCGGCAAACCAAACAGCTAAATTTTAAATATCGCGGCACAACGCGGTATTGATCTGACACAAAACTTCAGGTTTTTGCTGAGATGGCGACGCTCAATTGGGGCCGCATTCCAGCGGCCTAAATCCAATCCAGTGTTATATTAGAGATTTGTGATTAAGAACTATTGTAGTATAAAATTTCATATAAATAATCTCAAAAAAGTTACTTAATATTGCTAACAAAATCAGTAACATAACATGCGATTATATGGAAATTAAGATTGAATCCACTTTACAATATAGTTCCGCTTATAACCGCTTGGTGGCTACAAGTTGATTTTAGTTACCAATATAAATAGAGACGCCACTGCGCAAAAGCCTATGTAACAAAATGGCGCTGATGCTTGTAAGTTATACTTCTGTAAAAAGAGATGGCGCTGGTAGCATTTGTTAGTGCTACAGTCATGAAGTTTCGGTTTATTCGGTATATTTGAATTTTAATTTGAGTTTAAGAGTTTCACGAGCTGCAATCAGGGATGCAATAATACTCAAAAATATGCAGTCTTTGCTTTCTAAGTGCCAATTCACAATGTGCGTAAGCTGTAAACATAAGGAGTACGTAAAAACTTAAACGTCAGAAATTATGTATGTTAACAGTGGTCGTAACGTAAAATATTAAAATAAAGTGTATTTTTCATTTTACGTTGGTACAAATTAGGGTTATTGATGTATTGGGTTGGTTTCTCTGACTGTCATTTTCAAATATTTTGTTGATTTAGATTCTGTTTCGTGTTTAGTGTTTTTCTTTGGCCTTACTTTTATTAGTTTGGAGTTTAATTTGATTTGTTTTATTGTATGATGTCTGAAAAAGATCTTGCGATTGTTTCATTATTATTGAAACTGCGTTATAAAAGTCGCCAACGAGAGAAATATTAAGACGAGGAAGAAATTTTTGTATTTTTATTGTTAATAATTCTATGTCAATCATATATAAAGCACGTTTCGATCCAGGGTGTTGTCAACTGTTTGATGAAAATGTGTTTAAAGTTGACGCATGCGCTATTAGTTGTTTCGTACGTAAACATAACATAAAGTTGAATTTATCTCAACTTTACGTTTCTCATTACGTAGCTTTTATGTCAGTACATAAGCGTAAGAAGTACGTAATAGTATTGTGAACACAGGCATTGAAATACAGTCAACTTTACGTTTATGTTTACGATTACGTACTCCTTACGCTTGCGCACATTGTGAATTGACCATTATGTTTCAAAGAAACAGATTCTAATTATTTTAATTCAACTATTTTGTGCTGCCTACCCCTGTTATTCTTTTATTTGAACATTCAAATAGGTTAGCAAATACAGAATAATTCTTTGAGAGAATTTGATCAACATATACTTTGAAGCGGCGCTCATAATAATCAAAATTACGTTATTCCTTCCCGGAGACTAGTTTTGAGCTTCGTCATTTAATACTCATATGGGGAATGTGAATTATTGTGAGAGATGAGAAAATAGATCCACTAGTACTTGGAATGAAATTATTTTTTCATATGTTACTATTTCTAAAAGATTTCAATAATTTTTGGTCCGCTCTTCCTGCATAGAAATTTGACGGATGTTTCTCAGCAATTTAAAACAGCCGCAGAACATTGAACTTGACAAAATCAGCAATTTTCAAAATATGTGCGACTATTGTGAAGAGGCATTAAGTTCAAGGTCTGGACTGGGAAATATTGAGTATCTAATGAAAATTATATTCGCACATTCATATTTTAATATAAAGTGTTTCCTATTTGCTATTTAATTCAGTTTAACATAAATCGCCAAAATTTCAATATCATTGAATTGGTAATAGGGTATATTGATGAATTTATTTTATATTTTTAATTCACTGTTTACATCGTTATAACATAGTAAAAAATATAAATTATGTTTAAAAGTGCTGTAATCAAGTATAAAAAAATATTTAAAATTAAGAATAATTTTGAGCTGTTTAAACGCCGCCATTTTCGCGCGCTCTATGGATGACGTCAAATAACATGTCCAGTGACATTACAGTCCATTGTTTACTACAGGTGTTTTTGTTCTCAACTTATTTCAGCATTAAAAAAGGTCAAAAGTCAGTTTATAAGTATTGCATTGTGCCTGAAAGCAAATTACTATCAGAAATGTACCTGATAATGTATTTTTTCCAATCCAGATAGGTATTAAAATACGTGAGAAATGATGTAAGATTATTAGAAGAGATGAAGTGTCATGATAAACTTTACAGATCATGAATAACATTATATGTGATTAGTTTTAGCAATAAAACTACTTGTATGTATGCAGCTTCGTTCAACATTTGCTCGTTTTAAAATAAACAAAAATTATAGGTTATGTTCACTGCTCATCATATTTCGGATTGTATTTATTGAAACAGCGTACATAATGTGTTATTATTGAATAATTGCTTTGCAGTGTTCATTCTTTTCACTTCAGCGGATGTAAAATTTGGATTTGAAAGAAAATAAGACGACATCATGAATGGATCTATTCTTGACAGATTATCCGATTGTGCTTTTACAAAATCACTGTCTTAAATGATTCATGATCTCACTAGGATGCTAAAATTACACTCAAACAATAAATGAATTTACAACACACACGTTATTACTATGTTTTCTAATCAAAAGCCTGCAATGCCATACAAATATAAGCAGTGCGCACTTGTTGGCATAGTATTTGACGTCATATTTCGCTCTAGCCAATGGTGTTGCATTTTAGAACTTTGAATTTCTCTCGCTAAATTTGCACTTTTATTTTTCAATTTTAAGCAATTGAAAAGATATTAATTACCAAAATGATGGTTTAGTACAAATGTCCGGCCAATAAAAATTCAGAATTAAAATATTTGAACCAAATCTAAGTTTCATTCATATTCCCTATAGATTTATGATCAACAGTGAAATTTATACATTTTTTTTTGTTGTAAAAGGAATAAAAAAAAATACTTTTGTCTGGAGGTTATTCGAGGTAGCACAAGGTCTAATTACTCACACGGCTGATTGCTACTGGAACTAGCGCATGATTAAGTAATTGATTGAAAATAAGTAAAACCAATTGCAATTTACATTATTTTCATGAAATTTAAGTGACAGCTTGTTAATTACATTCAACACTATATTGAAATTTGTTTTTCAATCCTACACTATCATTTGCATTTTGAGGGTAAAACTTAAATTATTCACTCAAATCGTTAGGTTATCTATCATTCAAGCTGACAAATAGGTATGAAAGATTGTAATTTGATACAAGGGTAAAAATTAAGGCGGTACAATCATTTTCATTAATAATCATGAGTTCAAGAACGGTTGAAATAAGTTCAGTCGCAATTCATTGCACTGAATGAACAACATGCATTTATGCTAATTCATCAAAATAATAATAAATACGCTAATTTACATTGAAAGGTCGGTAATCTTTTTTGTTCATAGACTATATAGTACCATACAATGTAAATATTTGTAGTTGCATTTTAGTCACAGTCAATTTACTATCTCTAAAAAGTATGGAAAGTACGGAAAATATTTTATCGATTGCTGAGTTTTATGAAGGCAAGAATGTTTTTATTACTGGTGCAACAGGATTTGTAGGCAAAGTTTTAGTAGACAAATTGCTACGAAGTTGTCCTGGTATAGGAAATATTTATGTATTAGTACGACCAAAGAAAGGAATAAACTCGAAAGAAAGGATTAAACGTTTATTGGAAGATGCGGTAAGCTATGAAAATTATATTACTTCAAATTAAACAAAATAAATATCAAACACGTCTTTAACCCGATACGGGTCATAGTATTTTATACTTCAGTATATGAAACACCAGTAAACACCGAATTAAAACTGGTGGTTAGAATAGCAAAGGCTGGAAGCTTTTGTATTTTTTAAATATCCCTTAAAATAAGGGAGTAATGGGACACAACTTAGTATACTTAACACCCTGTATAACTATGAAATACGAACGTAATGGAAGATTCAGCATTTTTTTTAAAATAAAATGCATTTATTTGACTTCACAGCAAGTCAGCAAACTCATTATTGTTGAACTGAACGGAAATTAATGAAATATGCATATTTTTTCCATATTTTACATTCATAAAAGGTCAATTCCTCATTTATATACTACAAAGCAAAGTGAAACGTTTTAGTCTTATTTTAGTAAATGTAATAGAAAACTCGAACAGTTATGGAAATACCAAATCCTAGTCAAAATGTTACGGTGTCTGAGTTTTATACAGGAAAAATTGTCCTTATTACTGGTGCTACTGGATTTGTAGGCAAAGTTTTGATGGAAAAATTATTACGAAGTTGTCCTGACGTAGAAAGGATTTACGCATTAATTCGACCCAAAAAAGGGAAAAGTATAGAAGAAAGACTAGAATTCATACTGAAAGATATGGTGAGTCAAACAAGAAACAAATATATTGTTTTATTCAAAAAAATTTTCTCCAACAATTATTTGAAATTACATGAAACTATCAATTGATTATTCCTTGAAAGTTTTAAATTGAGTCTTGTTGAGATTCTAAGGACTGTCAATAGATTTCACTGTAATCGTGAAGCAAATACTGTTTGTCATTTAATTCATAAATTAAACATAACTTGCGGAACTGAGTATAACTTTTTAACCTTTACGTCATCAATATTTATATGGAACCGACTGATTTTTTACTTGTCACTTGACAAATAGATTATTGTATTCTAACCGTAGAATCAACTTGATAAATTAATGACTGCATAGTGAATATATACGTTTTATTATAACATAATTTTCATGAATTTTCACGAGTGCGAATGAACTTATTTGAATTCAAATTTAAAAATTGTGCGGCACACAGCTGCTTTTTCAACGATTTTCAATTGACTGACAATCAAGTCATGGCCATTTTCATGATCTACAAAGCCAAGGCTTCCATTTACTTGAATTTGAGCAATTTGGGTAATTTGGCCTCCTTACAGACGAATCTGACGACCTGTGTAACATGACAGACGATATTTTGCTCACATTAACAAGAATAAATACTATTAAGGAATATATTATTCTTATTTCGAGCGATGACGTTAATATATTGCAGACTTCATCATTTCCAATCATAAATAGTCTTTGGACACAATCGTTTCAACTTGACTGAACATATTTCCGAGTAGTTGTCACCCGCGGCTCTAAATCAATAGATAAATATATAATAAATCACGGTAGCTCTCGGAATGACCCTGCACACCGTCTGCGATATTTTCTGTTGTAGTTATCCTAGGGTTACTTAATCCAATTGCTCCAGAATGATTTAAATCACTCCATACTGTCTCAGAAGATCATAAAATACTTCAGAACGCTACAGAACGTAACACTGTTCCATAACGTACCATAGAACAATTCGCAATACTTTTAAATGATGCACAGTGTTTCAAAATAGCTTAGAATGATCTAAAACGCTGTTATATATTTTAGAACACTCGAAAGTGTTAAATAATATTTCAGAACGCTTTATAGAATGTCATACAATATTCCAGGACGTTCCACAACACTCTAAGACCTTCCAGAACGTTATACAGTGTTTTTATATTGTTTAACAACACTCCAAACTGTTTTTGAACGTCATAAATTATTGCAGAGCACTTTAGAGCTTCATAAAATATTCCAAAACATTTTAAAAAACTTCGGACTGTGATAAAATGTTTAAAAGTGCTTTACCATATTCTAAAATACTCTAAAATGTTTTAGAACGCTTCAGAATGTCATACAATATTCCAGAACGTTCCGCAACACTCTAAGACATTCTAGAACTGTATACAATGTTCTTATATGATTTGGAATGTTCTAAAATAATCCAGCATTCTTAATAACACTCCAGACTGTTTTAGAACGTTATAAAATATTGCAAAGTATTCTAGAACGTCCTAGAACGCTTGAGAGCTTCATACAATGTTCCAATGTTATTCTAAAACACTTCAGAATGCTTTAAAACATCGTACAATGTTCCAGAATGTACCAAAGCACTATCGAATATTTCAGAATACTTTTGAATGATGTACGGTGTTCCAAAAGAATTTAGAATGTTCTAAAAAGCTGTTGAATATTTTAGAACACTTGAAAATATTATAAAATACTTATCTCAGAACGCTTTAGGATGTCATACAATATTTCAGGACGTTGCACAACACTCTAAAATATTTTAGAATGTTATCCAGTGTTTTTATAAGGCTTAGACCATTCTTAAATGTGCTGGCATGTTTAACAACGCTCCAGACTGTTGTAGAATACTTAAAAACGTCCTAGAACGCTTTAGAAATTCAAGCAATATTCCAAAACACTATAAAACATTATAGAAAACTTCGGAATGTCATACAATGTTTAAAAGTGCATGATAATATTCTAAAACACTGTAGAATGTCTTGGAACACTCTGAAATGATATAAAATGTTTCAGAACGGCTCAAAATGTCATACAATATTCTAGGACGTTCCACAATATTCTAGAACTACATACAATGTTCTTATGAAGTTTCGAATGTTCTAAAATGTTTTAGCATGTTTTACAATACTCCAGACTGTTAAGAACGTTATAAAATATTGCAGAACACTTTAGAACGTCCTAGAACGCTTAAGAACCTCATACAATATTCCAAAACACTCTAAATCATTCTAGAAAACTTTGGGATGTCTCAAAACACTCTGAAATTTTATTCTAGAAACTTCAAAATACTACAAGACGTCGTATAATGTACCAATGCACTATAAAATGTCACAGAATATTCTTAAATGATGTACAATGTTTAAAAATACTTCAGATTGTTCTAATACGCTGTAAAATATTTCAGAACACTTAATAATTTTATAAAATATTTCCAAACGCTTCAAAATATCGTACAATATTCTAGAACGTTCCACAAGACTCTAAGACATTCCAAAACGTTATACAGTGTTTTTATACAGTTTTGAAACACTCCAAACTATTTCAGAACGTTAGAAAATATTGCAGAACACTCTAGAACGCCCTAGAAATCTTTAGATCTTCATTCAATATCCCAAAATATTCTAGGAAACTTCGGAATATGATACAATGTTCAAAAGTGCTAAACAGTATCCTAAAATATTGTAAATTGTCTTAAAACACATTGAAAATGTTATAAAATATTTCAGAACGATTTAAAATGTTATACAATATTTCAGGACGTTCCACAACTTTCTAAGACATTATAGAACTATATACAATGTTCTTATATTGTTTCGAATGTTCTAAAATGCTCCAGCATGTTTGACAATACTTCAGATTGTCTTAGAACGTTATAAAATATTGCAGAACACTTTAGAACGTCTTAGAACGCTTAAGAACTTCATACAATATTCCGAAACATTCTAGAAAACTTCGGGATGACTTAGAATACTCTGAAATGTTATTGTACAAACTTAAAAATGCTACAGAACGTCGTACAATGTACCAATGCACTATAAAACATACCAGAATATTTTTAAATGATTTACAATGTTTAAAAATACTTTCAATTCTTCCAATACGCTGCAAAATATTGTAGAACACTTGATAATGTTATAAAATATTTAAGAACGCTTAAAAATGTCGTACAATATTCTAGAACGTTCCACAACATTTCAAGACATTCCAGAACGTTTAAAAACAATCCAAACTATTTTAGAACGTCACAAAAAAATTGCAGAATACTCTGGGTCGCCCTAGAAATCTTTAGAGTTTCATACAGTATCCCAAAATATTCTAGAAAACTTCGGAATGTGATACAATGCTTGAAAGTGCCTTACAATATTCTAAAACACTTTGAAATGTTATAAAATGTTTCAGAACACTCCAGAATGTCATACAGTATTCCAGGATGTTCAACAATACTCTAAGACATTCTAGAACTGTATACAATGTTCTTATATGGTTTAGAATGTTCTAAAATGATTCAGCATGTTTGACAACACTTCAAACTGTTTTAGAACGTTAAAAAATATTGCAGAACACTTTAAAACGTCCTAGAACGCTTTACAACTTTATAGAATACTTTTAAATGTCTTACAACACACTGAAATGTTATAAAATGTTTCAGAATGCTTCCGAATGTCATACAATATTCTAGGACGATCCACAACACTCTAAGACATTCTAGAACTGTATACAGTGTTCTTCAGCATGTTTAATAATACTGCAGACTGTTTTAGAACGTTACTAAATATTACAGGACACTTTAGAACGTCCTTGAAGCTTTACAATATTCCAAAATACTCTAAAACATTTTAGAAAATTTCGGAATGTCTTAATACATTCTGAAATGTTATAAAATGTTTCAGAACGCTTCTGAATGTCATACAGTATTCCAGGACGTTCCACAACACTCTAAGAAGGCATTCTAGAACTGTACAAAATGCTCTTATATGGTTTAGAATAATCTAGAATGCTCCAGCATGTTTGACAACACTTCATACTGTTTTAGAACGTTAAAAAATATTGCAGAACGCTTTAAAACGTCCTAGAACGCTTTACAACTTTATAGAATACTTTGAAATGTCTTACAATACACTGAAATGTTATAAAATGTTTCAGAATGCTTCCGAATGTCATACAATATTCTAGGACGTTCCACAACACTCTAAGACATTCTAGAACTGTATACAGTGTTCTTCAGCATGTTTAATAATACTGCAGACTGTTTTAGAACGTTACTAAATACTACAGGACACTTTAGAACATCCTAGAAGCTTTACAACTTCATACAATATTCCAAAATACTCTAAAACATTTTAGAAAATTTCGGAATGTCTTAATACACTCTGAAATGTTATAAAATGTTTCAGACCGCTTCTGAATGTCATACAGTATTCCAGGACGTTCCACAACACTCTAAGGCATTCTAGAACTGTACAGAATGCTCTTATATGCCTTAAAATGTTCTAGAATGTTCCAGCATGTTTGTTAACACTCCACAACTGTTTTAGAACGTTATAAAATATTGCAGAATGCTTTACAATTTCATAAAATATCCCAAAACATTTTAGAAGACTTCGGAATGTCTTAAAACACTCTTGAATGCTATAAAATGTTTCAGAACGCTCTAGTCATCATCAGGTAATACTGTATTACCTGATGATGACTTTGTAAGTCAAAACGTACTTCATATAAATAAATATTGTAAGACTTAACCAAGTGTTTAATTTTACAATTTGGTATTTAAGATTTTGCACCAATCTCGTCAACATATCCTTAATTTGTCGATCGAAAAATTGTTTCAAGCCTCGTTTTCATAAATTATGAAGTTTGAGTATAGAATAATTTCTGTTGGATCTCCGAACAATTTTAGGAGATGAAGATAATAACGATTTATTAGTGAAATAAAGAATTGTCAGTAGCACCATGAGAATGTACCAAATTGCGCTGCGCAAGCCTGTGGTACATAGCTTGAGCCCGAGACAACTGAGAAGGGTGAGCTAAACTGATGATGAATTAATTTTGCTCATTCTTTTCAGCTATTTGATACTTTAAAACAAACCAACCCATCACAAATTTCCAAAATAATTCCTATCTGCGGAGACTGCTCCGAACTAAAACTGGGTCTTAGTGATGAAGATTACCAAAAAATAACTTCCACTGTCTCCGTCATCTTCCATGTAGCAGCATCTGTGCGATTTGATGACGCTCTAAAATTTGCTATTTTACTCAACACACGAGGAACTCGAGAAATTGCGGAACTGGCCCTTAAAACTACTGGAATATCTGCTTTCATCCACGTATCGACCACATACTGCAATTGTGTTGTAGGAAAAAATATAAAAGAAATTGTATACCCTGCTCCAGATGATTGGAGGAAAGCTATCAAGCTAGCAGAAGAGTTTGACAGTGAACAATTAGCGGCTTTAACAGACAAGTATTTGGGATCTTATCCAAATACCTACACATTCACCAAAGCGCTAGGGGAACATGTTGTAAGAGATTTATGCGAAGGGAAAATACCTACCGCAATTGTTCGACCTAGTATTGTAATTAGTACTTTGAAAGATCCTGTTAAAGGCTGGGTTGATAATTTTAATGGACCGGTGGGACTTTTAGTTGCCTGTGGAAAAGGTAGAAGTTTGAAGAGGAAGAATTTTTGTGGTTATTTTATGACATTTTATTTTAGGTCTACTGAGGTGCAGTTATCAAAATCCAGATATTAATGCTGATTACATACCCGTGGATGTTACAGTCAAAATAATCATCGTAACAAGCTGGGAAATTGCAATGAGAAAGTATATTTACATTTTTTTTTCAATTGCGAATGTCGAAATTGAATGGAAAATTGAGAAATGTATTATTTTACAGGCAAATTGATCATGTAGAAGTGATACATAGCAGTAATGGTTACAACAAATGGATGACACTAGGAGAGGTGATACGTTTGGGCAGAGACATGTCAGATGAAATCCCTTTGAACGAGTCTATCTGGGTGCCTAAGGGATTCGTTACACGCTGCATTTATTACGCGTATCTGTGTACTATTTTCTTTCATCTTCTTCCCGCATTTTTCTTGGATCTGGGTTTGAAGCTGGCTGGAAAAAAACCAATGCTCAAACGACTACAAACTAAAATATATAACGCTGCCCTGCAATTGAGGTACTGAAAATCATATTCAAGAATAATGCGTGTAACATCTGAAATGAAATATGTATTCTTAATCATTTCCTCTCACAGGTACTTTACGTGGCAAGAGTGGCAATTTGAAAATGACAAGATGATGTCATTAGAAGAAAAAATACTGGAAAAAGATAGAGAAATATGGGGGTAAGTTAAAGTTTCTAGTTTACAGCAAATTACCTCAGAAAACTTGTTTAAAAAGTATGATTCCATTCCAAACCTAAAGAAACAGAGGGCTGTCTTTTTCCTTCCGTTTCTTTATTCTGCTTCTACTTCTTGTAGCCATTTAGACCTGAGTCTGCCTTTTCTTCTCTTTCCGCCTGGTTCCTATTGTAAAATTGCCCTTACAGTGTCCTCTTCTCTTATTCTCCAAATGTGTTGTAATCATTTCATCCTCTGTTGTTTTATTTTCCTTACTATATCTTCTCCTTTCAGTTCTTGTTCTATTTCATGGTTCATCAGTATTCTATATTCGTTTTTTGTCGTTTTTACTAGTCCTGAAATAGTTCTCACTGTTTTTCTTTCTACTATTCACAAATCTTCTTCATCTTTTTTGTCATTGTCATTGTTTTTGCAGCGTGCGTTACTATCGGTCTGATTATTGTTTTATATACTTCTATTTTTGTTTTTTTTGTTAGATTTTCATCCTTTAGTAATTTTCTCTTGAATATCGGTTTTCCTGTCTTCTTTATTGGATAGCATAATGCCTAAGTATTTTAATTTATTCACCTCCTCAAACTGTAGGCTACATATTTCCATTTTCTGATTGCTTTTCTATCCTCATTGATTTTTAAGCCCATTTTGTTTCCCTCTGTTACTATTTCTTCAACCATTCCTTCCAATATTTTTCTATTTTTTGTTGTCCATACTATATCGTCTGCGTATGTTATTATTTGTCCGCCTTTAGTTCTGAGTGTTTCTGTGTTTAAATTCCTCATCACATATTCTAACGCTATGTTGAACAGAATTGCCAATAATAATCTCCTTGTCTTACTACTTTGTTTATTTCGAATTCCTGGGTTTCTCCATTTTGTGTTGTTTTGTGGTTGTTTTTCCACTTAATGTTATAAGGATCAATCTTCTCATTTTAGCTGTTATTTCAAATTCTTCTAGGGCTGTCATTAGTTTTTCTTTTTTGATCGAATCAAACGCTTGTTCAAAATCAATAAATAATAAATCTATGTTCATTTCATATTCATGTGATTTTTCTATTACCTGTTTAACTGTATGTAATGCGTCTGTTGTTGATCTGCCTTGCGTGAATCCCTACTGGTGCTGCCCTATTATGTTTTCTGTTTCTTTCTGGACTCTTTTTTGTATTAATGTTGACATTATTTTATATGTCGTTGATTTTTTTGGGGATTGGGACTATTTGTCGTCTTTCCCATTTCTTAGGCATTTTTCCTGTTCTCCATACCTTTATTATAAGTTTGTGTTTGTGTATTTCATCTCCCCCATATTTTATTAGTTCTGTGTTTATTCCATTTTTGCCTGGAGTCTTCCCCTTTCGCCTGCTTCTTTTTATATCTTTGACCTTTTCTCTTGTTGGTTCTTCTAATACTACTTCGTCCGCAATTTCATCTTGTGTTGTGATATCCACGTTTTGTTAGCAGGTTTTTGAAGTATTCTACCCAGGTTTTCTTATATCGCTCATTGTTTTCTCGTTCGTTGGTACTGACAAAATTGCATTTATGAAAGCATCCACTACTTTTTCTGGCGACTGAAAGCTTTGACCACGCAATTCGTTTCAGATTTTTGGGAAAATGAAAATTATTAGGACTGTAAGGAGGCGTTTTATTGCTCTAAAAATTCAATAACCTTGCAAGTTGTGTGCAAGCTTGCATTGTCTTGGTGGAGGATGATTCGTCGTTCAGGAGTAGTTTTCCGAAGCTCAGCAATAGGGAATATGGATGAAATTTAAATTTGGTTCAAATATTTTTATTCCGAATATATATTGGCTGGAAATTTGTACTAAACCATCATTTGTTAATTAATATTTTTTCAATTATTTAAAATTAAAAAATAAGAGTGCAAATTAAGCGAGAGAAATTCAAAGTTCTAAAACGCAACACCATTGGTTGAAGCGAAACGTGACGTCAAATACTATGCCGACAAGTGCGCACTGCTTACATTTGTATGGCATTGCAGGATTTTGATTAGAAAACATAGTAATAACGTGTGTGTTGTAAATTCATTTATTGTTTAAGTATAGTTTTAGCATCGTAGTGAACTTATGAATCATTTAAGACAGTGGTTTTGTAAAAGCACAATCGGATAATTTGTCAAGAATAGATCCATTCATGATGTCGTCTTATTTGCTTTCAAATCCAAATTTTACTTCCACTGAAGAAAAAAGAGTAAACACTGCAAAGTAATTATTCAATAATAACACATTATGTACGCTATTTTAATAAATACATTCCGAAATATGATGAGCAATAAGCATAACCTATAATTTTTGTTTATTTTAAAACGAGCAAATGTTAAACAAAGCCGCATACATACACTGTATATTATTGCTAAGACCTATCACATATAATGTCATTCATGATCTGTCAAATTTATTATGATACTTCATCTCTTTTGATAACCTTACATCATTTCTTATGTATTTTAAAACCTGTCTGGATTGGAAAAAAGACTTTATCAGGTACATTTCTGATAGTATTTTGCATTCAGGCACAATGCAATACTTATAAACTGAATTTTGACCTTTTTTAATGCTGAAATAAGTTGAGAACGGAAACACCTGTAGTAAACAATGGACTGTAATGTTACTGGACATGGTAATTGACGTCATCAATAGAGTGCACGAAAATTGCGGCGTTTAAACAGCTCAAAATTATTCTAAATTTTAAAAATTTTTATAGACCTGATTACAGCACTTTTAAACATAATTTATATTTGTGAACAGTGAATTAAAAATATAAAATAAAGTCATCAGTATACTCTATTGATTCCAGCAAACAAACGATGGTATACCAAACGGCAGTAGCAGTTCTTTGGTCTTGCAGAGAAATTTTTGCTAAATGATTTGCTTTTGAGATAAATGTCTTTTATCGGATTTTCTTCATTCTGGAACATCTTGGAAGACGACTGGCGTTTATTTTCACGTTCATATGATTGATCATCTTTGGTGATGCTGTACATGTTTTTAAAGTTGCCTGCATTCTTTCTATTATTCGGTAACAGATGAGGTATCCAACAGAAAACTAATTCTTCATGCAAAATTTTTAGAATTGAGATCTTTGAAATCCTCATTGATGTCTCAATCTCACGATATGTGATATATCGATCTTCGTTGATCAGCTTGCGCACGACATTGACGTTTTCATGAATGACTGCCATTTTTGGGGGATCTTATTCGTCCATGTTTGAATTCTCCAACGAGAAACTGTCGACTGATGTGGGACTCCATTACCGAAAACAGAAATCAACTCGGTGAGGCATTCTTGTTAAAAAAAGTTATTGCGCGAAAATGTTTTCGAGTTAGCCCAGTTAAGTATTACTCCAGACAAAATAGACATTCCAGTATGCATTATTTCCCAACAAGCTGGATTTTTGTGTAGGTCTTGAATACGTCATTATAAATGCTATACATATTTTATCAATATTATTTGAATTATAGCAGTAAGAGTATTACATTATTCATTATCATCTTCGCTCTCTTCTTCCTCCTGTTGCTCAATTTGTGTTTACTGTTCTAAGGAGAGAGATATATCAGTTATATCCTCATCGACTTCGAAAGAATCTTCATCTGTTGCATTCGATTCAGCATTAGTACAAGAGTAGCCTTGACAATTGACACAGACTGGTGAACAAAACAATGCAACTTTTCTGCTCCACACAATTGTTCGTCCAGTCTTTTCTGCAATTACAAACAATATTATCCAGCAGTTTCTCTCGAGCAGGTGGAAGTAAAGTCTCGATTGGTTCTAAACTATCATTCATCAATTAACAGTCCCAGTCTTCAGGATTCAGCTCATTGTCCAACCACACTTGCACTTGGTAGAACATACGAAACAAGTGTTGATAAGCACAGACAGATGTTGGAGGAATACAAGATAACTGCACTCCTTTATTTCACCTTCAGTCAAAGATTCACTGCAAATTAAGCAAACTTTTACTACGAAAAATCGTTTGAAACTGACTGGACTATTGATGTTACTTACGGCCAACTGACTAATGGAATTAGGGATGGCCGTTGTCTCAATCAATCGTATAGTATTTCAATGCATGAATCATAAAAACCAATATTTCAATATTGCTTTTCCAAATGATACATACTAGCTATATATGAGTACATTCGTATTTTCTAGGTTTGTAATCGCGATAACTCGAGAACGGTGCTTCGTAGGGGAAAAAGTAATGACACCTTTTCATGGATCAATAGGGACTTTTAACATAGCATTTGTAATGAAGTTTTCAAGAAATTCACAGAAAAATTGCACTTTTTTTCCTCTATTTTGTGTGGGTTATATGTAGGTTAATCTTTTTGTTTGTCGTTCGATTGGTAACGCCTCCTGTAAGCCTGTATGCAAAACTAAAATGACAGTCCTCGTATGGATGAGTTTGCTTACTAACTCATATTTTTGAGACAGATTCGACTTTAGAATGGAAGACGCAAGTTTGTTCATGAAAAACTGTATGAGGGGTGCTAGGAAGTATTTATTGAAAGAATCTGATGATACTCTTCCTCAAGCAAGAATTCATTACAAAAGGTATGTATTTAGCATAAAGTACCGACCAAATAAATTAATTATTCTATTTTCAGGATGTATTGGCTAGATAAAATAACGATGTTCTTTTTATATGGATCTTTATATTGGCTGATTGTGCATTTCAACTTGTTGGATAAATTTACAAATTATATTAGCACAAGTTTTGATTACTATTTTGACAATAATATTGCATAAAATTTGTATCGATAATTTCCTTCTTTTATTTTGTATAAGATAATAAATTTGAATGAATTGGAGGAAAATTTTCACAAATATTTTTTTCTCAAGAAACGTGAACAAATTTTGGGTGGGATTTCTTACATCACTCATCGATATTCTTGATAATTAAGGCAATAAATTGCATACTGCTGGTGCGTATATTGCAAATAAGTGACAGCATAAATCATATTACCACACTCAATAAACTGTATCCATGTTGTATTCGAGATAACACATTAAACTAATCGGTGATTTATCCTGGAAACAGATGTCATTGCAACAATAATTAGAAACGATGACATGGAACAGGTCATTGTCCAAATAATTCAAATTTTTCAGAAGTTTCATATATTTATTTGAGTTTATTTTTAAATTTTTACTTACTTGTTTTTTATTTATTACTTTGTAGAAATTTGGGGTATGATATTTTAAAATTTAAATTATTAATAAAAACTTCGTGAATATACAAGCCTGGAATAACACAAGTGCAACTCCACCTTTACTTAGCAATCAATCACAGTTTGAACAAGTCTTTGAAAGACTTCGGAAGCTTCTACCGCAGTACATTAATCGTATTCACACATAAGATTTTGCATTTGGACAATTATGAGTTTTATATTATTTATTCAAAGTGTTAATGACAATTTATACATGCAGTGATTATAAAGTGGATTGTTGCACATCTAGATAGAACAGCATCCTCAAAATAGGTGAGTTTTTAACAATATATTCACATATTTGATTGATTATGATATATCTGAATGATTTCCCACTATTATTTCTTGGAGAAGATTACTGCTGCAGTCATTTTCTCCTGCTGGTGTTAAATTAAACTGTATTAATATTATTAAGTAAACTGTAAGTGAAGCAGACATCTGAAAATAGATTTTGAATATAAGAACAAATTAATTAATGAAAGAATTGTGTTTATCATACGACAGGGATGTACTTAGAATATTTGGAAACAGGAGTGAAATCAGATAGGGTATAAAACCTTTTAATAGACTATAAAAAAAATTAAATCATCAAAAAACGCTTGCCTCTCTGGTATCACTCGACTAAACAAGCTTATGTTGCAATTTTGTACAAATTTATGGCAGTTCTGTGCTTATAAGTCTTATAGATTTTTTTAGTCTAGAAATTATGAACTGATGTGGAGTGTAGGGCTGTCGATGAAATCCGGATATCCGAATATCCGGATTTTCATTTTTGAAATATCCGTTTTTTTCCTATCCGGATAAACCGGGTATCCGGATATTCGGATTTTTCCATGCGGATAAACCAGCTATCCAAATATCCGGATTTTTATTCACATAAACGGACTATCTGAATATCTGGATAAAGCAGATATTCGAATATACCGATATAATTATTTGTATATCCTCTTTTTCCAGCATACGCCGCGATGGCTTCCTTCTTGTCTTCCGTTGTATGTATCTGCGCAATTAGATATTCTCGCAACATCTACACCATCTGAACGATTACTTTCGTCAGCTGGTAGTATAGTTTCCGCAAAAAGAAGTTGTCTACTCACCGAAAACGTTGATAAATTAGTAATTTTATACCAAAATTCAAAATAATAACATAAAGGTACTGTATCACTGCTTGAGTACCTACATATTTCAAAATTATTTGGGTCTTCTGATTTTGTGACGTAACGTGAGAAATATTCTCATTGACAAATATAAATAAAATTATTCTAGCGGAATTAGATGAAATTTTGTGCAGAATACGTCATGAAAAGCCATATTGTTTGACTCATGTAATTTGCAAAACATACTGGTTAATCCGGATTTTCGTTTTATCCGGTTATCCGGATGCACGCCCATCCGGATTTATCCGGATATCCGATTATCCGTTGTTCTAAGTCGGATACCGGTTTTTCCGGATATCGGATATACATTTGCACGGATGTCCGGATTGGAATTTCCACGGATATTGACAGCCCTAGTGGAGTGTGATACATATGTGAGTCACTATATAGAAAATGTTTAGCCATGATGCCTAAAATATTTCGCACGAATCTAACACAATATTTTGTTCAATACTACTCTTGAAACAAGTTGTTTTCATTTTCTACATTAGAATAAAATTCAAATGCTATTTCACACCCACTATCTGATGATAAAGATACAACAGACTCGCAAGTCCTGCACTTCGATGCCAGAAAATAAGCTATGGCACTCAACAAAGGAGGTTGCACAATTTTCTGCCAATTAATTCACTTTTTCATTTTTCTTCCAATTCAAAAAGTTCTTTCTATAATATGATTGAGACTAGAATCAGTGAAGTCACAGAGATATAATGCATTTCTGATAAATTTTGGAATACAAAAGTTTAGGCGCCTTTTTGACATGCTAGTCTCGTATTTATCCACCCTTGCCTGTTTAAGGCTTTGTTACTCAAATATTTGATTTTGAATAGACCTAGAGCATAACAGAAAATCAGATTGAAAGATTTACTTACATTATATATAAGCTCATAATCCAAAATGAAGAAGCCTTCTGCATTAAAGTGCATATCTTGTTGCAAGATTTGTAGAGAAAAATAATTCATCTGAAACAAAAATATTGGAATTGTATGGAACTCTATATAGTTTTATACATGCAGATTATGAAACTCTGAAAAAGATTTACAGAAAAAAATACGCTATTATATGCACTTTGGCTGGCCGGCTGGCTGACTGGCTGGTTGGCGTGACGCTGAGATCTCAGCAACTACAGCATTTATAGACTTTAAACACTAAATGAAAGATGCTGATTTGTAGGTTTGCACAAACTGCTAGATTTTCTCATTCATACACCCAGTTTTGGGTCAAAATTGAAACAAAAATTGAAAAGGTAATTACTGCTGAACCATGCATAGTTGAATTTTATACCCGAAATTACGAACCGATATGGGTTAGTATCCATTTTAGGATAGAAACTATTTATTTCAATATCTCGCGAGTTACACAAAATATTGACATGCGGTTTCCGATGTTATTAGTATCAGAATTAGTTCGACTTTTGTTTTTACGATCAATTTAGGCCAGTACATGACCACCCATCACTTATTTTCTTGAATCTGTAGCTTTGGAAGTAATTTTCAGGGATTTTTTTATATAGCTTTGATGAAGATCAAATTATTATCTTACACATGGCCTCCCGTCAGTCAATAACTAAACAATAAAGATTAAAAGGTATTTTCGAATTTGTATCTATCAAATGGTCAACTGGTACTAAATGAAAGCTGCTGATTCGTAGGTTTGCCTAAACAGCTTGATTTCAAGCTCAGTGATTGTGGGAGATGGTAATTTGCGAAATCTCTGAAGTAGCAAGCATTCATGAGCTGTCAAAAATGCGCTTTCATCATTAAGATGATTCTTCAATTTTTTATTTATCGCATTTAGAGCTTGTCAGCTTTCTCGTGGTGGTAGTGTTTTGCTTCTTATTCGTAGCAATATTTCATCAGTCTATGCGGATTTGAACGATTTATTGCCTATTATTCCTCTAATTATGAACTATAATTCTCTACATGTCTTTCTACTTTACATCTCACCTGCTCTAAGTATCAGTTCATACAAATCCCTGCATGATTTCTTTGAATGTTTCACATTTCTACATGATAGTAAATTTATTATCCTAGGTGATTTTAATATCCATGAGCTAGTTTCAAAGCAAGATAATTCAAGATCAATTTTTTGAGATCCCTTGATGCCACATAATTTATTTCAATTCTTAATTCTTAGTGTTGCCACAAGACAGGAAAAGACAATACTTGAGTTGAGTCTTGTCTTGGTCTTAAGCAAGTCTTGCAGAACATAGTCTTGTCTTGGTCTTGACAGCGAGTCTTGTCTTGGTCGAGTCAGCGGAGCTCCAGTAATAGAGTCAGTTTGATACCCTTTGGGTACGGAGTCCTACAAAAGGGCTCTTCACGAGACATATCTCAGATGTCCATGTCTGGATATTATGATGAAAAAGTTATCAATCATTGGGTTTTCTCAACAAATTACCCAACATCACAAATCATAGTTTCGAATATTGAATCAACTTTTATAAGAATTGCAAGTATATCATAACTTGGATCTCAAATATTTCATATTGATACAGTTATTGTTCCGCCATCAATAAGAGCAAAATATTTCATGTATACTCAACTGAATCTGAAGAAATGTTACTGAAATGAAGAATAAAGAAATAAATAGCAGCCACTTCACTTCCAAGTACATTTTTTGGAAAGGGTTTAGAGAAAAGCCAATCTCGACCAACACCCCTGACCAAGCCGTAGGAGATCTGAAGAAACGGAGGGATGTAATTTCAAACAAATTCATAAAGAAGCAAACGTTTAAAGTATGTAGACAAACATTTGCTATCCCATGGTCAAGTTCACATAGTTCTTATACCCTTTTTGCGATGAACAATGAGAACAAATGTATTGTCTTAACTTTCACAACATACAAAAATGTGTAAAACCTAAATTTATATATACCTATAAAGAAACATCTATTTATAAATAAGAAAAGTTCAATTATAGATCTACTAGTTTGGTGGATGTCTACATTCTTTTATTTGTTGTGATTAAAGTTTAACTTTGTATTTCGAGATTATATTCAATGTAGACAGTACAAAAATTGGTGTGATTTTAGTGTTTAAAGACATGAGACTGAATACTGCTATATGATCTCGTTTTAGGGGCTGTAGTTGAAGTTTTTCCGGGACCCTTCTCAAGTAGGTGATTTGAGACTCACCAAGATACTAGTAAATTTCAAGAAAACACGAAAAATATTTTAAAAGTAGATGTTAATGTGTATTGTCTTCAGCATATGTCAAGAGCATCATATCTAAGTTCAATTGTATTTGGTCAGTTGCAAAATCAACAAGGCTCAATGTCTAATTACACAAATAATGATATATGAAAAAAAATCTAGACTTATATCTTAGATAAACGTCTAACACAATTTTCCACAGCTACGATGCAATCAAATGTAGCTGAACGTATCCAATATATTTCACTCACATTAATAAAAAAGGATAAAGTACTGCTAACAATTTCCAAATTCCAATGGAAATTGAGGATTGCAAACAGTACACTAAATCATCATCATTTTGCAATAAATCAATACTGGTAGTCGAATCAAATTGAGTCAGTTTATTTCTATTTATTTTTTTTCTCAGTATATTTTTAGTACCTAGTTACTTGCCTTGTTTTATTTTTGTATCATTGATTTTTGAAGAAAGGTCAAAGGATCGAAACGTCAAAGTTCTAAATAGAATATACAGAATTTAAAATCGAAAGTTGTATTTTTTTTTCTATTTTCAATTTAAAGTATACAAGAACATATGACAAAGAGCTGACTTTAAATCCACATGTTAATACAATCTGTCATTCTGCTAACCGAATGCTAGGTTTCAGTATATAAGAAACTTTCGCTCGTTCTGTAATATACTGCCAATATTATGGCTTAACTAATCATCTGTTCGTTCTAAGCTTGAGTATTGTTCGTTGATCTGGAATCCGTCAACACAAGTCCTTATTGATCTTATTGAAGTTATTCAAAGAAAGTTCTTCAATATCTGTATTTCAAAACTCAGGGGTCTTATCCTGATCATATAATGCCTTATGCTGAGTTACTTAGCACTTTCAATTTTCAGACCATCTCAGATACGTGATGCTATATCTGTATATCAGCTGTGTAAGTTGATACACAATACAATAAATGATCCTCAGTTTCTTTCAATTTTGAACTTCCATGTTCCATACAACAATACTCGTCAGTCTTTCACTTTTTATTTGCCTTCTGCTCGAACCAACGCATTTTATATATCTGTTATCAATAGAATATGTCACCTCTACGAAGTAAATTTCTCTGCCGTCGATATTTTTTTATTTGACCCCAAAGTATTTACCACCGAATCTTCAAGTGCCTCAAGAGCTATTAGATTTTTTTTGTTCTTCTCCTGCACTGTTATTGGGCTTTGCCTGTTGTGCAGCGTATTTAATAATAATAATAATAATATATCCGATTACGAATAACTGCACTCGATCAGGGGATTCATATACTATATGTCTATAAAATTTCAAAGAAATTGAACTACAAATGCAGATTTTATGGGCGAAAGTCCGAGAATAGGCAAAATTTGGAATATATCGCAAGACGTTACCATTGCAAAAGATTCAGGAAATTTTCGATCCGGAATATTTCGAGTTTGGCATGAAATTATATAGTCTCATACATGTAGATTACGAAACACTAGAAAAAAGTTGTCTTCAACCATTGTTTCCGAGATATCAACAATTTTAAAATGTAGAGCGTAAGCGGAACCAGAAACGGGGACCAAAATCATCATAGAAATATCAGATACATTTTATTGCAAATAGCTGCATTTGATCAGATGATTTATGTACTATAAATCTATGAAATGTCAAAGCAATTGAACAATAAATACGGATTTTATGGTCGAAAATCTGAAAATAGCCAAAATCTGACATTCATTGCAAAATATTTTAGTTTTGCATGAAATAATATATATACTTACGTACTGTCGTATCTTGGAATTACATCTTTGAACACTATGCAGTAGTACTCCAGTTTGTTTGGCCTGAAATTTATTAGTGTCACATCTTAATATAATAAAATCAATGGAAATACCTTATCGGCAGTATTTGAAGAAATAGCTGCTATCATCAATAATTTCGACGTGTGTAAAAATAAATATATAGTTATTAAGACATATGTAATGACTTTGGAGGGCTGATGCCCAAAAACCATCTCATAAATAGTTAAAAGCTGAGTTAATGTCATGATGAACCTTGTGGTCACTGTAGCTAGAAGTCTAAATGAATAAGCCTTATTTATTTTTCTGTTAGCTTCGAATAACCTGTCATGAATTTTACTCAAACTGCAAATTGCAAATTCAGGTCTCATATTTGTAAGATTCTGTTTTTGGTTTTTTCTTTTGAATATATCATTATTCACTAAACCTACTTCATTTGAGAATTGTATCTGGCTTTCTATTCTGTTTGTTATTAGAAATTTCAATTGTCGATTGAACCATATATAACGTTGTCTCATTAGTAACAAAAGATCAACATACTGAAATAACGTTATGGTATTTATATAATCAACAACATTGAAAATATTGTAGATGAAAACAAAAGTCTTCTGTGCCGTGAATGGTTGAATTATTGCTTTACTCAGAAAAACGCCGGTAATACCACAAATTTGAAATATTGCAAACTTTCTTGCATTTTCAAACGTTATATTCACACCCATCCATTTCAATTCTTTATCGATAGAAATAATGTCTAAAAACAAGAATTTTTTCTACTTCATAAAAATATTTTATTATCAAGATTATGTTAGTACCTTCCACAATTGAAATTAATAGATTTCTGTTGGTTACTGCTGCTATTAGCATTGTAGCCGTAAGAAATGTCCCCGTGAAAAGTTCACAGCGTAAAGCTATTCCTCTGAGATCAAATTTCAGTTTTAAATCATTGATAAGAACAGCCACATATATCATACTACTGAGTATTACTGTGAAACGAAACAGTATCAGAAAACCAACATCAGATACTAAATAATAGTTTCCCCGTTTTCCTGCTATTCGAAATGGAGCTAATCCTAAAATTTTTGATAGGATGTACACTGGAAGCATTGCGTCGAAGATATCCATAGTCCTGAAACAAATATTCATAAATAGATAATGACGAGAATCTTGCAACCTACCTGTGCGACTTTTTGGAGCACACAAATGAAGATGATTTGTTTTTAATTACCGATCGATTCTTACATCGTTACATCAGAGCTATTGGAAACTTGTTTGTCACCTGGAAACATCACATATTGGTTTTTCATATACATTCCCTCAATCATCCCTTAATATGATTTTAATTACGTTTATCAGACAAAGAGACACATATATTTCATTTCTCATGATTCCTACGCTCAAATCCAAGCACAAATTCTATTCTAGCGAGTTTTACACAACATAGCATTTTGCTGCATAAAAGTAAAATGAAAATATGAATTATTATTATTGTGGGACCTATACTTGTCAGAAGAATCTTTACAACCGCAGTAACGTTTCTTCGGGAAAGTCAGAGAATCATAAATTGTTAGTCTTCACAGAAAGAGAAACATCCCTTGGAGAAATTAAACGAGATTGAAAATTTATCAGTTGCGGTACACAGAAGTTGAAAGCAATGTGTATGAACGGCAAATCAATATTTGTTTATAGCTCACGATTGTGTTCTAGATAATATAATAAAAAGAGAAGATGTAACGCGTTTTTATTTTTATTCCTCCGCTACTTCTAAGCTTGGGGGTTTATGCATGGCGAACAATTTCAGTTCCACCACTATATAAACGCGTAGCGTACTTACGGTACTATTCTATGTGAATTCCTGCTGGTAGCAAGCCGATTTTATTGGGTACAGCCCTATATTTCTATATATAATATATTAAACGAAGTACTGTAATCATGATTTTCTGAATGTTCGAGATTTTGATGAATCTTCACGTTTTAGACTTTACTGAAAACGAAAAATAATATTTAAAAAAGTCTATCTGTCGGACTATTTGTTTGGAAGCACAATAACTTGAGAACGCGTACGAATTTTGGACTGAAATTCTATATTTAAGTTTTTCATCAAAATGTTGGATTCAAGTTCGCAAATAAGCTTTTCAATCATTGGTACTTATCATAAGATATAAAATAACTATAATTGAGCCGCGAATAATTTGGCATAAGATTATTCAAAATATTATTCAGAATTATCAGCGGTTCAATTGTTATTATCAAAATTTAAATCTATATATTAATACGCCGAGAGAAATTTTTCGACCCCCCTTTTTGAGCATTTTGCATGCACGAAGGAATGTGAGATTTGGCATACTCAAAGTTTATATGAAGAAGATGTGCAGAAAGCTAAAATTATATACAGGATGTCTCTTTCAATCCATATATTAATACGTGAAGATAAAACTTTGTACCTCTATATAAGCATATTGCGCGCACGAAAAAATGTGAAATTTGGCATACTCCAAGCTCATATGGAGGAGTGCGGAAACATAGAATTATATACAACATACAAGGTGTCCCAGTTTGATTGAACACGAAGAGAAAACTTTGTACTGCGCACACGAAGGAATGTAAGATTTTGCATACTTGTGAAGAAATGCAGAAAGCTGAGAGTCTCATTTCAATTTTACGACGGGAAGAGAAAACTTTGTACTGCGCGCATAAAGAAATGTGATATTTGGCATTCTTGAACTTTGTATGAAGAAAGAGTGCAAAAAGCTGAAAGTGTATACAGGTGTCCCATTTTAATTTCACGTGAGGAGAAAGCTTTGTACTGCATGCACGAACACGAAGACATGTGAGACTTGATACTTGCAATTCTTGTGGAGAAGGAAGTGCAGATAGCTAAAATTATATACAAAGTGTCCCACTTCAATTTTACATGAAGAGAAAACATTGTACTGCGCGCATAAAAGAATGTGAGATTTGGCATACTTGAAGTTCATATGGAGGAGTGTGAAAAGCTCAAAGTATATATAGGATAGCCCATTTCAATTCTACATAGAGAGAAAACTTTGTACCGCGCGCACGAACGAATGTGAAATATGGTATACTTGAAGTTCATCTGGAGAAGGAGTGCAGAATGCTCAAATTATATATAGGCTACCCCATTCTGATTATATGTTGGAAAAAAATTGTAACGCGTACGAAGGAGTGTGAGACTTGACATACTCAAGGAGGAGTGTAGAAAGTTTCAATTATATACAGGATATTCAATTCTAATTTACCTTCCGAGAATTGGGAAGAGAAAGTCACTTTACAATCTTGAATGAGAATCATTATTCTTAATTTTAGATTCGGATGAAGTGTTGAATACCGAATACCGGAGATGAAAGGTTGATATAGGGACGCCCTAACTTAGCAACATGATAATTCACGGTCGAATTTTGACCACCGGCCGACCACTAATTATTGAAAAACTCGTTATATTTTTCTGAACCAAAGAAATAATGAGAATCATAATGTAAAATTTGAATTATTATCACTCATATTTGGACATCACATGCAAACGTTTGTCAATTATTGTTTTTTTAAAATGATTAATTCGGCTCTATCGTTTTCTATATCAAATTGAAGCTCTTGCGGGGATAATTTTAGTAGGAATGTCAAAAAGGATATTTAAATGATTGTCAATTGTTTCTCTATAAATTATCCACGTTACCATCTTCAAATATTTACACTTGCGGCGATCAAATGTCGAAACTGTATTGATTGAAGACCTCGAAAATCCAGAAAAGGACTCCTTACTTTATGTAAGGACTAAAATATAACCGCCATCTATCACTTTAACAATAGCAACTGTCATTTCGATAATGACAGCTATCACTTGGCTTATGACAACTGTCACTTTGAAATATGCAATTAATTGATGCGACACTCTAAATCTCTGAAATAGCGAAGAAACTGGCAATGAAATTTATGCTCGGGGAAGTACTGTGTGGCCACAGCAGATTTTTGTAATCTACGAAGAGCACACATTCACTTGAAAACAAGAATTACAATTATTTTATCCTCCCAAAGGATTCAAAAACCGCAATACTATTTTTCTCGGAAATGTGACTTTTCTACTTTCCGAAATATGGAGAGAGGTGTGTGTATTTTTTCAAATTAGCGGAAATTACGAGACATAATGAGAAAAAATGCTTGAAGATCCTTAAATTAAGCTCTAACAAATTTTTCGTGTCGGATTTACCAAGAAACAAAAGAAACACATGCTTGAAGCTCCAACTGCAAAGGAGCCCCGTCACGCCAATGTAATAGATCAGATTGTATAGTAGAGGACTAGATATTGTAGAACGGAGTGGGCCTGACTAGTAGGAACCGCACACAGCATGGAGTTAGAACCTATTGTCTAAAGGACAGTATTAAAATTTTCTTTTTGTATTAATTAATTAGCAACAAAAAATAACAAACAAAAATTGCACAATGGCATGCGCCAAAATGACAGTTTTGACCTAATTAAGAAAAGATTACAGGTTAAACATAACAAAAAAAAAATTCTCTCGATTTCACCAGAAACAAATCTAAAGTCGCTTCTTTAGCTGCATCCAGAATTTCCCGAGAATCTTTAGTTTCTGACGTTTCTGACAAATTTATTTTTAATATTGTTTATTTGTTACTATGCTTTTGCTTGACAGTCGTCAAAACCGTTACTACGTTTTTGCAAGAACACAACCTTGATTAGTATTTCAGAAGAAAATTATTTCTATACTTGGCGTCTTGCACTCAAGTTTTTCCATCAAGTGTACAAACAAATAGCATGTTCAACACGTAAGAAAAGCGATATCACTTTGCTCGTGTAGGTTTAATTCAATTGGAACATTTACACTAACTAGTAAACTCTCACTTTTCTCTAATTGTCAAACAATCTACTATTATTTATTTCATTTGTACTTTGAATTTTAAGAAGTGGAGAAGAACAATGTGAAGGTTGTGGACTATGGAACAAGGTTTAAATAATAAAAAAATTGCTGCAGTAAAAAACGTATACATTTGTCTGACAATGCAAACAAATTATTATAAATTAGTGGTCGTCCAATGGTCGAAGTTCAAAAGTAATCCATTAAATTTTCAAGTTTGAACGGTATTGAATTTACCCTTGATCTCCTGGGATTTCAGGTATAATTTACGTAACCATACAACCGCTTTGAGCAGGACAGTCTCATTTTCAGGCTGTTTGTCTCGCTGTCCCCAGTGAAGGCATAAAAGTCCCACTTTTGCAAACAGACCAAACAATAATTTAATTTACAATCATTTTGTACACTCGCAAATCTGATATTCTAAAACTGATTTGATCGGCCAAAACAAAACAACTTACTTATTATTAGTATTTTGATTATTTTGTATTAGTATTATCATTCTTTCTTTAATAAAAAACTAAGAAAGCACCAAAAAGTTTTTTTTCACATAGTTCTGCACTTTAGTAGAAGTGGTTCCCATTTAAGATTTCAACGAGACTTCCTTCTACCCTGTTCCCCCGCCCCTCCGGGAAGTGATAATTAGATGTCATATATTTTTTCAT
This sequence comes from Dromius quadrimaculatus, assembly GCA_963989225.1. Classification (NCBI taxonomy): domain Eukaryota; kingdom Metazoa; phylum Arthropoda; class Insecta; order Coleoptera; family Carabidae; genus Dromius; species Dromius quadrimaculatus. Next base: position 67,048,338 of record OZ022324.1, on the reverse strand, counting down.
TCGGCGTATATTTTCAAAATATTCCAGCCGAATTATAACATCGTTTCTAGCGGTGAATTAAAATGAGCCATTCAGTCTATAATTCTAGCTGTTCGCACTCCTTCTCCACGTAAATTTCAAGTACCAAATCTCACATTCCTTCATGTGCGCAGTATGCTAAAAAAGGGGTACAAAGCTCTCTCTTCACGTATTAATATATAGGTGTGTATAATTTTATAAATGTATTGAATGGCATCACACCAAGGAAACGAAGATACGATAATGGTACATTTAAAGCTTCAAAGCAGATGTCAAAAGGCTAATTAAGGAATAAGGGTTGTAAATAATAAAATCAAAAAATACGAAGTACATAAGTACATAGTTCAGGGCTTGATAGTCAACCCGATACTGTAAATAATACCCAAGTACATAAATATTAGCTGCCTCGTGGTAGTCGTGGTAAGCCCCTAAAATATCAATTTGACCAATAATTCAAACACTGTGAGGAAATTGGGTTGTGATAAATTAACAAGTGACTTTATGATGCTTTTGTTTTCGAATTTTGAGAAACTGAAATAAGTTCCGAGGACTAACTTATTTATTAACCACAGATTTATATTACACTTGGTGATGAATAATTTCAATAAAGATTTACTTCATTTAACTATAATAGTCTGTACATGATATTAAAATTTTATTCTACATATTGTAAATTGAAAACTATTTATCAAGTGTATAAGTCCATGAAATGATAAACAAGAATCATTTGTATCACAATTGGTAAATAGTTTAGATTAGGGGAGGACGCTAGATTTGATTGTGTTTTAGTTCTCCCGCTCTCATCAATCATTACACTGCTAGCAATAATAACAGGGATATTATTATCTGCCGCACTACTAACTTCCGGTTCGTCAATACAATGTGTATTTTGGTGGTGTTTGTCGCTTTGCGCAGTAGTATTTCTGGTGCAAGTATCGGCGTACGGACCAAGACAAGCAGAATAAGCAATAGCATGTGGAATGTAGGATTGGTCCACAGTTCCGCTGAATAACACGGAAGCTAGCGGTCCTCGCGCATATACAGGGACATCTTCTGCTCCATGTGTGGCCCACATACGCGGCACCGCCGAACCGTGCACGGCATTCTTGTCGTCCAAAACTGTAGAGACATTCAGTGGAATTGGACGGGGGGAACTGTAGCCTGGACCATTGCCGTAGAGGATGGTTGTGTATGGTTGTCCGTCCACGTCTGATATCCTGCTGTCCGGTCCTGAAATTCATTCACATGTTAATCACAGAATACTGAGACATAAAACCGCAAAACAACAAAACATATTGATATATTTCTGCCACCTTCACTTATTGTTTACAGCGAAATTGAAGTCCATTTCGACCTTGAAAAAGGAGATTGTGTGTTGAACGAGATACTCGAGTTTTGTTAGTTTTCTCAAATTTCAAAGAAGCTACAGGAATATAGACTTGTTTTGCATTTCAAAAACTTATACTCCCCTGCTTTGGGATTTTATTTCCATTTCTTTCCAGAGCTCAAGAGTGACCTATATTCCATAAGGGCTATGAAATGCAGAGAGAATACTTCAATGACCGAAGGAAAGACGGTTTACACCGGATGACCACTTGGAATACTCAAAAACGTAGGAGAAACTATTTGTTCTGCTCCTGTGATATCCAATACCTGATGCTTCCGTTTCCACGTTTTTTTGAGGTAGAAATCACAAAATAAAATGAATCAAGACAAATATAATCATTTTCTCAGATAAACGAGACCGGAAAATAATACATGATATGAAATTTAATATCGTCAGAACAGAATGTTGAACGTAATCCGAGATAATAAAAAAATCATGTGCGTCGCTCTCAAATTCACGAAGCTTGTAACTGTTTCACGTGCACATATTTTTAATAATTTAGCAAACAAGAACAAATTACAGACTACAATTAACAACATTAAATGATTGACACATGTCTCACAATTATACTTGTGATAAATGGTCTCTTGATTAAGCCACTAATTGAACACATGAAATGAGCACAGCTCCAAAGGGAGAGCTGTAATTCTACGGCTAAGCACACTCGTCCAAATGATAAGCGGTCGTGAAACTCACGATTCAAGCTTCGCTGAAGATGAAAATTGATTCGACAAAATCTGCAGTCAAGTCTAGATGATTCAAAAGAATTTAAAACGTAATAAAAAAAAACATTTTACAAAATTTCAGTTACTGATTATTAGTATGCAAATCTAATTGAATATTGGACATTATTTGTTATCCATTCCATGCAATAGATGTATCCAATTATATTATACATATAATCAATTTGTTGGTAATGTAATTCCGTGGGATGAGCAGAGAGATAATATATGAATACAATCTCTTTGAGCTATATTGCAGCCTGTACTTACTCATTCTGCAAATACATGTTCATATATACACAACTATCATAAATCAAAACGCTATTGTGGTGCTTCTAAAACACTGTATGCAAATGAATTTTTTGTCCTCAATTCCAAAGCTCCTGCTTGCAATAAGAGTTTATAAAAATTGCTTATGATTATTTTACGACATAACTGGTAACCAACTTATGATAAACAATATAGTTTTGATATTTAAGTTGGATACTCATTTTTCTTTTTTGTCCTGTTGTTTTATTGACGTATACTCACAGGATGAATCAAATACCAATTGTGTGTCGTGTTGCAGTTGTCGTCTGACTAATTTCCAGAATTGTAGCAATTTTTCAATTGAATTCACTAAATTCATTGCTTAAAAATTAAATTTGATTCAATATTTCACCGTTTTCTTCGAATAGATCGTTGAATAATTTTCTTTGGATGTCTGAAGGTAACAGTTCATAGATGGTAGCACATATTTCGACTGCTTTCCTCAGCTGTTATCTTTGAAAGAAAAATGAACTTGTCCAGACAATCATTTGAAAAAAATACATGAAATCCCTAAATAGGAATTACTTAATTGTGAGATACATATTGACTGATAGATCAAGTGGCTGATCTCAGAGACAAATTCAGCCTATCCTAAAAACGCAGAAATAAAATTACACAGGTAAGTCAAGATTGATATATTGCCAAATTTCAAATACTCTTCCAGTTTTGAATGGATTATTGACTTGATCGTTGAAAGTCACAAAATTATTATGTCATCCGACTTCTTCGGAAGCCAATATTAACTTCTGAAAGCCCATGATTCGTATTGAAGTGTGCGAAAATTGTACAGGCTGTAGGTTCAAAAGTAGTCCTGATCTACTACTATCTAAACGAGTAATTGACCAACAGTTTTTTTCAAACATCATTTTGACCCAGTCAAATAAATACTGCTTCATTTTAAGCTTAGGCTATGTCTACATAGGGTGTAACAGAAATAAATAAATTAATTTGAACCAGTGATAGAACCCGTCAAGCATAACAATTTTTCTTGATAACTTTTTCTCCAATTCTCATCTTTCTTTAGAATTTCTTATCCCCTATAATTAAACAAGTCGTTCAGGTGCATGATTATCGGATCCAGTAGCAGTTACAACGAAACAATTGATTTTGACATATGTGAGCTATAAATTCCTTTGAATAAATTCTGGAGAAAATCGTCTAATTATTATTGTCACAAAAGATAAAGCCTGAGAAAACGTCTAGCTTTTCTGTTTGCGATTCCGCAGGCAGAGTAGGATTAGCTCGGCGAATTTATTTGGAATGATTTCCGAATTGTCATTTTTTACTAAAAATTTAATTATTGTGATTATGATTATGCTTATGTATTTAATGTCAAAATATTGTGCACTTATACATAATGATGAGAATACTATAGATATTGAAAAATTATCGTTTACCTGAAATGTGAAACACCAGATGAATTAAATAAAATACATTAATTTATAAATGAAACATCTATGAATTAGTTTTTCCTCATATTATTACAAACTTCACTCAGGTCGTTTCAATGAAGTATGCCTCGAAAACTGATCTGCTGAACAAATAGAATATTGTATCTTATATTTGAGGAAATATTTAAAATCAATTACCAAATTCAGTGTGATACATTTGTAGGTTATGCTTTTTGTTTTTCAAGAATAAGCTCTTACAATTTTTGCGGGAATATTTTCAGTTGAATTATTCATTCAATTAATTATTTTAGAATTGCATTCTATTTAATATTCCACTGTTCACTTTGAATAAATCGTTGAATGATTTTCTCTTTATGTTTGAGAGCCAACAATAACGAAGTAAGTTGAGAACTGCAACTACTTTTTGAGTTGATCATAGATGGCAACACAATCCGACCCATATTCTGACTGTATTCAGACTATTCAAACTAGCTGATTTGAGTGCAATGAACTTTTGCAGACAATCTTATGTTCAAAAAATGTACCAACTATTTGAAAATATACGTGAAATTTTTAAATAGAAATGAAATTTCTCAACAATGACGTATAAATACGACCAATAGACCAAATTGCTGGTTTCAGATATAAATTTAATCTTTCTTGCAACATTATGCAAAAATAGAATTATCGAGGTGAGCGAATATCAAAGTATTACCAAAATACTATTATTCTTTCAGTTTCAAATGAATAATTGATAAGACTATGATGATTCAAAGTTCCAAATAATCATTTCAATGTCAGCTGTCATTCTTCCAACAAATGAGGAACATTCAGTTCGAACCATAGGCGCACTATGAAATTCTTGACGAAACTTGGGTGAAGTTTTACTCGATATCCAAAAGACTTACAGAAAAAATTTATCAAGAGAAATTGTTAGGCTTGAAGAGTTCTATTACAGGTTTAAATTGATCTACTCATTTCTGTTACATCCTGTATATCAAAAAACATAAAATTAGTAAGCTCTACAGCCCAGGATGGATCAGCACCTTATTTCTCCATTTTTTGCCCCTATCTTGACGGTATCGTCTTACAGGTCGTCTATCCATGTCGATTTTGGTCTTCCTTTTCTTTTTCTAGAGTACAGTTCTTCTTTCATAATTCTAAGCGGCATTTTCTCTACGTTCAGCCTGAACACGTATCCTATCCATATTATTATTTGTGACTTTATGATTCTCAAGCCTCATTCACAATATGAAATCAGTAGTTTGAGTTCTAAAAGCAGCGTTCACAATGCTCCAAATTAACGCCTCACAATTATAGTTCCTTTCATTGATAAAGTGCCCAATTTAGGACTTAATAGAAAATTCTTCAGATATTTTTAGTATTGAAAGTCAGAATAAAACGTCTAGGACAAGGAAGTAATGAATTAACCTCCATATTATTATTGATATAGTTTCTTCAGAAAAAGATCAACATAAATAAGTAATATACTTTTCTAATTTGATGTTGATGCATTCCGTACAGATATCATAGCAAAAATAGATAGGAATCAAATGTCAAATAAATCAAAAAGAAAATATATTCATCCCTTTTTCTCCCCCTTTTGATTGGTCAAGCCACTAACTACTGACCAAAAAGTTTGGAGCTTGCAAACTCTTGCGCTTTGTGCATGTCAAACATCTACTAACTACTAATTTCGTGTTGTGAATGAGGCTTACGGCTCTCGCTCGTAAACGAGATCATGGTGCGTGAGACCAAAATGCAAAGAGTTCTATGCATATATGTAATATTCCCATATTGCTAGTTGGGTCTGCAGAACGGCGGAAACACTATGGTGCAGACAATTATACGTCTATCCCTTTTTATTTTACCTCGAGTCTTATGTGCATGCTTGAGAATTGAGCAGCCTCGTGCAATTGGTGCAAGCCACGTGCAAGCGTCGTCCATCTTTGAAATGTAGAATGAAAGAACCTTTCAAATATCGAGGGAAGCCGCGACGCTTGCACACAACGAGTCAAGTAAAAATTTGCTGTCTCTTTTTCTCCGTGACACCTCCACTTATGGGAACTAGCAATATAGGAGTATTACATATATGGTTCTATGGAAACTTTCGCACGGAAAGCGAGAGCCGGCAGAGCTCTTGCATCTCTAGCTTCGCGTTTGGAAGGAATCCGCGTCCTTCCGTCAAAATGCAACCAGAATAACGCAAGCATTCACACGTAAAGCGAAAACAGCTCTTGCTCTTTAGTTTCTTGCTTCGTTCAGATTAAATTTAATATCGAATTGCTGATAAATGCAGTGTGGAGCCAACCCGCCCTTTGGGACGAAAGTGCAGAGTCGTACAAGGACTGCAATGACGTAACTAAAAATTGGAGGGAAGTTCTGAAATGATGGCATCTTTGTCGTCAAAGACGGCATCGACGGTAAAGAAGATGAATGGCTACAGCACGCGTACAGTCCATCGCGATTTTTACGTACTCAGCGTCTGACGCGAAAGTAGGAGCGAAAAAAGCTCTCTCGTGAACGAGAGCCTTAGGCCTCTTTCACACGGAGAGCCGTGTGACTCTCGCTCGCGAGTGAGAGCTATTTATCGTACAAGAAGCCTTTCGGCTCGAACACTTTCGAGTCAGACGCTAAGTACGTGAAAATCGTGATAGATCGTTCACGTGCTGTGACCATATATCTTCTTCACCGTCGACACTGTCTTCGACAGCAAAAACACCTTGTACGAGTCTGTACTTTTGTCCCAAAGGGCGGGTTGGTTCCACACTGTTTTTATCAGTAATTCGATATTAAAATCCTCGCGAGCGAGGACACGGCGCGTGAGACCAAAATGCAAGACTTCCGGACCAGCCTGACTATCTTTTTTGGTATTCTTTGTTGTTCCATTACGGTATTCAGCTTCTTTCTATTGATACTATTGAATGCCTAGCTGAAATCTATAAAAAGCATGTGTAGATCAATTTTTCTATCATTTGCCTCATCAAGAACAAGAAGGTTTAATCAGTTGTACTCCTATTAGGTCGAGAGCCATCTCCTAATACGTTTTCAACAAATTCCTTGATTCTTTCATTGATAACACTGATAATATTTTGTAAGCTACACTTAGAAGGGTTATACCTGTGAAGCTGCTGCAATTTAATTTGTCACCCTTTTCATGTATGGACATATTAAACCTGGTATTGCTTCTTTTTCCCATATTATTTTTATTAGCTCATGAAGAGTATCAATAATTGCATTTCTGCCACATTAATACAGTTTTGCGATTATTCCATATTTTCCAGGACTTTTGCTGTTTTTCAACTTTTTTATTCACTGCATATTCACCATTTCACTGTTTTATCGTTCAATGTTCACTGTTTACTATTTTCTGTCTACTGTTCCCTCAGTCAGGTTGTTTGCTTATATATATACAGATGTTCGTTTCTCGAAATGTTCTAGGTTAGTCGAGAATAAGTTTTCATTATGCTCGTCGTTCAGGGTATTGTTTACATTCTCATTTATTCTATCTACTTCTGGTTCTGTATTCAGTAATTCTTTAAGATATTGCCACAAATTTTAACACAGGTTACAGTGTGAATATTCATTTTCTAAACACGAATGAACACAATTTCGCTCACAGTTACTCATACTGAAACACTGAATTCCTCTCCTACCTTACGCTCTTATATTAAGCCGACAATGGGCTAACATTCAATTGTCTAACAGTTGTTGCCTGGCAACCACCGAACATCTAGTGACCATAGCTTGTCAATCATGTCCGACAATTGAACATCGACCTTGTCAATACCAACTAGGATTACAGTTACAGCAAATTCAAATAAATAATTACTACAAATATTTCATATTTGTGACAATATTTTAAACATTTTTTTAGTACTTCCTTCTGTTTTGCCATCTTCACTCCATTTTTTATTTCTACAGCAATCCATTCTTGTTTGGAATCCTCTCTTCGAATTACTCACTTTCTGGTAAAATTTCATATCTTGTTGTATTTCTACATCTTCGTATTTTTCGTTATACATCTCTTTCTTCTTTTCTTACAAACTTATTCGCAATTTTTCTCTTCTCTTCGTACTTCACCTTGTTGCGTCTTGTTTTTCTTTGTAGCTTTTCAAGCCTTGCCTCATTCTTTTCTTCTTCCAACCATCCAGTTTCGAGCATTTTGTTTTTTATCAACTATTTCATCAGCTGTATTCTTTATTATCATTTAGATGCTCTTCCATGCTTTCCCTTAATTTTTATCAGTCTCCTTTTAGATTTCACTCAATTTTTTCTCCAGATGCTTCCGGAAAATTATAACTTGATCATCAGATTTGTGTTTTTCCAGTTTCCATTCTTTCTTCTCATACCATAAAATTATATCATAATGGATATTAGAAACAGAGGATTGATGGTCATTTTTTTTCGAGTCAATTTTTGTTCCAGTAATGAAATTACCCTCAACAATAATTATCACCTCTACGCAATCTAACCGGTTCTAAAAATAATAGTACTGAAGTAAAACGGCCAGGATATAATGCTTCCCCAACTAATCCCAAGTTTCTTTATTTGAATTGGCGCCAGTTAAAGCCGGAGTTCAAGTCTGATGCAGGTCTAAATCTTCATCCCGAAGTTTCCGAAAGAATTTTCGCATACTTACATGCGAATCATGAGCTTCCTGAAGTAGTCAGACGACAGTTCCAAAGTCCATTGAAGGGGTTTTTATTGTGTGACAAATAGGTATTTTATTATTCCCTACGTAGATGGAGCAAGTGGGAGATAATGATGAAATTGGAATTTGTTTTGAACAAAGCCTAAAAATAATTGAAATCTAGCATAATTTAGGAGAAATTATGATGATTGCAAAGCGCATTACACTGTACAAACTCAACGATATTAATTGATACGCACATACATAAGAATAAAAAATGAATGTGATTGTTCAATAAAACAAACCTAAATAAAAGACTAATACGTGAAATGTTTGATATAAAACAAAATATTAATAGAAAGACCGACAACTTAGCCCTCAACACTATATATCATTTTGAAATGTATATCTCATGTTATGATGCTCTATTATTCATTCTGAAATCTTGATTTGATTTTTGTTCCATTGGTTAACCTCATCAATTCACCGGTATCTATGTGTGAAGCTCTGTAATTTTTGTTATGCGTGCATGTACATTTTTCAACGTGCACTTAATCTTTAGCCATCATAAAGCTCGGTTGTAGCAATTTTGTGTGTTCAAATGTACATTCACGGATTATTCCAGGTGAGATTGAAACTGACGAGTTGACAGAGATTCAAATCATCAAATATTACAAAGGCAGCCTAATATTATTCAAATCATTATTAAAATGTATGAATGTATCGCATATTTAATATTTTGTCGATCCATCTGCCGCCTGTTGGTAAGGTCTCTGAACCGGAAATGTGGAATAATGCACAGATTCCGAGAAAGTTTCTATTTCCTGCAAAGCATCTCAGTCAAAAGAGTAGGGAAACTTTTATTTGAAAAAGTTATTAGTTCTGATGGAATCCAACTTCAATTCACTGTTAAACATGAGTAGTCGAAACTTCCGGTCTATAACCTTTTTATTCAGTTAGGCATTTATTTCAAGTGAATTTTTAATCTTGCACAAGGCACGACATTTATTCCTACTCTCTGAAATTGCTTGCAATTTTGCTGTGGTCTTTTAACGACATAGCTACATTCCAACGAAACACTTAAGTAACATTACACATTGCCCTTTGAACTTACCTAAGATGGGATGGCCACGTGGTGTTGCGTGTCCACCGAGGGTCATTACATGCGAGTGGTCAGCGGTCACGACGAATAATGTGTCCCGTGAGTCTACAGCTTCCATGGCGGCCAAAAGAGCCGCTTCCATAGCAAGTGTTTCGTCCAGGGCACGATACGCGTTATTGTAGTGATGCGCGTGGTCGATACGACCTCCTGTATTCAAAATAAAACAGAACAGATCACTTTAAAACAAACTGCAACATTTTACTTTACACGACAAAAGGAGGAATAAATTCAATTTTGTCAAGCAGATGGTAAAAAGGAGCAACACGTTCTGCATAAAATATTGCGCATAATGCACATTTCGCATGATAATCGCAGAATATACAGACACTGCGTGATACTTTTCGCAAGAATTGCGTTTCAGATATAGAAATGAAAAATTAGTTTTAATATTTTATTGCGGTTATTTGATGAATACAAGATTTTTGAATGCAAATATTTTGAGCTTACTGCTGTAAGAATCTGCCCTTTAAATGACAGCCTGTAAGAAATTGTTTCGTTTTTCCTGTCACGAGCACCCGGTTTAGCAGACGAGTAGATTATGTGTCGAACTTAACCTTGCATAAACTCCTAGTCTCACCTTTATCAATCACGACAGTAAATCTGCATCTTGCCTGCTTGGATGAACAACTAACCAACTATTTAATATATTGTCCTTTGGGATAGGAACCGACAAATGCTCCCTACTCAAATTTCAAGTCGACAGTTACGTCCGTTTTCAATGAAAGTGGTTGAAATGGACACAAATCGAATTTCGTCATTAGTATTAACGCCAACAATTATAAAAAATGGAAATAAGAATTGGAACAGAAGCGCTAGTAATAAATAATTTCGTTCGCCTGGCTCCGACGAATTCATTTCCTCGTTTATAGAAAGAGATAAAGACAGCAATTACACTGACATAAATTAAATGCTTTTTGTGGCTCACATTGTCCGCATGTTAACTATTAGTTATATTAAATTATATCAGACATTAGTTTTTGTGTACAGTGTCACAGTATATTCATTTTTGATGTCAAACTGTTTTTGTGCACATTATTTCATGATTTTCCAACGGATATTACGCAAATGTATGTTTTATCAGTAAATATATACTTTTACATTTGTAAGTAATGGAAAAAATTTGTCCTGCGCTGCACCTCCACCAATTATCCCAGTTTTTATAATTATAGCTGTTTCTTACGTCGAGCTTCAATTTGAGTCTCCCTTGAAAGTTATTAGCAAGCTCTAAAAGTGGCAAATTACTCTTTTGAGATCATTGAACTTTAAAGTCTTCTGAAGTATCCATTTGTGAGATGCTACCAGCTCAGCAATTCTCTTTTGCAGATTGCAGACGCATCAAAGGTATCTATTGAGGACATGAAGGACCAGTCTTTCATTTGCCTCATCACTAGAATAAAATAGGAATTTATCTAGTTTTGTCGAATTAGTGTTAATGAAATATCACCAGAAAAACATCTCAAAAAGATTAACCCTATTCCAGGATACAAATACAATTGCGAAAGTTTCAATAAGGTCAATTGTACGTTCAGTATGTATCCTGTCTTGATTGAATTTCCTTTCTCCCATTTCAAAGACCTCTTCAGTATATGAAGTAAAGAAATATCTTTGCGTTATTTGGAGCAAATAAATCCTTCTCATTGAATCAGTTGTAATAGAATCCTTTGATGCACATTCCTGTCGCTGACTATTTTGTTATATTATTTGATGAAGTTCTAAATTTTCTTGATTTTCCACTGCGTTTAATTCCAGTGAACTACAACATGAAGTTTCCGATTTGCTTCTCTTTGTTTATTCAGTATTTATTTGTTCAACACATTTTTGAAAAACTTTACAGCTTTCAATCCAAAGCAATATTTCAACCTTTCAATTGTAGAGACAACATGTTATTTCATGCCTTTTCTTATTGCATCAGATGCCCCGGGAGACCTTTGCACAAACAAATTGGTTTTATGCAATACAAACATTTCTTTTGTACAGCATTCTGCAACTACACTTCAGGTTATTATCATTGGATCAATTGTCATGTGAAATATAAGCTTAACTTAGCTGGATTATAGGTGAAATAGTATTTACCAACTGATCCTTTGGAAGAATAGGGCTAACTCCTCTCATTCGAGGTTTCAGAATGACTTCAGTTCAAATGGTGAGACATACTAATTCCAACATTGCTGGCATTTTTGAAAACACTTCTGAGTGTGTCGCAGCTATTTTAACCTTCCCAACGCAGTAAAAACTGATCCTTTTTTTTGATATTCTTCCGTATTTTTTCAGGATTTACAGAATTTATAACAAGTGCGCAAACTGGCGGTCATCATTTCGTAAACATATATATATACACTTTTAAGGACTCTTCGGAGCATCTCAGGGGTTATAGTATCAAAAGTTTTTATGATTTCAAGTAGATCTAGATCCTAAGTATTGTGAGATTGATGTTGGAAAACTTTATCTTTAAGATACTCTCAGATAAAAATGTCAAAAAGGAATGATATCGGACGGCCTAGCTGACCTTCTAATAGGTCCATTCGTACCAATCCAATTATTATTAATTCTATTATTATTATTATTATAATTATTCTCCTCTTTTCTCTTTCTTTCAGAAAAGTTTTTCCCTATACATACGGTCACTTCGGACAGAGTATGCCTTTCATAATTATCATTATTATTACTATTATTATTATTATTATCATTTATTTAAATATCTGGTACCCTTTCGGGTATCGAGATTGCTCTTTAATTTATACTTTGAATTAGCTCTTTCCATTGCTTTCCGTTCAATACTTCTTTCTTTGCTTCGTTAGTGTTGATGCTATTCCTTTTTAATATTCGTGTTATAGAACATTCCCAAGATTTTTCTTAGTCTGCTTCTTCCTTTTTTTTGTACTTCTTGGATTCCACACATGTTTGGTTTGTCTGTTTTCTGACATTCTTATCAGCTGTCTTCTATCTATTGTACTTTCAGTCTGTGGGTTTCTTCTTATTTCTTAGTTTCTTATCTTATCTATTCTTCTCAGAAATCTCATCTCAGTTGCCTGTATTCCACTTCTATTTCTTTGATCCAGAATCAAATTTCACTTCCGTTTGTTAAAATTGGTCTGTATATGGTTTTGTATACATCAATTAGTGTGGCTTTTATTAAATAAGCCACATTTATTGGACTGTATTTTTTTTACGATATTTATTATTATTAACCATCGAAATAGAATATCCAAAATAGGGATTCGCCCTATTTTGGATATATGCTAGAAAAAGAAAACCGCTCTGGCAAAAGAAAATAGTTTATAACCTCTTTAATCCGAGAATTTCGTCTCTATTCTGGATACTAGTTAACAAAAAAAATACAAATCCAATTTCAAAGTTAATTTCTTCTAGAAGAAACTAGATTCTCCATCATCTAATTTTGCAAGTTGAGGCCAAATTTCTACCTTGATTTCGAGTATCTAGTTCCATGCAATGAGTCCGACTCGATTCACTGCCTATTATTACTTCTCGGACTTGTAGAATGGAACTGGCTGTTTAAATTGCATTGTTTTACAAGTTAGTTACGCTACCATTGTTGAATTTTATGTTTTTTGTAGATGTTTTCATCCAAAAATATTCAAAACCCAAAATACTCTGTCTAGATCAATACAAGCAATAAACTTTCCCTTCACCAGCCTCAACAGCAATTTTTGTGGTTTTGGATACTTCTTCGTTATTTGAAATTACTTTGTTCATATCATGATGGTTTCGGTTCGCCGCTTGAATTCTCCTATTTATTTAAAGTTTAATACTTTCTTCATTTTTTATTGTCACTTCCAGGTATGTGTTTCTACTTTCTATATTTCTTTTCCATTGGCGAAAATTGTCAGGTTATCTGCAGATACACACTCTGTCAACGTAGTTCTTTTTAATCTATAATGTCCCATTTCAGTTGTCTTTGTTTTGTTTTCTTTATTCTTCATGATATTGTTTAGGAATATACTGAACAATATCGGATTCAAGGCTCCCCCTTGTCCTAATCCTTGGGTGGTCATGAATTCGTCTGTAACATTGTTTTCTGTTCTTATGTACCTAGTTTGTTTTCTTCTATAAATAAGTTGTTTCTTGTTTAGTTATATTTCTCTATCTAAAATTCTCAACATTTTCTTCCTCTGTACTCTATCAAATCCCTTCTCAATGTCTATGAATGTTACACATAGTTTGCTATCATATTTCATCGTACTGAAACTGCTCTGTGTTCACTCCAATGTTGCTTCTGTTAATTTTCTGATTTTATAAATTTTCGCCTATGTACACAACAGTGATATTCCTCTATAATCGTTGCAGTTACCACTTTCTCCTTTCTTGAATATAGAGAATATAATAGCTATTTTTCAGTCATGTATTTTGCAACTTTCTATATATTGTTGAGTATGATTAGCAATATTTGTTCTTTCTTTCCATCCATATCAAATGATTTGGCTTCATGAACCTAAATATTGGTACAAATTCTTGAGTTGTGTTCCATAGCTTCGTCCTGTTTGTAATAATGAAATTTTTCTCTCATTTCCAGGGGTGCATCATGCATTATATCTTCCAAAATATTTTATAAGAAACTCAAATAGCCCGCTGCAGTTGAATTCTCATAAAAATATACTATTTTTGAATTAGTAGTATAAAATATTTTTATGTAAAAGTCTTCCAATTTTATCCATTATATTAGCTACGTAAGGCAACGTAACAAATATTTTCTTATTATTTGGATCTTGAACAGGAGGAATAGAATTCTTCTGTCTAAGTGCTCTCTTGATCTGTGTTTTATTATAACCATTCTTCAAGAAAACATCATCTAAAAGTTTGATTTCATCAGACGGTTTATTTGGAAACATAAAGAAGAGGCTCTCTGATATAAAGTTTTAATGGTACAAAATTGAGCAGCATGGTGATTTGAGGACTCATGTAAATATTGATTTATATGGGTCGGCTTCCTATATACTGAATGGATGAGTTTACCAATATCTGGTTTTTCCAGGAAAACGTTCAGAAAAGGAAGACAGTTATTTTATTAAACCTCAATACTGAATTTAATGTTTTTATGTTGCATTTTTGGATGATTCATAAAAACATTCAATCTATCTCTACCATGAGCCAAACAGCAAAAACATCATCAACATAACGTAGCCAAATAGTGGGTTTCTTCATTTATACGCTTGAAAAAGGCAGCACATTGCTGTTGAAACGTTGTGTTTCAAATAATTTATATACAGAACTTTATTCAAAAAAAACATATTTACTGAAAATAAGTTCTGAAAAGTTCATTTCTACAATAACCTGTGTGTTTTTTCCACCTCTTGTCAGTTGATATCACCAAAAATTCTTTCGTGTTTCTTTGTTTGGAAGGATATCAAGTTCATAACAAATATTCTTGTTCAATTGTGGGTCGAGTATTTGTGGAGCTCCAACTCTTTCCATTTCTTGTTCCCTAATCAGTTTTCCTCTGTCAAAGTTTGTACACCGCTGCACAATCCTTACTAGTTTCTAGCTCTCGCCCATCGGAGCTCAATAAATAGTTATTCGAACAATGGCGCATAGTAATTATTCTGAATTTTGTATTCGAGGCATAAATTATGGCATAAATTTATACTTAGTTGAACATAGTTGACTGTTCTACGACCAAAGTTCATCTGAGATTACATCAGACCTAAAACGTGTTAAAATTGAATCTCATTTACCCAATCCTAACCGTATGAATACATCTCTGACAGATAGGGAAAAATTTGCATGTGTGTGTTGTATTTGTTATTCTAACCGAGGACTGCTTTTACAATCCTCAAACGAACCTCGTAAAATGTAATACCTGATATAATTTTGACTATATTGGATAGATAATCATAACACAAGAAGGCTCGTTCCCAGGAAATTCATGTCATGATTATGAAGTCATACCACGATTGACAATTCACTCACTTCTTCCATGATTTCATTTTTTGCATTTCTATATGCAAAACTGGAAAGAAAGCCCCGGTACAAATATTTATTAAAGCGTTGAAACTAACATGTGTATTTTTGTGACAAATGGAACGAAAATTGTCATCAACAATACAATTGCTCATCACATAACAACTATTTGCGTTTACAAATCTATTTTGTTTTGATTAATCAACATTTCAAATACAATGCCTGACATTTTTAATCAAGAGTAATCAATTTTCCTGATTTGAACATGCGAAATATGTTTATGTACTCTATTATTTACACGTAAGCGATTACAGCAACCAATAAACATGTTCTATGTAAATTTGAATACAAAATCTTTATTTTCTCATACTGAACAACAAACAGATAGATATTAATTCGAAATTATTTCAAAAGCAACACGTACAGATAAACTTTTTCATGCAAAAGGCCTGAAGTTCGAAGTTTGTTTGAAACATTTGTTTATGGTTTTATAAACACTGAAAATACCTAAAATGATTCATAGCTCTTATTTATATTAATGTATGAAATTGAATTTGTGGTCGGTTATTGGTGAAACATCTTGAATAGATTCTAACATAAAACACTTAATAATAGTTTCACAATAAATTTTATTAAAGAGACGATTCGTTTTGTCTTTTGGACATCTTTAATAATAATAATAATAATAATAATTTATTTCCCAACAGAAAACCATTTACAGGGAAATACCAAACGGACAAGAATATCAAATATGCAAAAAACTCACATACAAGTATTTAGATAAATTAACAATTAATCCAAAATTATTTAAAGATGTCTTCGAAATGTTGTTCTGCATTACGGCACATGGTGTGGATTGGTGATCTTCTCAAGATATCTGAGTGCGGAGTTGGTAGATAAAAAGTACTAGTGAGTCTGGTCGATATGTTTGGGACACGATACTAAAAATGGACTATCAATTTTATTATTTAACAGCATCCACAAAAATCTGGAACTAGACGCTTCACGTCTGTCGCTTAACGATACAAGATTATGACGCTCAAGTAGTTCATTTTGATCACAACCTCTGCTTGGATACACACCATCCAACTTATATGACAAAAATTTCAAGAAGCGCCTGTGAATCCGATCAAGATAAAGGCACTGATGTGAATAGAACGGATACCACACTAGAATAGCGTATTCAAGTTTACTTATAACAAACGCAAAGTACAAAGTTTTGAAAAGAGAAATATCTTTGAAAACACTAGAGATTCTCATCAAATGGCCAAGAGATTTATTTGCAGCCTTACACGCATTTTCCGTTTGAGGCGTAAAGTCAAGTTTAGAGGTAAAAATAATTCCCAAATCTTTAACTGTCGTTTTTAGTTCCAGAGTTATACCTTCCATATGATATGTGTGAGAGATAGGAGCTGTACGTCGGGTATATGACACTGTAAAACATTTAGCAATGTTAAGGTTCAGTTTGTTCACTTGACACCAATGAATAATTTTGTCTATGTTATTCTGAAGCAGATCTATGTCAGCCCTAGTATCTATTTTATTAAAAAATTTCAAATCATCCGCATATGCAAGTACAGGACAAGAAAATGAAAGATGTAGTTCATTTATAAAGATTGTGAATAAAAGTGGTCCTAATTTTGAGCCTTGGGGGACTTCTGAGATGGCTGAGAATTTGGTAGAAGAATAACCGTTGTAGAAAACATAACAGTACCGATCATTAAGGTATGATTGAATTAGGTTCAGTAAAGAAGGAGATGCACCAAAAGAGCTTATTTTTGATAGTAAAATTCCATGATCTAGAGAATCAAAGGCTCGTGAAAAGTCAGTGTAGACAACATCTACCTGACCACGATCATCAAGAGTTTCAGAAACAAATTGTGTGAAACAGATAAGATTAGTTGTTGTTGAGCGACCTTTCATAAATCCATGCTGATCAGATGACACAAAACATCGAGTACTTGAATAGATGGTATTATAAATCACCATTTCAAAATTTTTTGCATAATTGTTTAGTATAGAAATTGGACGGTAGTTTTTGATACATGATTTATCATTTTTTTTCCAAATGGGAGTTATCCTGGTTTTCTTCCAGAAGTTCAGGAAAGCAACATGTACGAATAGCCAAGTTTATAATAGTACAAAGTGGTTTAGCGGGAACAACTCGGGTATCCTTAATTAAATAAGAAGGAAGTTGATCTTCGCCAGCGGAAGCTTTGTTTGGAAGAGAGTTCATCAGAGAACTAACATAATCTTCGCTAACTAAACCAAGTGAAAATGTAGGAAAATTTGAACAGTTTTTATCATCACTGTAAGAAGAACTTGGTAGATAGAATCCAGAAAAGAAGTTCGCAAATCCATTAACAATGTCTTGTGGATTAACATAAGTGGAATGATCATCGTGTAATTCACTAGGAATGCGAGTATTTCCTTGCTTCAACTGTACATACTTCCAAAGATCAGATGGATTGTTTTCAACATTAGCTTCTATTTGGGTGGTAAAAGAGATATACGCATTATCGATTTGTAATTTGATCAAGCTTCGTAATATTTTAAATTCAATTAAAAACCTTCCATTCCTAGTTTTGAGCCATCTTCTTCTGTAATATTCCTTACTTTTCAAATTACTTATATCTAATTTCTGAGGTGTACCAAAGTGGATAATTATTATTGGATTTGAAGGTACTTTTTGGAACTGACGCATCTAAAGCACAATATATGGTAGAATAAAAAAGTTCAAGAGCATCATTGACATTTTCGTAGTTATCTAATGAAGACCAGTCGATTTTACGAATATCATCATATAAATTGTGAAAATTAGCTTTTCGAAAGTTATACCTATTATCACTGCGTAATGGAAATTTGTTTGGTTTCACGGCAATAAGATCAAGATTAATCACAAGAGCTGGATAAAATTTTTTATCTTCAGGGGCTAACGGAAAATCAGATTTCTCGACTTGAGATAGACTGTTTAAATTGGACAGAACAAGATCAATGATATTGTTATAATCATTATGAATTTCATTATGTTGACAGAGATCTAAAATATTACAAAGATTACGTACAGAAGATGATTTAGAACAGTTTATTGACAATTTTGTGAAATTTGGTAAGTTGAAATCACCAAGTATGAGAACAGATTCATTTAAAAGAAGAGGTTGTAAGGCATCAGTAAAATTTTCAATGTCACTATTCGAAATATCAGGAGGTACATATATTGCGCAGATAATTAAAGACATACTTCCAGAAAAACACTTGCAAGCAGTTAAGTCCATTAAAAGAGCTTGTAATTTTACGCTAGAAGTATCAAATGATTGAGTATTAATATGATTGTCCACAGCTATCAGAACACCACCACCTTTAGTACGTCCAGTAGACGAAAAATTTCGATCTTCCCTGAACACATTATAGTTAGAAGGGAATAATTCAGCATTGTTGACTGTATCATCAAGCCATGTTTCCGTGAGAATTATTATGTCATTAAATGATGTACAATAGTTAGTATAAAACATATGCGTTTCGGATTAAAGACCCCGCGTATTTTGATAAAAACAATTAAGAAACATTTTACTTCTGTTGGGAGTTACTAGTTTTCCGAATTGATAATATTTGGTACGCCATTAATATGTTTTATTATGTGTCATTTAGTTCAGTTTTAATAATTTTGTAGTAGTTTATCTGCTTTTGAGTTTTATCACTTGAGATAGATAGTTTCTTGAAGATTGGATTTGTTTTAATCGTAGTAATATTT
The DNA here is from genome assembly GCA_963989225.1 of Dromius quadrimaculatus. NCBI lineage: Eukaryota > Metazoa > Arthropoda > Insecta > Coleoptera > Carabidae > Dromius > Dromius quadrimaculatus. Next base: position 67,029,049 of record OZ022324.1, on the reverse strand, counting down.
TTGAATACCTTCAGAACATCCTCACGAAATTTTAAGTGAACTTTAATTGGTCTCGAACCTGATTTTGTAGGATCGAAACGACCCAATCGGATTATTTTAATATTTTCTGAAGAAACGTCAGCATGAGACAAAATATTTGATACCAAACCATTATCTTCAGTCTCTTGTAATTTTAAATTAGAGCTATCTTCTGAAGAGCCAGAGATAACAATGTTTTTAGAGCGACGTTCACGATCAGCAATTTCTTGTATAATAGTTTCAGTTAACTCGATTTCTGATGGTGAAGTATTAGTGTTAGATATACTGTTTTTTAGTAGCAAAATATCATTTTGCAAACCTATTATGACAGATTTTAAACTGTCAATATCGTTCCCTAAACTGTCGCAACTGGAGCAATTCCATTTAAGTCCAATCCAAGTTACTATTTTTCTAGCTTCAGGAAGAGATATTCCAACACAATCAATGTTGAAGAACTTCTTGCATACTGAACACTTGACTGTTCTTTCTTTATCGATTTTAGACAAACATACATATAAAATAACTATATTTTCGTTGGCTATGCCAGTCCCAATGAAGCGATGTTTGTTCAGGTGTATTCTGCAAATTTATGGCAGCTGCATTAGTCTTGGATAAAAAAAAAATCGTCTAATGATGAAGCTCATTATAGTATCGTGCGTGTCATGCTCATATCGAAACAAAAAAGAAAGGAAAACCAAGTTTCATAATTTTTTATGTTAGCTTTATGATGAAAGATTGTCAAAAAACAGATATGTGTACAAACGGAAGGGAATGTCATGTACTAACCTTCAACAAAGAGAAAAAATCCCTCGGAGTTCTTTTGAAGTATGCGGAGAGCCATTTGTGTCATATCGGCTAATGATGGATCTCCTGTAGTTGAATCTCTGTCTGCTTCGAAATCCATATGTGAATATGCGAACAATCCTAAAAAATAAAGATTAAAAATAATAAAGGATTACATGCCTATGACATAGTTGAATGATAATGAATTCAATTCGCAAAATTTGCATGCTTACATCATTTATCATGTTGGACATAAAATAACCACTCCGACATACGAATATGTCATGATTTGAATTTGACATCTATAAATTCATATATTCTACTTATTTCTTGTTCTTTCTAAGGATGATGTAGGTCTGAAAAGACAGACCGCTCATAAATAAAGAAAAAGGTTGTATAAATTGAACTATTCTGCAAAATAAATTCATTCTCATATTCAAATATTGAGAAGCGTTTGTATGAAAACCTCATTTTATTTGGTTGAATTTATGATTTAGATTGACAGATATAAAATGTTTTTAACTTGTGAATGTTGAATTGAAATCCATTGTGAACCACCTGTTAACGGAATAAAACAAATAGGATATGACAAAAATGTAAAAGCACATACAATCCTTGACATTGATAAATGAATATCAAAAACAATATGTAACTGGAATAATAGTTCTCAAAATATGAGTGGCAGAACTAATTATCGGATATTCTCTAATCCTCTATAGGAAACAATATTTTGAATGAAAAGTTGATTCTTCTTGTATAGGCTGATTGAAAAACTTCACCTGGTTACAACTCATTCGCTTGTCCTTCCAGATATTGTATTCCATAATGACTTTAACTTCTTATACAACCAGTATGTTGATGACTGCATTTTGATAGCCGCATTTAAGGGAATTTGAATATTCCTCAAGAGTATCTAAACTCATTCAAATGCAATCTCACTTAGTCTCTTCGAAATTCAAGATGGGTCGCCTATGGGATCTTGTACAAGCAATTCATTAGCATTAACATCTTATACTATAAACGGTATGTTGATGACTGCATTTTGATAGCCCTGTTTGAAGGGATTTGATCATCCCTCAAGTGTATCTAAACTAATTCAAATGCAATCCCACTCAGTTTCTTCGACAATCATGAGGGTGTCAAACTTTGTTTAGATCTGTTTTGACGTTCAATCGTGAGCCTCACAAACATTTACTATTAGTAATTCATTAGCAGATCTTGTGTTTTATTACAAAAGCTGGAGTATCAAGTTGTACCCAATTATCTTCAACATCTCATACCATAAACGGTGCGTCGATGACTGCATTTTGATAGCCCCGTTTGAGAAAATCTGAACATTCCTCAAAAGTATCTGAACTAATTTAAACGCAATTCCTCTGACTTTCTTTGATGTTGAAGAGGATGTCAAACTTTGTTTAGTTCTGCTTCAACGTTCAATAATGTGCTTTACAAATAAATTGATGGGTCGCCTATGGAATCTAACATTAATAATTAATTAGCAGATTGTGTGTTACAAAAGCACAAGTACCAAATTGTACCCAATAAGGTCTTAAACATCTATAAACGATATGTCGACGACTGCATTTTGATAGCCTCGCTTGAGAAAATCTGAACATTCCTCAAAAGTATCTAAACTCTTTTAAACGTAGTCCCACTTAGTTTCTTCAATATTCAAGAGCGAGCCAAACTTTGTTTAGTTTTGTTTGAACGTTCAATAATATGCTTTACAAACAAATCAGTAGGTCTCCTATGGGAGCTAGTATTATTAATTGATTAGTAGATTTTGTATTACAAAAGCTGGAGTATCAAATTGTACCCAATAATGACTTCAACATCTTATATTGTAGACGGTATGTCGATGACTTCATTTTAATAACCCCGTTTAACAAAATCTGAACATTCCTCAAGAGTATCTAAATTAATTCAAACGTTATCCTACTGAGTTTCTTTGATGTTTAATAGGATGTTAAACTCCGTTTGAAAGTTTACCTATGGGACCTAATATTAATAATTTATTAGCAGATCTTGTGTTACAAAAGTTGGAGTGTCAAATTGTATCCAATAATGACTTCAACATCTTATACTATAAACAGTATTTTGATGACTGCATTTTGATAGCTCTGTTTCTAAACTAATTCAGACACCATCCAACTGAATTTCCTCGACGATCAAGAGGGTGTCGATGATTGCATTTTGATAGCCACATTTGAGAAAATCTGAGCCTTCTTCAAGAGTATCTAAATTAATTCAAATGCAATCCCACTGAGTTTCTTCAACGTTCAAGAGTGTCAAACTTTGTTTAGTTCAATAATGTGCTTGACAAACAAATTGATGGGTCGCCTATGGGATTTAGTATTAATAATTCTTCAGACGATCTTGCGTCACAAAAGATGGAGTATCAAATTAAACCCAATAATGACTTCAACACATTACATTGTAAACGGTTTGTTGATGACTGTATTTTGATAGCCTCGTTTGAGAAAATCTTGGCTTTCCTCAAGAGTACCTGAACTAATCCAAACGCAATCTCACTGAGTTTCTTTGACGTTCAAGAGAGTGTCAAACTTTGTTTAAAAGTTTAACAATGTGCTTTACAAATAGATTGATTAGTCGTCTATGAGATCTAATATCAATAATTTATTAGCAGATCTTACAAAAGCTAGAATATCAGATTGTACTTTTTAATGATTTCAACATGTTATGTTGTAAACGGTATGTCGATGACTTCATTTTAATACATTCCCCAAGAGTATTTAAGCTAATTCAAATGCAATCCCACTGATTTCCTTTGACGTTCAAGAGGATGTCAAACGTTGCTTGAAAGTTCAACAATGTATAAGTATTAGTATTTCATTAGCAGATCTTACAAAAGCTGGAGTATTGAATTATGCCCAATAATGACTTAAAAATCTTATATTGTAAACGGTATGTCGATGACTGCATTTTGATAGCCCCGTTTGTAAAAATCTGAACATTCCTGAAGAGTATCTAAACTCATTCAAACGTAGTCCCACTCAGTTTCTTCGATATTCAAGAGGGAGCCAAACTTTGTTTGGTTGTTCCGTTTTCACGTTCAATAATGTACTTTACAAACAAATTGATACGTTGTCTATGTGATCTAATATTAGTAATTCATTAGCAGGTCTTGTGTTACAAAAGCTGGAGTACTAAATTGTACTCAATAATGACTTCAACATCTTATACCATAAACGGTATGTCGATGACTGCATTTTGATAGCCCTGCTTAAGAAAATCTGAACATTCCTCAAGATTAACTAAACTAATTCAAACGTTATCCTACTGGGTTCCTTTGATGTTTAATAGGATGTCGAACTCAAACTTTCTTTTAAAGTTCAATAATGTGCTTCACAAACATATTGATGAGTCACTTATGGGATCTAATATTAATAATTCATTAGCAGATCTTGTGTGACAAAATCTGGAGTTACTAATTGTATCCAATAATAACTTTAATATCTTCTACTATAAATGGTATGTTGATGACTGCATTTTAATAGCTCCGTTTGAGAAAATAGAGTAAATCCATAAAAACTCAGACAATTTTCACCCAAGGATGGTAAATAATAAAGCTTTTAATTAGTTTCATAGATACTTCCTACTATTCTTTTTAATTTCTGTTGTACCTACTCCTTTTTATTTAAGTGTTCCATATATTTTATTCCTATCCACTTTATCGAATGTCTTTTATAGGTCTATATAAGAGATGTACAGTTATTTTTTGAATCGCAGTGTTCGTCCAATCAATTATCTTATTGTGGAAACATGGTCTCGCGTGCTTCGCCTTTTCCTAAATCCACTCGGTGATTCTTCAATTGCTCTTTTATCTTTCTTATCCTACTTTCGAATGTAGATTCATATACTTTAGCTCCGCGCATATGAGTAAAGTTCTCCTATTACAGAAAACTTCCAATCTGTTGGCATTTTTTCTTCCTTCTATATTTCATTCATCAAAATTAGAAATATATCGATGACTGTTTCTCCCATGTATTTTACTTGTTCCAGATTGATGTTGTCGTATCCCGCTGTTTTCCCGTTGTTGATATTATCCAGTATATCCATTAGGTCCCCTCTTTATATTCTTTCACAGTGGTCTTCATTCAATGTTTTTCTTGTGTTGGACGATCTATTTCTGTTACTTTGTTATTTTATTTTTGCTTTTGATTATATCTTTCCCCATGCTTCTTTTTGGCTTCTTCTTCACTCTTCTGCTTTGTTATTTGTGATTATTATATTTTTTCACATTATTATTGTTCAGGTATTCTTTCCAAAGTTTCGTTTTTCTCTTCACTTTGATTTTGAAATCAGGACTTTACCAATTAGTTTGTTTTTTTTGGATACCAGCAAATTTTCTTTGTCATTTCGTTTATTATTGCTTTCAATTTTCTTTGTGCGAAGACATTTTCCTCAATTTTTTCTTGATATTTCTATCTAATTTCCTTATTTTCAAGTTTGTATACTTTTATTATTTCATGAGTGTTTTTGTTTACATTTATTCTGGTCTCATTTTTCTTACACTTTTCTTAGTAGTGGTCACTGCTGATTTCCGCATCTCTTTTCAGTCTAATATCTATTATAGTATTTCTTAAATCCTTTCCGGTCAATAAAAAGTCAATAATGGATTTTTCATTGCGTCCTCTTTCTTCTTTGTTATAGTATTGGCGCTTGCTAACTCATTTGTTATGCAGAAGTCTATCAATCTTTTACCATTATTGTTACAATTTTGCTCACCGTAATCACCCACAATTATCTCCATATTTGTGTTATCTTTTACGATGAAACCTTTTTCAATTACTCTTATTTAAAGTATAACTAAATGAACAATTTCCAGGTGGAAAGGAAAAAATTCCTGTTATTTACTCAAAAACTGGGTAAATCTTGTTAAAAAGCATATTTTCGTTGGCCGTGCCAATTATACTGAGGCAGAGCTCGTAATTATCAGCGATTTCATATTTGTTGGAGATAATGTAGCAAATTTGAATGGGCTGCTATTCGTCTGCTATCAGAGTATAAAGCATAACCAGCTGGAAATAAATGGTCATACATTTCCTACTAATTGCTTGATTTGCCTGAAACGTACCTCATATGAAAGCTGCAATATTACTCATCAACATATATTTTTACGAATATATATTACACACTAAAATTTTTTGTTGAATAGGAGGAAACCGAATGGAAACGAACCGTTTCAATATTTTATAAAATGGAAAATATTCAATTTTTTTGAATTGTATAATTTACTACTTGCAAAAGCATCCAAACAAACGTAGTATATTACGTCAATATTGGAAATTTACAAGCTCCGATTTACACAGAAAAAGTTTGAGTTTTTCTTTCAAAAAAGTTTGACGTCATTATAAAGCTGAATCGAGATGCCGTCAAAAGAAGAAAAAGAGCCATTATGTGCTGAAAATCATAGTTGATATAATCCCGACGAAGTCCAGGAAGTTTTTAGAAGAAAATTGGCATCCAATTTGACATATTTGTGAGAACTAAACAGCCACTTATCCATGTTTTTACATATAACACAATTCTTCCACAAAATTATAAGAAACAAGTTTTTGTCTTTATATTATTAAAGATGATTATAAATATAAATCATTCTAATGAAGCGTATGACAACATAATTTTTTATTCTCACCAAGAAGATAATCAATTTCGGCAGGATTAAGTTTATCCATCTGGTCCTTGTTCCAAACGTATCGTGCGCGTAGACCGCGCTTTTTTTTGTCGCGCAGCCAATCGTCGATGAGATTGCGGCCGTCGAGGCGCCGACCGTCCTCGTGTGGCGCCTCTGGGTCTCGTGCAACCTTTGGTAACCAATGACGGCGTCCTCCACCAAGCAATACCTGACACAAACATAAAACAGTAATAAATAATTGTGAAATATATTATCCCTGAATTGATAATGATTTTTAGAACTGTAAACTCTTTCTTTAAATGCTTTCGATCATCCCAGCGACGATATTATCAACTTTGGGAATCACTGCTCTAAAAGAATTCAACCGAAGATATTTCAGCGGAATCATATCTATTTTGGCCTCACAAATTTCCTTAAAGTCTATAAAGTCAACTGGACGGCTTCAAAAGTTACAGAAAAAAAGTTTTTCTCAAATATCTTGTAAACTATCGGTTTCACGTAAGTTTTAGTTATTACAAAATTTGTTTGTTAGATAAATCTGTGTAAAAAAGGTTTGATACAAAATTTACTTAGAACCAGTAATTTTTGAAATATAGGGCTGAGGAAACTCGAAGCAAAGCGCATACGCCACTATTCTATATGAGTTTTTGACTGATGCATTCTTAGCGCATTTTTTGGAAAAAATGGAACAATCATCTATGATAATTTGATCTTTATCAAAGCTATATAAAGAAAATACACCAAAAGTGAACAAATTTTCATCCAATAATAGTGATTCATTCTAATAAGCTTCAAATTTGCGTCAAACAAGTCATTGAATGAATCTCGGACAGATTTGACAACTGTATATAATAATAGTGACACCCCCGGCTGAAGTTGTAACTAAATTTTTATCTACTTTAATAAATTTTAATTGCCATATCCCTAATGTCATATATCCATGGGCATTGTTTCACTTGAAACAAGTAATTGAATAATTGAATCTTCTACAATCACTGAGCTTGAATTAAAGCAATTTGTGCAAACCTACGAAACAGCAGCTTTTATTTAATATCAGTTTCAAGTCTGTAAATAGTATAGTTGCTGAGAACTCAGCGTCACGCCAGCCAGCCAGCCAGCCAGCCAGCCAAAGTGAATATAATAGCGCTTTTTTCCAAAAAATGGAAGAATCATCTAGATGATGAAAGCGTATTTTTGACAGCTTATGAATGCTTGTTACTTCAGAGATTTTGCAAATTACCATCTCTCACAATTACTGAGCTTGAAATCAAGCAATTTACGCAAACTGACGAAACAGTAGTTTCCATTTAGTACTATTTTCAAGTTGACTATTTGATAGGTACATAATTTATGCATGTACAAACTCAAAAATACCTTTTAATCTTCATTGTTTAGTTATTGACTGACAGGAGGTCAAGTGCTGAACCTTAGAATTAAAATTTGCTCTTTATCAAAGCTATATAAAAAAAATACACCAAAATTGAACAAATTTTCAACCAATAATAATGATTCACTCTAATAAGCTTCAAATTTGCGTCAAACAAGTCATTGAATGAATCTCGAACAGATTTGACAACTATACATAATAATAGTGACACCCCCGGCTAAAGTTGTAACTAAATTTTTATCTACTTTGATAAATTTCAGTTGCCATATCCCTAATGTGATCTATATCCATGGGCATTGTTTCACTTGGAACAAGTAATTGAATAATTTAATCTTCCACAATCACTGAGCTTGAATTAAAACAATTTGTGCAAACCTACGAAACAGTAGCTTTTATTTAGTACCAGTTTCAAGTCTGTAAATAGTATAGTTGCTGAGAACTCGGCGTCACGCCAGCCAACCAGCCAGCCAGCCAGCCAGACAGTCAAAGTGAATAAAATAGCGCTTTTTTTGGAAAAATGCGCTAAAAAGCGCTAGTATATTCACTTTGGCTGTCTGGCTGGCTGGCTGGCGTGACGCTGAGTTCTCAGCAACTATACTATTTACAGACTTGAAACTGGTACTAAATGAAAGCTGCTGTTTCGTAGGTTTGCACAAATTGCTTTAATTCAAGCTCAGTGATTGTGGAAGATTAAATTATGAAATTACTTGTTTCAAGTAAAACAATGCCCATAGATATATATGACATTAGGGATATGGCAACTTTAATTTATTAAAGTAGATAAAAATTTAGTTACAACTTTCGCCGCGGGTGTCACTATTATTATGTACAGTTGTCAAATCTGTCCGGGACTCATTCAATGACTTGTTTGACGCGAATTTAAAGCTTATTAGAATGAATTATTATTATTGGATGAAAATTTGTTTACTTTTGGTGTATTTTTTTATATAGCTTTGATAAAAATCAATTTATCATTTTGAGGTACAGCACTTGACCTCCCGTCAGTCAATAACTAAACAATGGAGATTAAAAGTTATTTTTGAGTTTGTACATGCATAAATTATGTACCTATCAAATAGTTAACTTGAAACTAATACTAAATGGAAGCTGCTGTTTCGTAAGTTTGCCCAAGCTGCTTGATTTCAAGCTCAGTAATTGTGAGAGATGGTAATTTGCGAAATCCCTAAAGTAACAAGCATTCATGAGCTGTCAAAAATGCGCTTTCGTCATCTAGATGATTCTTCCATTTTTTTGCTATATTTTCTATGAATTACTTGTATTCGTCGCTATAGAAACGCTACTCTTCTTGGAAGGAATAATTTACTTTCCTTCTGAAAGATCCTGAATGAAATAATGTCATCTCTAACTGACTTATCAGTGAATAATCCAAATCCCCATCCCGAGAGATGTGAGAATTCAGCGGTATCTTCTTCACATGACGTGGATATCCACCACGAAATATTTTCTGAGGCTAATCCTGTGAAAGAGTCAGAAAGGATCAAATATGTCTTCTGAGAATCTTCAATATTCACTATTAAGTCCACTAGGATATTACCTCGATTTTTAGTTCATAAAAGTACATAAAATATGTTTGAAAATGAGATTAGGATGTCTGCAAAATTATTGAAAAAGATCATTTTGGATTAAAATAAGTAGGGTTGTTTTACCTACATGATAATACTTTCAGAGGGTTGAGTTGAATAATTAAAAGTAAAAACTGTGTCATATTATAAAATCCATCCAAGAGACGGCGTTTGGTTTAAAAAACAAAGTAAACTAAAGCCTAACTTATAAATGAAAGGAGAGGCAATCGCCTAATGTACGTGAGGCTCTTACAGTACTAATCCCTGTGAAGAAAAACTTTTATTTTGTGTGATCAAGTAAAAGCTAACCGAAGTAGGTCAAGAAATTTCCGCACATGTCTTCAATAAGTGGGTAATTTGTCAGTTTTGAAAGCAAACTTCGGGAAAGAAATACCTAATCTTTATTGAACGTTAACATATGGCAAGTGTTGGAAATGTGGTCCTTCATTCGCAAATGTAGCTTGCAAAAAATATAATTATTAAATACAGAAAAATTACTCCCTGCAGCAAAAACTCACGAATGTTTTGCTGGAGTTTTATGTGAAAATCCATCCATAATTACCATATGTTTGAGAAGGGTGAAGCAGTGACTGATGTGAATTTTTAGTGGTTGGTGTGGAAGTGGGACAACTTAAAGTGTGTGAATTCGGTAATGTTCTGCATAATGGTAGAATTGGCAAGGACATTAAGAGGAAAGTATCTGTAGATTGTAAGGTTTCGGGTGAAATGTGTGGTTCATAATGAATGCATTGATGTATAGTTTGATTGCTGTAGAAATTGCATTTCCGCAGTAATATGTCATTGAAAATTCAATAAAATACACATCCATCATCCTCAAGACTGAGCGACAAACTTAAAACTTTCAAGATTCAATCGTTCTTCTTATTAATTATTAAATGGCCTCGAATACATTTCTGGGATGCTTCATCCTTCTTGAAATTCAATACTTCAATGGTAATATGAATATGAGTGATTTAAAAAAATAATATATCATTTAATGGGCGTATGATGGAAGCAATTTCCCATAAACTTTTTTAGTATTATACTGCAATGAACCGTTTTCTAATGATTGCTTGCGTTCAAAAACTGAAACTCTGCCAAATGAAACTGCTATCTTTTACTCTGACAACTGTCATAGCTCATTAATCTGACATTGTTATATTCCTCAAATTTTCAATAATTTGGAGAAAGGGTGCGGAATTGCTCCATCTGTAATTTCAAATATTTGTAGACGTCGTGTAGGTACTATTTACTTCTCATTTGTTGGTGAAGATGCGCAATTTCTGCATCAATGTTTATATCTACATATAGATTTATATCAATCATATCACAATCTTCTTACATATGCAACGTTTCGGAGTAATACATCATGAATACAAGTAAATATACATTTGCTTCCCCACTTAGCAGAAATCTTCTAGTTCCTGCTATAACTTCAAGTCGGTTATTTTCAATTATTCAATTTCACCTCCTATCTTTGTCGCTCCCGCCAAAATATTGGAAAATGGCGACTAAAAGCATTTTTAGCGCATTTTTTGGAAAAAAGCGCTATTATATTCACTTTGACTGTCTGGCCGGCGTGACGCTGGGTTCTCAGCCACTATACCATTTACAGACTTGAAACTGGTACTAAATAAAAGCTGCTGTTTCGTAGGTTTGCACAAATTGCTTTAATTCAAGCTCAGTGATTGTGGAAGATTGAATTATTCAATTACTTGTTCCAAGTGAAACAATGCCCATAGATATATATGACATCAGAGATATTATTAGAATAAATTATTATTATTGGATGAAAATTTGTTTACTTTTGGTGTATTTCTTTCATATAGCTTTGATGAAGATCAAATTATCATTTTAAGGTACAGCACTTGACCTCCCGTCAGTCAATAACTGAACAATGAAGATTAAAAGGTATTTTTGAGTTTGTACATGCATAAATTATGTACCTATCAAATAGTCAACTTGAAACTAGTACTAAATGGAAGCTGCTGTTTCGTAAGTTTGCCCAAACTGCTTGATTTCAAGCTCAGTAATTATGGGAGATGGTAATTTGCGAAATCTCTGAAGTAACAAGCATTCATGAGCTGTCAAAAATGAGCTTTCATCATCTAGATGATTCTTCAATTTCTTTTTTAAAGCCAAATGACTGTACTAATATTATAATAAAATATTATTGTAACAGTATTTTGAAGAGCATCTTTGGACGAACATTCTGTAAACAAACTCAAGAATGTTATTAAAAATCTCGAGATTGAATTTCAGTTCTCAGAAGTTAACTGAATTTCAAAGGTATAGTAGTACTCTCGATTATTGTTAGTTATTTCCAAGGATCAACTGGAAACTCACTTAATAATCTTTTGATGAAACTACTTGAAGTCGTTCTCAATTATAAAATAAAATAAGTTCATGTACCTACTGTATATTAATTATTGGAAATTGATTGAACTGCTTCATTAACTTGTCAGTTACCATATAAAATTTGATATATTTTTGACATATTGAAACAACCAACAGATATTTAGATGAAAATGTAGCTAGCTGAATGCTTTGAGTATAAAAATGAAAAACAGAGGAAGAATACGTAGGCTAAGCCGCTAAAAAAGCAAGATGAATCACTCAATGTGGGCTGAACCACTAAAAGAATTATATAAGTCACAGTGTTAGCATAACTGTGGAAATGACACGTTGGCGCATGCGTGGGGTGATTCCTTACATCATTTGCGCGAGCGGCATGATAATGTACATAGCTTTCCAACACATCGTTAAAAATAATTCCATATTGTGTTTGATGTTTCATAACTTCAAAAATTTCTTCTGAGCTTTAAATTTAAATGTTTTTATTCCGAATTAGCGCCCTATCTGCTACTGAATATTGACCTTGTCCAAACGATATTATTTATCAATCTGTCAAATAATAACAAACGCTATGTGATTTAAATAGGGTATATTGATGAATTTATTTTATATTTTTAATTCACTGTTTACATCGTTATAACATAGTGAATAATATAAATCAAGTTGAAAAGTGCTGTAATCAAGTTTAAAAAAATATTTATAATTGAAAATAATTTTGAGCTGTTTAAACGCCGCCATTTACGCGCGCTCTATGGATGACGTCAAATAACATGTCTAGTGACATTACAGTCCATTATTTACTACAGGTGTTTTCGTTCTCAACTTATTTCAGCATTAAAAAAGGTCAAAAGTCAGTTTATAAGTATTGCATTGTGCCTGTATGCAAAATACTATCAGAAATGTATCTGATAAAGTATTTTTTCCAATCCAGACAGGTTTTAAAATACGTAAGAAATGATGTAAGATTATCAGAAGAGATGAAGTGTCATAATAAACTTGACAGATCATGAATAACATTATATATGATTAGTTTTAGCAATGAAATTTAGTGTATGTATGCGGCTTCGTTTAACATTTGCTCGTTTTAAAATGAACAAAAATTATAGGTTATGTTCACTGCTCATCATATTTCGGATTGTATTTATTAAAATAGCGTACATAATGTGTTATTATTGGATGATTACTTTGCAGTGTTCACTCTTTTTACTTCAGCGGACGTAAAATTTGGATTTGAAAGCAAATAAGACGACATCATGAATGGATCTATTCTTGACAGATTATCCGATTGTGCTTCTACAAAACCACTGTCTTAAATGATTTATAATCTCACTAGGATGCTAAAATTACACTTAAACAATAAATGAGCTTACAACACACACGTTATTACTATGTTTTCTAATCAAAAGCCTGCAATGCCATACAAATGTAAGCAGTGCGCACTTGTTGGCATAGTATTTGACGTCACATTTCGCTTTAACCAATGGTGTTGCGTTTCAGAACTTTGAATTTCCCTCGCTAAATTCGCACTTCCATTTATTAATTTTAAGCAACTGAAAAGATATTAATTACCCAAATGATGGTTTAGTACAAATATCCGGCCAATTAAAATTCGGAATAAAAATATTTGAACCAAATTTAAATTTCATTTATATTCCCTATTGTAGCAAAAGAAACAAATAACAGGCTGGGGAAGAGGAGAAATACTTTCTGCCTCACATCATTTGCGCGAGCGACATGATGATGTACAGTTCTGTTACAGAATAGTTTTTTGAAATAATAATTTTTACAACATGATGCCTTCGATTGTGTTGGACTACGTAGACGAAGTCTTATAGACAACAAAGGCGACACCAGCATTAAGTAAATGGTAATGAAAAGAGGTCGAACATGAGTTTTATCCGTGCTCAAAATGAGAGCATTTATTCACTTCATCATTCAAGAACTATAAAAGCTATAAGGCTGGTTGAATAGAACAAAAATTAGGTAATATAGAAAAAACTTTCTTGATTCCTTCAAAATTCAAATCTGGAACTTCATTCATAAGGAACAGAATCCAAATTGAAAATCGATTATTCAAATTTCTATTTATAATTCAAATACAGTTGGGAATAAGAGCTGCTCAGTTGATGATTCAGAAAATACATCATCATATTTATCAGTATTCACAAGATACTAACTGTCCATTTTTTAAGTTGCATTCAGAAAAACATAGTACAGTTCATATTCTCTGCAAAAATATGTAGTCTATCTTTCAGACTAATTCTCCTTTAACGGAGCCACATTATTATTGAATAATGATGAGCCCTTTCGCACGATAATTCACTTGACGAGGCAAAAATTTTCCATTTCTCTTTCATGTTTTGTTCTCTTGAATATGAGTGCACAAGCATTATTTGTAACTATCTAAATTTCATTTTGATAGCTTCATGAAAACAGACTTTAAAATAAAAATAAGAATGGATTATGTTACACTTACATTGATATTACGTCCTGGATCATCTTCTACGAGTTGACGAGTTAGATCCTTGCAGGAGCGACGTACGCTGGGTGGTACACGCGAATCATCTTCCCAGTAGCGTGATGCTGAATGGCCGTACAATGCAGCGGGCGTCGCATGTGTTATTCTTGTATTCGTAACAATTCCAACTGATTTGCCTGCAAACCAAGCGCAACATACATTCAAAATGACACAAATTTAAAATTTTCTCATTCGTTTGTATGAATTTATCAGAAGTGCATCAATGTTCCAATGAGTTTTTGTCTCCAAAATAGCGGAAGAGACTAGATGGCATGATTAAATTAGAATATTGAAAAGTGGGACTTCCATAGCTTGAAACCCAAGAGAACTATTCTTATTGTCGAAGTTCCGAAGCAGCACGATTTAACAAACTAATTGCCTCCGAAAGCTTGCGGGTCTGAGAACTTAAGTTGAGGTAGAGTATGAAAACTTCAACCACGGAAATCTACGAATTATTATTTCCAACGTAATAATTTTTGGCAGACAGATGAAGGAAATTGCATGAATTGGTATAATTGTTGCTGAACCTCAAAGAGGAGCTATAAAGTTTCTCTTCAAAAAGAGTTTATTGTCAAATGAAATCCCAACTGGTATAAACGATATATCAGGTGAGCCTTCATATCAAATAATTATGAACTGCTTCTGGTTTGATATTCGAAAGAGAGTCTTGTCAACATACACAAAGCCCTAGAGTGATGGAACAGTCGTGATAATGTCATTGTGCTGAATGATCAAACAATCATAATGAAAGAGAAGCAGGATAAAATGATTTTAATTAAAATACGATTTCAAGACTGTTTCAAAAAACATGAAATGATTTTGCATGCTCTGAAGTTCAAGCACCAAGTAATTCTCTTGAATAGGTATCTAAAATTTTATTTTATTATTATTAATCTTTTTAAATCTATTTATACCCTTTCGGGTGTCTAGATTGTAATTATTTTCACTTTAGATTATTGGTCAGTTCTTTCCACTCTTGTCTATTTTGTGCTATTCTCTTCGCTTCTTGCCAGCTGATGCAGTTTCTATGGAGAATTTCATTTATGTTTTTTTCCCATGTCTTCTTTGGTCTTCCTCTTTTTTTCTTTCTTATGGTTCTTGCTTTCCAAACTTGCTTCGTCTGATTTTCCTCTGGCATTCTGACTAAATGACCATACCATGAAACTTGTTTCTTTTCTATGGTCTTATTTATGCTCTCTATTTCTAAATTATCTCTTATTCGTCCGTTTCTTATTCTGTCTATCCTTGTAACACCTTCAACTCTTCTTAAGTATCGCATTTCTGATGCTTGTACTTTACTTTTCAGTCTCTGCTCGAGTATCCACAACTCACTTCCATGTATTAAAGCTGGTCGGTATACCGTTTTGTACAGTGTCATTTTTGTATTCTTGGATACTTGCTTATTTCCTAGTACCGCTTTGTTGAGTGCATAGTAGTTTCTGCTAGCTGCTTGTATTCTTTTGTTGATTTCTGGTTCCATATTTCCTTTATTATTTATTGTTGCTCCTAGATATGTACAGTCTTCCACTTGCTGTATACTAGTGATTATGTCCTCTTTCGATATCACCATTACTTTTGTTTTTTCGACATTTATGTTCATGTTGTGTTTTCTCATTTCCTTGTTCCATACATTTAAATTATATTTCATATCTTCCTCATTCTTAGCCAGGACTGCTAGATCGTCTGCAAATGCACACTCTGCTATTTTAATTACGGTCAACTGATAATGTCCAATGTCTACTTTCTTCGTTTTATTTTTTATTTGCTTCATTATATTATCTAAGAAGACAATAAATAATAATGGGCTTAATGCTCCTCCTTGTCTTAAACCCTGCGTGGTGTTGAATTCTCCTGATATTTCGTTACCCGTTCTTATGTAATTTGTTGTTTCTCTATACACGCTTTTTATGGCGTTTAGTAGTTCTTTATTTATTAGTCTTTCTCCCAGTATTTTCCACATTTGTTTCCGTGGTACTCGGTCAAAAGCTTTTTCTAGATCGACAAACGTAATATAGAGCTTGCTTTCTTGTATCAGAGCTTTTTCTATAAGCCTCCTAATTGTGTATATGTGGTCTTGTGTGCAATGTCCTTTCCTGAATCCGCTTTGTAACCTTTCCATTTTTGATTCCACCTCTTGTCTCAGTTTCTTTTCTAGTATGGCTTCATATACTTTGGCTGTCGTGCATATTAGTGATACCCCCCGGTAATTGTTGCAATTTCTCTTGTCTCCTTTTTTATGAATTGGGAAAATCACTGCCTTTTCCCAATCTTTAGGGATTTTTCCTATTGTCCAGATTCTATTCAGCGTCATTATTTGTATTTGCTCTCCTGCTGGCCCCATGTATTTAAGTTGTTCTGGTCTTATTCCATCGTGTCCCGGAGCTTTTCCGTTTCTTAGCCTATTTAATGCTAGTTTCATCCCTTCTTCTGTTATATTCTCTGTTCTTCTGTGCTTATTGATGTTCTCGCATTGCTGAATCTCTTCTTCTTCATTGTCTTTGTTAGAGTGTTTTTCTTCCAGCAATTCCTCGAAGTGTTCTTTCCATCTTCCTATTATTTTCTCGTTTTCTTTCAAAATATTCCCTTGTTTGTCATATTGCTGTCTTAATGCACTTTGGTTTTCCTTTTTGCTGTTTTTCAATGTGTTGTAGAATAATTTTTTATTTTCTCTAAAATTATCCTCCAATTTATTTCCAAACTGTTCTCAAGTTTTTGCCTTAGAAATTTTGATAACTTCTTTCGTTTTTTTCTTTTGTTTCTCGTATTCTTCCTTATCTTCCAGTTTTTTTGTATTGAGGAATATTTTCCATTTCTGCTCCTTCTTTTTAACTTCTTCTCTAACTTCTTCATTCCACCAGTGTGTTTGCTTGTTGTAGCCTGTTTTTCTGATCACTCCGCACGCTCTTTTTGCTGCCTCTTCTACTATATATTTAAATGCATTCCACATTTCTTCTACGTTATTCAAATTTGGTCTCGATGTGCTGTTTATAAGTTCTCTTATGTCTTCTTCGTACTTCTCTCTTGTTTCCTTTTCCTTCAACTTATCTACTCTTATTTTCATCTAAAACTTTAACGATGTAAAATATTTAGGCTGTAACATAAATGAATACATTGATTAAAATGAAAAAATACAAAAGGTGACTAGATAAGTATAAAATATTAACTCCTAGGATTGCTTATAATTCAATGTCAACAGGTCTTCAGGAAATAAAGATGAAGGTCTGAATAGGTAAATTGTCAACTCCTTGTGGTTCTAGGTCAATCTGGCTCTACTTTTTTTGATTTGACATATAACTGAATCATCCACAGATCTTCAGGAGATGGTTTTGAAGTAACTCTTGCAAGTAGATTCATAGATAAAAATAACTTGGAATTATAAAGAAATAACTGGTAACCCCGATCGATTGAGTTCATAACCAGTATTCAAATTCAAATTATTAGGTGATTTTTTTATTTCTATTGCTTTTCTTATTGTTCTCTTTAGCCAGAAGCTTTGTATTCTTGAAGTCAATGCCATGTAATTCTTTAAAAGCGTGCCTGCTCAGCCACCGCAGACTTTTCTCGGTGGTTCAATCTTATATGACGAGAATGCTCTTTCAGTCTTGTTTCCACACTCTGTGTTTGTCCAATATATACTTTCCCACATTGGCAGGGAATTTTGTATATACCTGGATACTGTAGGGGAAATCTGTCTTCAACATTACCAATAAGATTTCGAATTCTCAAATTGGAAGTGTAAGAGGTTTTTATGTCATATTTATATAGAAGTCTCCCAATTTTATCCGTTATATTAGCTACGTAAGGCAACGTAACAAATATTTTCTTATTAATTGGATCTTGAACAGGAGGCATAGAATTCTTCTATCTAAGTGCTCTTTTGATCTGTGTTTTATTATAACCATTCTTCAAGAAAACATCATCTAAAAGTTTGATTTCATCAGACAGTTTACTTGGATGACATAAAAAAGAGGCTCTCTGATATAAAGTTTTAATAGTGCAAAATATTCATGTTAATATTGATTTGTATGAGTCGGCTTCCTATATGCTAAATGGATGAGTCTACCATTATCTTGTTTCTCCAGGTTAACGTCCAGAGAAAGAAGATGGTTATTTTCTTCAACCTCAACACTGAATTCAATGTTTCCATGTTGCATGCTTAGATTTTTCGAAAATACATTCAATTCATCTCTACCATGAGGCCAAACAGCAAAAACATCATCAAAATAACGTAGCCAAACAGTGGGTTTCTTCATAGCTGTGCTTAAAGCTTTTTGTTCAAAATTCTCCATGTAAAAACTACCAATAGAAGGAGAAATAGGAGAACCCATGGCGACACCATCGATTTGCTTGTAAAAATAACCATTGAAGATAAAAAAAACAAGAAGTCAAACAATGTTTGAAAAGCTTGACAATATCAATTGAAAAATGATCTTCTAATAATTTCAGAGTATCGATGATAGGTACTTTTGTGAATAAAGATAAAACGTCAAAACTGACAAGTAGATCATTATCTATCAATGTCAATCACTTATCAAATCCATAAAATTTCGAGAATTCTTAACATTATGATGAAGTATGACCAATCATCGGCTTCAACAAAGCATCCAAATATTTGGCTAATCCATATGTTGTTGAGCCTATTGAATTGACAATAGGTCTTAGATGAACATCTTTTTTATGAATTTTCGAGAGACCATAAAACTTGGAAATGACAGGATCCAATCGTATAAGCCATGGAATCAGAAATAAGAGACGAACAAAAGCATAATGCTTTATACGTCAAATTATTATTATTCATTTTGACAAATTGTAATATTGTAATAAAAGATCGATATAAAAGTTATTCTCAAAAATGAATAACTATTCAAATGAAGAAATGCTACAAATAATTGAATGGTATTATTCTGGCAATAATTTACGGCAAATTCGTGATTATATTAGTACTCTTTGGCGAAGTCATGATATTCCGGGGATGTCTGCCATTCAACGATCCATTGCCAAGTTTGAGAAGACAGGTACACTTAATTTCAAGAAACAGGAACAAAATATCGAGAACTACAATGAAAATGATGGAAATGTTCTTGCTTTGATAGATCTAGAACATACAATGAGTGTAAGAGTAATTTCCAGGCAACTGAATATTCATTTTATGACAGTTCATACAATTCTTAATAAATACATTCCTTTCAAATTTCAGAATCATCAACATCTTTTGGAACGAGATTTTGAGGTGCGTGCATCATTCTGTGAAATAATGATGGAGGAGTCAAATCATGATAGAGACTTCTTAAGGAATATTTTATTCTCAGATGAATGCACATTAACCATGAATGGCGAACCCAATGGTCATAATTACCGGTATTGGTCCAAGAATAATCCACATAACGTTATACAGTCCCGGACACAATATCGACAAACTGTAAATGTATGGGCAGGAATTTTAGGACATCAAATAATAGGCCCGTTCTTTATTACAAGAATAAATTCGGAGTCGTATTTGAATTTATTAATGAATATAGTTGGACTAGAAATTGCCGAAACAAATAGAGAAAATGTGTGGTTTCAACATGATGGCTGCCCTGCACATAGTACAACAGAAATTGTGGAATATCTAAATCAAACATTTCCTGGAAGCTGGGTAGGACGAAGAGGACCAGTTAACTGGCCAGTACGGTCGCCTGATTTAAAACCGTGCGATTTTTCTCTTTGGGGTCATTTGAAAACTAATGTTTATAAAAGAAGATATCAGAGTATAGAAGAACTTGAATATGCTATAGCACAAGAATGTCAAAAAATGAATAATAGGCAATTAAGTAACGTTCGGCAAAGTTTCCACAATAGATTGGGTTATTGTTTAGTACAAAACGGAGGATTGTTCGAACATCTATTATAATTTGAGAAGTTAAGAATATTTTGAGTTTGTTGTAGTTCATATTGGATTTAATTTGTTGCATTATTTAATTGTTAGTGTTACTTCATTTTATTTTATCAATCTTAAACAATAAATCAAATTGAACCACCCATTATTCACCATCATTATTATTAGATTTTTATTTAGAAAATTGATATTCACTACCTACGGAAGATATCTATTTTGACAGTCATCATTCTGACACTGACGTATTAAACGTTACGCTTTTGTTCGTCTCTTATTTATAATTTCATAGCTAATACTATTAAATGCAATTCCGTGAATATTCATATTTTATTTCTGCTATCATGAAGTAGCCTGAATGATTTTTTTTCCTATTAAGTCGGTACAGAAAATTTGCTCTACAATATCCATTTGAAATTTTTTGTCTAAGATAATTTGGGGAGCAATGCGCACAGAAAAATTGATTTCCCATGTTGAACGCCTATGTTTCACTTTCTCTTAGGCATTGAAGTTCACGATATTGTCACAAATTTTATTCAGAATAATTTATTAATACAGGTTACAGTGTAAATTTTCACTTTACAAACTCGTATGTTAACAATATCGCGCACAGTTACTCGTACTGAATCACTAAATGAATAACTTCCTCTTCTAGCTTATATTCTTATATACCTAAGCCGACAATGAGCCAAAATTCAATTGTCTAACAGTTGTTGCCTGGCAACCACCGAACATCTAGTGACCATAGCCTGTTAATCATGTCTGACAATTGAATATCGACCTTGTCAGTACTAGCTAGGGTTACAATTACTGCGAGTTCAAATAAATAATTATGTGTTCAAGATACGCACAGTTTCATGACGAATCTCTTGAGACTCCTCTGCATTTAGCATATTGATGGCAGCTTCTATATTTGTTATGATTTCTTCAACTGGAATACGGCTAATGATTCCATAGCCCAAACCTTTACATGAAACATTACAAGCAGTATCTGACAAAGAATGATTACTGATATTAGTCACCAGTTTATTTTCAGGTAGTGAGTGAATGTCAGTGTTAAGTTATTTCTCAAGTAATTTGTCAAACTTAGTTTTTTGTAAATTACTTAACTTTTGTTGTTGATCTATTGAACGAAGAGTGAGAATGTAGATCTGTGGAGGGTTCAGTTATGTGCCAAACCAACAAGAGTAGAGCTAGATTGATCTAGAACCACAAGGAGTTGACAATTTCCCTATTCAGACCTTCATTATTATCTCCTGAAGACCTGTGGACATTGAATTATACGCCAAACCACAGGCAGAGCTCTACGATCCTAGGAGTTGATAATTTATACTTATCTAGTCACCTTTTGTATTTTTGTTGTCTTGACAATTTTTGTTTATTCAATTATTATACATTTATACACTTAAAGAAGGCAGCACATTGCTGTTGAACCGTTGTGTTTCTTAAAATTTATACAGAGCTTTTCACCCAATAAAACATATTTATTAGAAAATGAGTTCTGAAAAGATTTTGGCTTTAATCTCAGCTGTTATTTGAGGAGGTGCATTGAACTTGTAGATAATCTATTTTGTAGAAATGTATTATCTAAAAAATAAATGTTTCTCGAAACATTTAACAATTAAAAATTGTGTTGCAACAAGCAAAATTCCAGCAGGTCATTTGATATCATTTCAAAATTATTTCTGACGAATTAGAAGCTATTTGACCGCAAATAAGCATGGAATTTGTATCTCTGTTTAGCTACAATTATTACTTCTAAACAATTCAGGTATCCATTTCAAGCTTTGCGTTTGACATTTCAAAGTTCTAAAGTTTCTGCAGATTTGTTGACAACATAGTTTATAGCATGTTCGGAATGACATATATCAAAATTGTAAACTGTAATCGACGCCTTCGGTTCAAATTACAAACTTTCCTCTTCTGAAATATATATTTGTTATGGAATATACAATTTCATCAATGTTTTGGTTATTAATGCGAAATAAATTGATGTTTGAGGAATTGAATACTGGAAATATTGTGGTTGAAAGAGTAGAAGTAGGTCAAATGCGTTAGCTTAGGCATGTGTATTTATTTTCCTCTCAATTCTGGCGACAAGCTTACTGAAAACAAATAATTCAACGAAATATTAAATTATTTCCAGTGATAAACAGACTTCCAATAATTTTATGTATTTAATTTCCAAGGAAAGCCGAAACTTTAGATAATTTTCTTAATGATATTGAATTGGTAATATCAAAATGTATTTTCAAGTAGGCAGAGTATCCTTTGGACTTTATTACAAATGAGTCCTGAATCTTTTGGCATCTTTTGGTAGCATGCCAAGACAAATCGAATCGTAAATGAGAAATATTGGAAAAATAAAGCTTTTAAGAGCTCATTTTAAGTTATAGAGCTCACAACTCCTAAACTACGAATTTAGAAAATACGAGTGCGTATTTAGCACCTCGCTGTCTCGTAAATACTTCGCGTTATAATGTAAATACTGCGACTAAGAGAGTTTTTGTGTCGGAACCTAAGAGGTTTCCAACTTATAAAGGTTCAAACTGTGGAAGCTCTACTAATGGCCAGTTGCAACATCAACACTCACTATATTTGTCGAACTCTTGAATACACACATGAAAGTTAAATCAATAGGTTAATAAAATATTAAATTAGATATTTGGCTCTGCTGTTGTTTATTGGAGGGATAATTTGGTGGTGCAGCTGATAAAATAGCATTCAGATCTCACACTAACAAAATCACATTGGATATAGTTGTATTCATATTTCTTTCGGTCGTCCTCTTGCTATAGAAATGCTTGTCTTGTAATGTCAATATAGAGTTTCCTCAATGTACGTCCAATCCATTGCCATTCACGCTACATATCTGTTCCTATTTCGTTTTTTGCCAGAATTCTTCCTTTGATATTCGTTCCGGTCAGAGTACACCCAAATTGTTTGTCAAACATTTTTTACTGGACATTTGTAACTTGTGCATGATGTCTTTATTTGTTTTTTATGTTCCTGCACTATAAAGCCAAACATTTTGTACATTCAATCTTAGTTTGGCTCTCAAGTTGATGTATTTGGATTTATTTACATCTCCTTGAGCATTCCCTGTACTATTTATTCTGCTACTAGCATATGTAAGCTCATTTACGGATTGTAGAGGTTGTTGTTTAGGATAAACTTCAAGTCTATTCTATTTCCTTCTTTTGACACTTTGTTTCTTTTTCATTATTCTCTTAAATCAGATATTAGGCATTTTTCATCTGCAAAGTCCAAATTTCCAAGTTTTATTAGTAATATTTTTAGCGCATTTTTTTAGAAAAAAGCGCTATTATATTCACTTTGGCTGTCTGGCTGTCTGGCTGGCTGGCTGGCTGGCTGGCGTGACGCTGAGTTGTCAGCAACTATACTATTTACAGACTTGAAACTGGTACTAAATGAAAGCTGCTGTTTCGTAGGTTTGCACAAATTGCTTTAATTCAAGCTCAGTGATTGTGGAAGATTAAATTATTCAATTACTTGTTTCAAGTGAAACAATGCCCATAGATATATATGACATTAGGGACATGGCAACTAAAATTTATTAAAGTACATAAAAATTTAGTTACAATTTTCGCCGCGCGTGTCACTATTATTATGTACAGTTGTCAAATCTGTCCGGGACTCATTCAATGACTTGTTTGACGCGAATTTGAAGCTTATTAGAATTAATTGTTATTATTGGATGGAAATTTGTTTACTTTTGGTGTATTTTTTTCATATAGCTTTGATAAAGATCAAATTATCATTTTAAGGTACAGCACTTAAGCGCCCGTCAGTCAATAACTAAACAAAGAAGATTAAAAGGTATTTTTGAATTTTTACATGCATAAATTATGTACCTATCAAACAGTCAACTTGAAACTAGTACTAAATGGAAGCTGCTGTTTCGTAAATTTGCCCAAACTGCTCGATTTCAAGCTCAGTAATTGTGAGAGATGGTAATTTGCGATATCTCTGAAGTAACAAGTATTCATGAGCTGTCAAAAATGCGCTTTCATCATCTAGATGATTCCTCCATTTTTTAAAATACAGTCAATTATTACCAACCAACCTGTCCGTTATTCAACCACCCTCTAAACTAGTGATCGCCCAGTGGTCGAAATCTGATATTGCTAAGTTTGAACAGTTTTGAATTTTATCTTCCATCCCCAGAGATGCCAGGTAAAATTAACTTGGTATTCGTCGCTCCATCCGAATCTAAATTTAGGATTGGTGACTCCCGTTCAAGATTTTAAAGTGACTTCCTTCCCCCAATCCTCGAAAAGGAAAAGAAATCATTAGGTTTTTTCTTCAGCCATTTTTACATTCGGTACATATTTTTCGATATATTCCAGCACAAAATAATATCATTAGAGTTAAACACCTTGTATATAATTGAAACTCTCTGCACTCCTTTTCCATGTAACTTCAAGTAAGTCAAATCTTACATTCCTCCATGCGCGCGGTATCAAGTTTTCTGTCCACGTACAATTTAAATAGGACACCTGTATATAATTTCAGTTCCCAGCACTTCTTCTCCGCATGAACTTCAAGTATGCTCAATCTTATATTCCTTCGTGAGCGCTACAAAGCTTTTTTTCACAAAAATCAAAATGAGACACCTGTATATAACTCCAGCATTCTGCACTCTTTCTTCAGATAGACTTCAAGTATGCTATATCTGACATGCCTTCGTGCGCGCGGTACAAAGTGAAATACGACATCTTTTATATACTTTCAGCTTTTTGCATTCCTTCTCCATATAAAATTCAAGTATGCCCAATCTCATATTCCTCCGTGCATGCAATATGTTTCAAAAGAATATATGACAATCCCATTTAAAAATCATTTTGAAGACTTGTCGTCTGATATTAGTTTGAAGCTTCAATTTATTGATATCAATGATTGAAGCAAGATTTGGACCAGCAGAACGTCTTTCTCCATCGTAAGATAATGTCGTCTACGTAGTGTTTCCAACACTGAAGAGAATTAAATTGCACTACTAGAGTGGTAGAAATATAAGTGGTGAAGTCTAGCCACTTGGGTGGTAAAACTCAAGTGATAAAAACCGAAATTGTAAGTCGATGGCTCGATGAAGATAAACATACATTTACTTAGCTCAAAATTTCGACGTTTGATGTCTTATTTGCTTTACAACTGCAAGTGGTACCGGTTACCACTTAGGTGGTAAGATGTTATCATGTTAGTTGCAAAATCTCACCACATCGACCTTACCACTTTGGATTGTTAGGGATGACCTACCACTTAAATTGCTATCCTTAACAAGTAATTTCCTCAGTAAAGACAAGTATCGTAGCTTAAAGTTTGATCGATTATTTCAATAAAAAAATTATTTTCTGTACTAAAAGCTTGGCTGAGTATTTTGCAATCCGAGATAGGTTATCTATCAATAATCCATACATTTCTCACAATTTTATATGATTAAAACGACTTTTGACTTTAAATTCTGTAAGTTTATTTGAAACTTTGACGTTTCGATCCTTTGACCAAGGATCTTCTTCAGAAAACAATAATACAAAATAAAACAAGGCAAGCAACTAGATACTGAAAATATACAGAATACTAGATGTGATAATGTGAATATCACACCTAAACAAAAAAGAAATCATCTGGCATTCACCCAAGCTTAAGGGAAATCATGTGAAGACCCCAAACAGAGGAATATGTCCTACTTGGTACAGCTCCACACACATCTCAAATCACAAAATACACGACATCTCAACAAGACAGCGTAGCCCTACTCTTTGCTGTTAGTTTGGCTCACAACTGCAGTGTCAAATAGTCTTCAGTGTACTTTATAATCCAAAATATACACAGATCTACACCAACTAAAACATAGTCATTATATAAATGTGTTATTGATTACAGAAAGCCAAACATTTGATAATCCAGAATCATCAGTATGGTTAAAGTTATTTGGATGTTTAAGTATCTCAATTGCTCTGCTGACGAATCTACCATGAATCGAAGAGCATCTTGCAACTTTTCTTGTTTCTTCAAACTTGATGTCATGCAAAAACTCGATGGCATGATCAGCTACAAAAGATTTATTTGTATGGTTTAATCTTATGCATCTCCTATGTTCAGCAATGCGAGTGTTCACAGTTCGGCCCGTCTGTCCAACGTAGACTTTCCCACAGGTACAAGGGATCTTATAAATGCCCGAAGATTGTAGGTGAATCACGTCTTTAACATGTTTCATGAACTGCTTGATTTTCTTTACCGGAGCGAAGGAAACTTTGAATTCATATCTTGACAAGATCCTTCCGATCTTCTCTGAAATATTGCTCACATAAGGTAGAGAAACATAATTTTCACTCACGCTAGTATCCTCAACAGTAGTATTGGGTCGAAGAGCCTTTTCAATGGAGTGAAAACTAAAGCCATTTTTCTGGAAAATCACTTCTGCATTATCAAGTTCATCAGGATGACAAATATCATTAGCTCTTCGAAATAAGCATTTAATTGTTCCGTACTTTTGTGAAGGATGGTGATGTGAATCAGCATGAATATATTGATTCGTGTGTGCAGGCTTTCTATAAACAGTATGCAAAAGTCTACCATCATTGGTTCGTTTTAAATTCACATCAAGAAATGGTAAAGAGCCATTATTTTCGATTTCTGATGTAAATTTGATATTTCCATGGATATTATCCAAAATGGTTCAAAAAACCATTCAAACTATCATGACCATGGGGCCAAATGACAAAAACATCATCTGCGCAACGAAGCCATAAGGGTGGTTTAAGATTACTAGTTTCTAATGCCTTCTCTTCAAAAAATTCCATGTAATAATTCGCAATTGATGGAGAAATAGGGTCTCCCATTGCAACGCCATCAATTTGTTCATAATAATCATTATTAAAAATAAAGAAACTGGACGTCAAACAATGGTGGGATAATTTAATAATGTCTGGAGAGAAATTCTCCTCCAAAAGTAGGGTATCTTTTATTGAAAACTTCGTAAATAAAGAAGAAACATCAAAACTAACAAGGATATCATTATCACACAACCGTATGTTATTAATCATTTCAATAAAATGTTTAGAATTTTTAACAAACGAGGGAGAATTATTAATAAATGGTCTCAGTAAACTGTCAAGGTATTTAGATAATAGATAAGTAGCGAACTGATGCAATTGACTATTGGTCTAAGAGGGACATTTTGTTTATGAATCTTGAGTAAACCATAGAATTTAGGTACATGTGGGTCACTAGGAGTTAAATATTCAATAACACCCTTATCTAAAGAACATTCTTCAAGAAGCTTAGTGATTTGATACTTGATCGAACTTAGAGGGTTCCTGCTGACTTTTTCATATGCTGGATTCCTGATAGTTTATTAAAACTTATAAAAACAAAAAGAAATGTTGGTAAATGAACACGCATGTAAATCCGATAAATACATTCTTGTATAATACGGGTAACATAAATTTATGAACTGCAAATCGTATAATCGCACTACTTGTCTAAGAAGCATGCGAATTTTTTCTCAGAAGAAATGTGGTGATAAATGTTACGCAGAAAACATTACGAACGTGTTTCTAAGTTTTATTAGCATAATCATGAAAAAGATTTATAGTGGAAAATTATATTGCTGATACGAGGGATATAAATTTTATAGGAGAGTTTTATTTTACTTGAATTATTACCTGCTTGCTGAGCCCAATCGGCTAGACTAGAAACACGGGACTGGAAGCTGGAGAAGCAGTTTTCAAAACGACCGCGTACATCCAATCCAATAGTCTCGAAATTGGCTTTTACTCCACACATTAGGGCTGTTGCACAAGCAGAGGATTCACCTGTCTGCGCATCTGCATTATATGTCTGTAAGCAAATACAACAAAATTTTTATTGTTCGAGTAATAATGGTGATATCCCTACTTCTTATGGTTATAATTATCTCATTAATAACTTTTTTTGAAACTTGAAAGACGGGCGTTGATTTAATTACAAGAAAAAATGTCCAACTTTTCTTAATTAAGGAGTTATAAACCCTCAAATATTTAACATGGTTAAGTCCACAAGAATTGGTGTGTACAATAAGAGTTTGTCGCATATTAGCTTAGAAAACCTTCATAACTTTTGTACTTTTTAATTTCAAGAATTCATGCTGTGCAAACCTAAGTATAAATCAAATAGATTTAGGTGTAAATTACAAACAAAATTAACTATGATATTTTTCACATTTTGAGTTGTGAATACTATATTCAATACGATAACAGCAAAATTTCATTAATAAAATGTCATATTGACAATTTTCCATGAAATTATCACATGATAAAGTCTTTCAGAATCGTATTGTACCTCTTAGAAGAAATATCTCGAAAATTCAAGTACTATCTTCGCTTGAATTTTGAAAAAGAAAATATAGTGTAACGTGCAAAAGTTCCATAATTCGCAATAATAAAATAAGCCCTGAATCCATCTCTGTTGTCTGAGCGGGGCCTTTCGTACTGTTTTTTTCTATCGCATCGCCCCACTTGGTCGAAAAATCTAGTAACAAGCTCGACTAATCTAGAATATTTCATGAAACGGGTCCCCGTATATAAGGGCACGCAAACGACCTGACTAGGAACATAAAGCAATGAACAGTGAACATTTTAAGAATGATTTATTGTTCTACCTCATTCAATCTTCCACAAATTCAGTTCTATGACAAGCGACATCATCTTTTCCAAAGATACATTATATAGTTTCTGTGGAGGACCCCAATATACCCATCATCAGCATTCTTGATGCCATCTACAAAATGTTTTCTTGTCCCCTTTAGTTGATTTGAATTATCAAATCATCATAATTCGGACTTAAGTGTCACCAACGCAGACTTTAACTCTAGTTTCATCATTTGAAACTATGGAGTTTAATACTGTGAAATGACATTCGTAAAGTTGAGATTTGCGTTATTGATGGCCAGAGCGTTAATAATCAACTAAAGAAATTGACAATTAACACTTTGTGAATGACTGCTAATGAATACATTAAAGCCCTTTGGAAGATTTTAAAACAACAAATTGATTAGATCCTCGTCACTAGGGAAAACCTTGTAGATGACATCTAGAACGTTTATGAATATTTGAACATCGTTTAGAAGGATTGAGTACCACAAAGTGAATTGATGCTTTCAATTAATTTCGAATGTCTCTTTGAACAAGGTGATGCCACTTTCCATATGGCTGTAATTGTGAAAGATTGGATGTTGAAAAACAATATTCCACTTTTAAAATGGACCGCTATTTTAAAGTCATCTTTTAAGTACATAAAACGTACTATTTCACTACATACAACGTGTGAAGTATTTTCATTGGTACCAACATATTGAGTGCATCATTATCACCTCATTACTTTACACAAAGAAAAAAGATAGTCCCACTTCCGGAACTGATTCGTATCACTGAATTCGGTCCGAAAGATGTATGAACTTTGTTACTAATAAGAAATATTCCTGAAGATTACAGGAAGATAAGGACAATGTAATATTTTCTACTAAAAACGACTTTTGACTTTGAATTCTGTATATTCATTTGAAACTTTGACGTTTTGATCCTTTGACCAAGGATCTTCTTCAAAAAACAATGATACAAAATAAAACAAGGCAAGTAACTAGATACTAAAAATATACACAATACTAGATGTGATAACGTGAATATCACACCTAAACAAAAAGAAAAGAGTCCTCTGGCATTCACCCAAGACTTGAGGAAAACCACGTAAGAACCCCAAACAGAGGAATATGTCCTACTTAGTACAGCTCCGCACACATCCCAAATCACAAAATACACGACATTTCAACAAGACAGCGTAGCGCTACTCTTTGCTGTTGGATTGGCTCACAACTGCAGTGTCAAATAGTCTTGAGTGTGCTTTATAATCCAAAATATACACTGAACTATACCAACTAAAACATAGTCATAATATATATGTGTTGTTGATTACAGAAAGCCAAACATTTGATAATCCAAAACCATCAGTATGGTTAAAGTTATTTGGATGTTTAAGTATCTCAATTGCTTCTCTGACCAATCTACCATGAATCGATGAGCATCTTGCGACTATTCTTGTTTCTTCGAACTTGATGTCATGCAAAACCTCGATGGCATGATCAGCTACAGAATATTTATTTGGATGGTTTAATCTCATGCATCTCCTATGTTCAGCAATGCGAGTGTTCACAGTTCGGCCCGTCTGGCCAACGTAGACTTCCCCACAGGTACAAGGGATCTTATGAATGCCCGAAGATTGAGCAATGTTACAGAGAAGATCGGAAGGATCGTGTCTAAATATAATTTCAAAGTTTCCTTCCCTCCGGTAATGAAAATCAAGCAGTTCATGAGACCTGTAAAGGACGTGATCCCCCTACAATCTTCGGGCATTTATAAGATCCCTTGTACCTGTGGGAAAGTCTACGTTGGACAGACGGGCCGAACTGTGAACACTCGCATTGCTGAAAATAGGAGATGCATAAGATTGAACCATTCAAATAAATCTTCTGTAGCTGATCTTGCCATCGAATTTTTGCATGACATCAAGTTTGAAGATACAAGAATAGTCGCAAGATGCTCATCGATTCATGGTAGATTGGTCAGAGAAGCAAATGAGATACTTAAACATCCAAATAACTTTGACCATACTAATGGTTATGAATTATCAAATGTTTGGCTTCCTGTAATCAATAACACACATATATAATGACTATGTTTTAGTTGGTGTAGTACTGTGTATATTTTGGATTCTAAAGTACACTGAAGACTATTTGACACTGAAGTTGTGAGCCAAATCAATAGCAAAGAGTAGCGCTACGCTGTCTTATTGAGATGTAGTGTATTTTGTGATTTGGGATGTGTGCTGTACCAAGTAGGACATATTCCTCTGTTTGGGGTTTTCACGTGGTTAGATGAATGCCAAAGGATTTTATTCTTTTTGTATAGGTGTGATATCCACCTTATCACATCTAGTATTCTGTATATTTTTAGTATCTAGTTACTTGCCTTGTTTTATTGTGTATCATTGTTTTCTGAAGAAGATCCTTCGTCAAAGGATCGAAACGTCAAAGTTTCAAATAAAGATACAGAATTTAAAGTCAAAAGTCGTTTTTATTGAATAAAATTCTGAAAATTGTATAAATTATACTTTCTAAGTGGGATGAGTATCTATGATGTGTTCGTCTGGATAAAATTCTAAACTTCAATCGACAATAATTATTGTCAGATATTTTCGTAGAAAGTAAACTTATCTCTCCGAGAGCTCAAAATTAATACCAAATTGAACATCCAAATACTTCTCCTATTATATTATAGGTCGGGGAAATAAGAATGATAATTGTGGATCATGGATGTCGTTTGTATTTTTAGCGCATTTTTCGAAAAAAAGCGCTATTATATTCACTTTGGCTGTCTGGCTGGCTGGCTGGCTGGCTGGCGTGACGCTGAGTTCTCAGCAACTATTCTATTTACGGACTTGAAACTGGTACTAAATAAAAGCTGCTGTTTCGTAGGTTTGCACAAATTGCTTCAATTCAAGCTCAGTGATTGTGGAAGATTAAATTATCCAATTACTTGTTTCAAGTAAAACAATGTACATAGATATATATGACATTAGGGATATGGCAACTGAAATTTATTAAAGTAGATAAAAATTTAGTTACAACTTTAGCCGCGGTTGTCACTATTATTATGTACAGTTGTCAAATCTGTCCGGCATTCATTCTATGACTTGTTTAACGCGAATTTGAAGCTTATTAGAATGAATTATTATTATTGGATGAAAATTTGTTTATTCACAATCATTATAGTAATATGGCCATTCCTAACCTTTTAGAGGTTGGGAAGTATGTAATTTCCAACTGCAATGACTAGCTCACGGGTCGGAAGTGATACTTCCATCTTTGGGTGGGAAATGTTTATACAGGGTTGCCTAGCATCAGTCATAAATCTTTGTTGGAGTAAAATAGTCCATGCTGTCAGAAATACCGATCATATAATCTAATGATCCAAATAAAACAATTAATATTGAAAAAAAGCAGATTTATGTTGCAATTCTGTGTGAATCTATGTCTTATAAATTCATAAATTTGTAAATTATGAACAAAATCGCTATGAACTCACATACGTAGCACTCTCGTTCGATTCGGGGCAAGTGTATAGCTCCATTTCTCTGTTATAACTCATGATATCTGCACTTATCACAATTTCAATGGATATATAACATGATTCATAAATCATAAATCCTACAAATGTCAAATTAATTTAATTTTTCAAAACATTCTTGTTTTCATAGACTACTACATCAATTTACTTTGTTGAAAAAAGAACGAAATTGGATCAAATATTTCTCGGAAAATTAAGGATCATTGTGAATAAAATAGTATACATACTTCGGTGAGGATTTCATATCAGCCTCGAGCTATATCTGATCCTCGAGGCTTCGCCTCTTGGTCATATAATAAGCTCTCGGCTGTAATGAAATACCTCCCACCTCAGATGTAATATACTATTACTTTTGGTGTATTTAAATTATATAGCTTTGATAAAGATCAAATTATCGTTTTAAGGTAAAGCACTTGACCTCCTGTCAGTCAAAAACTAAACAATGAAGATTAAATAGCTATTTATGTAATTAGTATATAATATAGAACTTTATTGGACGAGCCGCTGCTTATGGACGAGCGAGCAGCGCGAGCGAGTCTAATAAAGAAGGCGAGTCTATAAAGTTTGTTTATGTACGAATTACATACAAAGTTTTATGTTCGACTGCTCTAAAGACGCAGAATATCTTCTGAAAATATTTCTTGATTTCCCTATTCAAAAATTCGGTAAGTATAACTTGGTGTGCTTTGCTAGTGTTGCTATTGTTACAATTGTTTTTGCTGCTTGTTTGCAGATGTCAAAAATATTAAATACGATTTAATAGAAGAAATTAATACCTTACAAAGTGTAGAAGAGATTAAATACGATAGAAAAGAATAAATGGATACTTCAGAAAGAGTAGAAAAGAATAAATACGGTAGAAAAGAATAAATGAATACTTCAGAAAGCGCAGAACTGTATGCAGCAAGTACCAAAGAATCACAAATATTGAGAGAAAAATGTTTTTGTAACAAGAAGAATTTATCTTTACGTCTGAATATTCGCGACAATACTAATTGTGTTATAAGTATTCGTTACAATAATAGATGATATGTTGATTTAATTGTTTGAATTTATTTCATGTCAATAAAAAAATATATTTTTGTGATATTTCTTTGACAGTGACAGTTCCGTCCAATTATATGAAGTAAAAGTCCTAGTCCAATTAAGTGGCACATTATGGGCACTAAATGCAACTATAAACTACATGATTATGATGCAGTCGAACATAAAGGTATTTTCGAGTTTGTACATGCATAAATTATGTACCTGTCAAATAGTCAACTTGAAACTAGTACTAAATGGAAGCTGCTGTTTCGTAAGTTTGCCCAAACTGCTTGATTTGAAGCTCAGTAATTGTGAGAGATGGTAATTTGCGAAATCTCTGAAGTAACAAGCATTCAAGAGCTGTCAAAAATGCGCTTTCATCATCTAGATGATTCTTCCATTTTTTTATTCGAAGTGACTAATGATCCGGCTACCGGAGGAATAAGATATTTTTATTCGTCCGGTTATTTTTTTATTTGCGTGCAAAACAATAGCCTATATTTTATACGTCATTCAATTAAATGTTGGTGGGGATAGTTATTCGTGATCAAATTAATTTTCCAAAGTCGTTTTTGGTATATTTGATAGAATTTAATTCATCTTTTTAGAACTTATTTGAATACATGCAAAGGTAAATTGATAGAATTGAGTTGTTTACCTGATTTTCAATTTTTCAAAAAACGTCGATCTGTCATTCCTGTTTATATTCAAATAATCATGTAATTAATTAGTTCAGTCCAATACAAACTTTAATTCATGTCAACAACTATATTTTACTACGAAAGCGAGGAAAACTGTTGTAAAAGAGTACTCTCAATAAAAAACTTCCAAAAATTGATTGATAAATACTCAAAATTGAAAAAAAGCATAGGTTGTGATTATTGTTATGTATGGTATCATTTGGAATGTTCGGGACTCAAGAGATTGACAAAAGAATTATGGATGTGTGATAAATGTGAATTTTAATATATAACGTAATTGAAGCAAATATAGTTTTAAGACATTTGACATTGTTTTCATGAAGTCTGACTTGGAGGTAATTTTGAATTTCTATAATAAATGAATTACTCGCGGAATTACTATTCATTTAATGATGTTCAAATACTTTCCAATTATTATATTTTATTCACTTTGGATACTTCAAAGTGAATATAGCTAGTATAAAAGTATCAAAGCATGGTTGAAAAGAATTTTGGAAAGATATAATATAACCTTCGAAGGTATGCCGTATTTCTTAATGCAGAATTGGACAGTAGATAATATATTTTTCTAGCCGGATAAATAAAAATATATTATTCATCCGGTTACCGGAAAAATTTGGAAAAATATTTTCGTCCGGTCGCCGGACGAATAGATGCAGCCTTTTTTATTTTATTGATATCTGTCAAATAGAAATTTAGAGTTTTTTTATCACAAGATGTTTTCGTTATAACGTTTGAATTTGCTGTAAACGTTACAGCATAGATAATGTGAAAAACGAAATATAATACTGATCTTTAAATTGAGCCATGTAAGCTATGTTCTATAAGATTGCTATAAATTCAAATAAATTTCAGGTAACTTCACCCTGGACAATAATGACGATTGTTTGATCCTTATAGGATAATATACTATTGCAGTAATGAAAAATACCAGACCATGCTGCTTTAATTTGAATAGTTTCAGTATGACCAGCAAATCTGGTGGAAAAATATATACATAATGTAAATCATACAAAACTGTACGCTCCGCGTCGTCCAGCAAATTTTCACTCGTTCCGAAACCATAGTACAAATAACAATTGTTATTCACATACAGATACCTACACAAACGACTTTTTTTACTATTCTGCATCATAGAATATGTAGAAAAAGAATGCAAAGGATCGAAATGCATTCAACAAATTGACGTACAAGTGTTCAACAGAAACACTCCATTCATCATTGTATTCAACAGCAGCGCACAAGGTAGAATTTTTTTCGGAAAGCTCTGCTTATTTCTGTATAATTTTATAGATAGAACAATGTATCTACTATGTGGCTACAATTCCATTCCTTGCTAAAATGAGACAAGAGCAACGCGGTACGCCACATACATGTTTTCAAGCTTGCTCGTAGGGTATTTAATTCTATTACAGCAACTAATGGATTCCAAACTATGAACCATTTCAATTACAAACAACTTTTTCTGATGAATGCTTTCCACTGCATGTTGTTTTTAATCATCAATACTTGAATTTTTGCAGAGCTTTGAGAAAAAATTGCTTTGTGAGAATGACGCTAACAGTTTCTAATATTGCCACAAAAAACGTTATTTGTATATTTCATTATTAGTACCACAGTATTTTCCTGACAAACTTCAAAGATATTTTACTCTAATTGGAATGTTTTGAGTTTTTCCATATATTTTTCCCATCATTATTGAAGCTCATATATCATCTTGATGTGTATCACATTCAGTTCTTCAATTCATTAATGTTAACCTACATTGTATCTTATTGATCTACACGTTTCTCGTGGGATGAATTGTGAATAGCTTGTTTGATAAGAGATGTATGTTGGAACATTATTTAAAGATTTCATAACCATGTACTGAAGATAGGAGAGAATGTGACATTCCTTGTTCAACGAACTTAAGGCTCGCTTGGCATTTAAATCTGCTGTACGTTCAAGCAGAAAATTTAATGTGCAATACAAAAGTTGAACTACCGCGTGCAGTCGGACATAAAATTGGCCAACCGAATGATCATCTTTCATCTTGTAATAGGAAAATATTTCTGTACAATTAATTTGCTGTATCTACGGGGTGTTCAAAATAAAAAATATCACAGTTTGATCGGATGTTCTTAATACTAGAGTGAAGCTCAGAACTGAAATGAAATGACTCTTCAGTACAGTCTAGCAAGCCTCAGACAGTCGGACTTGAGCATGCTATTTCGGCGACATTATGATAGATGGCACTGTTGCAGATTCATAGCTCTGCATGCGATGTATCAACTTCATTTTAATCGCCTTGCTGTTCACAAGTCCGACTATCTGCTTGCATGTTTTCAGCAGCATTTAAAATACTTTTTCCCGAAACAAATCGACGTTTATAGTTTGAATTTCACATGCCACGACTGCTGATAGAAATTACCTTCATGACAGCTCAAAACGATACGCTCAATAGCATTAAAATTTGCATAGTTTCAAACGGTAGTATTCAAACGAATTTATAACAAGATTATACTTTGAATCGCTGAATAACGCGTGATTTGCGATAAAACCGTTGTTGGCAGCGCATTTTGTTGTAATAATATTCACGATTATTTGGAGCATCACGTCCGCTTTTCTGTGCACAGACTGTACATAAATTTGTTTGTCTGTTAATTTAAGATTCTCAGCTTGACAGGGTAGTTTATTTTGTAAGTTAGTAACTTTATAACTAACCTTGGCTAGGGCCACAGTTGGAAACATGTCCCAGGCAAGCTCGTGCTCCTCCCCTTTCTTGCCCTGGCGCTGACCGCGGAGGAACCGAGCTGCGGTCACCGTTGCAAGACTCATGCCATCCCCGACGAAGAACACTACGTTTTTGGCATGTGGCATTTGAACTCCTGTCCCCAATTCTAAAGCACCTCGTAGCCGTTTTTGCAGCGCGGAACGAGCTTCCTTGTACCAATATTCTGTATCTGCAAAAAATTAAATAGATGATTAATTAAGTTATGCAGTTTGTAATGGTTTGGAAGAGATAATTATAAGACAAAAACCCTCATCGAGAGTACTCATTTTATTGGCTTCCATAACAATAGCACGTGCTTAAGATAAGCGTGCTGCAGTCTCTACTGCACTCCAGGTAAACTTGGATTGAGTAATTAACCTTCAGAAGTTCAATCCATGAGGTCATATTCACATGATCACCATTGGGACCTGCGTTTTACTGTACAACATCAAATGAATAAATAATTCTTCCTATTAACATTTAATCCTTTGAAATATCTTTTTGATAATTAAAATGCATTACAAAATACTTGCTCACGCATATCAAATTCAATCAAATCAAATCAACAAAAAATTTCAAAGGAATGGATTGTCAAGAGTGACATTTGTCAGAAATTATTATTTAAACGGTTTTTAGGAAAAGTTTTAGATTTCACAGATATCGTTAGCTCCATGGGTTCACTCTCAACCTCAAAACTTGTAGTGTCCTATTAAAAATTTCACTTGAAAAACTTGACAGCGAAATTTCAGCAGTTCAAGTATCAAAGTTATGATTCATGTTCGGCCTCTTGACCGGTAGTGAAAGCCGTATCATAACCATTGAAAAGGCCTAACATGCAAAAATGTGGCTTTTAATTCATAAAACGTGCCCCAACTTAATGTATTCCTTGGTAAAAGATTAACATCATTTGTAACGATTCTCTTATAAAGGGAATGTTAAAAGCATTTCCATTAATTTTTCTTTGTTATTAGATATTACTTTGGAACTTTACTGTAATTTATTATGTAGCGTAAATGTATTGAGTTAATGATGATTGGAAGTTTGATAATCTATGAAATACCAGACCGAATTACTATTCAGGAGCCTAACAAATGACGTTGTTTTTGTTTAGTTTTTCTTCTATATTATTTTCCTATTATGTTTGAGGTCTCTCTCTCCTTTTCTTGTGTGATTCCACACCTTTTTCGTCCGACTATCTTCTGACATTCTTATTGAATGCTCATACTATGCTAGTTGTTTCTTTTCTATGGTGCTTTGTATACTTTCTGCTTGTAGAGTTGCTCATTTCTTGTTCTATCTAGTCTTGTAGCTCCTTCTACTTTTCGTAAATATCTCATATCTGTTGCTTGTATCTTGCTTCTTGTTTTTTGATTCATTGTCCATGTTTTGTTTCCGTATGTTAATATTGGCCTATAAACTGATTTATATAGCACCATTTTTGTTTTCTTCGATACTTGACTTGATTAAATGCATGGTAACTTCTATTAGCTGCCAGTATTTTGTTGTTTATCTCATTCTCTATATAACCTCTGCTGTTCAGTGTTGAATCTAAATTCATGAATGCTTCTACTTGTTCTATTTCTCTAGCATTTGTTTTTATTTTTACCATTGTGTCTTCTCTTGAAATTACCATGTTTTTTGTTTTTTTCACATTTATAGTCATGTTGTGATTGCTACATTCCTTTTCTCCATATATTAATGTTGTGCTGTAAATCTTCTTCATTTTTAGCAAGTTTTGCGAGATCATCTGTGACGGCGCATCCTGAATTAGTCATTCTAATTAGATTATGGTGTCTTATGTATACTTTCTCCATTCTATTCTTTACCTTGTTCCTAATACTGTCCGCAAAAATGATGAAAAGTAATTGGCTTAATGCTCCTCCTTATCTTGGCCCTTGCGTGGTTGTGAATTCCTCCGAGCACTCGTTTCCTGCTCTTATTTAGTTGGATATAGATTTTGTATACACTTTGTATTGCTTTCAGTAGTTGTTTGCTCACATTTCTTTCTTCTAGTGTTTTTCACATCTTTTTCCGCGGTACTTTATCGAAGGCTCCTTCAAGATCTATAAATTCTATGAATAGTTTCTTTTCTTGTTGCATTGTTTCTTCTATTAATTTTCATAACGTGAATATGTTGTCTTGTGTAGAGTAACTTTTCCTGAATCCACTCTGGGCTTTCTTCATTGATTCATTTGTTGTTCGTCTTAGTTTATTTTCTAATATTGCTTCATATAACCTAGTCGCGGTACAAAACTATGATATTACTTTGTGATTATCACAGTCTCTAATATTTTCTTTCTTATATACAGGATGTAACCGAAATAAGTTCATCAATTTTAATCTATAATGCAATTTGTCAAGCATAACAATTTTTCTTAATAACTTTTTTCCGTAAATCCTCTGGATATAGAGTAAAAATTCATCAAAGTTTTGTCAAAAATTTTATAGTGCGCCTATGGTTCAAACTGGATGTTTGTCATTTGTTGGAAGAATGACAGCTGTCGATTGAAAGGAGTATTCTGCAACTTTGAGCCATCGAAGTCTTATCATTCATTCCTTTGAAACTTAAAGAATATTAGTATTTTGGCAATACATTAACATTCGCTCACCTCGATAATTCTATTTTTGCATTTGCTGAAAGAAAGGATAAATTTGTTTCTGTAATCAACAATTTGGTCTTTCAGTCGTATTTATATGTCATTTTTAGGAAATTTGATTTTTATCCAGGGATTTTATGTATATTTTCGAATAGTACATTTCTTGAACATATGATTGTCTGCACAAGTTCATTGCACTTGAATCAGCTGATTTGAATTGTCTGAAACTGTGTCAGGAGTGTCAGACTATGCTGCCATCTACGAGCAGTTCAAAAAGTGGTTGCTGTTCCCAACTTACTTCATCAGAAACATAAAGAGAAAATCATTCAACGATTTATTTGAAGAAAACGGTGGAATATTAAATGGAATGCAGTTTTAAATTAATTAATTCACTGAATAATTCAATAGAAGTATTGCTACATGAAATTTTGAAGATTATATTCTTGAAGAACAAAAAATATAACCTATAAATGTATCAAACTGAATTTGGTAATTGATTTTAAATATTTTCTGAAATATATGATACAATATTCCATTTATTTAGCAGATCAATTCACGGGGCATACCTTATTGAAACGACCTGAGTGTGAAGTTTGTAATAATATGAGAAAAACTTATACACAGATGCTTCATTTATAAATTAATGTATTTATTCATCTCATCTGCTATTTTACGTTTCAGATAAACGTTAAGCTCTAAATATCACATGGTTTTCTCATCATAATGTATAAGTGCATGATATTTTGACATTAAATACATTAGCATTACCACAATAATTCAATTTTTAGTGAAAAATGACAATTCAGAGATCGTTCCAAATAAATTCGCTAAGATGATCCTAAACTGCCCGTGAAATCGTAGACAGAATTCATAATTTATAATCGGTTTCATTCAAAAATCTATTTGAAGGAATTGATAACTCACATAATATGTCAAAATCAATTATTGTTCTATTGCAACTGCTACTGGATCCGATAATTATGCACCTGAACGACTCGTTGAATTATAGGGCATAAAAAATGCTAAAAAAAAATGAGAATTCGGGAAAAAGTAAGTAAGAAAAATGTTTAGGCTTGACGAGAACTATCACTGGTTAAAATTAATGTACTTATATCTGTTACACCCTGTATAGGGAAAATCATAACCTTTTCCCAGTCTTTCGCTATTGTTCCTATTTTCCAAATTTGGTTCAACGTTTCTGATAATATTTGCTTTCCTTCGCCTCCAATATATTTCAGTTATTTTGTTTTAATTTTATCGTACCCTGATGCCTCACCGTTATTCATTTTCTTCGACACAATTCCCATTTTTTCTTCTGATATATTTTCTAACCCTTCTTTTATTATTGTGTTCTCTTGTATATTCTCGATTTCTGAGTCTCGGCTGCTACTATAGTATTTTCTAATAATTCTTGAAAATGCAATTTGCATCTCTGCATTCTTTCGATGTCATCATTCATTATATTTCCATTTATATCTAGTAGCTGTTTCAATGATGTTTGTTTTCCTTTTTTGTGGTTTTTTAGTGTTTTGTAAAATATCTTCTGATTTTTTCCGAGTTCTTCCCTGAGTCCTTGATCAGTTCTCTGGTTGTTTTTGTTTGTATCTTATCTTGTAATCTTCTATTCTTTTTTTTTATTTTTAGCTTCTTCCTCAATCTGTTCATTCCACCAGTGTGATCGCTTTCTATTGTTTGTGTTTCTGGTTGCTCCGCATGAGGTTTTTGTTGCATTTAATCAGTTCTTTTATAGCTTCCTGATATTTTTGATCTATTTGTTAATTCTTTGATTCATCTTCTTCAATATTTCTTTTTCATGTCCTTTTGTTGTTGTTATTTGTCTTTGTTTGTTTATATTCACTTTCAATTCAATTTTCGCTGCTACTAGATAATGGTCATTTCCAATTTCACTACCTCTTTTGACTCATATCTTTTATTTCCTTTCTTTGTAGATTGTTCGTTAAAAAGTAATCGATTATAGATTTTTCGTTTTCACTTCTCTCTTCTCTTATATATTTACGTATTTTTTCTTATGAATTGCATGGTTTTCTTAGGGAAAGATTAACGTCATTAGCATTAATTTTTTAATGTCCGACGAGTTTATTATTGTTCTATTATAATAGTGTTTCAAGGGTAATTACGTAACAAATGATACCCGAGGGCATTATTTTGCCAAATAACAAACAAGAATATAACGGTCCCTAGTTACAGCAAGTAACTAGAGTGATTTCTCTGACAGAAATAACAATGACAGGACATATATTGCTGGAAATTAGTTGGACATTAAACATTGAAGGCACCATGGGAGTTAAACGGACGATAATGCCTACGGTCAACGTACATACCTCGGGCCAAAGGCCCTTGGATAGTACACTGTCGACCTCAGGCATTATTGTCCTTTTAACACCCTTGTTACCTTAATTACTATTGTTATTAGGAATTACTTGATTCAGAGCTTTCAGGAATCTATGGTGTAGCGTAAATGTGTTGAAGTAATATAGTAATTGAGGTATCAAAGGTGTTGAAAGGACAATAATGCCTGAGGTCAACAGTATACTTTCTGAGGGCCTCTGGCCCAAAGTGTGTACGTTGACTGTAGGCATTATTGTCTGTTCAACTCCCGTGGTGCCTTCATTGTTCAATGCCCAACTTTTGTTCTATTTCAATTGAAATTTTCAGCAATGTATGTCTTGTCATTGTGATTTCTGTCAGAGAAATTACTCTAGTTACTTGCTGTAACTAGGAAACTTGTTTGTTATCTCTCAAAATAATGCCCTCGGGTATTATTTGTTACGTGATTACCCTGAAATCAGTGTTATTATGACAACAATAATAAACTAGTTGGACATTAATGATTATAAACATCTTGAAAGTTTGATTCCAGAAGCATAAAAAATGCGAAAAACTATGATCACCCCCAATTTGAAGCTACAATATATGAACAGATTGCTTCCGACTGCGCCAAAATATCTATTAAAGCTCATAGTATGTAAGTTGCATGAATGTTCATCAACTAAACCTTTCAATAAAATATAATAATATGATATTGTTCATTTTGAGTAATTCATCTCTGTCACTGATTACCCTCCAATTGAAAATAAATTAGGAAGTATACGTACTGAAATATGTTTATCTACAGCTCTCTGTCAACTCAAGTGATTTTAACTACAGTAATTAACTTAATTACAGGCGTAATGGAGTATAGAGCACTCGAATTAAATTCACAGAAAATATAGGCAAATATAATATGTAGTTTCGTAAACTTTCTCGGCGGTTAAAATGAATTCCTTTTGAGATAAATGTGGACTCAACTTTTTAATACTCCTAGTCTCAGACCCAAAACATCGCCTAAAATGTGATGGAATATTTTGTTACTATTTTGCGCCGCTAAAAGTAAAAATCAATCAATCAATCAGCGCAGTCGACGCAGCGTGTATTCCAAATAGATGCAGGCATTACAGCGTAATTTCCGGTCCTTGCAGTATTTGCACTATTTTTGAGTAGCCGGAGGTGCTTTTATGCCTGAAAGCCCTTATTCTAATAAAATTGAAGACAAGAAGTTTCCAAGAAGCTGACTGAATGAAAAAATTGAAGAATCATCTAGATGATGAAAGCGCATTTTTGACAGCTCATGAATGCTTGTTACTTCAGGGATTTAGCAAATTATCATCTCCTACAATTACTGAGCTTGAAATCAAGCAGTTTGAGCAAACTTACGAAACAGCAGCTTCCATTTAGTACTAGTTTCAAGTTGACTATTTGATAGGTACATAATTTATGCATGTACAAACTCAAAAATACCTTTTAATCTTCATTGTTCAGTTATTGA
This sequence comes from Dromius quadrimaculatus, assembly GCA_963989225.1. Lineage (NCBI taxonomy): Eukaryota > Metazoa > Arthropoda > Insecta > Coleoptera > Carabidae > Dromius > Dromius quadrimaculatus. The sequence continues at coordinate 66,985,784 of OZ022324.1, read as the reverse complement.
CTGACGGGAGGTCAAGTGCTGTATCTTAAAATAATAATTTGATCTTTATCAAAGATATATAAAAAAAAAATTCCAAAAGTAAACAAATTTTCATCCAATAATAATAATTCATTCTAATAAGCTTCAAATTCTCGTCAAACAAGTCATTGAATGAATCCCTGACACATTTGACAACTGTACATAATAATAGTGACACCCGCGGCGAAAGTTGTAACTAAATTTTTATCTACTTTAATAAATTTCAGTTGCCATTTCTTTAATGTCATATATATCTATGGGCATTGTTTCACTTGAAACAAGTAATCGAATAATTTAATCTTCCACAATCACTGAGCTTGAATTGAAGCAATTTGTGCAAACCTACGAAACAACAGCTTTTATTTAGTACCAGTTTCAAGTCTGTAGATAGTATAGTTGCTGAGAACTCAGCGTTACGCCAGCCAGCCAGCCAGCCAGACAGCCAAAGTGAATATAATAGCGCTTTTTTCCAAAAATTGCGCTAAAAATGAGAATATGAAGAACTATTCTGTTCAACATCTCATGACTATTTATTACGCAATATAATGGTGGTATTATTGAATCTCTGAGGTTTTATAACATCTGATTCTGGAATTTTGTGGTTCAATCCGACCGCAATGCATTGTGGTTGCTCCTCGGCCTTTGAGCGTCAAAAATATCCCGCACACGCTTGGGGAAGGAAAATTATTGCTGCATTCTATTTGATGCTGATGCAGAATCGCAAATAGAATCAGACATAGAGAATGCAAGAAACAAACAAGCTTAATATTTTTTTTCTATCAAACAACATACATTTCTCTCGGGATGTAAGACACATTATTTTGTTCCGTAATAAGAAATGACAGATATTATATTGTTCTGTACTCATGTTCGTGCCTTTCAACGAAATGGAAGCGTACGTCTAATTAGTGAATCTCTTGTACACTGAGCAGACAAAATGAGATTAAAATTTCATCATTACCCTGGTAAACAATATGTATTCAGCTTCAATATTCTGAATCGGGCATTGAATTATAGTATGTTTATTGACTCAATTGAGTAATGACGTACTATTCAACAGTAAAGGAATAAACTATATTTTCCATCGGGGAATTTTATTCGAATTTTCATACCTACTCAGTTGTTCAAAGCGTTTGAATAAATAATCTCTTACAAAATGTTCAGGCCTACTAGATATTCCAGAGGGAGTAAAAGTTGACGGTTTTTTCTCGAAAATGGCACTTGATAAAAAGTTGAGTGCCTGCGGGTATTCCCATAAATAGTATGTGAATCTGAAAGTTGGAAGCAAAAACAGGATTAGCAAAATTTACATTTTTATTTATATCAAGTGACCTAGCTTTTTCACAAAAACAAAAATAACACTGGATTACTTTTTCAATGCAGCAGCTTCTATTTGATTCAATGCATACGTTTTTGTACAAAATATTCGTTTTTAAGCCAATCCTCCAACAAATGAATTCAGTTTCAAGAAGTATTCGCGAACTTGCAGACCGAGGGCTTCGTGCAATTACAAACTGGTATCAAATAAACTTATTGTTACTTTGATTGCTTGAGGGGACCGAAAACCCCAACTTGAGTCATAAATCTATAGAAGTATAGAGTATCAGCATGAGATTAAACTTTTCTGCGAATCTGGCTGCGATTGTGACATAAATCGTGAAGATTTTGACAATTTTGCATTTGATATTACAAACACACCATAATCAATAGAAGAAAAAGATAGCATAATACAAAGGATGCCCTACGACTCAATTTCAAATTGGGATAACTTGAAGTCACATCCAGATCTCAATATTTGCCTTGGGAAACATTTCTACCACCAGAGAGCACAACAATCACTTCCCATGATGAATACCGTGAATTATAATTTTTAGAAAGGTTCATGAAATGCTCCATAATACACAAGTAATTACTTCCACATGTTTTGTGAATATACCAGTACTTGTTTGGTTTTTTTCTCTCCCAGTTTTTCTGCAACTTGGGACTAGTGCTTCTTTTTTTCTGGAAGTTGGAGCCACATCATCAAGGACTTCTTTCTTTCTTCTGTCGCTGGCAGCTTGAATATTCTCCTGTTTAGTAATAGGCAAAGGCTCACGTACATTCACAGCCATCTTCTAAAACGGATATCTTCTTTTGTATCGCTGCATTTTAACATGCTGTCGAGTTTTGAGCTCCTTGTTTGATTTACAGCGTCCACAATCCTTGCAGTACCGTTCGACGTCTTATCGATAGCCAACCTAATTGAAGTGCTCTCGAACTTTTTCCAGAGTCTTCTTTATGCCTAAGTGTTCACTGTAGTTACCGTCATGCATCTGCCTTATAACTTGCCTTCTTAATTTTCTTGGCTCTGTCAGCTTTCCCATCAAGATATTACTATAAACCTATGGCCAATCTTCTCTCACTCTTTGATCGACTTCAGAACGAAACTGACTTTGTGCTACCTTCTGGGACGTTATCTAGTTTATTCGGAGTCGTCTCCTTCGAACGAGATGAAACCTGGGAATATCTTGGAGCAACATAATCCATCATTTCTATTCTTCGCATTTGGAAATCGATGGGGTATTAAGCCAGCCTCCGCTTCTGCAGTCTGGCAAGCTTCATTTTTCTTGACGATATGTTCACACCACAATCAACGGTGCGACAGTCTGCTTGATAATATCTTTCCTGGCCGCACTGCCAGCATCTCATTATTCCGAATCTTAAGAATTTCTGTTATTCAGACGACAATCTTCTTTGCCACACTGCCAGCATCTTATTCTTCTGCTCACTCTTGGCGATGTTAGTGAACGAAGTCGTGATTCTCCTCGCCTTGAACATCTCCTTCTCTTCATGTTCCAACCACCTCATTTTCTTCGTCATTCTTGACGTTTTCGAGGCAGCTTCAATTTTAAGAGCTTTTATTAGCGCCTTTGTAATCGTCTTCAGATTGCCGATACTGTCCAAGTTCAGGAATTGTATGCAACAACACAAAGAAGATCAGACTACGTTTGCATATGCAGTGCAGAGTCTGGCTCGCTTTTCCAGAACGGCCGAGGCTCAACGCAGGAATTTGTGGCAGTGAAACAATTCATGGATCCGAAGACGATGGATGCCGCAGTTCTTTCATGTGCTCCTCCCCGAAGCGTATAAATTCAATTCAGACATTCTTGTTCATTCAGACCTGAAAAAACTGTCAAAACTGTCTCACGGATCATTCCAGCAAGTACAATTGCTCTTTGCTCTAGCAATTATTCTTCAAAATTAGTTCAAACTGAGCGAAGTATCCATCGCGAGAAGTCTTGGCATTATACACCTTTGGCTTCAGGGTAAAATTGGGCGACGAGAAGAGAAGAGAAGCGCGGCGAAACGAAGCGTTGTTTTAGCAAAGTCCGCACACTAGAGCGAAGAGAAGCGAAGTGAAATAATCATGAAAGCTTATACGCATGACCATAACGTAATTCCACAACAGCAAAACTTATGAGCTCTAGTTTGTTTGCATTTTGGCGGTGTGAGCGTGAGGCGATTGTTGTATGAAATGAGTAGTTTTTTATCTGAATTAGATCTTTTTGTTCTTGGCCTAATTGCCAGAATGGAAGAAGAAGAGACACGTAATAGAAAAGTGCATGAAATTAACCAAAAGAGGGACACTTTTGGTGGACCCCGTCTCCTATTTCCGGATTTACGGAAAGACAAGATGTTTTTCAAATATAAGTCTGCCGAAAGTGTCCGGAAAGTGACGACGCTAGAAAATTCGGCTCTTCGCTTCTTCTACTCACCGCACACTGGCGCGTCCCAAAGAGAAGCGGCAAGAGGCGACTTCGCCTGGATGCTTTGAAGACCACTCCCACGACGGTTCTTCGATTTGATAATATGTACTTCATTTAGGCGGCACAAAATCTCTTTTCTTCGCTGCGCCTCAGTGTGCGAGCATCTTTAGCTGTAACTTCTCTTGTAGTAGATGCTGGAACACTTTCTATTCGCAAAACTGCACCATCACTATTTAGACTCTGCAGTTTCTCAGTGACAATGGAGTCTATTTTCGTTTCCATATCAAGTTCAACTTGCTTAAATTGATCTTTATTCTTCTGAATTTTCTCTGTTGCCATTTCATTCTGCTCAAAAATTTTCGTCAACCTTGTACCCATTTCTTCTTTCACTGTTTTTATCTCTTCTGTCACGGTCTCTTTCATTGACTCAGCTACTGTCTCTTTTACTGCTTGTATATTTCAGCTATGTACTGCGTCGTTTACTGCTTGCATCTCTTTAGCTATTGCCATCTTCATATGTTCCGTAAATTCATTCATTTTCTTCTCCATGATATGTTCCGTAGATTCGGCCATCTTCTTCTCAATAGCCTTCATACCTTGTGTAGATTCGGCCATCTTCTCCATACAGCTTCTGTAGATTCAGACATTTTCTTCGGCTGAAGATTCCGTTATTCTCTTCTACATGGCCGCTACCGACGCTTTCTGTTCAGCTACCGACTTTTTCATGAACTCCATCAGTATTTTCAGTTGATCCTGCATCTCACTGGAAGCCATGTTTCTTATTGTAGGCTTTAACAAACACTTTGCACACTGCAACCAAATTCCAATTTCCGTTGTCCAGATCCAACTTTCACTCAATTTCACAGGACAATACTTTGAATAACATTGAATGAAATTCAGATCTAATTCCCCAATTAAAAATCTGGAATATTCGAGATGGCTCTAGCAGCGTCTCGAAAGGCTGTAGGACTGTTTTAAGCCATCACAGGTGAACAAAAGGACCACGTCGTCTAGATTGAAAGTCACATGATAGATCAAACGGTAGGGATGTTAACAGAACGATGAAGCAGGTTGAAATAGGCTGTAAAACTATTCTCAAATACAATTGAGTCTATGATAATTTAAATCAATTAATGAGCTCTTAATATAGGTAGGTACTTGATAACTAATTAATAACAAAATTAGGTGTGAGTATTACTAATTACGCAGTAAATCAATAAGTAAAGATCAAAGGAAATGAAGCACTCGCTGAGATTAGGTATCAAGATTAGTATAAAATAGGGTAATTTCCTCAACTTCCTATGTATGTCGCTTTTCAAAACGCAGTGGTTGTATAGAACGGCAGTTGATAATAGATAATGGCAATGGGAAATTTCTATCTATTTGTAGATTTCTGGCCTCCAATACGTAAACTGTGCACAAATAGGAACAGTTCATATGGAACAATCAATTGAGGGAAGCACAAAACAATGCAATACATGCACACTAAAAGATAGGTTTTGTAGATGTGATGAAGATAATACCCAAAAAGGTGGTTGCATATTAATCCGCTTACGAGCGAGCCACATCAATTACTTTCCAAAGAGCACTCTAAATAACTGTATTGTAGTAATGGCGATTTCTCTCGTCAGGTAAACGAGGCATGAAATATTCATTAATAGTCCATTTAAACCTTCGGTAAAAGTTTGAAATTTTGTAAAAAAGAAAACTAATATCACCTATTGTCCTACCCTCGAACAATTGAGCCAGGAAATGGAAACTGTATTTCCAGAATAGCAAAAAAACCGTAACATATTTTTAAAATAAACTAGGCAAGGAACTTGAAGCTGTAGAAACAATTTCCCAATCTCATTTTGAGCATCACATTATATTTTTGACTTCGACATTACCTCTTAAATCTTCTTTTAAATATTAAAATTTGTACTGTGCGTTTTCCTATGCTCATACGCATAAAAATTATGTACAAAACATACCAGTTAAAAATAGAATTTTTAATCAAATTCAGCCGGAATTATTTAATGTATGTTAGCTAGTATTCATGAATTAATTAATAATTTACAATCATGCTGTGCTGTTTTACACGAAATTAAATTTGATGGAAACAATAAATTTGAAATCAGTATATAAAACTGGTTTACATTGATTAAAATGAGTGAATAATCATTCATAACATAAATAATCATAGAATTGTTTTCTTTAGCACGAATTAAGATGAATGAATGAATAATTGAATGCTTTATGTTCTGATTGATCTACTTTAGATGTACTATAAAAGGAATAAGAAGTCAATTGAATATGAAATTGAAGATTGTATATTCAGAACTTGAAATAATGTATGCGAAACAATACAATTTAGATCACTTTAGATAGCGTAGCAAGCCCGACAAATCCCTCGAATTGCTCTTCAGATAATACAAAACAACGCTATATATTGCAGCTCGATTCTCCGATTCCATCATTCATTCAGATACAGTCGCCTTGTTCAATTGACCATTCCAATCCGTAAAACTCGCTAGAATAACAATCCAAATCGCCGGTCTCTTTACGATTCGACAGACTTCACTTCGTTTTCAACTATTTCCCAATGGATTGTCAACAGACTATCCTTGCTTCAAACAATAGTATTTATGCCCTTATGGAAATCACCCAGGGATACAATTCCCTCGGAATACTGCAAATTGGCATCATTCCACTGAACGCATGCTCTCTCCAATATTTCATGGTTTCAGTAGTTCACTAGCAAAACGTTGATTGCCTCCTGCCAGGCAAATGTGCATTGAAATATGCTGATAATTCAATATTTGCGATTCAGAAAGCACATTAATGTCAAATATTGGTTTATGGTCTAATATTGCACCTGAATCTTTGATGTAATTAATTTGATATCATGCAAATATTCAGACTGTAATGAAAATGAATTCAGTTTAATCACATTTTCTTTTGTATAAGAATAAAATCTTTCATAATTGCAGCAATATTTTCAATTAAATTATTCATCAAATTCATTACTTTAAAATTGATTTCCGTTCAATATTCCACCGTTTTCTTTAAATACATCTTTGAATTATTTCATCCTGATGTTTACACGCCGCTCATAGATGGCAGCATATATTTTGACTGTTTACCTCAGCTGTTATCTGTGAAGGTACAATAAACTTGCGCAGACAATCTAATTCTCATGAAATGTATTAACTATCTGAAATACGCTAAATCTTTGAATATAAATATGACCAAATTGTTGATACTGGAGACAAATTTAATCTTACAACATATTCAAGAATAATATCAACAAATTGAGTGAAGATCTTAATGTATTGCCAACCTATGAATATTCTTTCAGCTTCAAATGGTTCAAAGTTGCAAAATACTCACTATGATCGACAGCTGACATTCTTTCAACAAATGAGAAACATTCAGTTCATAGACGCACTCTGAAATTTTTTGATAAAACCAATGAATTCTCACTCGATATCCAGAGGAATTACAGAAAAAAGTTACAGAGAAAAATTGTTATATTTGCATGTTCTATTATTGCTTGAAATAATGTACTTACTTCTGTTATATCCTTTATAATTTGAATATCGAATTTTATTCATAATTAGGATAAATCAAATGAAATCCCATTTTTTTTTATCATATTGTACTTCAGAAGAATGAAGTCAAAAATAATAACTTAAAAAAAAAATGATTGACAACATTTAATAATAATTAAGGTATCCAAGGTGTTAAAAGGACAATAATGCCTGAAGTCAACAGTGTACTCTCCGAGGGCCTCCGGCCCGAGGTCTGTCTGTTGACCGTAGACCTTATCGTCCGTTCAACTCCCGTGGTGCCTTCAATGTTTAATGTCCGATTAATGTACTATTTCAATCAAAATTTTCAGCAATGTATGTCCTGTCATTGTGATTTCTGTCAGAGAAATTACTCTTGCTACTTGCTGTAACTAGGGAACGTGATTTCTTGTTTGTTATTCTGGAAAATAATGTCCCTATTTATTTGTTACGTGATTTTGAAGAAACAAATGACGAACGTTTGCATGTGATGTCCAAATAAAGGTTATAATAATTCTGATTTTGCGTTATGATTTTCATTATTTCATTTCGTCTCATGTTACGAGCTCTATTATAATTCAAATTCTAATAATGACAAACGAATAAACATAATAACGGGATACAAAACTAATATATACCTGATCCCCTCAGGGATATCAATGATAAATTTTTGTTATAGGAATAGATTGCTGCTTCCAGCAATGATAGAACTGATTAATTCCAATTTTTGCTATTGGCTGCGATAGGACTGAATAATTCCAATTTGATATACGAGTATCTATCATCAGTCAAAGCTGATTTTTTTTTCATAAGTAATCAAATGACAATGAATATTGTGATCATCCAATTACCAAACATAATAACTGTATGCAAATGTTATTATAGGCTGAGTAATCAAATTATTATTCTCAGTATCGTCAAATCGACGTATTAATAGAATTTCAACATCCTATCATCCAAAAAGAAAAAAATTTCTTTCATACGTTCATGTTTTTCTGAAGCGTCGCTTCTTTGAGGTCAAAATTAATTTTATTGTTACAGATTTCTTCAATTGAAGTCTGGAATATTTTAAGATAATTCTAGCAGCCTCTAAGAGGCTCAACGCAGGTAAAAAAATTTGCCCCTACCTCTGCCAACCTAAAGAACTTCCTTGCATACTTGGAAGGTCATTGTAAAAAAAAAATTATCAATAAATTATTAACGAGAAGTGCAGATAGTACAATCATTTGGTTCTGAAAGAAGAGGTTTCCTAGAAGATTCACCGGGACCTTTGAAAATAAGTTATTCTATAGATTCCGATGTTCTTTCTCCAAATTTAAACTGTGCTACCTCGTATATTTGCCGCTCGCGCTGCTATATTGGAAAAATGGCGCCTAAAAGCAGTTTTTTGACAATATCTCCTTTCCGACTCATTTCTCGATAAAAGCATCTTTATACAAAATGAGACTAAAGAAAATTCGCCACAATTTATGTGATAACTTTTTTTCTCGTAAAATTAATAGTTTTGGCGTACGCCACAAACCATTATACATCTATGCCAACCCATGACATTTAATTTAAACTATGTTAATTTTGAAATCAACTTGAGTCTAAGAAGTAGACTAACAATAAATATTTTATTATGCGTTGAAAAACAGGCTTACTATAATAGCCTGTCCTCCGCAGTTATAAAGGAATGTGTCGCCTTTGTGTCGGACGCCCTTGTCTCTCTTCACAGAGTCGTTTGCATTTATAGACCCATGGCTTCTAATGAAGTAAATTATTTTTTTGTGTACTTAATGGAAAACATTGGGTTTAATATGTAGAAATAGATAAGCAAAAGTGCCAGTTTACCAGTTAGCAACACTTTACTAATTAGCAACAAAGAATAACAAAAAAAAAAAAACGCACTATGACACGCGTTCAAATGACAACTTGGCCCTTATTAAGAAAAAATTACAGCTAAACATATAAGAAAACAAAAATCCTCTCGATTTCGCCGGAAACAAATGTAAAGTCGCTTCTTTAGCTGCATCTAGAATTTTGCAAGAATCTTTAGCTTCTGATTTTTCTGAAAAATTGATTTTTAATATTGTTTATTTGTTACTATGCATTTGCTAGGCAGTTGTCAAAACCGTTACTACGTTTTTGCAACACGACCTTGATTAATATTTCTGTAGAATATTATTTCTATTCTTGGCTTCATCCACTCAAATTTTTCCATCAAGTATACAAAAAATGGCATGTTTAACACGTAAGAAAAGCGATATTACTTTGCTCGTGTAAATTTAATTGAAACATTCACTCCCGCTAGTAAACTCACTTTTCTCTACTTGTCGAACAATCTACTATTATTTATTTCATTTGTATTTTGAATTTTAAGAAGAGAAAGTGGAGAAAAATGATGTGGAGATCGTGGGCTATGAAACAAGATTTAAATAATGAAAAAATTGCCGCAGTAGAAAACGTATACATTTGTCTGACAGTGCAAACAAAAAATTATTATGAACTAGTGATCGCCCAATGGTCGAAATTCAAAAGTAATCCATTAAATTTTCAAGTTTGAACGGTATTGAATTTACCCTTCCATCCTCGAGGGTCTCAGGTATAATTATCGTGGCCATGCATCTCGCATTGAGCGGGACAGTCTCGTTTTCAGACTTTTTGTCTCACTGTCCTCAGTGAGGGCATAAAAATCCCACTTCCGCAAATAGACCAAACAATAATTTCATTTACAATCATTTTGTGCACTCGCCTGATATTTCAAAACTGATTTCAAAACTGATTTGTTCAGCCAAAACATACTGCCTCAATACTCATGCAACTCACTTATTATAAGTACTTTGATTATTTTGTATTATTATTATCATTCTCTCTTTAATAAAAAACTTAGAAAACACCAAAAAGTTTTTTTTCATATAATTGAATCATTTACACTCGCAAGTAAACTCTCACTTTTCTCTACTTGTCAAACAATCTACTATCATTTGTGCTAATTCATTGCATAAAAGGGAAATGATTGAAGTGAAAGAAAAAAGATTGAAGACTTATAAGTCAAATATTAAAAGAAAATACAACAAAGATAAAATTTTGGTGGGACTGAGATCGATAGTGGTTCACGATATACGTTGAAAACGAAATAATAATGATAAGTTAATTATTGCGTCTTCACGTAGAGAAAGCTATGTCACGACTTCTCATCTACAACTACGATTTACACGCTCAACTACAATTTGCGGCGCTCGTACGCCAAAACTATTGATTTTACGAAAAAAAAGTTCACCACATAAATTGTAGGAAATTTTCTCTAGTTTTATTTTGTATATCAATGCTTCTATCGTGAAATGAGTCGAAAAGGAGATATTGTCAAAAAACTGCTTCTAGGCACCATTTTTTTGGTATGATGGCGCGAGCGGCAAAAATACGACGTGACAAAGTTGAAATTCGAAAGGAGCACATCGAAATCTATTATATTCCCGGAAAACTTTCCAGGCAAGACCACCAAATAATTGTACTAAGAGTAATAAATAGTTATAGTGTCTTTTGTTTAATTTAATTAACTACAATTCTTATTTATTTTTGAATTATACTGTAAAACATCAAATTGAAAATATCAAATTCAATACATAATGAATCAGTGGCGGATTTGTCAGCAATAGGGCGGCAAATCTGTAGATCAAAATTATATTAGCCGTTTTACAGAAATTTAAAAAAAAATCTGTCAGACGGTTTTCTGATGTCTACAAGACATCTCTCCGATGGTTTTCCTTGTTTTTCTTGTACAATTTTAACCAAATTGTTGAATTGTAAAGATAATCTAGGAACTTACAATACAAGAAAGTATTGTGAAACCGACAAAATTCACCCATCGAGATTTTTATGGAAATATCCGTTTTGAGCATCTCCACGTCAGATTTTTCTCAAAGATCTTCTATCATTCTAGCATATTCCGAGTTTTCCGGACAAGAAGCTTTAAAGATATTGGAGAAACATATTTTATTACGTCATTTAGATGATATCTTTCAAACGACGCAATATAAAAAAAAATATTGTTTTGAATGGACAAAACATGAACCCTTAAAAGTATAAGCCAGTTAGAGAGTTGCAATTTTCCCTCTACTTTGATTCTTTGTTTCTCATTTTGGCTTTTGAACACTAAACTGTACACTATTATTACACTGAATCTTACTCGCTTCATATTTGAATCACAAATAATGACTGGCTTGACCTAGTCGGGTTTGTATATCTTCGCTTAGAGTTTCTCAAAGTCTCTAGAAAGCTCTAGTTGTTTCCAGAAATTTCACTAAATCACAGCACTTGTTTATCCGGCGTTCCGCAATTTCCCGAAAATTGGATTATGATACAACAGGAGACATTGAGATTTGAGTCATTATAAAAAGCTTGTTTTCAGGAAGAGCTTTCATAAATTTAGACTTATATCATTGAGATTCGCAAGTAAGTACGCAAAGACTTGCCAAAAGCTAACTAAATCAATTGAGTTAGGAAACATCCACACCTTCGGCTAATTTTTTTAATTAAGAACTAGTGATTAAAAGCTCCAGAGAAGTCGGTGTAATCGTGATCCACCTAAATCTCCCATTCAATTGTTTTAAGATAAATCCCTCGTACTCTACCAACTTCGTTTCCGCAAAGCGGTAGCCAAAAAAGTTACACAATCTGGAATAGGAATAATATATTACTTTACAATTGGAAGCTTCGGAGTAAAAATTATGTCCAAAAAAACTTGCGGAAAATACACAACTTCTAAATGGATATTCAATTCTCGATAGATTTTTATTTTCAGCTCTCTTGCTGAGGGAGGGCGGCGAGGGGGTCTATCTTCTAACGATTTATTAAAGATTATACTCAGTGGTCCATTCAGGATCATCAGTATATAATATGATATGATTAATGGCAGCGAAGAAGTTTTCGTGGGGTATTTTCCTTTGTAAAGTTTTGCAAACTAATTCATTAGATCATAAAGGAAGTGTACTTTCACTAACGGAGCTACTCCAATGGGAAATGGAATGAAAACAAGATTTTCATTGTTATTTATTGAGAAATTGAGCTACTTCTCAATCGCACTACGCTCCTAAAAACCGCTGACATTGCATTTTTCTTTGAAAATTGATGCGTGATTGATTCTGGGTGTTGTCTACTTATATTCATTTTTATGATATTTTCATTCGAATTTTATGGAATAACAGTTATTGATTCGTTGAACAAAGTGAATTTTTCAACTCCATTTAATTTCACTCATGGATGATAGAATTACAATTTAAATTATAATTCTCTTATCCTAAGGGAAAACCGCAAAACAAATCAAATTGAAGTTAAATGTTGTAAATGCTTTACCATGTTTGTTTTTCATCGGAGTTGAAGTATACCTGCAATAAATTCCGATTAGGAAGATCCTTTAATTAAAAATAGCTATGTACAAGTCAAAAAGGATTGATCTGTGATAGAGATTCGCATTTAAAAATCCTCACTTAGTATTAATGCATATTAAAGAAAATATTTTCACTAGTAACAGAGAGAGCTTCTTTAGACATTCATTCGAACGTTAGACAGCTTAAAGTTGATTACCAGACGGTTTCCATGAGCCCGTCTATCTTTCAAATAATAATTATTCACTTAAACAAATTCAGAGCTACATAGAGACATAAATGATTTTTCAAAGCTACCCATTAAGATAATAATCGAAAGAAATATTTATACTGCAGCGTGAGTCGCACTTTCATTTCAATCGGATGAACGATGCGCGAGCAAACAGCTAATCGTTATGAATCGCATGCCAGTTATTGTACGTTAATATTACTATGTTAAAAAGGTTTAGACAAGTGCCATCAACAAATGTACATACTTCAATTCAATTGGATGAACGATACGCGAACGTACGTCAAAAAAATGTTATGCAATACCAACAAAAACTTAATTGATCCAACAGTCTTTGTTATTTCAATCTATTTATTAATTCTATTAACTCCTTTCTATTCACTTCCTGCCAAGAGACGTTATTTTTGTTTAGTATTTCTTCTATATACTTTTCCTATGTTTTTTGAAGTCTTCCTTTCCTTTTCCACACCCTTTTCGTTCGACTATCTTCTTTAATTTTTATTCAATGTTCATACTATGCTGGTTGTTTCTTTTCTATGGTGGTTTGTATACTTTCTGTTTGTAGAGTTGCTCATATATGCTCATTTCTTATTCGAACTAGTCTTGTAACTCCTTCTACTTTTCGTAAATATCTCATATCTGCTGCTTGTATCTTGCTTTTTGTTTTTTGATTCATTTCCAATGTTTCGCTTCTGTATATTAATATTGGTCTATAAATTGATTTATATAGTATCATTTTTTATTTCTTCGATACTTGACTTCATTTATTGCTTGGTAGATTCTATTAGCTGCCAGTATTGTGTTGTTTATCTCATTCTCTATACCACCTCTGCTCTGTTCAGTGTTGAGCCTAAATTTGTCAATGCTTCTACTTGTTCTATTTCTCTAGCATTTATTTTTATTTTTACTATTGTGTCTTCTCTTGAAATTACCATGATTCTTGTTTTTTGCACATTTATAGTCACGTTGTGTTCGCTTAATCCGTCTTTCCATATATTAATGTTGTGCTGTAAATCTTCTTCATTTTTAGCGAGTATTGCGAGATCATCTGTGAAGGTGCATTCTGAGATAGTCGTCCTGATTAGATTGTGGTGTCCTATGTAAACTTTTTTTGTTTTATTCTTTACTTTCTTCATAATACTGTCCAAAAAAATGATAAAAAGTAATAGGCTCAGTGCTCCTTCTTGTCTTAGCCCTTGCGTGGTTGTGAATTTCCCCGAGCACTCGTTTCCTGCTCTTATATAGTTGGATAGATTTTGTATACACTTTGTATTGCTTTCAGTAGTTGTTTGCTCACATTTCTTTCTTCCAGTATTTTTCACATTTTTCCCGCAATACTCTGTCGAAGGCTTTTTCGATATCTATAAATGCTGTGAATAGTTTCTTGTCTTGCTTTATTGTTTCTTCTATTAATTATATCAACGTGAATATGTGGTCTTGTGTAGAGTAATCTTACCTGAATCCACTCTGGGCTTTCTCCATTGATGCATTTAGGGTTATTCTTAATTTGTTTTCTAATATTGCTTCATATAGCTTAACCGCAGTGCAAAACAGCGATATACTTCTGTAATTATGACAGTATCTACTGTTTTCTTTCTTAGATTGTTACAGTTCAAATTTGATTTTCAATTCAGGATATAAATTTGAATAAAAAAAAATTTTTTGTTGAGCCGTCTGAATCTTGTGAGAAAAAGTATAAAATTGGACATTAATAGTTTGGCAGTTAAATTGAGTGGCTGTAATTTTGCACCAGTGTTATTTGCAGCAAGTATTTGTATTTTGAGTAATACTACGTTAGTTTTCCATTAAATTGGGAGTTTGGGGCAAAATTCTTGAGCAGGACATGTTTTTCCACGGGCATACCCGGAGTTTTACCACCAATTACTGTTTTCAAATGAAAGTTCAAGCCGTACACCATCTAAGGTATGAGAACTATTCTGATCTTTCAAATTGGTAAATTTTGCAGTTTCAAGTATAAATTTCTTATAAAATCCACGTGAAAAAAGAACTATATGATTTCTCACTTCCTGCTCCTCGTACGCATGCTTTAGTGTCGTGAATAAAATGTGTTGACCAGTAGATTAATAATTACCTTTCAGGCTTTCAAAATTGGGCTTCATTGATGCCGATTGTATTGATATCATCATTACTTCCAAATTGAGTCGGATTGAGATATTAAGGGTGGAAATAGCGGAAAAATTTGGGAGGTTGAAGGATGTGCCGAATCGTTCGAACGCCGCCAGTCTAGTATCCGCCATTTTACAGCATCCACCAGAATCAGCACCTACAACGCCATCTACTTCCGTCAACCGCAGATAAACCAATTCAATATTTCCATTTTGATTTTATTATTAAGTAATGTCTTGTGATTACGCATCAGTCTATTTTTATCCTACTTTAACTTCAGTAATATGTTTAAGCTCAACGGTTAATCAATTTTTGTAAATAGCTCACGCGAGTGATTTAATTTCGTTACGTGATATTAGGGTGTTAGGGCAATCTAGCGCCTAGGATTGCAATATTAAATATTTAGTATTCTGCGCCTGCATAGGCCCCATTGATCGATCAACGGACCCGCCATGCAGTAACTCCGTAGGGCTTTTATTCACTTATCTATCAGTAGTAGGCAGTCCTCGACGTTAAAACGTATTTCGCTCCCTAACGACGTTAACTTCTCACTTAATTTTGCTTACGCTTGACCGTGAGCTCCTCGCTTGAGTTATCCTTGTGTGACGGATATAAACATTATACTATCATGTTTTTATAATAACAATTATCATTGTAGAATTAAGTGTCAAGCTGTCAGTGATATTCTTATGAAATCAAATTGTGAAATGTTGAGCGATACTGCGACTATACTTTTTTATTCAATTTATTAAAGGTGCAATTATCATAGTTCAGTCTACTTATATTATCGTAGGACACCTAGCTACCGTCCCTTCCCGCTCAGCTTGTTGACCAGCTTTAATTGAACTTAGTTTTGGTCGTCTAGCGCCCTTATTATTTGTTTTTGCTTTCCTGCTTGGAGGTACTAGCCCTCACTCACGATCCATTTTTGGTGCCCCAACCCTCCTCTACTGCAGTTAGCTGGAGTTCAACCGTTCTTGCGCGGGACAACCCCAAAAGGAGGTAGCAATATATGGGAAAAATCGTGCCTTTCTCCCAGTCTTTTGGTATTGTTCTTATTTTCCAAATTTGGTTTAACATTTCTAGTAATATTTGCTTTCCTTCGTATTCAATATATTCCAATTGTTCTATTTTAATTTTGTCGTGTCCTGATGCTTTACCGTTACTCATTTTCTTCAACCCAGCTTTCATTCTTCTGATTTATTTTCTAACTCTTCTTTCACTAGTGTATTTTCTTGTATATCTTCGTTTTCTGAATCTCGGCTGCTACTCTAGTTTATCTATAATAGTTCTTGAAAATGCTCTTTCCATCTGCGCATTCTTTCGATGTCATCATTTATTACCGTTCCATTTTTATCTTGAAGCTGTTTCAATGCTGTTCGTTTTTCTTTTTTGTGGCTTTGATTTCTTGATCAGCTTTTTCGTTGTTTTCGTTTGTATTTTGTAACTTTCGTAATCTTCTCACTTCTTTGTGTTTAGATACTTCTTCCATTCTTGTTTCTTCTTTTGACCTTCTTTCTTAACCTGTTCATTCCACCAGTGGAACTACAAATATATTGTCACAAATATGAAATATTTGTAGTGATTATGTCACATAATTATTTATTTGGATTCGCTGTAACTGTAATCTTAGTTGGTATTGACAAGGTCGGACATAATTGACTGGCTATAGTCACTAGATGTTCGGTGGTTGCCAGGCAACAACTGTTAGACAATTGAATGTTGGCTCATTGTCGGCTTAGGTATATAAGAACGCGAGCTAGGAGAGGGATTCATTCAGTCAGTGTTTCAGTACAAGTAACTGTGAGCGAAACTGTGTTCATACGAGTTTTTAAAGTGAAGATTTACACTGTAACCTGTGTTAATAAATTATTTTATATGAAATTTGTGACAATATATTTAAAAGCGCTCTACATTTCCTCTACGTTTTTCATATCAGGTTTCGGGGTGCATTTGAATAGTTCTCTTAAATTCTTCTGATATTTTTGTCTTATCCGTTCATTCTTTGATTGATATTTCCTTTATAATCATCTTTTATGTCCTTTTGTTGTTGTTATTTGTTTTTGTTCCTTTTCATTCTCTTTCATTTCTGTTTTTGCTATTGCCAGATAATGGTCGCTTCCAATTTCACTACCTCTTTATCTCTTATATCTCTTATTTCCTTTCTTTGTGGATTGATTCGTTTTCATTTCTTTCTCCTCCTGTATAATTACGTATTTTTTTCATGTATGCCATGGTTTTTCTAAGGAAAGACTAGCGTCATTTGCATTAATTTTTCAATGTCCGACAAATTTGTTGTTGTCTTTATAATAATATTGTTTCAAGAGTAATTACGTAACAAATAATACCTAAGGCATTATTTTGCAAAATTACAAATAAGAATATCACGTTTCCAAGGCAGGGCAGGGCAAATAAATAAATAGATAAATACATTACTGGAAATTTTGATTCAAATAGTTCATTAGGGCGGATATTGAACATTGAAGGCAACATGGTAGTTGAACGGACGATAATGCCTACGGTCAACGTACACACCTTGGGCCACCCTTGATACCTCAATTACTATTTTGTTATCAGCCTATCAGGTATTACTTGATATGGTGTAGCGTAAATGTATTGAATTAATGATGATTTGAACCAGCCTGAAAGTTTGATTAGTTATTTTATAACTTCCTGATATTTTTGTTCTATTTGCTCATCCTTTAATTCATCTTTCTTCAAAAATTTTTTTTCATATCCTTTTGCTGTTGTTATTTGTCATTGTTTCCTTTCATCCTCTTTTATTCCCATTTTCGCTACTACTACATTTGAAATTCCTTTATTAGTTCTATTTGTTTTCCTTTTAGGCTTCTAATGTTCCATAATCCAATATTCATAATACTTTTACTTCCTTTTCCCATCTTATTTAGGTATATCTTCCTCGGTTTTGTGTTGTATTACTTTTTTGTCATGAAATATAGCTAAATAAAAAAAAAATTATTCCAATAAATTGCCCAAAAACTGGCAGAATTCCCATAAAAACATATTTTCGTTGACTGTGCCATTTCAACTACAGCGAGTCTCATACTAGTAGTACTCTCATAGCTCACATTGCCTTCTCTAACGTTAGCAAACTTCACAGAGTTCCATTCAAATCCAACAATAAAGATTTTCCAATATGAGAACATTCCGGTTTTATTCATGAAAAATATTTGTGTATCTAATGATGATGTTTTCAATCAAAATTTCAGCAACGTTATTTGTACAGAAATTGCTTCCATTGTGAAAAGTAACTCCCCAATTCAGATAAAACGAAAAAGAGCTTCACGAATGTAAGGTATGCGAGGGTTGTATTTAAAAAAAAATTCATGTAAAATATTTTCCAGAAGCAAGATATTACAGTCATCAAGGGGGATATAATCATAAAAAATATAGATTCCAGTGTTAAAAGTTTTGTTCACATTTATCCAAATCTCTCATTCCCCTTGATACCAATACGTCAGTTCCGCGTTAAATTTATTTTTCAGGCCTTCTTTGCTTTCAGTGCTTTCTTAAAAATACGCTGACAGATCTGTCTTCCCGAGCGACATCAACTTGATCCAATAAAATTTCACGATTATAAGTCGACATATTCAGGTGGCTTGAATAAAGCAAATAATGTCAAAACCACATTAAACTGAAATCATCTATTATTCTCAGTCTCCCGATGTTTTGGTGATAAACTGTCAAATGCATAAAGCAAAACGAGCAAAAACCGTTTATGTTATATCTAAATATTCTTCGCGAAGGATTACGCCAAGTTATAAATTTTTCGAGCAGAGATTTCGCAATTCTCGATCTATAGAAATTTGTATTCTTCAGCGCGCAATACTTTATGAGATTTCTTATTCAGAATACTGTTAGATAAAGTTGAATGTATTGTCGTAAAAATTTGTAGCACAGGTTTATGTACAGTTTTGTTGATATTGGTTTCGCTCCGCATATAAAGTTATAAGAATTTTCTTTCACAATGTGCGAAGAGAAGTTGGTAATTATTCACAATTTCAACTCAAATTCAATCAAGAAACATTATGAAATATTCAGCATTGTTCAATTCCATTGAAATTTTCAATCAAATCAAGCACTTTCTTTTTTGACCTAACGTTTTTATTTCCAATCAGTTCAATAGTTCTCAGTGATTTATCGAATGCTTGTATTTTCAATTCGGAATCCGCTGTTTTATTATCACAGAGTACAATTGTAGTCATCAATATATCTTCCTCCATAAGCTTAAAATGTTTTCAAATGTCACAACAGAATTGTTTGTTCTATAGCTAGCGATAGCCATTTAGTTTTCTGTGAACCTATCTCTAAAAAATTTACAATTCTAACATTAAGCACTTATCTCTACTTTTCTGCAAACTAAAATGCGTTCCCTTTAATTTCAGATAAGCGTAATTACTCCTGAAAAATCTAATCTGCTTTTGCCAAATCTTCAACAAGAACAAACTCTGATGAAACTCAAACTACTTGAAATTGTAGTTAAAAGAATGATGTGAGATGATTACCAAGTCAGGGTGTTAGATAAAACATCCTTTGCTGCTTTATCAGTCAAATTTATGCAGAGCTTATCCATTTTGTTCAAAGATTAAACAGAACTTGAAAATTGTGATAAAACAATCCAATTCACCTCGGAATTAGTGAAAATAAGCTAGAAACTTGTATAAACCTTTCATTTGGCATTATAAAAGTTGACTCAAAAGTCTCGTGTGTGCGTCTCAAGTTATTCAAGGACAAAGGTCCCAGAAATCAATTTTTTGCAAATATTTTGGATTCCATTGTTCCAATAATGTTGACATTAATGACAAAAATTATAGAGCATAAAATTTATAGCAAATTTTGTCTCGAACATTTTTTCATGCTCTCGACCGTTTTTTAAATAGAGCGCGGATAATGCGCAGCACTCAGCCATACAAAATGTAATGCAAGAATGGGGTTGAGTTATGTATAAAAGAAAATCAGGGTTGCAATGCATTCTAATATTAAATTAAGAAATACTATCAGTATTTCACTTGATGAGCTGTTGATTACACACAGTAGGAGTATTACTGAAAAAAATATATTAAATATATATAAAATGTTAGTAAATATCAACACAATAGAACCTTTTCTTCACTTTCTATTGAAATTATTCATGTACATTTCAATAGCAAAGCTACCATCTTCAGAGTACAATGAATCATAACAGAAAACAAATCTTGCAACTACAAACATGATAACAAATTACCAGAAGAATATCCAATAAAATCATAGAGTTTGCGGTAGGTGGAGCCAAGAACTACACAGTGAGTTTGAATGAAAGCAATAGGTAAAACCTAATTCAAATCATGCAATAAAGATCATCTAAGGAGAAATACGTAATGGAAAACAAAAAAAAAATAAAGTCAAAATACAGAGTTTGATGTGGACGGAGCTAAGAACTACAGTGTAATATTGAAGTAAACTACAGGGAGAACTAATAAATGCAATTTAATGAAGGGTTATCCAGATATGATAAATAATTTTTGTGTTTTTTCATAAATATAGCTTCTGGCATGATTAAATGACTAAAATAGTTCCAGTTTCTCAGCAATTCTGAATTATTCTCTTCTAATTTATGTCCTGTTTTATGGTGGGGTGAGCTTGAGTGGATTTACTGTATTATTACATTGTAGTTCTAGGCCCCGCCCACATTAAACCATGTATTTTGATTTGATTTTTTTTGGTTTTGTATTTCGTATGTCTCCTTAGACAATCTTTATCGCATAACTTTGATTAGGCTTTACCTATTGTTTTCACTCAAACTCACTGTTCAGTTCTTGTCTCCGCCCACCTCGAACTCTATGATTTGATTGGCTATTCTTCTGGTATTTTGTATCATGTTTGTAGCAATAAGATTTGTTCTCTGCTATGATGTATTTGGTAGCTTTGCTACTGAAATGTATATA
This sequence comes from Dromius quadrimaculatus, assembly GCA_963989225.1. Taxonomy (NCBI): domain Eukaryota; kingdom Metazoa; phylum Arthropoda; class Insecta; order Coleoptera; family Carabidae; genus Dromius; species Dromius quadrimaculatus. Next base: position 66,964,802 of record OZ022324.1, on the reverse strand, counting down.
AGTAATTTCAATAAAAAATGAGGGAAAAGTTTTATTTCGGGGATTGCGCATTGCTTAGCCATACCTATAATACAAGGTTAACCGTGAGTTCTGGTGGTAACACCTCGTACAAAGTCAGTTAACCACTTAAATATCCTTGATTATGCATGGTTCGTATTATTTATTGGTCACTACATCATATTCAATAACAAACACTGAGGTGAGCTAACTGAAGATTACAATAATAAAACAATAAAACCTCTTCTTCACTTTTTATTGAAATTACTTATGTACATTTTCAGAGTGCAATAAATCATAGCAGAAAACAAATCTTATTACTGCAAACATAATACAAAATACTTACCAGAAGAATATCTAATCAAATCATAGGGTTTGAGGTGGGCGGAGACAAAAACTACACATTGAGTTTGAGTGAAAACAATAGGTAAAAATCTAATTAAAGTTGATAATAAATATCTAAGGAGACATACGTAATGCAAACCAAAGAGAAATCAAGTTAGAATACAGAGTTTGATGTGGGCGGAGTTAAGAACTATAGTGTAATAATGAAGTAAACCACAGGGAGAACTAATCAATACAATTTAATAAAGTATTGTCCAGAGGAGACAGATCGAAATTCCACAAATACAAAAGCCTTCATTTCAAAGTTATTGAGTAAACATAAACTCAGACAATTGAAACAAAACTCAACTGAGTTGACAAATACAGAAAATAAACAAAGATTCGCTAAGATCACATTTAATGAAAACACTAATAACAACTTGAGAAATTTCTTCAAAAAACATGATATACAAATTGAAAAACCTGATTTCCAACAATTTCAATAGAATTAATAACGTGCACTGATTGTGATGAAATGTTGTGACGAATTATGTCCCAGAACACCATCACAGTTGTACATCCCAAAGCCTTCTGCTACCGTCAAACATTTTAACGTCCATCAAAATTTGTTGACATCTTGCACATCCTATAAATTTTAAATTCTGTAATTCTGCTTAAACATACAACACCGCCTTACCTTTATTTTATCAGTCATCAGCTGAAATAAATCCGTTTTAATATTTCACATGTGATGGAGTGAGGTTAGGTTTTTTGAAAACATCTGAAATTAAAAGCAACCGATATTGCTTGATCTGTATTTATATCTTGTGCTTTACCGTTGATAAATCTGAATGTAATCAACCGTTGTTCTGTAAATATGTTGTATATTGTTTATTTTGTTTGACGTTCTTCGTGACCTTTGACCTTACACAAATAAAACTCTGACATTTGACAGTTGACTACATTACCGACCGATAAAAGGATATTTAGGACAATTTTAATTTTGAGGAAATGTAATCAGAAAAGGATGTATCTGGCAGGGAAGTAATAGGATATTTGTTATTGTAAAGAAATTTGTATTTGTAAAATTACTTTTTCTTTTTTATCTGTATGTATTATTTACATTACTGTAAGCGCTAGTATGAATTTCATTCGAAAACATGTTTAGTAAGGATTCATTGAAATTTAAGTATAAATAAGGCCTTCTGACCGACTTAAGTCACATCTTTGAAAGTCCAGTCTTCTGAGCAGCCGTTCCAAAGAACGCTTCTAGTTCCGATATCAAATGTCATCTTCAGAGTGTTTACCGTCCAAGTGGAGTTTTTGTGCTAAGTCCGTTGGCACAACTGTCTGACGCAATCTGTGAGTTTGTTTGTTTTATTTATAATTCCGTAAAAGGAACTCAGATTTGTTTGCTTTTGCTGTTTTGAACTTAGAGTATTTTTGCTGTCTTCGAACTTATAATAGTTTTTGAATAATTTACCGTAGAATCACCGTTAGCGAAGTCTTTGTCGTCTTCGCAGTGTTTGAATAATTTAACGTAGAAGCACCGCTGGCGAAGTTCTTGTTGACTTCACATTGTTTGAACAATTTAACGTAGCGTCGCCGCTGACGAAATCTTCGTGATTTCGCAGCGTTAGATTGTTTTAACGGAGAATCACCGCTGATGGGATCATCATTGGCTTCACAGCGTTGAGCAAGTTAACGTAGAGTCACTACTTGGGAATCAGTTTGGTTTCACAAGTGTCGAAGATAAGTTAATCCACCGTTTAGGAAATCGCTCTTGTCATCTGCGACCGCCTGGGTCCGTACTGCGACCGCTGTTATCACCGTGCAAGTTCCTGTAACATATATGTTCTATGTTCATCGTCGTCGTTTTTATGCGTGATAAATCTCATTGTGAAACCTACCTCCTGATGATTATTTATGAAAATCCTAATCTTTTTCTTCTGAACTATCCAGCCGTCTGCCTTAGAAACTCCGTCACCAACCGTATTGGCGCCCGAACACACCGTCAGCAGCTTTGACCGCGACGCAAAAGTTAACAATACCGCCATCAGCGAGGTTATCGTTACAATGTATATAGGCCAAACGAAGAGAAATATTGGGACTAGATTCAAAGAAAATTTTTATCATATTAAATACAGAAATATATTGAAATTCACTCTAGCTCACCCCCACCATAAGACGGAACACAAATTCAAAGAAAATAATTTGAACATGTCAGTAGCTATATTTATGAAAAAAACAAAAAAATTATTTATTGAATTTCGATTAGTCTCCTCTGGATAATCCTTAATTGAATTGCATTGTTTATTTCTTCCTGTGGTTAACTTTATTATTGCACTATAGTTCTTAGCTCCGCCCACATCAAACTCTGTATTTTGACTTGATTTCTTTTTGGTTTTGCATTACGTATGTCTCCTTGGATAATCTTTATTCCATAACTTTGATTAGATTTCACCTATTGTTTTCACTCAAATTAACTGTGTAATTCTTGGCTCCGCCCACCTCAAACTTTATGATTTGATTGGATATTCGTATTTTGTATCATGTTTGTAGTTATAAGATTTGTTTTCTGCTAAGATTCATTGTACTCTGAAGATGGTAGCTTTGCTTCTGAGATGCACATAGGTAATTTCAATTATATGTATGACTGGGTGCTGCGCGTTCTTCGCGCTTTATTTCAAAAATGGTTGAGCACATGAAAAAATGTTGTATACAAAATCTGTGACAAATTTTATGCTCTACAATTTTTGTAATGAATGTCAACATCATTGGAGCCATAGAGACCGAGATATTTCTAAAAAACCGAATTCAGACTCTCGAGACAACATTTAAAACGCCCAAATAAAAGTTAGTACCCAGCTTATTATCTTTCATCCCGAGCTCAAACCCTAATTTGACTGGGTTATGTTGGTAAAAAATGGAAGAATCATCTAGATGATGAAAGCGCATTTTTGACAGCTCATGAATGCTTGTTACTCCAGAGATTTCGCAAATTACCATCTCTCACAATTACTGAGCTTGAAATCAAGCAGTTTGGGCAAACTTACGAAATAGCAGCTTCCATTTAGTACTAGTTTCAAGTTGACTATTTGATAGGTACATAATTTATGCATGTACAAACTCAAAAATACATTTTAATCTTCATTGTTTAGTTATTGACTGACGGGATGTCAAGTGCTGTACCTTAAAATGATAATTTGATCTTTATCAAAGCTATATAGAAAAAAATACACCAGAAGTTAACAAATTTTCAACCAATAATAATAGTTCATTCTAATAAGATTCAAATTCGCGTCAAACAAGTCATTGAATGAATCCCGGACAGATTTGACAACTGTACATAATAATAGTGACAACCGTGGCGGAAGTTGTAACTAAACTCTAATAAATTTTAGTTACCATATCCCTAATGTCATATATATCTATGGGCATTGTTTTACTTGAAACAAGTATTTGAATAATTTAATCTTCCACAATCACTGAGCTTGAATTAAAGCAATTTGTGCAAACCTACGAAACAGCAGCTTTTATTTAGTACCAGTTTCAAGTCTGTAAATAGTATAGTTGCTGAGAACTCAGCGTCACGCCAGCCAGCCAGCCAGACAGCCAAAGTGAATATAATAGCGCTTTTTTCCGAAAAATGCGCTAAAAACGTAGAATTTCTGAATGAGTTCTTTGCGTACATCAGACATACTGGAAAACAATAAAAAACTCTTCAGGTGTTTACGAATTTTCAATCGAGTTCAATAAATTTGAACAGCATTTCAAAAGAAGGTAAAAATAAATTTCTGACCTCTTTTTAAGATTACCTCCTATACATGACCTTGAACACTGAAAGAATAAGAGAAAAATGACTCCGTTAAAGCTTTTCACAAATAAAATCCAATCTAGACTTCAAGTAAGCGCCATTAGTCGGTTATTTATTCTTTGGGCGGAATATCAGAAAAGTGCCCCAATTCGCGGAAGGTAGGAAAAGAATCCATTCAATCAAATAATGAGAAAATAAATCTGTACTGACAACCCTATACATTTCAGAAAAATATACAAGATTTTTTGGAGTTACAGGGTAAGCAAGAATTTTAAACTAAATTTCAAACTTTTTTTCTGTTTTAACTCAATTTGAGAGTGTATTATATTACATCAATATGAGATACAGGAGACAAATTCCTTTTTGAATTTAATTAGCAATACGAGCTCTTTTACACTAGAGTTAAATTTAAAACAATTCTGGATCGAATGACCAATATACAAATTTTTCTAAAAGCATCTAAGTTTACAAATTCGTTACTTTTCGCTAGACTACTACGAAAAACCTGATATTTTTCACTTATTTATTTGTTCTAGATCAAAAGGACAAACCTCCAGTTACAGAGAAGATTTATCGACAAACAAAAACAACCATTCCTTATGTGAGAATCGAGCTTTCAGCATCAGCATTCGTATTGAGAATTGGCAGAGAAAATTGACTCGCAGCCTCGTAGCGGTTTCAGACGAATCTACTCTACAAGGTAATCATTCTTATTTTGTTCCTTGAATCAAGATGTGAGTGGATTGCCGATACTTGTATTTTAATTGTTGATTATCATAAATGAACCATTAAAGGATATCTTCCTGCAAGCTAACTTACTCTTAGTTTTATAATAAATCAAACTGACTTTAATTTGAAGTTTGATTGAGAAAATCTTGATTTTTCCCATGAATGGAATATGAAACTTTGTCTTATAAATTTCGATGTGTTCTTTCCAAATTTCAACTTCACCGTCTCGTATCTTTGTCGCTCGCGCCACCATATTGAAAAAATGGTGCCTAAAAGCAGTTTTTTGACAATATCTCCTTCCCGACTCATTTCACGATGAATGCATTCATATACAAAATAAAACTAGAGAAAATTTCCCACAATTTATGTTGGAACTTTTTTTGCGTAAAATCAATAGTTTTGACGTACGAGCGCCGCAAAGTATACTTGAGCGCGTAGATCGCAGTTGTGGATGAGAAGTCGTGACATAGCTTCCTCTACGCAAAGAAGCAGCGATTTACTTCTCATTATTATATCGTTTTCAACATCGTGAGTCACTATCGATCTCAGTCCCACCAAAAGTTTATCTTTGTTGTCCTTTCTTTTAATATTTGACTTACGACAAGTCTCCAATCCTTTTTCTTTCACTTTAATCACTTCACTTCATGCAATGGATTAGCACAAATAAAACAATTTACTTCATTAGAAGTCATGGCTCTATAAGTGAAAACAACATTGTGAAGGGGGAAAAGGGCGCCCAATACAAAGGCGAGACATTTCCTTATAACTGCGGAGGACGGGCCATAGTAAACCGGTTTTTAAACGCATAGTAAAATATTTATTGCTAGTACAGTTTTTGAATTCCAGTTAATTTTATAATTCACAAATTTCAGCTGAAATAAAATATCATAATCCGTGAGACAGGACAGACATTTTTCGTTGATTACCGCTCACTTGAAACTTCGTGAGTGACTTCCTTGTGATGAGTCCGAATGCTCTTACATTTGATGAAATTCTTTATTTGGGAGCGTTTTTTAGCGAGGGCTAATTGAACATGTCAATTTCATGAAGCCTCAAAAATGTATTACCGTCATATTGATGTTTACACTAATCAAAAGATTTTTTGATTATAAAATGAAAAATAATATTATCTGACATGAATATTGGGTGCCAGCGGTGAGTCCGACAAGTCGCACTTGTCACAAGTACGTTGGCATGAAAACGGATTACCGCTAGTTTGAGACTTTGAGGACGTGTTCAATTATTTTTTTTCTACAATTTGGTCATTTTGTCAGAAAAATTTTCGGGGGCGTTTTCTGAGTCCGACTTCATCAACGACCGCTTGTTTTTTATTTTCCATTCAAATAGTGTTTAGAACATTACTGTATACATGTCCGACAATTCAAGTCGGGAAATACTTCAGAAAAAGCAAAAATATGTGGTATGAATGCGGCTGCGTTCATAGGCATATACGTATATAAAATGCATATCAAGTCAGTATGATTATTGATTATAAATAATGAAAAAAAGGCTTGTCTTCCAATACATTAATATTACTTTGGAATCAAATGTGTGACATAAAGTCAGTATACTGTGATAATCACCTCAAATATCATTCAAATTTACCTTCAACTGTGATATCTATATATTAATACGTCAAGGGCAAACTTTCGACCTCTTTTTAAGCATATTGCATGCACGGAGGAGTGTGAGATTTGGCATACTCAAAATTTATATGGAGACGATGTGCAGAAAGCGAAAATTATATACAGGTGTCCCATTTTAATATATATATTAGTACGTGAAGAGGAAGCTTTGTATTCCTTTTCAAGCATATTGACGCACGAAAGAATTTGTTATTTGGCATACTTGAAGTTTATATGATCGAGTGCAGAAAGCTGAAAGTATATACAGGTGTCCCATTTTAATTTTACGACGTGAAGAGAAAACTTTGTACCGCGCACACGAGGTGATGTGAAACTTGGCTTAGTGGAAGTCTGTGTGGAAATGTAAGATATGGCATATTTGAAGTATATCTGGAGAAATATGCACCGAATGGGAAAATGACTGGAGAAAGATTTCTCTTATCCTCCTGTAGTCGGAGGAGAAGGTCACTTTAAAATCTTGAATGGGAACCACTAATCCTAATTTTAGATTTGGATGGAGCATCAAATACCAATTTAATTCTACTTGGAGCCCTCGAGGATGGAAGATTAAAATGAGTAACGTTCTAACTTAGTTACATAATAATATATTTCTTTTTCTATTTTCTACTTTACTTTTTTCCAATTATTTTGTTGAAGAATTATTCATTACTAGCGTATAAGCAACGTCCATTACTTATCTCTTGATAATAAATACGTCAAAAACTGAGTTATATATGTGCGAGCGTTTTTTTGTCGGACAGACGATAAGCACCAAAATTTCTGTCGGACAATATGTTTCTTGGACAGTTAATATGTTTTCAAATTATGACTGATTTGGTCCGACAAGTGGCCATTGATGAAGGAGCTGTTATAATCCTGACACCTTTTCAGTATCGGACCGAGAAAACGCCCCCGAAAATTTGTCGGACAAAATGACCAAATCTTCGAAAAAAATAATTGAACACGTCCTCAAAGTCTCAGAATAGCGGTAATCCGTTTTCATACCAACGTACTTTTGACAAGAGCGGCTTGTCGGACTCACCACTAGCCCCAATATTCATGTCGGACAATATTAATTTTCATTTTATAATCAAAAAATCTTTCGATTAAAACATCAATATGACGGTAATACATTTTTAAGGCTTCATGAAATTGACATGTTCAATTAGCCCTCGCTGAAAAACGCCCCCAAATCAAGAATTTTATCAAATGTAAAAGCTGTCGGACTCATCACAATGAAGTTACTTACGAAGTTTCAAGTGAACGGTAATCAACGAAAAATGTATGCCCTGTTTCACGGACTATCACAGGTTGGCGTAGATGTATACGAAAAAAAAAGATATCACAAAAATTGTAGAAAATCTCTTCTCCCTACATTTTGTGAATGAATGTTTTATCGTGAAATGAGTCGGAAAGGAGATATTATCAAAAAACTGCTTCTAGGTGCCATTTTTCCAATATAGGGGCGCAAACGGCAAAGCTACGAGGTGGCAAAGCTGAAATTCGTAAAGAGCACATCAAAATCGATAAAATTATCGTTTATCAAAATTCCCGGTAAACTTTTCGGATAATCTTTTCTTTTTACAACCAAATGATTCATGAAACGGCTTCAGAATTATAATACTTCTCAAATTGGCAGTCAAACTCCGTCAGATGAATTTATATTAACACAAACGAATGGTAATTCGAAATTTCTTGCATAAAATCGTCCTGATGAAGGTTGTGCATCAATCCGAAAGCTTGACATTTTGGACGGATTATTCCAATTTTTCGAAAATTAAAGGCTTGAAATGAGTCTTGAGTGCATATTCAGAGCCTAAATATATTTTTTGAGAAGGGAATAATATTATTAGAGACCTTACTTCTTCGGGTGTAGGAATCTTCCAATTTACTAGTCGTAAGGCTAAAACTGAAAACACCAAACACAATTATCTCGGAAACCCTGGCAAATATTGCATAGTCCTCGAAAAAATGTAGTCAGTTAGCCCATTTGAACAGCAGGAGCCAATTAGGATGCACAAATGTAAAAACTGAATGTCCATCCGAACTTTGCCGAGTGTAGAGAGTTTTAATTATTTTTTAGTAATTAGCAAGTTCCAATTAGAGTAAAATATATTTTCCTTTCTAAAAAAATGAGGATTAAAGCTGATTTTCGACAAAACTAGCATTGCTGTCATATATTTATTTGTTACTAGCCAGTATCCGCGACTTCGTCTGCGTGAATCACCATAATAAAAATAAATAATCGTAAAAAATGAGTAAATAGTGATATTGTTGCTTACAATAGTTATTTCCAAAAAATTCAATTATTAGAGACCGCAATTGGATTCTGTAACAAAACTGCATATTACCAAGTCGCTCGCGCAAATGATACGCTGATTTACTATGAGGCAAAAAGTATTCTTTCTTCTTGCCACACAATTTGTTATTTTGGTTGCATAAAATTAGGTAAAAACTGGTTGTTGTCTAGCCAAGCAACTGACAGCTATAAGTCAAAGACGTGGTAACGTCAGACCGAATAGAAATAGCCGCAGGTGTATAAATCGGAAACTGACTAGAATTTAACAGTAAGTAAGTAATCAGGAATGTTTTTTGTTTGAGCTAAGAGTATATTCCAGCCAAAATAGATTATAATACAGTCCAGCGAACCGCAGTATGAATTATCATTATTCGTCCTCGCGGAATGCAATTTAAATATTTGGAAACTCTCAAGTATTTGAATTAGTTCTGTTTGAATGTTTGGTTGAGGTGGAGAATTAGTTTCATCATCCAATAAGACAGACGTGTCGGCAGCATTGCGGCAATAGCTACAGTGCCATTAAAACTCGCCAAATTTGCATAGCGTAAACGATTCATTACTCATCTGAATACAAAGTAGGTGAAAAGTTTGTAAACATTTCGCGCACTTCATGCCAAGATTTTTCAAATTCACTGAGCGTATGTATTCTGAATAACTAAAGACGTCCTTGTACCCAGCCATTATTGACCTTGCCAAACACTTACCTTCAGCTTTCAAGGAACACATCGCTGGTAATGGAGACTATTTGACAGCTTCAATTAGGGTTTCATTGAAGCGTCAATCAGGTTTACTTTGTGCGAAACAAATATGCAATTTGCTGTCACTACCAGTATGTACATTATGTAATGTTATATCTGTATTTTTTGAAAGATTTGATGTCAAAAAAGAAGTACTTTTAGTTTCAGATTCGTATTCTACAAAAAAAAAATTTTTAAATAATGTTTCATTTCAATTCTCGTTTTTCTAATAAAATATGAAATTTCATCCAAAAAAATTAAGATTGGTCTTCATTTGACCTTTCAAATTAATTTCCAGGTCAAAATCAGGGCCTTCCCATTTGTCCCCAGCGCTGTGGTCGGGATTCAATTTTAGGCTGTTGTAATCATGTTAAAATAAATGAAAATATGCCTTCGGCATAAATTTTTGTCTGTAAATTTCGATATTGTGTTACTCGATGAGGATTAAACGTTGTATTGCATATTAGTACCTGCTTATTGAGTGTAAATTCCAACTGATGATGGATGGATAATTGATTATCTGAAACGTTCTTTGAATAAATATTATTTCAATGTTTATTTGATAAAATGTCCTGTTTGATCGATCCTAAAGCCTATATTAAGCAAAGAATACAATAGAATCTTTTTTTTGTGTTAAATCCACTTCAAAATTCGGGAGATTTACTTTTCGGTCGGTTGAAGAAGAAAGAAAGTCTCATTTTACACTTAGTACAAACACCACGAACATTGAAAATCTTTACCACATAGTTGGCCCCTGAATAAGGGCACACTTTTTACGGAAACTCACTTATAGGGTCTAGTTTAAAATTTTATCCTCTATTTTTCCACCCCTATTCCATTCTAAAAGGTGAAGTTTCATCTCCAAATTCAAATGAGACCAGCCTCAGCGTGAAGCTTGTTTGATAAAAAAGCTTCATTTCGCCCCTTCGTCTCACATACAGGCTAAAATTATCATTCCATCCTTGAGGGTAGAATTTCATCCCTTAAAGTACCTTCTACCTTATAATAAAAAGAATCGATGGAATCGGTTTTGTTCAGATTCTTCATCATTTTTTCCAATTCTGTTATGTGTTATTTCTTTCTGCATCTTCTACATTGTTCTTCGATGTTTCCCTTTTACTTTCTTGTAATGTTTGTGCTCCATACTTGTTTTGTTTGTCGCTCCTCCAGCACTTGCTTCTTGTCTATAGTGTTATGTATACTTTCTATTTGTAGGTTTGTTCTTATTTGGCTATTTTTTATTTTATCTATTATTGTCACTTCTTCTACTAGTCTGATGAACTTCATTTTCGCTGCTTGGATTCTATTTTTGTTGCTTTGATATATTGTCTATATATTGTTCCAAAAACTGTCATTCTTGTATTCTTCAACACTTGTTTGCTCAATACATGTGAGTTTCTGTTGGATTCTATGCTTCCTTTGTTGTTTATTGTTATTCTCAGAAATATGAATGTAACTACTTGTTCTATTTCCTTTCTGTTTTTTTTTTTCGATATTTCTTCTTTAGTTCATCGTTCAATATGATTAGATTGTGTTGCATACCTTCATCGTTCTTAGCTAAAATTGCTAGATCATCTAAACATATATAAATCTAAATTATCATTCCACACTACTTCACCTTTAGGGATCATATTTATCTTTCAAATCAATATGGAACGACCCCTAAAGTGCCCTTCTTCCAACAAAAAAAGAATCATCGAAATGAGTAATAATAATAAAAACAGAAGATCCCAACGAATCTCTTTGCATTCTGTTATATTCTTTACTTTTTAGTATTTCCTCGTTCTCTGTTATTATTTGTTCTTGTTTACTTTTTAATTGATTTAAAATCATTTGTTTGCCTTTTTTGGTTTTCTTTGTTACTCTGTAGAATAATTTCTGGTTTTTTCTGAGTTTGTCTCTAGTTTTTCTCCGAATTCTACCCATGCTTCTGTTTTTGATTTTTTGATTATTTCTCTGACTATTTTTTTTTCTCTTTTATAGTCTTCACAGTCTTCTTTTCTCTTTGTTTGTAAGTATTTTGTTCATTTTCGTTTCTTCGTTTTTACTTCTTTTTTAACCTGTTTGCTCCACCAATGGATTTGTTTCCTGTTGGGCAAGTATGTTTTGTCGCTTCCGTAAATATATACTCAAAAGTATTGCACATATCTTCTATATTATCCGTATTCAGGTGTAGTGTATTGATTATCTACTCTTTTATTCTTTTGTGGTATTTCTCCTTTATCTGTTTATCTACTCTAAGTTTTATTATTTCAGCCTCCTTCTTAAATATTTGTCTTTGTTCTGCACTTTTGTCCTTTATTTTCATTTTGGCCACTGTTAGGAAATGGTCGCTTCCAATTCCACTCCCTCTTTCAACTCTTACATCGTTAGCGTCTTTGCTGTGTTTCATGTTAATTGAAAAATATTCTTTTAAGGTCTTCTCATTTGTAGATCTTACTTCTCTGGTATATTTGTGTATATCTTTGTGCCCGTAGTATGTATTTAGTATTTTCAGTTCGTTTATTATACAAAAATCAATAAGTCTATTTTCATAATTATAAAACTAACTCTTGCGTTGAAATCCCTTATTAAATAAGTCGGTTCTTTGAGTTTTTCATATTTTAACTGTAAATTTTCCCGGAAGTCATCTTTAATCTCCTTGCTTTCGTTCTCGTCCACCCCGTAACTCACCATTATATTTGTTACTACATTGTTATCTTCTAATGTCATTGTTAGTATCTTTTCATTAATACATTCTTTTTCTTCTATAGCTTTTTCTAAACTCTTATTTGTTATACAGCCAATACCGGATTTTGCTCTGTCTGTGCTGTCGATCCCACTAAATATTAGTATGTGGCTATTTCTAATTCTAGTTATCCCTTTTCCTCTCCTTTTTGTTTCCATTATTCCTAGTATGTCAAATTTTGCTTTCTCAAATTCTTCTATCAACCCTTCTTTCCCTTTTGAACTTTTATTATTTATTATATCTACACGCTTTTGTCATTTCCTTTATTATCTGTTCGGTTTTCTCCGTTGTTTAGTAGTTTTTTGCAGTATTCTGTTCGTTTGTGTTACTGTTGCTGATACTGTTTCTCCTTAAAATCTCTTCTTTATTGCTCTTCCATGTATCACCAGATCTTTCTTTCTCTTTCTTCTTTGTGATATTTGTGTTCCATACTTATTTTGCTTATTGCTATTCTGGTAATTTTATTGAGTACTTACTTCTTGTCTGTAGGATTATGTATGCCTTATATTTGTATCTTTTTTCTTTCATGATCATTTCTTATTTTATTTGTCCTTGTCACTCCTTCTACTCTACGTCTTAAGTATCTTATTTTCGCTGTTTGGATTTTACTTTTGTTGTTTTAATGTGTTGCCTATATATTGTTTCATAAACTGTAATTCTTGTATTTTTTGATACTTGATTGTTATTATTTAAAAACATTGTGGATCCTTGGATTAGATTTGAAAACAATTTTAGGAGACTTAAGGACCGATCAAAGGCAATTCTCCAAAAATCATCTGAAAATGGTTATTTATTTCGTGTTCTTTTTATTTGGACGTTTCGAGCGATTAAATTATTGTTCATCATTAGCACTTCATCAGTAAAAATATTGAATCAAAAATTTTCAAATATTAAACACAGCAGTGCAAATCACATGTTGGTAAATGAAAAATAATAGGGTGTATTGTTGAATTTATTTAATACTTTCAATTCACTGTTTACATCGTTATAACAAAGTAAAAAATATAAATTATGTTTAAAAGTGCTGTAATCGAGATTAAAAAAATATTTAAAATTGAGAATAATGAGCTCTTTCGCGCGCTCTATAGATGACGTCAAATACCATGTCCAGTGACATTACAGTCCATTGTTTACTACAGGTGTTTTCGTTCTCAACTTATTTCAGCATTAAAAAAGATCAAAAGTCAGTTTATATGTATTGCATTGTACCTGAATGCGATATACTATCAGAAATGTACCTGATCAAGTCTTTTTTCCAATCCAGACAGGTTTCAAAATACGTAAGAAATGATGTAAGGTTATCAGAAGAGATGAAGTATCATAATAAATTTGACAGATCATGAATAACATTATATGTGGTTAGTTTTAGCAATAAAATACAGTGTATGTATGCGGCTTCGTTTAACATTTGCTCGTTTTAAAATAAACTAAAATTATAGGTTATGTTCACTGCTCATCATATTTCGGATTGTATTTATTGAAATAGCGTATATAATGTGTTATTATTGAATTATTACATTGCATTGTTCACTCTTTTTACTTCAGCGGACGTAAAATTTGGGTTTGGAAGAAAATAAGACGACATCATGAATGGATCTATTTTTAGCAGATTATCCGATTGTGCTTTTACAAAACCACTTTGTCTTAAATGATTTATAATCTCACTAGAATACTAAAATTACACTTAAACAATAAATAAATTCACAACATACACATTATTACTATGTTTTCTAATCAAAAGCCTGCAATGCCATACAAATGTAAGCAGTGCGCACTTGTTGGCATAGTATTTGACATCACATTTCGCTTTAACCAATAGTGTTGCATTTTAGAACTTTGAATTCCCTTCTTTAAATTTGCACTTTTATTCATCAATTCTAAGCAATTGAAAAGATATTAATTACCAAAATGATGGTTTAGTACAAATGTCCGGCCAATAAAAATTTGGAATAAAATTATTTGAACCAAATTTAAATTTTATTCAATATTTTTACTGATGATAAACGATAATTTAATCGTTAGAAACGTCCAAACAAAGAACCATTTCCGAATGCCTTTTGGAAAATTGCTTTTGATTGACCGACTGACTTCGTTATTTATTATTGTTTTATCAATTATATGTTAGTTACTATTGGTGTCTATGCTTCCTGTGCTGTTAATTATTGTTATCTATATTTATATATGCATGTATCTTCTTCTTCTATTTCCTTACCGTTCATTTTTATGTTAGTTATTGTATCTTCCTATACTATCACCATTGTTCTTGTTTTTTCTACATTTCTACTATACTTCTTTAGTTCATCGTTCCATATCCAATTTGTGTTGCACATCTTTTTCGTTCTTAGATGGAATCGCTAGATCATCTGAACATATGTGAATCAAAATTATCATTCCACTTTTGGTAACTATATTTATCCTTCAAATTAATATAAAACAAGAAAAGAAACATCGAAATGGGTCCACGTGATAAAGAATTATCGCTGAACATACATAAAAATAATAGAAAAGATCTCGACGAATTTTTTGAAGCCGGCTAAAAATGGATCTTCATGGAACCTACAGTATCAAAGATTGTTCTTTAGCTAATCTTGAATTTTTATGTCATCTCTGTGACTATTATTTGCTTCTCGTTTCAATCTTCTACTTAAATTTTCATGTGCTGTAATGTTCTTTTTATTTGTTTGTGTTCTTATTATAAATTATTCAAAGAGCGTAAACTAGAAGCTATTTTCAAAAGCATGAAATTTAAAACTGAAGAACAAAGCCAAGAAATGTCGTCATATTCGATCATAACTGAAATTCATTTAGAAGGAGTTTAAATAAGATATTTTGGAATAACATTTTATTGTAATACCTGATGATGTTCGAAAGAACGAAACGCGTTGTGACCTACATTGTAATTAATAATGTGACTATGTTTCAAATTTCAGCATTATCTCAACCTCATTATTTTCTGAAGAGTTCATAACTGTAATACCTATTGTTTTGTCCATTAATTAACAAGCCAGAGTATTATTAGTAGCTTTTGATTCATATTCAATTACAAGTATTCAATTTCACAATTCATGCACTCCTTTTGTTGTTCATGTTCAGGTACTAGACATCCTTGGAATCGTGCGCTCTTTTACTGATATTGTACGCTAAGGTGATTTTTTGCATTTTAGTGGCTATTCCAGGAATTTCGCAAAATTCAGTCTGTACTTCACCAAACCACTATTTATATTCATCGCTGCGAGAGCCCTCTGGCAGGAGTTCCGAAAACCTGCAACCTTCAAATGACCTGTATCTTTCTTTGTGGTGAACTTTTTTAGCGACCTGGGGAGTAAATTCTCAAGACTGACACGAGAAAGCAAACGGGAGTTGGAAGTAAATTCCCGAAAACGACATGAAGAAGCGAACGGCGCAAAAATAGTTAACGATTTCAAATGGGGTAAATAAAACAGATGATGAAAATTGCGATAATATTTGCGGTGCATTTCAGTAATATCAAAGTGGTGGTTTGGGATATTTGTATTTGAATCAAAGAAATGTAATATTCACTCAACTCAAAACGCGAAGTCATGAAAAATTCAATAATTTAAGAGTGATACAAAAACTCGATTATATCCCAACGCATAGAAGTAAAAGTACAAAGTATAATCTTTTAAAATTCTGAGAGGTACTTAAATTTTATAAACAACCATCTGCCCTCGATATTTGCTAACGCCAAAAGCCACTGAATATTTAATACAAGAATGGAGTTCTGGTGCAATTTTTTGTATCTGAACTGATTTTCTACCGCTTAAGTGCTTGGAGTTTTTAAAATTTTCATAGCGAAAATTTCTTAAATTTCTTATGTTTATTGTTGGATTAAATAGGTAACCTTTGTATATAGGGTGGTGACTGTGACTCTCCTTAAAGCTACCGTATTCCTAAAAAGTCTATACGTACTTCTAGCATCATCAATTCTCTCAAAATTTCAGCTGCTGTACTTCAGGAAATAATAAAGCCTTTTAAAGCCTTGCCAAGAACATCTCGCAAGCTGTGGGTCGAAAAACCCTATACAAACTTATTTGAAGATTCTTGAATACAACTTATTTCCGGTAATACCTCGCACAGTTGAGTTATAAACTACAGAATTTATTTGTTGGAGTGAAAATTTGCGCCTTCAAACGCAGCATAACATTTTAACAATAATTTTTGATTCCTCATATAAATAGGGTGTAACAGAAATGAATATATCAAATTTGATCTGTAATAAAATTTGATGAGAGAGCAATAATAATTCTTGATAGCTTTTTTCCAATTTCTCACTTTTTTCCAGTATTTTCAGCCTCCCTTCCTCCTCTTTCATAAATAATTATCACTCCAAAGAAATTCCTAATTACACTCTTCTCAAAATTAATTCAATACCCGGTTTTGATCACTGGATGATCATCTTCAGTTAATCGGCGAGACTGCAAAGGACAAATTCAAACGTACTTACAAATAAATGTAATTTTTCTTATAAAAAGCTTAATAATAATGAAATAGTAACTCACATTATCAAAGTACAGGAGCTTTGCAAAAAAAAAAATGGAAGAATCATCTAGATGATGAAAGCGCATTTTTGACAGCTCATGAATGCTTGTTACTTCAGAGATTTCGCAAATTACCATCTCTCACAATTACTGAGCTTGAAATCAAGCAACTTGGGCAAACTTACGAAACAGCAGCTTCCATTTAGTACTAGTTTCAAGTTGACTATTTGATAGGTACATAATTTATGCATGTACAAACTCAAAAATATCTTTTAATATTCATTGTTCAGTTATTGACTGACGGGAGGTTAAGAACTGTACCTTAAAATGATAATTTGATCTTTATCGAAGCTATATAAAAAAAAAATACACCAAAAGTAAACAAATTTTGATCCAATAATAATAATTCATTCTAATAAGCTTCAAATTTGCGTCAAACAAGTCATTGAATGAATCCCGAACAGATTTGACAACTGTACATAATAATAGTGACACCCGTGGCGAAAGTTGTAACTAAATTTTTATCTACTCAAATAAATTTTAGTTGCCATATCCTTAATGTCATATATATCTTTGGGCATTGTTTCACTTGAAACAAGTAATTGAATAATCTAATCTTCCACAATCACTGAGCTTGAATTAAAGTAATTTGTGCAAACCTACGAAACAGCAGCTTTTATTTAGTACCAGTTTCAAGTCTGTAAATAATATAGTTGCTGAGAACTCAGCGTCACGCCAGCCAGCCAGACAGCAAAAGTGAATATAATAGCGCTTTCTTTAAAGAAAATGCGCTAAAAACTCATAGTAATTATAAATATTGTAAAGTATCCGACTCTGTTTGAGCCCCTCTATTCAATCGAACAGTCGAGCAACTTGCTAAAATGACGTAGAAATTTCTAGACGTATGGACAACCTGACTAATTGAAAGTAAGTATCCTGAGCTTGATCCGCTGAAAGTGAAGTGTAATAAATAAATAATTTGTTGTAAATAAATATTAGTGGCTTTGTTTAATAGTAGAGAGTGAGAAATAAATTGTACTATAGGCTACGTGCATGAAGTCTACTAGCGCCTCTAGCGGGCAATAGAGAAAGATTTAACTCCCATTTTATCATTGTTCCATACCTATAGTTTTTTAAATGTACTAATATTATTTGATTCAGCTGTGTGCATATAATATAACTTGCATAGCATAAAATGTACGTTGGAATTATTTTTTTTGAGTATTTTTTTCTTCAATTATAACGTACCTATTAGAGAAAACGTCTTAATTCGTCCAAATTGACAGGATAACCTCAAATTATGACGCCGATGATCTTGCGGATCGGGTTTGTATGTATCACTGTACCCCTTTTACCGATGAAGCATTGAATAAAAGCATGAAATTAGTTTTGCCATATTAAACATGTTGAACAATATGTTGCTGACAATATTAACAACAAAATTATTGTGAAGTTCATCCGACAGATTTCTATCACTGAAACACCTTACAAATTAGAGATAGAGTTAAATTCATGAATCCCAAATCGATGATGGAGTTTTCTAATTTCACGATTGAATTCCAAACATCTTTGTTATATAGATTAATAAATCCAAGACAGATAATACTCTATTTACCGCTTTGATCCACTTCACTCGTTTTTTATGTTATAACTGCGTACTTGAAATCTATGAAACTATATTTCACTTGAATCATCCTTAACACAACAGCCTGAAACAGATCAAGCGTTTTCCTATGTTTTATATGCAATTATTTTCACTTTTAAACTTCAATCCTCAATGACGTATTCTGAGAAATGGAGTTCGATGCTTACAATGGTGCTCACCATGAACGCTCGCATCGATATTTGTTCAAACTCCGCCCCCTTGCACATAGCCTATACTTAATGTTTGTTTTAGTGTTGCATCAAAGAATAAAACTTATATTTTCTTTTATTCTTGTTTTGTAGTCGTACCGGTATTCTGAAAATGATCACCCAGTGATTGAAACCGGTTACTAAATGTATTTTGAGAACAGTGTATAATCCATAACCAAAAATTATGTTGCAATCATTCAATCATAATTTTTGACAGATCATAAGCTGTTAGTTTGGTTACCATGGTTACTTCTCAACAATTCAGGTATTCATTTCTGGTTTTGCGTTTGACGTTTCATAATTTTGAAAGTTTGTTCTAAAATATTGGTGAGTTTCCAAAATCTTGTTGGAGAAAATACAGCATAACAAACTTTTCGTTCGTTTGGGATAAGGACCATTCCAATTGTAATGTTTATTGCTTTTAAAAGGAATTGTTTATTGTCAAAATGAAAGTCATCATTCAATGAATGAAGAGAAAGAAATAAAAATTTCATTCTTTGAAGTAAGACCAAAAAACAATTTATTTCTCACTTACTAGTATTGAACTTCAACCACAAAGCCGCTAATATTTATTTTTAACAACTTATTTATTTATTACACTGATCACTCACTAGATATTCACTGCTTGATATTCACTATTTTACTGTTCACTGTTTCTCAGTCAGGTCGTTTGCCCATATATATACAAATGTTCATTCGAGAGAACGTTACTCGAATTTTCGTCCATGCGGGGCAGGGCGACGCGATACAAAGAGACAAAGGCCCCGCCCAGACAGAGCCAATTTCAGGACTTATCCTATTCTTAAAAATTATGACACTTTCGCACGTTACACAATACTTATTGTAGAATATACTATTCTGATTTTTTCTTTAAAACCTTTATCAGCTCCTAGTCATGCAAATACTGTAAGGTATTTAAAACTTATTGTTTTTGTGGAACGGAAAACAGGAGATGAAACTGCGAAATAAATTAATTTTTGAATGAAGCATCTGGTAGGAAAGTAAATGTGTATCTAAATAGATTCACACAGTAATGTGAGCCACATCAATTAATCTGCTGAACAAATAGACGTATGTAATATTGCATCTCATATTCCAGAAAACAATTAATTTGCTCATAAAATTGAGTCACGTTAAATTTGTAGGTTATATGTCTTCTGTTCTATAAGAAAAGAAGCTTTTAGAATAATGGCAGTATTTTCAATTGCAATCACTGAGTTTAGTCGAATATTTCTCCGTTTTCCTTAAATAAATCGTTGAATGTTTCTCTCCTAGGTATTGTTTAAGAATAACAGATAGTTTGTTGAACTTTTAGAGATGGCAGCACAGATTTTGGACCTGTTTTCCAGCTTTTATGTATGACAGTGCAATGAACTTGTGGAGAATCTTATTTATGAGGAATGTACATGAAATCCCTAAATAACAATCAATTAACAAATAGATAGACGTTGTTTCGCAAATGTGACATATCTTGTAGAACATGCAGGAATAAAATCACAGAGATGAGCTAAGACTTTAATGTTTCACCAAAATATTTTAATAGACAGTTGTCATTCTTACAACAAATATCAAACAATATGATTGTTTTTCTTTTATACAGGGTATAACAAAAATTAGTACATTACTTTCAACCTGTAATAGAACCCGTCAAGCATAACAATTCTTCTTTAAACCTCTTTTCTGTTAATCGTCTAGATATCGAGTAAAAATTCATCAAATTTTTGTCAAAAATTTCATAGTGCGCCCATAGTTTGAACTGAAAGTTCCTCATTTGTTGGAAGAATGACAGCTATCGATAAAAATGAGTATTTTGTAGCTTTGAACCATCATAGTCTTGTCAATCATTCATTTGAATCTGAAAAAAAAATTATTATTTTGGCAATACATTAATATTCGCTCACCTCGATAACTCTATTTTTGCATATGTTGAAAAAAAGACTAAATTTGTCTCTGAAATCAATTATTTGGTCCATTAGTCGTATTTATATGTCATTGTTAAAAAATTTGATTCCTATCTAGGGATTTCACGTATATTTTCAGATAGTACATTTCTTAAACATTAGATTGTCTGCACAAGTTCATTACATTTGAATCAGCTGATTTGAATAGTCTGAATATAGTCAGAATCAGTGCCAAACTGTGCTGCCATCTATGAGCACCTTGAAAAGTAATTGTTCTCAACTTACTTCATTATCGTTGGCTCTCAAACATAAAGAGAAAATCATTAAAGGATTATTTAAAGAAAACGGTGGAATATTAAATGGAATACAATTCTAAAATAATTAATTTGATGAATAATCCAATTGAAAATGTTGCTACAGAAATTCTTGAAGTTCCTTTGTTGAAGAACAGGAACATAACCTATAAATGTATCAAACTCAATTTGGTAATTGTTTTTAAATATTTTCTGAAATATAAGATACAATATTTTATTTGTTCAGCAGATCAATTCATGGGGCAAACTTTATTGAAACGATATTTCATTCATTTCATCTGCTGTTTCATGTTTCAGATAAACGATAAGTTCTAAATATTTCGTAGTATTCTTATCATAATGTATAAATGCATAATATTTTGACATTAAATACACTAGCATAACCACAATAATTCAATTTTTAGTGAAAAATGACAATTCGGAAATCGTTCCAAATAAATTTGCTGAGCTAATCCTAAACTGCCTGCAAAATCGTAGACTGAAAAGCTAGACATTTCCGCAGGTTCAAACTTTTGTGACAATAATTAATAATCGATTTCGACTGCTACTTGATCCGATAATTATGCACCTGAACGACTCGTTAAATTATAGGGGATGAAAAATACTGAAAAAAGAGGAGAAACCGGGAAAAAGTTATCAAGAAAATTTATTTCTGTTACACCCCGTATGTAAAAGGAAGCTATTTTTAATGTAAATCATGTGAGAAAAGCATCACAATATGATGACGTCAAGCATAACATTTTAATTGGTTTTTAGATTAAATGAACTAAAAGCTGAAAGTTAATTTTTCAAATGTACATTTGCTGTCTGTTTACTTGACTTCGGAATGGTTTTAATATTAAAATCTTCATTTTTGACGTCTGTGACTATTAATTTCATCCCTTCGTACTGAATAAAATACTTTTGACCCTTACATTTGAGAGTAATGGAAGTGGGTAGGAATATAAACTTTGCTGAAAAATTACTGCTAGAATTGTAAATATAAATTGTTGAATTTTATTTGAATTTAATTGATGTGGCTTTGACAGGCGATCTTATAAGTGATACTTTGATGGCGCCTCATAAATCACCTTCAAATATATTTCGATACAGTTTGACATTAAAATATTGTGTGGTTCATTTCGATAAAAACAAATGAATATTTTCACAACTGTACGAACTGTTGCTGCAGGGACCTCTAATTTGGATGTTTATTTATGATTTTATGCAGTTATTCACCATGATTTATGGAATATTTCATGCCGTTATTCTTTAAAATAACATACTACAACCTCGTAAATTCATTACGATATAATTTATGATGCTGAAAAACAAATATTTGCGATAAAACCACGAAATCTAATGACAAACTAAATTTTATTCCATAATTTCACGGCTACATCAAAAATAAATATGAAACTTTTACAATACGTACATACCTCAAAGGGAAATAAAATTAATTTGATGTTCAGCATGTCTGTTTTTGACAGAATAATGTGAATAGGTAGATTCCACTAATTAAAATTGATGATGCTGCGAATGAAAAATGACTTGTTTGCTACCATCCATCCGTTACACAAATTATCGATACGAGTAATGTATTGTGCACCAAGATTGAGAAATCTGTCATTAATAATTTAATTTTTTGTTGCTGATTAGAATCAATTTTTCAGGCTGTATTACCACTTAACAGAGATTTTTGAATGCAAATATTTTAAGCTTACAGTTGTAAGTTTATACCCTATAAATGGCAGCCTGTAGAAAATTGTTCGTTATTTCTACCAGGAGTGCCTGATTTATATTTCAATGCATTATACATACAGAAAATGAGAATTCTGCAGAACGTATAACTGTTCTAATTGATAAATTTTAACAATTCATGTCATGTTAGTACAGTAATATCAACACAGCACACACTGGGGTACTATTAAGTCCAGTAAATATCAACTGAATTTCCAGAAATATTCCCTACAGCGCAGTTGAACATGAAGCTTTGTATGTGATGCATGCTTCATCGATTTTATGGATTTGTCTCATTTACTAGCCTCATTCGTTCATAAAGTGTAACTTGCCCAATAAAATTCATGTACTTATAACTGTATGCTTGCTTTATAACACTATTTCACGAAACAAACCTAATTAAAGAAATATTTCACAGTAGGTACTTTCTAGCTCAAAATGACAAGTTTCTGAAGCAGTTGATGGCCAATTTGTTCTGTTTAAAAATTTTATATACGCTGACATCCCTTAAAGCGCTTTTTTAGTCATGAGCTTAGCAAAATTTCACTCAAAGCATATTTTTCATCCAATGGCTTCTCAAGCTTCAGAAGGAAAAATTGATGGCCAACGAAATGAGCTACGTGAAAAGCCTGAGTAAGGACGAAAACCTCTTACATTCGTTGTCTGATTTAGGGCCGATCATTTCAGCCAAATTCAATCGGAGGTTTGATGTTATTTATTATGTTACAACACTTGAGATAATTGTAACCATATTTTCCAGCCTCCATTTAAATTTAACCAGTGGTAATAAGATAGGCCGATTATTTCAGCCTCCGAATTACTTTTCATTGTAACGATTGCGGGAGCAATCGTGGCCGTAACAATTAATCTCTTTTTACTGTAATCCGAAGATTGTAATCTAAAGGCTCAGGATTATTTCGAGTATTGTGTTCGGATTGAAATATTTCTTAGAAACACAGCACCAAATATTCCTACATTTGTAAAAGATTTATCTTCAAGTAATTGCTATTTTCTGATTAAATTTGATTCTGTTGATTAGTTTATAATTTGTTTGCTGTTCCCCAGCTTAAATTTCATTAAATATCTTATTTCGATATTACATTTTTATTTCGTTTGGATATTTTGGATCGCATGTAATTTTCTGCTTCTTAAAGTCCATTTTAATTTTAATTAATTTAACTAGACTGAATTCGTCGATACGTTTTCACTTATTGATCTTACATCAAACCTGCAATGGAAAAATTATCTGTTGGAAATTGAATTTGGCTTCATGATGTCTTTGCTGGGTGAGATAAAAATTAATTAATTATAGCACGTCTGTCGGAAATCAAATTGCCTCGAGCATTGAATAATTACCTATTATCCAGGACATCTCAGGACTTTGGAAATACGTGGCTACTTGATGATTAGTACAGTAAAATTATTTGATTATGCAAAAATTATGGAAAGGTTTTTTTTACTAAACAGCTGAAGTTTCAAGTGTCAAAAAAATTTATAAAAGTGACATGTATGAGTCAAACGCTTGTAACAACTGAATAAAATCAGATCAATAATATAGATGAACAATATAGAAGTGTATTATGGACGAAGCTATAAAGTATATCGAAATTAAATGGATATAGAAAATTCAAGAGCGGTGCTCGATATTTATTTTGTGTCATCAACTGAATTTAATATTGTACTAGTCCGAAAATTTTCATTGAATTCTGATTGAATGATTGTGAATACTCAATTCATAATCTGTTAGTTTTAGTTCATATATTTCAATTTTTATCACGAGAATAACTAAAATTGAGGCAAATGTGTCGTGCCATATCATAAGATCGCCTTCAATATGATATCGCATCATATCCAAATTTGACTAGAATATCTCAATTGATGTACTTTGTATAGCAAGCGTAACTCAAAGAGGCTAGATTCTGGATAATCTTAGTATTTTTTCTGATAAAAAGTTCTAATCTCCCGTCATTCTTTTATATTGGCACCACTTTATGACTTAAATTGACCGAGCTTCCATCCTTTCAAGCATTTCCATCCTTCATCTTTTGAGAAAGCAGCATTTTTTATTTTTCAGACAGTATTAACAGCATTTCTAAATACTGATTTCCAGGAATCTACGGCTAACAGTTCTGAATTTATGCGCAAAATTACAAGATCGTCAAGTATAGTGCACTTTCGACTCAGTCGATCCCAATGAAAATATGATATGAGCATCTAGACTGTACTATCATCTTGAATACTGTATTCTAATATTCTACATTCAATCGTTTTGGACTTATAATGCAAGGTGTACAACTAGATGCTACAGAAGTGCTTAATACAAAATTTCAATATTCTGCGACTGATTATTTTAAATTTATGAAAAAAATTCGAAAAGTCTGTAATATGAAGTGCAGTTCCGGCTTAGTCGATTGGGATGAAAATAGGAGCTGATCATTTGGATGCTACAGCAATTCCAAATACTGAATTCCAGTATCCTACGGCTAATTATTCTAGATTTATGCGAAAAATTCAAAAAAAGTGCACTTCCAGTACAGACGATTGCAACCATAATGCGAGGTGACCTGTTCTAAACTTATTGGAAAAACTTGGGGACTGCAGCCAAAAATGGTCTCGTGGTGCTACCATGCTATCGTCAGACCCACCGTCACATACGCTTCACTGGTCTGGTGGCCTAAGGTAAATGAAGTGACGGCACAACAAAAGCTAAACAAACTGCAAAGACTAGTCTGCCTTAGCACCACAGGAGCTTTACGCTCCTGCCCTACGGCAGCGATGGAAGTCTTACTAGATCTAAAATCCTTACATGTGCATATCAAGAAGGTCGCACTAACCAGTGCACTTAAATTAGGACATGTCAATCAACTCAAGTCTGGAAACCTAACAGGCCATTTAAAGATTCTCAATGAACTAGAGGACTCTCATATCCTGAAAATCTCGAAGGACTACCTGAAAATCAAAGAATTGAATATCGAAACCAATTTTGAATCGATTATACCAAGTCGTCAAGATTGGTCGGACGGAAAAACACTCTACAAAAAGGGCGCATCTGTCTACTACACTGATGCATCATGCATCAACGGTACGGTAGGAATTGGTATATATGGGCCTAACACATCTTACTCTCAAGCCCTTGGTAAATCCTTATCCAAGTCTGTGCCTACCTAAACCTTCGAAAGGACACTAAAGGCACACTCATACACATCATAACGGACAGCCTCTCAGCCATACAGGCACTCAAAGCGTACACTGTTAAATCAGCACTGGTCAGAGAATGCGTGTCAACCCTCAATGAATTGGCAGTACGGAACAAAGTATTTTTGACTTGGGTACCAAGCCATTCAGGAATTGAGGGCAATGAAGAAGCGGACGCACTTGCCAAAAAGGGAACAACGTCCGCTTTCATTGGTCCGGAACCTTACTGTGACGTACCATATACACACGTAAAAAACATTATAAACGCATAGGAAGAGCGTAACAAAGCCTCTTTTTGGCGCAATGTTGAAGGACAACGCCATGCCAAAAAGTTTATATCACATTCGAGAACAAAAGCTACGGAACTACTTAAACTCAACAAACAGGATCTCAGAATTATAACGGGACTCCTAACAGGTCACTGCAACCTTCAACACCATCTCAAAAGGATGGGTTTATCCAACGATGATACCTGCCGTATGTGTCACGTAGAAACGGAAACGGCAGAACACATCCTGTACGTCTGCACAGCAATAGCTTCAACAAGACTATTATGTTTCGGTCATGATACCATCACGCCTGAAAACATTAAACAATCAGCCCCCCACAAAATCATCAAACTATTCAAAAGTCTGAATTCACCGGAGGTATAAAAAAGCAGAGGAACGATAAAATAGATCGTCAGGTCGGATTATCTTAGGGGTCTCCAACCCACCTCTCTACTCAATAATAATAATAATAATAATAATAATGATGCGAGGTGCACATCAAGATCCTAGATCCTATACCAGTCTTTAAAACAAAATTTCAGCATTATATGTTTGACAAATTCTGAGATTTGCGAGTTATGCACATACACACATACATACGTACATACGTACCGACATCAAGCCAAAAATAGTCAAAATAGTTTCAGGGATGCTCAAAACGGATATATCCATCAAAATCTCGATATGTGAATTTTGTCGGTTTCACAATATTTCCTTGTACTTTTAGACCGTCAGATAATCGTAGATTTCAGTGCCTCATTTTGTGTTTCATGCCTTCAAGAGGTTTGATGAGTATTTATATTTGGAGTTCAATAATGCTGAAATTTAAGCTGGACCGTGTGACCAACATAATGAAAATTAATTTTAAATTTGTATGAAAAAGCATGTTTGATCAAATTTTGTCGCTTTTGTCAGGCTTACGAAATGAAATTTAGGGAAAAATATTTTGACATGTGAAATGTCAAACAAAATTAAAAAATTGACAACAGATTATCATTGCCTACCTTATCATTTCAATTAAACTAATTGTTTTATACGGCAAATTCTGAATGTCTGTTATACTCATAAACTGCACTTCCGGCTTGACCGATTGATACAAAAATAGTAGATAACTATTTAGATGCTACAACAAGTTCAAACACTAAATTTCAATATGCTATGGCTGATCATTCTAGATTTGTGCATAAAAATATAAAAAAAGTTAGAAGTAAAGTGCACTTCCGGCTTGGCCGATTCATACAAAAATAACAAATAACTATTATGATACAACATCAAGTTCAAATACTGAATTTCAACAACATACGGTTGATCATTCTGGATTTATTAGAAAAAGTTTCAAGTAAAGTGCACTTCCAGTACAGACGTTTGGAACTATAATGCGAGATGCACAACTAGACCCTACGCCAGTCTTAAATACAAAATTTCAACATTCTACGTTCAACCAGTTTTGAGATTTGCGAGTTATGAACGCACGCACATACGTACCGACATCAAGCTGAAAATAATGGATTCAGGGATGCTCAAAGCAGATATTTTCTTTCAAAATCTCGAAAGGTGAATTTTGTCGGTTTCACAATACTTTCTTGTACTTAGCAGATCGCCATATCAAATTATTTCAAATGTGAAATTATCGATAAACTGATAATAAGGAGAAAATAGAAGCTTCAAAAATTGGAAGAAGCCTTTCGAGCGGTTGGTTGGCAAAATTACGGTTGAGGATTAATTCGAGGAGGACTTGGTGAAAACACTGTGATTATAGTAACCCGGTTTTATTCAACAACTTAACTAAGTACAATATTTTCAGTAGGTGAATCGAATGAATTAACCGCGTGTGATTGAAGGGATGGTTAAGCGACGACTGCTTCTAGGTCTGTCCGAAGAGAGAAGCTGCAATTAGAACTACTAACTAAACAAATTTAAGAGCAAAAAAAAGGTGACCTCTGACTCTCAAAACGTTCTGGAAGGAGCTCATAATCCACGCAACTCATGCACTAAAATATGAATAACAGAATGTGAGTTATTGTTTTAAGAAGTACTGAGCAGACCCGATCAAAGCGAAATCAAACATCTTGTTATTCATACGTGACTATAATTGTCAATTATATCAATGAATAACTTACAGACGACCTTTATATCGACAAAAAAACAGCGTGATAAAATAGACAAAAAAAATTGCTGAGTTTGCATCAATTCCCAACAAGCTGAATTTTTGTACAGATCTTGGATACGTCATTACAAATGCTATGTCAAGAGTCCCCATCGATCTCGCTTATGCGTTGCTTTTATCCAAGGTCAAAGGTCACAAATTTTAGCTTTTTGCGTATATCTCTAAAATAATGAGAGCTACCAGGAAAATGCATGAGCTAAGATTTATAGAATATAAAATTTACTACAAAAAAGGTGTCAATACGTTTTTCCTCAGGAAGCACTGTTCTCGAGTTATCGCAATTTCAAACCCACAAAATACGAATATGCATCCATATGTGGCTAGTACGCATCATTTGAAGAAAAAATATTGGAATATTGGTTTTTGTAATTAATGCAGTCAAATACTATACGTGGAATATATACGATTAAGTTAGACAATTACCGTCCCTAATTCCATTAGTCTGTTGGTTTTAAGCACGAAGGAGAATAATAGAGGAGCGGACACTCAGTTGGAAAACATGAAGCCTAAAATGTAATGCGGCAGACGTGAGAGAGATAACGAGAGAGGGCCCAGCTTTGCATGCTTCATATACAGAAATGAGAATATATTTGAATTTTTTCAATAAAAAACAATTGCCAGATGAATTCAATATTTCCATTACGTTAAATACTTTATTATTTATTAAATGAAAGGCAAAAGTAAAAGAAAATTAACATTTCTATTTATTAAAATCTGCAATGAAAAAGTGCATTATTATGAAACATGTTTTAGAAACGTTTCTTTTGATAAGAGTTTTCTAATTATAAATAACAGATACATATACAATTTGATGAATATTTTATATTACAATGGGCGTAATAAAATTGGGCAAATATACACAAACAATTTCTTATATACCAGAAGAAAATATTAACAAAAAACTTGGCAAAAAACAAAGTATTTTTTCTCCAACATATCATTGATGAAAATTTGTTTTTCTTCGATGGATATAATTTTCAAATCTAAAAAATTCTTACAAGTCCTCTGAATCCAAGTTTTGCTTTGGATTTAAATTTATTTCTAGGGTTTAAGTGTCTTCTACTAAAAGTTAAAAATTATTTTAATCGAATAAATGGAAGATGAATTCCATCTACATTTTAATATCTTTCTCTTTTTTGCACAGCGTGGGCTTTTTCAAAGATCCAGCCTGTTTTATAAGATATTTCCTTGCTTTTTTTTAGAGATGCTTAAATATTTCGGGCAATTTGGAAAAATAATAGAGGAACATGCATTTTCTTTTAGTCGGAAATATTTGAACAGTATTTGTCACATAATTGAACAATTCCATACTATACTGTACGGTGGATTTGTAATCAATTATCACATCTCTATTGATTTCAAAACATAAATAGAAATATTTATATTCTTTATTGATAAGAAGTTTTCTTGAAGTTGAATTTTTCATTAAAAGTTTGGATTAGATACGTTCAATAATTTGAAACATTGATATTATCTTTAATTTTGATATAATTTCAAAATAATTTTTTCTCACTTTTACATTTTCAGACGAGCATTCTTTTATGATATTCTCGCCACTTATTTAATATAATATCATCTTTGGATGCAGAAAAAATAAAAATTTCTCTTTACATGCTCAATTTTTACAATATATTTTCACATGAAAATATTAAATAAACCGAACCTAGCCATTTAACTCCATACAAACATAGGCCCGCCTCAACCTATCTCTCAGTTACTTTCTCTCTCTAACAATATTACATTTTTGGCTTCACTTTTGCAACACAGTTGAGATAGGGAATTTCATAGGCGTAGTTTTAAGTAATATCAACAATTCGTAATGAATAGACGTTTTTGAAGATGGAATTTCAATTTTGAATTGTGCCGTCATAAAAATGTCAAAATTTTGCTTCATTTGTAGTGAATCTTTGACTGAAGATGAACTAAAGAGTGAAGTTATCTTGTCTCCCTTCAACATCTGCTTTTGTTTATCAACAGTTATTTAGAGTGTTCTATCAAGTGCAAGTGTGGCTAGACAATGAACTAAATCCTGAAGACTGGGACTGTAATTGATGAAAAACCTGCTCCAGAGAAACTGTTGAATACAATTTTTGTAATTGCAATAAAGGCTGCACGAACAATTGTGTTAAGCAAAAATATTGATATCATTTCTAAGCTCATAACAACTTAAAAAAAAGAAATATGCAGAAAATTGGACCATCCTGAACTAACAGCACACTCTGGTGTTTATAGATTGAACTGTAGTACATATGAATTTAGCTATGTGGGTGAAACCAGCAGTGAATTTGTAACAAGACATGATTTTATTGTTATGAAAATTGTTTAAATCTTGCACATCCATGAGAATGGTAAAATTCCGGATTACCTTGAGAATTTGGTAATTGAAAAGCTTATAAATAATCAAAATGATCGAATAAATCCAAGACACGCCTTACTTTTAGATCATTTAATATAATTCTTGATTTTCAAGTTCCTTTTTTGAAGTTTTTGGCCTTCTTTCCGCTTTTTCAGTTACAGTTAGGACATTTCGTTGAACAGTTTGTGATATATATTTCTTATATCATTTTATTTTTCACCATATTTACTATTTTTCTCTTTTGTGCTGTAATTTTATTGTGTAGGTTCTCATTTTTGTTCACTTGTGATACATTCATTTGGTTTTGACTTGCTTTCTTTTCTTTGTAGTCTCATCGGGGTCTGATGAACCGAAACCGGTAATTAAAATATTTTTTTGTAATATTGACACACTTGGGTTATTTGAATCTGCTTTTAATGCGTTTGAATTTAAAATTGAAGTGACACTATTTTTTCTTGTTCAATATTCATTAGAATATTGGTGAAATTAGTTTTTTGCTTATACTTAAAGAGAGTGACATCACTTTTCCAACCGGAAATCCGAAATGTACGAGACTGAAAGCTCTGCAACTTTTAACGTAATAATTTCCCGATACAAAGTACCGTTTGAAAGTTATTAACAAAAAAATAAGCTAAGAAATAGCTTTATTCAAAGGGCTATAAAATGGGGATGCTTAAAAGGGTTTTAATTCGGTCAATTTTGGTCGTAGTGAGTTTTCAGAAAAAAGTCTTATGCCTTTGAGTCATTTGCGGCAAAAATAATTGACACTCTTCTATAAAAGATTTGTAGTAACCTGAAATGATTCTATTACATGATTTTACTGTACTAGTTCAGCAAATAACGTATAATCAGATCCAAGGGTGTCAATTGCAAAAACATACTTCATTATTTTCCAATTATATATAAAAATGAATGAAATTAAAGTATCTGTCTGTGATTTCAGGGACTTTATTTATCAAAGTCTGGTGTGACTGCATCAAAAACATTATAAATTGGATATTAAGGCCATGTTATTAACCTAATTACTACCCAAGAAACAAATCTGAATGGAAAATATTTTCATGAAGGAATAATTTAAATGAAAACCGAGACAAACAAAACACGGTAATAACATCCATTAGAATGGCTTTATCCGATTATTTAAAGTAGTTTTCATGGCACAAAGACATAATGCCTGCTGTGTGTATATTATTTTGTCTGCATTACAACGTCACAGGGTATTTTAGCTTGTCGAGTATGAACCACAGCATTGTTAGTAACTTCCGATTATCATCGGCCTGAAGTATCCAATTCTGTGTCTGTAACCCAATTATAGCATTCCACCGTCATAAATACTGTTAGCCAACCGTGGAATTTGCGGCCTGTAAACAACAATTCATGCGCCATCTTTAACCTATTTCCTATTTGAGATGCCCTACATTTAGAACAACTTTTTGTATCCAGGTTTTAAGTTTTCATCTCAATTTATTATTGTTAAAATATAATTTATCTTTACTGTTTACTTTTTCAGCACATTAATCTTTTTTGGGTTCTACCTTTTTCAGGAGATGTGTGTTTTTAGTTAAAATAGCAATGGTGCCCTTATTTGGGTTTAATTAAATTTAAGTGAACCCGTGACCGGAAGCTACTGATCTCTCAAGCCGTAGGTCGTTCGTTGGTTCACCAATTCAATTTGTGACTTTGTGAAATGCACCTTCTGAAAGTGTTACAAATGTATTGTAATGACTGAAAAGAACATCCGGGAATCCTTTGATCAGTAGAAGAAAAATTAGATAAACTTTGATTAGTCCTCCAAGTTGAAATAAAATCTTTTGAAGTTTGAATGAGGATCTATAAATGAAAGCAGCTTTCTTAAGTTAATTTCGTTATGGCATTAGTCAATCATGTCTTGTTTTTTTTTTTAATATCTAGGTGTGCACCTATGATAAAAGTAAATTTCAATTTGAGAGCATCATAATATCAACGTGTTGTTTATTCAATTTGTAGAATAAAGAATGAAGTTTTATCACATTGTTTGCATTCTCTGTTCGGTTGTGAAAATATTTACTTGCGAACATTTTCTATATAGGTGATAAATATTCAATTACTACATCATAGCGGAACGATGATCGGACTAAAGGGAGGTAAAGAAAACAGACGGATCTGAATATTCATACAATTGATTCAACAGCTCGACTTCTGCAATTCACTTTTACTTCGTTTTAAAACTTTTAAAACAGAAAACATTTCCATGAAGCTTATATTGATAGAGCTCCATCCAACTTTTTGCATTATTAATTTGATACTTTTTAGCCAACAACAAATTGAAGAAAAATGTGATGGATGTAAGAGTTAAAAGAGGAAGTGAAATTGGTAGTGATCACTTTCTAAATATAGCAAAAATTAAAGTTAAGGTGGAGAGCAAACAAAAGCATGATGTAATCATAAAAGCAATAGGAACACCAAAACCAAAAGTAGACAAATCAAAAGATATTCAAAAGAATAAAATACGAAGAAAAAGTAAGTGAACTAATAAATAAAACACCAACACCAGACATAAACAATATAGAAGAAATGTGTACTATTTTTAAAAGAATAATCATGGAAGCAACTTAATGTGTGTGTGGAACAACCAGGACCATAAAAAATAGAAAACAAACTCATTGGTGGAACGAGGAAGTTAAACAAGAAGTAAAAAGAAAGAAACAGAAATGGAAGAAATATCTTAATACCAAGAAGAACGTGGACTATGAAGAATATAAAAAGCAAAGAAGTAGAACGAGAGAAATAATAAAAAACTCAAAGAAGAAAACCTGGGAAGAATTTGGGAATATATTAGAAACCAACTTTCAAGAAAATCAAAAACTATTCTATAGAACCCTCAAAAGTTGTAGAAGAGGAAAAAAAATGTCGTTGAAACAACTAAAAGATAAAAATGGTAACGTAATAAATGAAAACAAATATATAATGGATAGATGGAAAGAGCATTTTGAGGCTTTACTTAAAGAAATTGAAACTATTAATAGAATAGAAGAGAACCAATCACCGGACAGAGATCAAATAAATAGAGAAAGCGAAACTATAACTGAAGATAAATTGAAAACGGTACTTAAAAAACTAAGAAATGGAAAAGCACCTGGTCACGACAAAATCAAATCGGAACAAGTGAAATACATGGGAAAGGATGGCGAACAAATTCTTTTGCAGATGTTAAATAGTATATGGTCTATAGGAAGAATACCTAAGGACTGAGAAAAGGCAGTGATATTCCCCATACACAAAATAGGTGATACCAGGAATTGTGATAATTACAGAGGAATATCGTTGCTTTGTACTATAGCTAAAGTGTATGAGGCAATATTGGAGAACAAACTTAGACAGGCAATAGAGTCAACGATGGAGAAAGCCCAAAGTGGGTTCATGAAAGGACACTCCACTCAGGACCACATATTTACAATTAGAAAACTTATAGATAAGGCGATAAGCCAGGACAACAAGCTCTATATAACATTTGTAGATATGGAAAAAGCATTTGACAGAGTATCGCGTGAAAAGATGTGGAAAATTCAAAAGAAAGAAATATAAGCGAACAACTGATAAAGGCCATCAAGAGTATATATAGACGGACAACTAGTTATGTAAGAACTGGAAATGAAGTATCGGAAGAATTTACCACCTCACAAGGGCTAAGACAAGGAGGAGCTTTAAGCCCTATCCTGTTCATAATATACTTGGACAATATCCTAAAGGAAGTAAAGATTAAAACGAAGAAAGTGGAAATTGGATACCACAATCTAGCTATTACAAAGATAGCTGAATGTGCATTTGCTGACGATTTAGCAATACTAGCTAAAAATGAAACAGACATGCAATATAACTCAAATGTATGGAACGAGGAGCTACGAAAACACAACATGTCAATAAATGCAGACAAAACTAAAACCATGATAATAGCAAGAGAAGATACCACAATCAAATTATTTTTAAACGACAGAGAAATTGAGCAAATTAGTAACTTTACATACTTAGGAGCATTAATGAATGATAAAGGAAGTATAGAACAAGAAATTAATAGAAGAATACTTGCAGCAAATAAGTGCTACTATGCAATAAACAAAGTAATATTAAACAATAAACAAGTATCAACGAAAACGAAAATAACACTATACAAGACAATATACAGACCAACATTAATATACGGATGCGAATCGTGGATAATGAACAAAAGAAATAAAAGCAAAATACAAGCGCCCGAAATGAGATTTTTGAGAAGAATAGGGGACTAGGATGGACAGAATAAGAAATGAACAAATAAGAAATAAGCTACAAATAGAATCTGTCCACAACACAATAGATAAAAAACAATTAGCATGGTATGGACACTTAACAAGAATGGCAGAAGACAGACAAACAAAACAAGTATGGAAAGCCGGAATAGTAAAGAAAAAGAGAAGAGGAAGGCCAAGAAAAACATGGGATAACAACATAGAAGAAATACTGCACAGAAATAATACTAACAAACAAGAAGCAAAAAGAACAGCAATGAACAGGAAAGAATGGAGAAAATTTGTAAATAATATAGTATAAAACTAAAATAAAAGATGAAACATACAAAAATTATAGCATAATCTCGACACCCGTAAGGATATTAAGAGATTTAAAATGATTATAATAAAAATAATTTGATACTCAACTGAACAAAAATATAAACAATTCAATCCACTCCAATTCATCAATAGGTAGCCTAATGATTGTGTTCCTTCCTGATCGAACCTAAGGTCAAATTGTATATGAATTGTTCGGAAATATAATGGTCAATAGGGTGCCAGACTTTGGAGATCCAGGATCCTATCCTAAGTGTCGAAAAAAGGCTATTTCCGGACAATTTTCTCGAGACTAATTTCCTTGTTAGTACAATCAATAGCGAACTAATCGAAAGTAAAGAAACATATTTCGTCCTCCCAATTGCGTACTCAAATATTTCTAAGCCTCTTGTTATAGGAGCCCGGTTTGAAAGAAATTGGCACATAATCTAATCACTTTTCAAGCAATTTATTGAAATTCTTATTCATCTATTCAAAGACTATTTATCCATCTTCTTTTTTGGACTATCCATCATCTTGATATGTAACACAGTAACAACTAATGCCTAACCATTATTTGGAGTAAAATTGCTCCTAATTTTTCAGAGTCAAGCACGTTATTCATGCGGGCTGTGATCGGCGCTTATTTTCCATGATATGCTACAAGCATTCAATCAGCAAGAGATTTGGATGTCCAATTTAAAGGTAAAATTTAGTTTTCCAACTTCCAGTCCTTCCAATTCTCGAATTTGAGGCCTCAAATCCTTCTGGAGGACCTTAAAGTATGAATCAGCGTTTGTATACATTTCTCTGACGATTACCAACGCAAACATCAACTCTAACAACTTCATTTCAAAGTATGGAATACAAATAGGGCTTTTGAACAAAACTAGATCTGAAGATTACTTTGGTGATAGTCAAAAACGAATCATGAGGAATTGAGAAGATATTTGTCAAAGAAATTTGTTTCCAGCCTCAATAATGATTAGGGAATCCATCTTTATCGAAAGAATCAGCATTTGCACACTATAGACGACATCATGAACGTTCCAAAAAGAACCAAAGTTCAAAATTAAATTCATTTTACGAGAAGATAATTCTGATTGTCATACCGGAAAACCGGATATTGGAAAATTAAATTTAATTTTCAATTTGGATATTCAGTAATCTTATTATAACGTTTATTGCTTCTAAAGGAATTGATTATCAAAATAAGAGTCACACTTTAATTATGAAAGAAAATAAAAATTCTACTCTTGAATGCAACGCTTAAACAAACACTCTTACTCATTGTTAATAAACTTTAACTACAAAGCCACTAATATTTATTTACAACAACTTATTTAATCATTACACTTTGCACTTAGCTGATCACGCTTTGCATATTCACTACCGCTCATTCAGGCCGCCCGCCCCTATTTATTCGGATGTTCACTTTTAGAAATTTCTATGTCATTCTAGCAAGCTACTCGAATGTTTGATTGTATAGAGTGGCATGACACAAATAGTCGAATTCAGGGCCCATTTATTTTTACGAATTATGACACCTTCATACGTTACATTAATATTCTGCCAAAATGGATATGAAATGAATGCAACAAAAAATAACTGCTGAAAATCGAAAGATTATAGATGGAAAATAAGATAACTGTGGAAGGAGAGAGGAGAAACAAGACAACAACATAATTTCATCAACAAATTGATTAACAAGATAGGTTCCACAAACATATAAAAATTGAATTGCTAACAAACACACGGCAAAACTTAAAAACCGTAATACAAGAAGACAAAAACAATAGCAGAACCACTTTAAAAGAAATGAAAGAAATTAAAACAAAATTAACATAGACCTCATAAAACATGGCGGTAAACCACTACAACTACATATATATGAGCTCATACCTAAAATATGGAGGAACAAAAAAATACTAGAAGAATGAAAATGGGGCAGATGTAACAACTCAAATATTACAGAACTACAGAGAAATTACGTACAAAATCCCATTCACAGTAATACAAAGAAATTGACCGTCGTACAGTTTCAATGTGGTTTTATCCACGAAAAATAATTAACGGACGCCATAAATATAGTGAAACAAATTATTGGAAAAACCATACTGTTCGCGGATATCAAACAAGCATTTAACTTAATATAAGACGAGAAAGAAATAGGAATACCAAGAAAAGTGAGGAGAAAGACAAAAATCAGTATTATAACACAAAAAGGAGAGATCCAAGTTTGTGTGATGAATAGAGAGGTATCAGCAACTCTATTCAATTTAGCATTAGAATAAGTGCAACAAAACATAGCAAAAGAGACAATAAGAAAAAAACAGGACAAATAATAGCATACGCCCACGACACAGCGATCTTAACAAAACAAAAATAGATAAACAATGAAATAAATGTTACAAAAACGTAAAGTAATAACATAGGATAAGAAATAAATACATCAGACAGAAAATTATAGAATTTAAGACAACAACAGAAGATAGAAAAATAAAGATTGAAGAATATGATTTTAAAAAAATAGATGACATGGAAAATGGAACAATTAGAACAAAAGCAGGACAAATAATAACAAACGCTGACGATATAGTGATCGAAACAAAAAAAAATAGACAAATAATGGAAAAAATTTCACAAGAAAAGAAACTAACAACATCAGATATGAAATAAATATCAATAGGACGAAAATAACGAAATTCAAGGAAACAACAGAAGATAAAGAAATAAAGATTGAAGAATATCTTATTGAAAAGGTGGATAGATTCAAATACTCAGGTGTCACAATCACAATAACAAATAAAGGGGAAATAGCGATCATAACAAAAAAAAAATAGACAAACAATGAAAGAAATATTACAAGAATAGCAAGTAATAATATAGGATGAGAAATAAATATCAATAAAATATTAATAATGAATTTCAAGGAAACAACAGAAGATAAAAAGTTAAAGATTGAAGAATATAATTTTGAAAAGGTAGATAACATAGAAAATTGAACAATAAGAACAAAAGAATAACAAATAATAACATACGCTGACTACATAGCAATCATAACAAAATAAAAATAGACAAAAAATTAAAAAAATGTTACTAGAACAAAAAGTAATGGCATATGATAAGAAATAAATATCAATAAGACAAAAATAATAAAATTCAAAGAAACAATAGATGATAGAGAGTTGAAGATTGACTAATATAATTTTGTAATGTGCTAAATAGGCAACCATGCAAGACTTTAACTTGACTTATAAAAAAACACAACAACCACAATGACAGTTGTAATTAGAATTTATACATTACTCAATTTTTACCACCTCACTCACTCACATGAGGTTATATATGCTCGGGCGCCAGAATCTTTTTATTTTAAAAGAAACAAAACACTGGATCTTTCATCAAAGGAAGTCCGGTTCTTGAATGTGAAAATATTTTCCCCAAAATGAAACCACAGAATGAGTTTTGGGAATTTGAAACAATAATTACAACAGATTGACTCATCAATCTAATTAAAACAAATTCAAAGGAAATAAATCCTAAACCAAACAATAATTACAACAGATTAATTTATTATAAATAAATATTCAACAAATAGAAATTAGTTTTAAGAGCAATGGCGTTTTTAAAAGAATTTTGAACTTTTTTTTTAAATAATTTAGAAAATGAATAAAACAACCTATTATAGGCTCTGGATGATTTCATTGTTGAACAAGCGCTTCGCGAAGAAGATGCTAATTCAAACCCAACAATGCTACCAACCAGTTCACATTTAGAAGAAATGAACTAAATCTGAAAATCTAATTTAAATTCAATCGTCTTATTGGAATTAGATAGCGTAGCGCTTCACAAAGAAGGTGCTTCCATTATCTGATCCCACAGACTAAGAAAAATGAAGAGTGCATACTTAAAGTACTCAGGAACTCTTGGATTACATTTAAAATGCAAGTCTACCCTATTAAATCCATCGTGCCTTTATGACAGTAGAACAATTAAGTGTCGTCAGCGCAATCTCTTATCACAAAGTTGAAACATATTCGTATCACCGCCATCTTGGTTACACGCATTTCTGCGCAATAGCGCTTTTATCTGTCAAATCTGACAGATGTCCAACAATTATAACTTTAACTTATTTAAACACTTAATTATGGTATTAATAGTTAGTCTAACACTTAATTCACACTGTTTAACTCAGTAAATGGTATTACGTGAGTAAATTTATCTTCTTTCACAAAATGTTTTAATCCACTATTGTTTGTAGGTTATGTTCACGGCGCGAGCACTAGAAATGTCTAACAGAAATACCATAAATGTTCGGGTTTCTGGGAATTGACCCTTCTTAGGGACGAACGGTAGGCTTCGTCACACTTTTGGAAAAGTAGACAGTATAGAAAATGGAGTAATAATAAAAAAGCATGATAAATAATAGCATACGCTAAGAATATAGCAATCATAACTAGAATAAATTGACAAACAATGGAAGAAATGTTACAAGAATGGAAAGAGATAACATAGGATGAGCAACAAATATTAATATTATAAAAATAATTAAATTCAAGAAAACAACAAAACATAAAGAGATACAGCTTGAAGAATTTGATTTTGGAAATGTAGATAACATAGAAAAAGGAACAATGAGAACAAAAGCAGGACGAATAATAGCATACACAAACGAAATATTGAGTGATCATAACAAAAAAAAAAGACCTACAATGACAGAAATGTTACAAGAACGGAATGTGATAACATAGGATAATAAATAAATATCAATTACACAATAATAATGTAATTCGCGAAAACAGCAGGAGAGGAAGAAATAAAGATTGAAAAATATTATTTTGGAAAAATAAATAACATAGAAAAAGAAACAATAGGAACAAAAGCACGATAAATAACCAAATACGCTGAGGACACAACGATTATCAAAAAAAATTGACAAACAATGAAAAATGATGACATAGGATAAGAAATAAATATCAATAAGACAAAATTAATGAAATTCAAGACAACAATAGAAAATAAAGAACTAAACATTGAAGAATATGATTTTGAGAAGGTAAATAACATAGAAAAAGGAACAATAGGAACAAAAGTATGACAAATAATAGCATACGCGGACGATATAGTAATCATAACATTAAAAAAAATAGACAAACAATGAAATAAATGTCACAAGAACAGAAAGTACTAACATAGTATAAGAAATAAGTATCAATAAGACCAAAATAATTGAATTCAGGGAAGCAAAGAAGGTAAAAAAATAAAGATTGAAAAATATGATTTTGAGAAAGTAGATAGATTCAAATATTTGAGTGTCACAATAACAAAAGGAAAAAAGAAGTGAAAATAAAAGAGAACTTAGCAACAACAAACACAGCTTTCTAAGCAATTGGAAAATTATTAATAAGTAAAACTCTGTCAAAAATAACAACAATACGAATATAATAAGACCAATGCTGCCGAAACAATCACAATGATAAAAAAGACGGAGAAGATTCAAAGAATAATGAAAAGAAAAATTATCAAAAATCGAATAAAGACCAAGAATGAATCACAAAATGGAAAAATTAGAAGGAGAAGACATTATAAAGCAAATAAAACTATTAAGAATAGAATAAACCCAACAAAAGAAGAAAAAGAAGACCAAGATTACTATGGATGAAAGAAAAAGAATAATAAAAACAGTGGGAGAAACAAAATGGAAAGAAGAAATAAGAGAAAGGGAGAAATGGATTAGAAAAACAAGAAACGGTGAATGATCTTCTGCAAATAATGAATCTAGAAAAATCCGTTTAAGAGCGACAAAAGTCCACAAAGAATGGTGATCCCAAAAACTATCTGAATTCCGTTAAAAGACATTTTTATTGGGTGTGCCAGCTTTATTAGAACAGGGCTCGGAAAATTCATGACTACAGTTCATTGAAAAAAAAAACTAGTTTTGTTGCTAATCTGATCACAATTTGTATACATATTTTTATTTTGGTATCACATATTGCGAATATAGGACACGTATTTGAGATTTCACAGAATTAATAGTTAATTCTGGTCATCCCTGCGTGAGATGACACATTCAGAAAATCTTTCAACCGTATCGTGAGCACTGTCCTGTCGAAACCACATATCTCCCATATTAATATCGTCCTACTGAGGACACAATCTCGGATATCAGATTGTAACAATTCCCATGTTGAATGTAGAGATTCAAAGCGTCGCTGCGGAAAATTTTCCACTATTATGCAGAAATGTAACCGCAAATTTTGTCAGAAGATATAGGAGAATCGCATTCGTCAAATATTCTACTCAATAGTCTTATTACAAAATGAAAATGGAATTATGATCGCACTTTGCAAATAATATACACAACTTTGTCTGACTTAATTCAAATTGAGCACAGCATGTTTAGGGATGATTCGTACTTCAACACCTAGTTATACATTTAATAAAACTGAATAACTTTGTATTTTGAATGCATATAAAAAGCCGACACGAAGTAAAAGCGCTTTTATCTACAATATTCTATTGTTTCTACTCCTGAAAACTGTAGTTGCTCTAATT
The DNA here is from genome assembly GCA_963989225.1 of Dromius quadrimaculatus. Taxonomy (NCBI): domain Eukaryota; kingdom Metazoa; phylum Arthropoda; class Insecta; order Coleoptera; family Carabidae; genus Dromius; species Dromius quadrimaculatus. The sequence goes on along the minus strand of OZ022324.1, from coordinate 66,923,152 downwards.
AAAAGCGTCAAAGGACAGAAAAAACATTATATAGGGCTGATGATAAATTCAGACGATTAACATTGTGGATAATGAAGCGTTTGATGGATGCGTATTCTTCAAAATTTTTCCGGTTTTTGCTCGTGTATCTTCTCATTATAATTTTTGAATAACAGCTTTTGATGTCATAAAACAAAGACATTCATTAATTTTTAAATTAATTCATTTTTCTTCTTTATGTAGCCCATTTTTCCATCGCTCGCAATGAGCATGAGCAAAGACTAATCTTCTGACGTACCAACAGTGCGCAAGAAGCGAGCCCGACAAATTTCTTACAATAATAGGGTCATTTTTTAAAATTATTCTTCTGAAAATCACAGTCAAGTTATTGATGTAGGTACGTGTCCCTCCTTCTTGAAAAGTATTTTATTTAAGACTCAGTTTTCTGCAGATTATTCATCACTCATTTTACATCACTCAAGCAATTCAAGCACATTTATTTCGCATATTCTTTTATAATTTCACTTTGATTTTGAAGGTATAAATAAACAAGGTTCTTTTCAAATATTTCACCACTCCCTGGATTTATAATTATGATCTCATTATTTTCGTGAGTTTAATATTGTGATACAGTAATAACTTATTAATAAATTCTCCCAGGATTCTATAATTTAATATTTACCTTGGAAATAAGGTACTTATTATCATGCTTCTGCAGATGAAATCATTTCCAATATTAGTTTAGTCAAATTAGGATTTCACCTCGGAATTAGTGATAATGAGCTGGAAGCTTGTACAGACCTTCATTTCGGCATTCTAGAAGCTATCTTAAAAGTCAAAAGTTGACATTTATTTCAAAAATTGTAGAGTATAAAATTTGCAACAAATTTTGTCTCGAACATTTTCTTATGCGCTCAACTGTTTTTGCGCAGCGCTCAACCATACATACTGTAATGCAAGAATAGGGTTTAATGCGAACCATTCATAATTAAGGATATTTTAGTGATTTACTGACTTTTTACGAGGTATTATTCACCGGAACTCACGGTTAACCTTGCATTATATGTATGGCTGAGCGCTGCGCGCTCTCTTCGCTCTATTTCAAAAACGGTTGAGTGCATGAAAAAATATTTCAGACAAAATTTGTTGAAAATTTTATGCTCTACAATTTTTGTTATTAATGTCAACATCATTGGAGCCATAGAAACTTAGATATTTGCAAAAAACCGATTTTTTGCGCCCTTTTATCTTGAATAACTTAAGACGCAGGCATAAGATTCCATAAGACTTTTGAGACAACTTTTGGAATGCCAAAATAAAGGTTTTTAAAAGCTTCCAGCCTATTATCTGTAATTCCGAGGTGAAACCCCAATTTAACTGGACTTTATCGCAAAAAAGGAACTGTCGACGCAGCAGCCGTGTGTTATATTACACGAACCATTTGAAGTCACTTTTGATTTGTTAACAATTCAAAATTGATTTAGGATAAACAGAGGCGGCTTAAGCCTACTTACCGCCGAGGTGCAAAGATATATAAATTGCCCCCCTCCCCTTCCACCTCACTCTCTTCATCGTACTTCTCTTTTTTGTAGATTTCAATCTCAATCCACAATCCACAGTTTTAATCGCAATCCACAATCCACAATTTGAATCCAAATTCAAAATTTCAATCCTAATCTACAATCCGTAATCCACAATTTTGGTCCCAATCCACAATCCGAAATTTTAATCCCATATCACAATCCACAATCAATAATTTCAATCTCAAACCACAATTCACAATTTTACTCCTAATCCATAATTTGAATCCCAATACACAATTTAAATCCCAACGCACAATCCACAATTTTAATCCCAATCCTAAATAAAAATCCACAATCACAATCCCAATCCAAAATACACAATTTCAATCCCAATCCCAATTTACAACCCACAATTTCAATCCCAATCAAAAATCCACAATCTACAATCCACAATCCTAATCCCAATCCAAAATCCACAATCCCAATCTCAATCAGAAATTCACAATACCAATCCCAATCAAAAATCCACAATCCCAATCCCAATCGCAATCCCAATCCAAAATCCAAAATCCAGAATCCCAATCCCAATCCAAAATCCAGAAACCCAGTCCCAATCCAAAATCCTAATCCCATTCCAAAATCCACAATTCCTGAACCAAAATCCACAATTTTAATCCCAATCCAAAATAGAATGGTTTGTTGAATGTGGAGAAGCTCTAATGAAACAGTTTGTTGAAGAAATTGGTCTTATTTTTGAAGAATTATGTTTGGGGCCCAGCTGCCGCTTTCAAGGACATGGCGCCGGGTGTCGTGTACCTCTTGCACTCCCGCTTGAGACGCCTCTGAAGATAAACACATCAAAAACCTCATCCACTTCCAGATGACCTAGAAAGTTGAAATTTGGCTTCCAGCTGGAGAGGAACAATTTGTACGATTTGAAATATTTTCCAAGCTTGACCTTGATGCGAACGCTACGGAGCAAGCGGCAGCTGACAAATAATGTAACCAGGTCTACAAATTACCTTCGCTTGCATATTTCTGCACAACATTTAAATAACCACAAAAGATCAAAATCACACAGAAGATAGATGCAAAGAATAACAGAAAGACAACAAATTAGTAGAATGGAAGTCAGATAAAGATTCAAACATTTTAATTCTTCGGAAGATGTCGTGCCCTAGAAAGGTCACACTATTGAACGCTATAATTAGTAAATTCATCAAAATAATGTAATGTTTATTGCTCTTGATGGAATTGTTTATTATTAAAATAAGAGTCACTATTTAGTGAATGAAAACAAACACTAAACAATTCATTTCCCACTCATTACTATTGAACTCTAACTACAGGGCCACTAATATTTATTTACAATAATATATTTATTCATTACACGTTCTGGATACTCACTCCCCACTCAGTCAGGTCGCTCCCCTTACATATTCGGATGATCACTTCTAGAAATTTTTACGTCATTCCAACAAGCTACTCGAAAGTGTGAATGTGTGGAGCGGCACGCTAGACAGAGACGTATTCAGGGCCTATTTTGTTTTGACTGATTATAGCACTTTCGCACGTTACAGTAATATGAAATGCAAACAAAAATTTATTGTCTATTCACAAAAGTACAAAATAGAATCAATCAAGTGTTCTAATTTATTTTATTATTCAATTAAGTTCAACTCAGTGCCAATGACTCCATTTCTTGAAATTATTAATTTCACACATCTAAATATTAATACGTGAAGAGAAAACTTTTCATTCTCTTATTAAGCGTATTGCATACACGAAGGAATGTGAGATTTGGCATACTTAAAGTTTATATAGAGGAGGAATGCAGGAAGCTAGAATTATATATAGAGTGTTCCATTTTGATACTTCGTGGGAATGAAACTGTGACTGGCGTGCACGAAGGAATGTGAGATTTAGAATATTAGAAGTTTACATGGAGAAGGAGTGCAGAAGGCTAAATTTATATACAAAGTGTTCTATTTTAATAAGATGAAAAGATGTTTTGAAAAACATACGTTTAATTTGGAATCTTTAGGCTATCGATTTTGGGCTATAATTGTCCATCTTCAGACCTTGGCGTCAAAAGGTTTTAGAAGCAGCTAAGCCAAGGCCTGAAGATGGACAATTATAGTCCAAAATCGATAGCCTGAAGATTCTAAATTAAACGTATGTTTTTCGAAACAACTTTTCGTCTTATTAACCATTACATACTACCATGCAGAAATTTATTCAAAATATGTTCCATTTCAATTTTATGTGAAGAGAAATCGTTTGTACCGTACTCACGAAGGAATGTGGGATTTGACATACTTGAAGTTCATATGGAGGAGTGCAGAAAGGTATCCGATTTTAATTTACAGCTAAAAACGATTTTAATTTCACTTGGAATATATCAAGAAATATGCACCAAATAAAAAAATGTTTCAAGTGAAAGTTCAACAACTTTTCCTTCCTCTAGAGAGCAGAAAGAGTTTCTAAAATCTTGAATGGAACCACTATTTTTACTCAATTGTACTAAGTACAACGTATAACGTATAATGTTGAAATTTTGTATTCAAGACTGATATTGAGTCTAGTTGTGCACCTCGCATTATGGTTCCAATCGTCTGTACCGGAAGTACACTTTACTTGAAACTTTTTTCGAATTTCTCTAATGAATCTAGAATGATCGACCATGGGATGTTGAAATTCAGTATTTGAGCTTGATGTTGTATCAGAATGGTCATCTGCCATTTTTGTAAGAATCGACCAGATTTCACTCAAGGCTTTTTTTCAATTTTTGGCATAAATCCAGAATGATCAGCCATAGGATACTGGAATTCAGTATTTAAAATTGCTGTAGCATCTAAATGGTCATCTTATATTTTTGTAACAATCGTCTGAGCCGGAAGAGCACTTTATATGACAGATTTTTTGAATTTTCCGCATAAATTCTAAACAATCAGTCGTAGAATATTTGAATTTTGTATTAGGCACTTCTATAATATCTAATTGTACACTTTACATTATGACTGCTATCGATTAAGGCGGAAGAGCACTTTATTCGATACATTTCTTGAATACTCCGCATAAATCCAAAACGATTGAACGTTGATCGTTAGAATTAAGTATTTAAGACGATTATACTGTCTAGATGCTCATGTCCTACTTTTATTGAGGTCTACCGAGCGGAAAATGCACTTTACTTGACAGTCTTTTAGAATTTCTCGCATAAATTCGAAACGATCAGGTGTAGAATATTGAAATTTGGTATTTCAGTCTGCTGTAGCATCTGAATGATTGCCTACTATTTTCATGATAATAGACTGAACCGGAAGTGCACTTCAGTAGGAATTTATTTTTTAATTTTGTGCATAAATTCAGATCTGTTGGTAGTCCTAGAATTCTGGGAATCAGTATTTAGGAATGTTGTAGTATAAGCATAGCAACCGACTTGGCTGAAAGCGCATTTTACTTGACAGATTCTTACGATTAACTGTAGAACGATGAGATTTTGTGTTTGATTTTATATATCCAATAACATATATGATCAAACACAAAATCACATCGTATTTTATATATATATATATATATATATATATATATATATATATATATATATATATATATATATCCAATGATGTACAAGTAAATCACGTGATGTTCACGTCAGATTTTTTGATTCAGATTCAAATCGATTTTATTTGACACCCCCGAGGTTCGAGAGTTGAGTTCAATAACGTTCAAACTTCACAATATAATAAATTATGACCTAATTTCGACCACTGGGTGACCACTGGTAACAATAATTTCTTAATTTTTTTGTCGGCGAAGCCGACAACCACGCATATTCCTAATATTAAACTTTGCTCCCATTTTCACATTGATGTTTTATTTGGGATAAATATTACTGGAAGATGAGTGACACTCATTGATGTTTATGCTAAATGACTAGACTTGTATTACATTTTAGTGCATCTATTTTATACGACTCCATTTTCAGATCATATGTTGATAAGGTTAATGAAAATAAAGCGTAATGCTACCAGCAATTTCGTGCGAGCAATACGTGTACCCACATTATACATTCATTAACTGACTGATTCTGGTGTACTTCATTATCATCCTTTCATTATCTTGTCTCTTTTAGATGCGCCCTGTGGCAGGAATATTAAAGTCATGTGCAGAAATAGTACTAGCGAGGCTTTCCCTCGCTATGATTATTACAAAACATCTTTATATGTCAAAAAATTTAATAACTCGATGGAATATTCTTATTTATTATTGTTGGCAATTTCATTACTGAGTTCAAATAAATTAAATCATTCTAATATACAATGAACACTCATAAACGTACAGGTATTATAATAAATTTCGTCTTGTTTTTATTGCTTCAAATTAAATTCTCATTTTGTTACTCGTTTCAGTTGCTTGGCAACCATCATGAGAATAAAAATATGAGCACGCATTTCATCAGGAAGTTTTAATCCTAAAGGATCTTATAGGAGTTCAGATAGGGTAGTTTGGGGAATAATGAGCTCAAAATACTTTAGTTTGTCGTCATCTTGAGATATAGAACAAAAACTATACTTCATCAAGAACTGTCTAACACCTTTTTGTTGTAAAGACTTATACCAAACAAGTATTGGAAATTCTTTCCAAAGAGATTACCAATCTAGATTCCATGACACGTAAACAACATTAAACGAATATATTCGTATGTAAGTGCGAATTGACTCGTATTTTATGAACTCCATATCTTGCCTACAAATTCGCGAAATAAGACATCAAAACCATGCTCAGTTGTCGTTAATATTCAGAGCATAGAACACATCCAAAAAAATTCCACTATTTCAAGTTGAGTGGTTCCAGAAATAGACTAGGGGATGAAATTCTTTCAGAATTGCTGCCCTTGTCGACTCTTCACACTGTCGTTTTAAAGTAAGAATTTGAAAATAAAACCTTATTCAGTCTTGATCCAGTATCAAACTTCCCAGGCACATGACCTCCCAAAAAAGAATCGTCAATACATTTGTATCCGAATGAATAAACTCTAAGTAGCCCAAGAGTTTTATTTCCGTTATATAAGCAGCAATACGTTTCAAATGAATAGCTCATCCATCTTCAGCGACAAACTTGATGTCAAAAAGAAAAATATGAAATAAAATGAAGAACATGACACAGGTCATGTAGTAGATATTTATCAACATAAAACTTCTCCAAATAGAACCAGAATTACATCCTGCTTTTATGCCAACAAGAACGTAGAATTTGATTCTATTATTTGATACAAAATGATGCATTATTTTAATGTATTCACTCAGAAATGAAGTTCCATTACTCTTTTTAATAAATTTTCTATAAGATTTCTACATAAAAGAGGCTCAATTTTCGTGATAATGAACTGGACAAGGGCTACAGTTTTGATTAATTATTAATAATTCCTCTAATCGATCGATTATGATTATCTGATCCATGTCTGCAACTACGGTCGTTAAGCCGTCGGGACGTCGGCAATTCTGCTAATCTGTTAAAGACTAGACCGATTTCGGCCGAATAAATGATGGGTCAAGTGGTCAAATGCAGGTAACTAATTCAAAGGCACTTAATGGCATTGATCTGTATCCATTTCACTCGATAGTACACGGCCGAAGGATTTGTCGGACGTATTAGAACCATTTCTTACTGATACTTCAAGTAGGAAGTTGAATTGACCCTAATTTCATCTCTTACTTAATATTATGCTGGTTGCATATTATGTAAAGATAATTGGTTAATACTCTAGACAAGCGGAATAGATTTTTAGCGCATTTTTTGGAAAAAAGCGCTATTATATTCACTTTGGCTGTCTGGCTGGCGTGACGCTGGGTTCTCAGCAACTATACTATTTACAGACTGGAAACTGGTACTAAATAAAAGCTGCTGTTTCGTAGGCTTGCACAAATTGCTTTAATTCAAGCTAAGTGATTGTGAAAGATTCAATTATTCAATTACTTGTTTCAAGTCAAACAAAGCCCATAGATATATATGACATTAGGGATATGGCAACTGGAATTTATTAAAGTAGATAAAAATTCAGTTACAACTTCAGCCGCGGGTGCCACTACTATTATGTACAGTTGTCAAATCTGTCCGGAACTCATCCAATGACTTGTTTGACGCGAATTTAAAGCTTATTAGAATGAATTATCATTATTGGATGAAAATTTGTTTACTTTTGGTGTATTTTTTTTATATAGCTTTGATAAAGATCATATTATCATTTTAAGGTACAGCACTCGACCTCCCGTCAGTCAATAACTATCAATGGAGATTAAAAGGTATTTTTGAGTTTGTACATGCATAAATTATGTACCTATCAAATAGTCAACTTGAAACTAGTACTAAATGGAAGCTGCTGTTTCGTAAGTTTGCCCAAACTGCTTGATTTCAAGCTCAGTAATTGTGAGAGATGGTAATTTGCGAAATCTCTGAGGTAACAAGCATTCATGAGCTGTCAAAAATGCTCTTTCATCATCTAGATGATTCTTCCATTTTTTGATTCTAATTACAAAAACGATTATTGAATAATATGAAATTGAAAGAGGTTCAAATAATGAACAATAATATCTCAAAAAATATATGCAAACTGGAAAATTAATGTGCAGAAAACTATTAACAATCAAAGATTTTAATTAACTGCAAAACAATATTCCAGGAATCAGATAAAATGATTGAGAATGTAACAAGTTTAACACATACAAATATTGCAATGAAATATGGCAGATGTAAAATATTGGAGTAATACTGCAACTAAAAATATTTTGCAATTCGTACAGCTTTGGGATAGCACCATGTTTTTGCTATTTGAAGCCCATGTTCTTCATTGTCAACAACAAACTGGAGCTGTCAAAAATATTTCAATTCCTTAAAACCACGAAGAACTCTACTTTCATATGAATTTCTGGAACAGACAGAAAAATGTATACCAATGTGTACCAATTAAATTAAAAGTATGATTTAATACTACGGTATACATTCCGAGTTGCTCCTTCTGCGAATGAATGTATATCCGTAACCGGCTTTTCTCGTTTCTTATTTTCATCTGGACTTTTTATTTCTTGTATCTTCAGTGACGTGATTGTTGATTGACTTATCCCGGTTGCAGAAACTCTCTGTAAAAATTTGTAGATACATCAAAATACACAAAGAAAAACATTAAAACACGATTTCAAAGTTTTTTACCTCCCTCCAAAAATTGGATAATTCTTGTGATGTCGGACCACCTTTATCATTTTCTGCCGCGAAATAAGCACACAATCTCAAAGTAACTAGCTTAAAATCTTTGGAATAAGGTTTTCCTTTCCACATTTCAACGTTTTTACTTTCACCTATCGATATTTTGATGGAAATATCCGTTTTGAGCATCCCTGAATCCATTTTGACTATTTTGGCTTGATGTCGGTACGTATGTTCGTGCGTGCGTAACTCGCAAATCTCAAAACTTTAAGACGCATTATGCTTCCAATCGTCTGTACCGGAAGTACACTTTACATGAAACTTTTTTCGAATTCTACTAATAAATCCAGATTGATCAACCGTAGGATGTTGAAATTCAGTATTTGAACATGATGTTGTATCAGAATAGTTATCTGCTATTTTTGTATGAATCGGCCAAGCCAGAAGTGCACTTCACTTGAAACTTTTTTTCAATTTTTTGCATAAATCTAGAATGATCAGCCATAGCATATTGAAATTTAGTGTTTGAACTTGTTGTAGCATCAAAGTAGTTATGTACTATTTTTGTATCAATCGGCCAAGCCGGAAGTGCAGTTTAAGAGTATAACAGACATTCAGAATTCGCCGTATGAAACAATCAGTTTAATCAAAATGATAAGGTAGGCAATGATAATCTGTTGTCGTAAGCATGACAAAAGCGACAAAATTGGATCAGAACATGCTTTTTCATACAAATTCAAAATTAATTCTCATTATGTTGGTCACACGGTCTAGCTGTAATTTCAGCATTATTGAACTTCAAATATACATACTTATCAAACCTCTTGAAGGCATGAAAAACAAAATGAGGCTCTAAAACTTACGACTATCTGAAGGTCTAAAAGTACAAGGAAATATTGTGAAACCGACAAAATTCACCTATCGAGATTTTGATGGATATATCTGTTCTGAGCATCCCTGAATCCATTTTGACTATTTTAAGCTTGATGTCGGTGAGTATGTACGTATGTATGTGTGTATATGCATAATTCGCAAATCTCAGGATTTGTCAAATGTATAGGTAATGCTGAAATTTTGTATAAAAGATTGGTATAGGATCTAGGATCTTAATGTGCACCTCGCATTATGGTTGCAATCGTCTGTACTGGAAGTGCACTTTACTAGATACTTTTTTTGAATTCTCCGCATAAATCATAAAAATGATTAGCCGTAGGATACTGAAATTCAGTATTTGAAATTGCTGTAGCATCCAAATGATCATCTCCTATTTTCGTCCCAATCGACTAAGCCGGAAGTGCACTTCATATTACAGACTTTTCGAATTTCTCTCATAAATTCAAAATAATCAGTCGCAGAATATTGAGATTTCGTATAAGGCACTCTTATAGCATCTTGTTGTACACCTTGCATTATGATTGTGATCGGCTGAGCCGGGAGTGCAGTTTACTCGAAACATTTTTCAATTTTTCGCATAAATCCAAAACGATTGAACGTAGAATATTAGAATACAGTATTCAAGATGATAGTACTGTCTAGATGCTCATATACTATTTTAATTGAGATCGACTGAGTTGAAAGTGCATTATACTTGACGATCTTGGAATTTTGCGCACAAATTCAGAACTGTTAGACGAAGAATCCTGGAAATCAGTATTTAGGAATGTTGTAGCATAAGAATGATGATATACTGTTTCCATAGCAACTGACTAGCCATGGAATGATGAGATGTTGTGTTTGATTATATATATCCAGTGATGTACAAGTGAGTCACGTGATGTCCACGTTAGATATTTTAAAAACAAAAATATAGTTCCAATCAACTGTACTACACGACGACAATAACACAAATGACATGTGTCAAGTGTCGGAACTTGAGTGACAATTGAACAACTATATACATAGTGCGAATCAGACAATAACTTGTGTTACCAACTCAAATATCCCTAAAAACAGCCATCAATTTGCATTTCCATTTATAAAAATAATATAAGAGGTGTTCAGCGTTCATTATTGTTCCGGCATTATTTAAACATATTTTTTAATAAATTTTCACTATGCCAATATGTATTTCTTTAGTTCAAAAAATATGTAGCGTCGTTACATGGTTATTCAAACTTTGTAGGGTAGGAATTGGCGTATTATGACGTTTCTCATGCCCGTGACGTCATGATTTTCTCTCAGCAAGGCCACTTTAGGTATAAGAACAATTGAAGGGATAAAATCTGTAATATTGAACCATGAGTTTTTAATGGTCGTGTCCTCAATGCCATTATATATTTTTTTCACCAATTGGTTGACCCGTATGTCGCAGCCATTTTACCTGAAAATTAAGTGATTTGAGAGACAGGTGTTTTCTACAAACCATTATACAGAGTGTATCAGGACTAGTGTAAAAAAAAATAGCAGCATACTCCTTACAACATTTTGAGTGAAAAATGTCATATAAACATATGTCCTGTCCTATTTCTCTCAATAACCAAGATACAGGAGATCAAAGTTTTATAAATAGCAGCACATTTAAAGAAATAAAATAAAATCAAGATACCTACTCTTGGAACGGTTCTAAAAACAATAGAAGATAATGGAAGACAATGCCAAATTAATTTCAAGTTCACAAATAAATACAGACAACTAATTACTAGGAAGAATAATAGATGCCTAAGCTGTCATTCGCTTCAACCCAAATGCAATTATTTAAGTTTATAATTCCATGATTCGTCCATGTAAAACTTGCAACCGAGTTCAATGGGCACATTTCATCTTATAGACTTAAATTGAATATATGCAATGTTTCCATTGCTTCTTACTCTGTTTTAATTTCAAATTTGCTGCTATTTATGAAATTTTGATCGCTTGTATCTTGATAACCAAAAGGGATAGGACCTATGTTTCATGACATTTTTTACTCATAATGATATCAGGAGTATTATACCGCGATACAGAACCATATTCTTCGGATTATTAACACTCTTTCGAAACATTGTGAGTGGCTTCATTTGGATGAGTCCGACAACTTTTTTATCTGCGAAAATCTTTAAAACTGCTGCATTTTCCATCGAACAGCCTGAAAAGACGTCGATTTTATGATTTATTCTTGATCGATAACATCATTCTCTTTTGTAGTTGAACCGTAAGATAATAATGGCAAAAATACATACAATATTTTGTTCGACAAAAATATTGTGGCGTTCGGCGTAACCACCATCTCCAACATGTCAAAATTACAAGTTTTGTTAGATTATTAATATTCTGTTGGGATTCTCAGTACTATCAAATAAACATTAGTGAAGTTAAGTGGTGATATTGTCTGATAAAATTTCTGCTGCATATTTTCAGTCCGAAGCTCTGAAAATGTCAATTCTATGAGATTGGTTTGCTGATTAACACTTGTCGGACAAAAATCATAAATATAGGTGAGTATATTTTTTTATCAAACAATATATTGCCCGACAAAAATAGTGCGCCGTTTTGCCAGTCCGTAAAAAAAAAGATAAGAAGTAGCGTTTTCTGTGTTTGTAAGCGCACATTATTGAATCTATCTTTCAATCTAATTTTGTACATCTATTTGTAAGATCAAGAAATAATATTCTCTAAATTTCTACGTCTTTATTTCTATAACTCGGTCCATAGCGATTTTTCTTTCGCAAGAATTTTTTCCCATATTTTCTCCACAATACATGTAAAAAAAGATATTAAATAAATATATTGATGTAAAACTGAACAAACAATTTGAAAATGTCATTATTATAGAGAAAATTTTCAAAGGAAAGCGGAAAATTGGAAGCAGATGTGAAACAAGAAACATAAAAACATGCTTTAAAAAATTATTTCAACATTAGAAAACCTATCGAAATGATATTTTCCATACGATTCTAAAATATTGATATCTCAAAAATTCACAAGATCAATGGGAAAATTTGAAATTAAATTATTATAGTTTATATAAAAGAATACATGCTTCGGAAAAAGATAATTTTCAGAGCAAATATTCAATTTAATCAGTATCAGATTCATCCGTTGATGAATTTTCACCATCTGCACGAAAGTCATATTCATTGTCTTCAGTAGTGCTATTGTCATCCACATCCTCATTATTATCTGAGTCTGTAATAAAATCTAAGATATATATTCAAATGAAGTGAAGTTTATTTATGAACTGATAACGAGATCACATGGAGTCCGAATCTCTAATCTCGATGACACTTTTAGATATGTTTCAAATATGAAAAAGATGGAAAGCGTAGGTATAGAGACTATTGTCAGGTTGAAGAAGATTATTCTTTCTACTTTCTATGGTATTATATTGGAGAATATCACGGTACTTATCTTTAGAGATCGATTTCAACATATCATTAGTGAGAATTTGCGAAATAAGTTTTTTGAATTATGAATATGCAGCAGATATTTTGTTGGACAATCATACCAATGTTTTCTGTACATCATTCCAAAGGGAAAAACATTTGAAATAAATGAGTGTTAATTAGAAAACCAAACTCATAGAATTGATATTTTCAGAGCTTCGGGCTGAAAATATGCAGCAGAAATTTTATCGGACAATACCACCACTCAACTTCACTAATGTTTATTTGATAGTACTGAGAGTTCCAACAGAATGTTAATAATCTAACAAAACTTGTAATTTTGACATGTTGGAGATGGTGGTTACGCCGAACGCCACAATATTTTTGTCGAACAAAATATTGTATGTGTTTTTGCTATTATTATCTTACGATTAAACTATAAAAGAGAGTGATTTTATTGATCAAGAATAAATCATAAAATCGACGCCTTTTCGGGTTGTTCCATGGAAAATACAGCAGTTTCAAAGATTTTCGCAGATAAAAAGTCGGACTCATCCAAATAAAGCCACTCACAAAGTTTCAAAGGAGTGTTAATAATCCGGAGAAAGGAGTTTTGTACCGCGGTCTATATGCTATTTTTTTTCTACTGCACAATGGTGTAGTGAAATTACAAAAAAAAAACAATCAGGGATTGATTCCATGCAGGTAACTAAAGGATGAAAAAAGTATTTAAGTGCATATAACCGTATTGGGTGTCGTCCTCCTCTAAATTTTTAACTGTACGATGGAAAATATTGAGTTGGTAGAGCTAGGTTAACATTTTCAATAAAAATTGGTTTTAATTCGATATTTTTGTCTGATATTGCAAGTAATTCTCTTTCTATTATTTCAAAATGAACCAAAATGTATTATTAACTTAGTACAATCATGTATATTCATTAGATAAACAAGAAATAAAATTTACAGTACTTATATTGAATGGAGAGATTTATTTGGGTGTTTTATATATTTTATTCATTGAAATCTTTTACGTTTGGGTGAACGCGTGTTGCCTTTATCAGAATAAACAAATTGTAAAAGACTTAAATGAATAAAATATACAGAACAAACCACAAATGAAGCCCTTTATTTGAAAGAGGGAATACCAAAAGTGACTCAAGGAGAGAAAATTTTCTTATTTGCTTTGATATCCCCAATAAATCAACCAATAAGTTAGCCCTCTGTTGGGGTAGTAATCATGTCGACTTTTACAAAACACGATTTATTTGAGTAATAATAACAATTATATTTACTATTTTATTCGAAATTAACGGATAACCCGGTATACTGCATACAGTAAACAAGTCTTACCAAAGGCAACCAAACTATTCCGTTTAATTAGTGAAACACATATAAACCTAGACAAAATCTCATTGAACATCAGTCGTATGATCAGTTGGACTATCATTTGTTTGGTTAGTGAAAACAGTGAGCTATCCTGTTACTGAAATAAACTGTGAACTACCGTCTGCTGAATCCGACATCATTGAGCACCAGATGAGTCTCCAAATTACCGTAAGTCCTGTGAATTTTATTGTTAAAACACTGAAATCAATATGTGAGCTTTCCTCAATCTCATTGTGCATTTGATTAACGAAACCGTGACCAGAAAGTGATCCTGCTTTGTGTGATTTTGTGAAATATCTGTATTTTGCTGTATCACGGTTCGACTTGGTGACGCACCATCGTAAAACGAGAAATCATAATCTGCTTTATCTGTTATATGCTCAAAAAGGAAATTATTTTATTCAAACAGATCTTTTAGGAATATCATTTGAATGAAATTTGATGGGAATATTTATTTTACGTTATCCGACCCATTGATCTATTAGTAAAGTCAATATTGGCTGCCCTAGCCTAGATATCGGACAATTTGAATATCGTAAAACCGTTACGGTATCAGATTGCATGTTTTTAGTCGTAAATGGGTGAGGTCAAATGTAACCGGAAATCGAATCACAGCCTGCCAACTAAATCGCAGAATAATTCATTACACCTCTAATAACAATGTAAACTTCATATTATGATGAGAAAATCATAGTTTTTCAGTTAATTATATTAGTACAGTTATTTGGTAGCTTTACCTAAAAAATTTTGATGTGCTCTTTCCGAATTTTGACTTTGCCCCAAGCAGTTTTTTGACTCATTTCACGATAAAAGCAGTCATATAAACTAAAAGAAGAGAAAATTTCCTACAATTTTTGTGCTGAATTTTTTTTCGTGAAATAAATATTTTTGGCGCACGAGCTCCGCAAATTGTAGTTGAGCGCGTAGATTGCACTTGTGGATGAGAAGTCGTGGCATAGTTTCCTCTACGCAAAGATGCAGCGATTACCTTCTCATTATTATATAGTTTTCAACATACATCGTGAACCACTATCGATCTCAGTCCCACCAAAAGTTTATCCTTGTTATCCTTTCTTTTAATACTTGACTTACGACAAATCTTCAATCCTTTTCCTTTCACTTCAATCACTTCACTTTTAAGTAATGGATTAGCACAAATAAAACAATCTACTTGCCATGCTCTATAAATGCAAACGACATTATGAAGGGAGAGAAGGACGCCCAATACAAAGGCGACGCATTCCTTTATAACTGCGGAGGACAGGCCATACTAAGTCGGTTTTTCAACGCATGTCGAATATTCATTGTTAGTATAGTTTTTATTTTAATTATTATAGTAATTTCACAATAGTTATTTATTCAATGTTGCCAATAAAATATCTCCATATTTTCCTCTGTTTCGCCATTTCTCTTGCAGTGTGATTATTGACTTCACTGGCCTGTCTCTTCTCTTCTTAGCTGCTATTCTAGCATTCCATATGATTTTCGCCTGCTCATTATCTGCCATTCTTATCAAGTGCCCTTACTAGGCAAGCTGTTTTTTATCTATTGTCTTTTGTATGCTTTCCGTTTGTAGCTTGTTTCTAATTTGATCATCTCTCATTTTGTCTAATTTAGTTATTCCTTTTACTTTTCTTAGGTACTTCATTTCTGTCGCTTGTATTCTATTCTGTTCCTTTGGTTCAAAATCCACGTTTCACTTCCATATATAAGTATTGGTTTATATATTATTTTGTACAGTGTCATCCTCGTTGTATCCGTTACATATTTGTTATTAAGAATTGTTGTGTTCATCATGAAGAATTTCTTATTCGCAGTTTGTACTCTATTATTAATTTCATAATCTAGGCTTTCCTAATTGTGTATGACCGAGCCCAGGTACGTGTAAGTTTCTACCTGTTGTATTTTTTTGCCATTTATTGTTACATTTGTGCATATATCTTCCCTAGATACCACCATGGTTTTAGATTTTTCGGTGTTTATTGACATGTATTTTTGTAATTCCTGATGCCATATGTGCAAATTGTGTTGTATGTCTTCCTCTCTCTTTGCGAATATGGCAAGGTCATCTGCAAATGCACACTCTGCTACCGTTATCCTATTTAGTTTATAGTTACCAATCTCAACTTGTTTTGTCTTTTCTTTTATCTGTTTCAATATTTCGTCTAAAAATATGATGAACAAAAGAGGGCTCAAGGCTCCTCCTTGTCTTAGCCCTTGTGTTGTTACAAATTCTTCAGAAATGTCGTTGCCCGTTCTAACATACATAGTTATTTGTTTTTCTATATATACTTTTTATTGCCTCTAGTAGTCTTCCAGTTATTTGTCTCTTTTTCAAGATTTCCCATAATGTATCCCTTTGTACCCTATCAAATGCTTTTTTAAGGTCTAAACACAAAATGAAAAGTTTACCGCCATGTCCCATTGTTCTTTCTATTAATTTTCTTATTGTAAATATGTGGTCCTGCTTTGAATGCCCCTTTTGGAATCCACTTTGTACCTTTTCTAACTTTGTTTCTAGCTTCATTTTAAGTTTGCTTTCAATAATTGCTTCATATATTTTTGCAGCTGTACAAAGGAGGGAAATTCCTCTGTAGTTACTACAAGTTCTTGTGTCGCCTTTTTTGTGTATTGGAAATATAACCGCTTTTTCCCAATCAGAAGGTACTTTTCCTAGCTCCCACATCTTATTTAATATCACCAGTAAAATTTCTTCTCCTTCTTCGCCCATATATTCCAGTTGCTCCGCTTTTATTTGGTCATGTCCTGGTGCTTTGCCGTTTTTAAGTTTTTGAAGTACTGCTTTCAGCTCTTTTGCTGTAATATTTTCTATATCTCCTATTATTTCTCATTTCACTGTTTGTACTTAATCTTTTCTATCCTCGTTGTTAGTGTTGTTTCTCTCTTCCAGCAGTGTTCGAAAATGATCTTTTCACCGTGCCATTATCTCTTTATTTTCATGCAGTATTTTTCCTTGTTCGTCCTTTATTTGTTTTAAATTTATTTTATCTATTTTATTGTGGCTTTTCAAGGTTTTGTAAGACAGTTTCTGATTATCTTTAAGAAATTTTTCCATAATATCTCCGAATTCTTGCCATGTTGCCATCTTTGATTTTTTAACTATATCTTTTACCAATTTTCTCTGTTCTTTATAGTCTTTATAGTCCTCATTGCTCTTAGTATTTAAATATTCAATCCATTTTATTTTCTTTTTCCTTACTGCGTCTTTTACTTCCTTATTCCACCAGTGTGTCTGCTTTATACTATTTGTTGTTTTACTTTCGCCACATGCTTGTTTGGTCCTTTATAGTACTTTGATAGCTATCTCTTATCTTTGTATATTTTAATTTATGTACTCTGAGTTTAGTTTTATTGCACTTTTTACTGTCTTCTTTAGTGCTTGTTTTGTCTGTTTTTCCTTTTCTTCTCTTAGCTTTAATATAGTCAAATAGTGATCGCTTCCTATTTCACTGCCTCTTTTGACTCTTACATCGTTTATATATTTTCTCAGTATTATATTTACCAAAAAGTAGTCAGTTACGATTTTTCTCCTAAACTTTTCACCTCTCTTGTAAATTTGTGGCAGTCCTTATGTGTAAATAATAATAAGTCTATCAACCTATTTCCATTATTACTCTTGACGAGCTCTCCGTTTGTTCCCATTATTTCTTCCAATCCTATATTAGTTATATAGTTTTTAGATTCAAGTTAATTTAATAATTCACAAATTTCAGTTGAAATTAAATGTCACAGGTTGGCGTAGATGTATAATTGTTTGCGGCGCTCGTACGCCAAAACTATTGATTTTACGAAAATAGAGGTCATTACATAAATTGTAGGAAATGTTCTCTAGTTTTATTTTGTATATAAATGCTTTGACCATAAAATGAGTCGGAAAGGAGATATTGTCAAAAAACTGCTTTTAGGCGCCATTTTTCCAATATAGCAGCGCGAGCGGCAAAGATACGAGGTGATTTGATCTTGCACTCTTGATGGGACATCTAATACATATATTCAATTAAAATATCGTCCCTGGTTGCACTAAGTACTCACAATGAGATAATACTTTCGATGCCACCACCAATCACTGCCAAAACTATTATTACAATCTATTCCTGCCATTCATCATGAAATAACATCAATTACTATTCAATAATTTTTTGTTTGTTGAATTGACATGCTGTTAAAATCATTTAAAAATCTCCACTCTCTTCAATTGCAAATAATTGCACTATATTCGTTTCAAGGAGCTCCAATTATTCCTTATGAGTGTATTGATCACAATTGAGTGCCAATTTCAATAAAGTTTTGATCAATTCTGTCAATTATATTGTCAACTCCTCTGACAAAGTTATAAATGAGAAGTTTATAATTCGCGAGCATATTGATTGATATATAAATTGGAAAACTCCACATCTAATAACTTACAAAACTCAAAGTTATTTGAAATAAAACTAAAAGTCAACTTCAAAGTAAATGGTGGAAGCAGAATAAAATATGAAATGTTAAATACTGGAACAGACGAGGGAAAAAATATTTTATCCTAAATGTATCAAACCTTGCAGACTTCAGTGGAAAATTTATTGATGTTTTTCATGGCTTTCCTACTTATCCTTTAACTGAGGTTAGGGAATTTTCAGGATAAACACAGGTGCGCCCAGAAACTCGGAACTAGGAGTTTAAAAAGGGAATTAGAAAAATCGTTAATGAAATTTTGTTTACTTTGGAGAACATTATTCATGAGAACATAAACCCTGAGTTTGAACGTTGAAGTATAAAATATATAAATTTGGAAGACTCTTGAACCCTCCTCTACCTTTTAGATAAGTTTGTCGGACACACAAGTCCGCTGAAAAAAAGACATATTGCTTTTATTGCTACTTTTAAACGCTCACTCATCCAAGTAGTTAAAAAGTTGAAAAAAATTGGGTGTGATCCAAGTTCTGAATATTAACGTCAAATAAAACCTCTAGCACTTCAATAATTTGTACAAAGTGACGGCAAGAATTGGTGACAAAGCTACCAATTCTAGAAAGATTTTGTTACCTCTATTTTTCAAACCATTCATCTTAAAATTGTAAGAAAGCCACAATGTTGCATTATTCTGCGAATCAGGTCATGTCTTTTTATCTATTATTGTATATATTTAAAGGAAATTCTTACCGCAGTTTGCCCAAGTGCTGCAGTCAATTACTATATTTTCAACTTCGAAAAATCAAACTTGTGCTCGAGACAGTGTGCCGAATTTCAGATAAAAATACGTGATATACAACAAAGATTTCACTTTCTTATATATTTTTAGAATTTTAATTTATATTAGCTTTCCAAACGCAAAGATTTATGCACAATTTCGTTATGTTCTGCTTGTTTCAAGCGCCCTCTGGAAACAAGTCAAATGGCACAGTCGTCTTGCAATTTCGCCATTATGGCGACGTTCAATTACTCACAAAAGCGTAACATGATGGATGATATTAAGTTATACACTCAGGTGCAAAAAACAGGTTACCTCGAATGTTTCCAGTTTTCTGAATCTTGAGAACTAAAACTTTTGGTGTTTAATGATGGAGTGGAGTATTGAGGTCTGAAAAATATAAAGTAACAAACGAAAAGAGTCGTCAAGTATCAAATAAAAATTTGGTATTACGCGAAATTGAAAATCAATTGTCAGTTTTATGTTTGTTCATGATTTATTACGATTCTCACTGAATTTCTGTATATGCTAAACGATTTTGGATGGCAAAGAAAGTAAAATGACTGTAGTTCTTGCGGAAACAGAGTTATGTTATCAGAATACTGAAAATAAGTTCATGAACCATCCAAAAAGCATAAGAATTGTTCAAGGAGCCCGATTAAAACAATTTTTTGTTCTGAATAGTCTTCGAGACTTTCAAAGCTCATGATTTACTTATAAGAACGCAAAAATCATAAGATCAGAAGTAAATCTATAAAAAAAAATTGAATACATCACTACTCCGCAAGCTCAACCCTGGACCTCGTTGTATACATGTAAATCGTTCTCATTTCATACCAATACTATTTTTCGTCTTTTTGATATCTGTACACAGTCTGAATAGCGTTGCCAACCTTGCCGGAATTCCAGGATTCTCCTGGAGAAAGCATTTTGATGATAAGAAAAGTCCGGCTTCAGGAATGCAGCTAAAATCTCCCGTATTTTTTCACTACGTAGTTTTGACTCTGTGCTAGGCCTTAGAGAGAGAGTGCAATGAAGTTCTAACTTTGACAGACTGTCAGGTGAATATGAAAATAAATCATTGTTTTACAAAATTATAAATTCAGAGGTCAGCTTTTACACCATCATCATAAATAGGGCAGCATCTGTGAAAACATGTTCCGTTATTGTTGGGCATTTTCCTGTTATGTATTAACTTCAATTTAATCGCTTTGCGGTTCACAAGTTCGATTTTTCGCTTATAACTCGGAAACTATGCATTCTACTTATAAGATTATAATGAACAAAATTAAAGCTGATAAAATTTGCTATAAGATTGTGCGAATCAATTTTTTCGTAGCTCTACATAATTTTCGATATATCAGCGCTCAAAATACGTTAATTTTTTGTTTTATTTGACTAGCAAAATCTTCAGCTCTTTGTTCTACAGGAAAAATCTGACGTAAACATCACGTGACTTACTTGTACATCATTGAATATATATATAATACGATGTGATTTTGTGTTTGATCATATATATCATTGGATATATATAATCAAACACAAAATCTCATCGTCCCACAGTTAATCGTTTTGGATTTACCCAAGAGATTCTAAGAATCTGTCAAGTAAAATGCGCTTTCAGCCAAGTCGGTTGCTATGGAAACAGTAGGCCATTATTCTTATACTGCAACATTTCTTAATACTGATTTTCAAAATTCTACGACTACCAACAGATCTAAATTTATGCGTAAAATAAAAAAATTAATTCTTACTGAAGTGCACTTCCGGTTCAGTCTATTGTAATCAAAATAGTAGGCAATCATTCAAATACTACAGCAGACGGAGATACCAAATTTCAATATTCTACACCAGATCGTTTCGAATTTATACGAAAAATTTCAAAAGACTGTCAAGTAAAGTGCATTTCCGGCTCGGTGGATCTTAATCAAAATAAAGTATGAGCATCTAGACGGCATAATCGTCCTAAATACTGAATTCTAACAATCTACGTTCAATAGTTCTGGATTTATGCGGAAAATCCAAAAAATGTTTCGAATAAAGTGCTCTTCCGGCTTAGTCGATAGCAATCATAATGCAAGGTATACAACTAGATACTATAAAAGTGCTAATACAAAATTAGAATATTCTACGACTGATTGTTTAGAATTTATGCAGAAAATTCAAAAAGTCCGTCATATAAAGTGCACTTCCGGCCCAGCCGATTGTTACAAAAATAGAAGATGACCATTCAGATGCTACAGCAATTTCAAATGCTAAATTCCAGTATCCTATGGCTGATCATTCTGAATTTATGCAGAAAATTGAAAAAAAGTTTCAAGTAAAGTTCACTTCCGGTTCAGCCGATCGCAATCATAATACAAGATGCACAATAAGATATTATAAAAGTTGTTACTTTGTACAAGTAAGTAAAAATTCGTAGAGCATCCAATTTACTTAAAGAATATATAATATTTAACTTTTATCTTCAATCGTTCGAAAGTTGGAGCAATTAAAACTTTATGTGGAAAGAGTAGCACTGTAGTGTCAAGCACCAAGTTTGCTGAGCAGCAAAGGAGATACCGACTCAGCAAGTCAGCCGATGTACCTTTCAATGAGGAGACAGTTATAACTATGATACAGGAAGACTTCCTGTCAAATGAACACAATAAAAGTCGGCTGATTAACATGCTACAGATCGAACTACAGGCACATGGAATCAGAACACTTCAAGCACAAAGCAATGTGGACGTCCTCATTGCAGACACGACTTTGGAGTTGTCAAAATCAACTGCTGTTGCTGTTACTGTTGAGGATGTCGACCTAATAGTCTTGTTGATGGCCAAGACACATAATTTTCATCAAGCCTGGACGTGGGAAGATAAAAACTTCACTGGTTTCTACCCAGGAGCTTCAGAGTTCAGACCCAGGGGCTGCGAGACATTTTATTTTCTGTACCTCAACCACCAACGGAGATGCAACAAAACAACATCCTCTGAGGACATATCACTGAGTTTAAATGTGGTTGAAACATGAGCTGCCTTCTCATATGTATGGGTGGAAGCTAACTTCCAATAAATTGCCACCACCACCAAATGCGGATTCAAAAAATCTGACGTGGACATCACGTGACTTACTTGTACATCATTGGATATATATAATCAAACACAACATCTCATAATTCCACGGCTAGTCGGTTGCTATGGAAACAGTATGTCATCATTCTTATGTCACAACATTCCTAAATACTGATTTCCAGGATTCTGCGGCTAACAGTTCTGAATTTATGCGCAAAATTCCAAGATCGTCAAGTATAGTGCACTTTCGACTCAGTCGATCTCAATGAAAATAGGATATGAGCATCTAGACAGTACTATCATCTTGAATACTGTATCCTAATATTCTACGTTCAATCGTTTTGGATTTATGCGGAAAATTAAAAAATGTTTCGAGTAAACTGCACTCCCGGCTTAGCCGATCACAATCATAATGCAAGGTGTACAACTAGATGCTATAAAAGTGCTTAATACGAAATCTCAATATTCTGCGACTGATTATTTTAAATTCATGAGAAAAATTTGAAAAGTCTGTA
Organism: Dromius quadrimaculatus; assembly: GCA_963989225.1. Taxonomy (NCBI): domain Eukaryota; kingdom Metazoa; phylum Arthropoda; class Insecta; order Coleoptera; family Carabidae; genus Dromius; species Dromius quadrimaculatus. The sequence continues at coordinate 66,899,995 of OZ022324.1, read as the reverse complement.
ATATGAGGTGCATTTCCGGCTTAGTCGATTGGGACGAAAATAGGAGATGATCATTTGGATGCTACAGCAATTTCAAATACTGAATTCCAGTATCCTACGGCTAATCATTTTCATGATTTATGCGGAGAATTCAAGAAAAGTATCAGGTAAAGTGCACTTCCAGTACAGACGATTACAACCATAATGCGAGGTGCACATCAAGATCCTAGATCCTATACCAGTCTTTTATACAACATTTTAGCATTATACGTTTGACGAATTCTGAGATTTGCGAGTAACGCACATACACACATACATACGTACCGACATCAAGCCAAAAATAGTCAAAATGGATTCAGGGATGCTCAAAATATTTCCATTAAAATATCGATGGATGGATTTTGTCGGTTTCACAATATTTTCTTGTACTTAGTACAAGTAAGTAAAAAGCATCTCTCAAGTGTTCCCTACCTGCTAAAATTGTCAGGGGAACTGTCTTAATAGAAATCCCTTTCTGGACAATGGGGAGGGAAAAGAAGACATTGATCCTCTACTAGTTACCCTCGAAGATGTATCCCCTCTATCAACAGATGAAGAAGAAGAGTGTGGAACGGAATGTATAATATACAGGGGTGGGCGAATACTTTCAAAAGCAGGCCAAAATTCCAATTTCAGATCCTTCGGGTCGGATTAATATTTTGGAAGAACGAGGTTTTAAAGTGTAACAGATTCATCCTATTTTGTTGCATTATCTGCCGTTTCATACAGAGAAGGTTGAACAGTTAAAGGTTAAAAAAGATTTCAATATAAAGTGTATTTTATAAGCTTGCTATAGGCATTTAGTTTATTATTCTACGATCATAATTTTAGGGGATACGAGCTTTAAAATTGTTATATATTCTGTAGCATTATTGCAAGTTTGTAATAATTAAAATCATTCATGTTTTCTACCTATTAGTGGGTGTAACACACCCATATTTTGGATAATTAAGTTGAGATCAAACCAACAAACATTTCCAATAATATCAAATGAAGACATCAAACCCAAGAGAAATTTCCTTATACATACGTTCTCGTACATACAAATTCAAAACGCCATTTTTTGGGCTTATTTTTCGTATGATTGCAATAAATTTGAACTGAATCAATGATAATTATACGTAGTTGGCTGAAAATTACGGGAAAACTGCATTTAAATTGCTCAATAATTTGAAAATTGAGAAAAGTTATCTCTCCTCGGTCCGATTCGCATCATTAATACAGCATTATTTTAACTATGAACATGAACATTTCAGTAATCATTTTTAGCGCATTTTTTGGAAAAAAGCGCTATTATATTCACTTTGGCTGTCTGGCTGGCTGGCTGACTGGCTGGCGTGACGCTGTGTTCTCAGCAACTATACTATTTACAGATTTGAAACTGGTACTAAATAAAAGCTGCTTTTTCGTAGGTCTGCACAAATTGCTTTAATTCAAGCTCAGTGATTGTGAAAGATTAAATTAATCAATTACTTGTTTCAAGTGAAACAATGCCCATAGATATATATGTCATTAGGGATATGGCAACTAGAGTTTATTCAAGTAGATTAAAATTTAGTTACAACTTTAGCCGTTTGTGCCACTATTATTATGTATAGTTGTCAAATCTGTCCGGGATTCATTCAATGACTTGTTTGACGCGAATTTGAAGCTTATTAGGATGAATTATCAATATTGGATGAAAATTTGTTTACTTCTGGTGTATTTTTTTTATATAGCTTTGATAAAGATCAAGTTATTATTTTAAGGTACAGCACTTGACCGTCAATCAATAACTAAACAATGAAGATTGAAAGATATTTTTCAAATAGTCAACTTGAAACTAGTACTAAATGGAAGCTGCTGTTTCGTAAGTTTGCCCAAACTGCTTGATTTTAAACTCAGTGACTGTGGGAGATGGTAATTTGCGAAATCTCTGAGGTAACAAGCAATCATGAGCTGTCAAAAATGCGCTTTCATCATCAAGAAGATTATTCAATTTTTTGAGTTATTTTCAACTTATGGGCCTTAAAAATATTGCTATTACGTTAAGAAAGTTTCAAAATTACTAACTCAAAAAAAAAATACATATTTGAACTCTCTACTATCATAAATAAACTCAAAAGTATTACCGCACTTCAATATTACATTTCATTCGATTTGAGTGCAGACAATTGTGCATAATATTTTGTAAATAAAATATGTACAAAGTCTATGGCTCATAGGTAGAGCGTTGGTCTATGGTTCGACAGGTACCAAAATATTATCGCGCTCGGGTAAAGTTCAATTTTTTTTTTCTTCCATACAGATAACCATTTCATCAATATTACTTACCTTAAGCATCATCATTCACATTTAAGGCTATGCTAGTTATTATGTGCTAAACATATCTTTTATTTGACTGACGACTCATGACTTTTCAACGGGCGCCTCAAGCGCCTTGCAAGCTTCTAGTAATTGAAAATAAAAGTTGAATATTATATATCCTTGAAGGAAATTTGATGATATACAATTTTATTTTGCATGACAAAACGTAAAGCATATTTTTTTGTTCAAAATCTGCGAATTCCGGGCGTGAATATTTCGGGGACTATGCAAGATAGCAAAAAAATTGATGGGGACAATATTGTGTGAAATTTTATTAGCTTTAATTTTGTATATGATGATCTTATCGCTAGGACGAATAGTTTTTGAGATATAAGCGAGAAATCAAAAATAGAAATTTCTACGTTTCTCCCTGCTCCCTCCGCTCGCCTCCTAGAATGAGGAATGAAGACTTTAAGTATGCTCACCTCGTACCTAGTATATATAAATTCTTGAAATAAAAAATTGTGTTCCCACGACTTTCCTCTACACGCCATTTTAAGCAGGCGAGAGTTTGGAAGACTCTTCAGTACAAAAAATTGATCTCTGTCAGTTATAGTCTCTAGTTTTTTAGAAGATTCAAGACAGCATGACTTATTTTGGATTCTATTGAAGAACCCCAATTATTATTGAATGATTCATGAATTATTTCCCGATAACCTGAATGTCTCACAAAATAAAAAAAATAAAAATTAAAAGTCGACTTTCACTCCGTTAACTTGAATAGGGCGGCAACTGTAGACACGTGTATACAGTGTAACCAAGTCTAAGATAATCAGACTTGTGAACCGCAGAGCTATGAAAATAAAGTTGATACTTGACATGCAGAAATATAAATCTGCAACAATGCCATCTAACATAATGCAGCCAAATTAGCAGGTTAGAAAAGATACAGGACACTGTAATTTACAGTACTTTGATGATATTTCGCGAATACTACCGGTATTGCACTTTCTTCGTCATCGAAAATTGTTTTATTGCGCATACTGCATTTGATAAAACTAAAAGAATTATATGCTGTAATTTTTGATGTCTTAGTAGTCCATTTCATCATTGATTGGCAGATGTTTAACTGAAAACATTTCTGGTGGTTTTTTTCTCTCATATGAAATTTCTTTTCACTTCAAACTGAACTTGGCCTTCCATAAAAATTCCACTTTAGAAATTGGGGAAACGGATTTAAAACGTGAATAATTTATACATTTCCATTTTGCACGGTTCGGAGTTGTATATAACCCTACAGTACCCACCTTAATACATGAAATATGCACGCTACAGATGAATACAGAATCGAATTATAAACAAATTACGGGGGAGCAAATATTTACGAATCTCTAATTTCTCGTGAACATTCATCCCCGTACGTCTACGCAGATAAAACCTAATGGGAATTAGCTAACGTGTCAAAGAACAAAACATTACGCACTTCAAAGTTTACTTTGATCCACTAGACAAAATTTACTATCAAAGCATGAGAGGTTTTAGACATTTCACACGGAACAGAACCAGCTAAAGTACTATAGTATAAGAACATTACAGCACTTACCTTGTACGTCGGGCGCAGAACATGTTCCTAGGATCAAGGATGCAATAAAAGACCATAAAATAAAACGGTGCACCGTATTATTTTTACCGCATAACATCGCTTTGCACAATATTTACGTAAAGTATTCCGAATAGCATATTATATTATTAAAATATCGAGCATGCTTATTTTACAACTATTTTGTCCAACATTTCGTGAATATATTAATTTCACAATTATTATTAATACATTGCTTTATTACACTGTAAACAATAAAACATAATTATATTTTACTGATTGTTAACACATATTTATTCAACTCCAAATTCCAATTAACAATTACACAGATTGATACGAAATATTTGAATTATTAATTGCGAAAAAAGATCTATAAAGGATTTGTTATGTAATTTATATGATACTGGAGTCAATTTTCATTCCGCCAAAAAGTATGAGCTCAACAGAACGGCAGGATTCAATTCAATTTTCCAATACAGTACATAATTAATTCAGAAATTTTTGATTCCTTTCGTTTATATAGGTATCATATTAACTTCACAATGCAGTTGAAAACAATAGCGAGCCACTCATTTCATTATGAAAAGCAAGAATAAAATTTCAATTGACAAAAGAAAACGCTAGGTAAAATAAACATAACAAATTTATTATGGCAATTTTATTGCTGTTTTTTATAAATTGGGTGTCCTATCAATTAATTACATATTTCAAAATAAGAGCTGTCATTATGTCATTGTTAATGTGACAGATGGCGGTTATTTTTTAGTCTTTACAAAAAATAAGTATTTTTCAAAATGAAGAATCCTTTTCTAGATTTTCGCGGTCTTTAATTCATTGGAACATACAGTTTCGACATTTGATCGCCGGAAGTGTAATTTGAAGATTTGATTATTTATTTTTGACATCTACCAAGCTTATCCCCCCGAGAGCTTAAAATTGATACCAAACTAGACATCATTTAAATTATTTGTGAAAAAACAATTGACAATCGTTTAAATATCCTCTTTGACACTTCTACTAGAATTGTCTCCACAAAAGAGTTTCAATTTGATACCAAACTCGATAGAGCCAAATTACTTATTTTTAAAAAACAACTGACGAACGTTTGCATGTGATGTCAAAATATGAATGATAATAATTCCAACTCCAAATTATGATTGTCATCATTTCTTTGGTTCAGAAAAATGTAACGAATTTTATAATAATATAAACTTTGATAATAACAAATGAACCACTGATAATTTTGGAAAATATTTTGTGTGAATGCTGTGCCAAATTATTCAAGGATTAATTTTAGTTATTTCATATTTCATGATAAATACTACTGTTTATAAAATAAACGCAAAAAACTGAAAAGTTCCATCAATAAAGTTTTGGTACCACTGATTTAAACAAGCTCATCTATAGACTTGAATTTAGTTTTTTGATAAAAAACTCAAATATAAAATTTTAGTCGAAAATTCGTACCTATTCTCAAGTTATCGTGCTTCCAGGCAGACCGACAAACTAACTTTTTTTAAAATTATGTTTTTTGGTTTCAGTATGGTCTAAGACGTCAAAATCTTAGACTGTCAAAAAATCACGATTACAATACTTCCCCTATTATACATTATACAAAGACCGGGGAAGTAAAGGAGCTCAATCAAGCCATTTTTTAAATTTGCACAGATTTATGAGACAAAGGGCGAAATTAATAGGAAAAAAATGATCATTTACCGTCTGCCTATAATACAGATAACAATTTTGGTTCATGAAATAGGATAAGATAAAGTTGCAGACGTTAACGTTGTACACATTACCATATCATGCGCACCTCAAGTGTCCCTTACATCTATAAATGATATGAGGCACATCGTAAACATCTGCAACTTCCTCCTGCCATTGTACGTGAGCAAAATATGTCGTCTGTATGGTTTGCAGACGCTAATTCATTATTTCAACTACCATTTAAATTGAAATAAATGACCAACTAAACATGAAACATCAATAATTGAGCTGTAAATGAATGTATAAACTGTTCTTCCATGCTGCCAAGCATCTGGTATAAATGCTCCTAGTTTTGCAACGGATTCTATATTTAGCGTTACAATACCTAATTCACAAATTAAAAATCCAATTTTCTTGGAATCTTAGAACCCGTAGTTAAATTATCGGTTAATCTTGACCGAAATCCAATCACCCTAGTAAAAATTTTTACTATGGGAAGCTACGTTTAAGGTAAACCAAGGTCTGAAATATTGAAACTAAATCATAATAAAATTTGAGTCTTAATGTATCAAGTTGTTTATCAGATGTGGAGACAACAGTTTGATGAAAAACTTGGGATACTCTATCTCTAAATTAACTCAAAAATTGTTTTTTTTTCCTTTCTCAATTCTGAAGAAAAATATAAAATCAGTATCCTTATTTTAAAAGAGCTCAATCAAGCCATTTTTAAAATTTGTATATATGCACGAGAAAAATGCTAATAAAATAGTCCGTGAGACAGGGCATAAATTTTTCGTTGATTATCGCTCACTTGAAACTTCATGAGTGACTTCATTGTGATGAGTCCGACAGCTTTCACATTTGACGAAATTCTTGATTTGGGGGCGTTTTTCGCGAGGGCTAATTGAACACGTCAATTTCATGAAGTCTTAAAAATGTATTACCGTCATATTGATGTTTACACTAATCAAAAGATTTTTTGATTACAAAATGAGAAATAGTATTGTCCGACATGAATTTTGGGGACCAGCGGTGAGTCCGACAAACCGCACTTGTCTTAAGTACGTTGGTATGAAAACGGATTACCGCTAGTCTGAGATTTTGAGGACGTGTCTAATTTTTTTTCTAAGATTTGGTCATTTTGTCCGACAAATTTTCGGGGGCGTTTTCTCAGTCCGGCACTGAAAACGTGTCAGGATTATAACAGTTCCTTCATCAATGACTACTCATTTCTATGTTTTTTATTTTTCATTCAAATAGTGTCTAGATCATTACTGTATACATGTCCGACAATTTAAGTGAGGCAATACTTCAGAAAATCAAAAATATGTTGTATGAATGCGGCTGCGTTCATAGACATATACATATATGAAATGCATATCAAGTCAGTATGATTATTGATTATAAATAATATGAGAAAAGGCTTGTTCACCAACACATTAATATTATTTTGGAATCAAATGTGTGATATAAAGTCAATATACTGTGATAATCACCTCAAATATCATTCAAATTTACCTTCAACTGTGATATCTATATATTAATACGTCAAGAGCAAATTTTCGACCTCTTTTGAAGCATATTGCATGCACGGAGGAGATTTGGCATACTCAAAATTTATATGAGGAAGATGTGCAGAAAGCGAAAATTAGATACAGGTGTTCCATTTTAATCTATATATTAATATGTGAAGAGGAAGCTTTGTATCCCTTTTCAAGCATATTGCACGCACGAAAAAATTTGATATTTGACATACTTGAGGTTAATATGATCGAGTGCAGAAAGCTGAAAGTATATACATGTGTCTCATTTTAATTTTACGACGTGAAGAGAAAACTTTGTACCGCGCACACGAGGTGATGTGAAACTTGGCTTAGTTGAAGTCTGTGTGGAGGATGTGAGATATGGCATATTTGAAGTATATCTGGAGAAAAATGCACCAAATGGGAGAACGGCTGAGGAAAAATTTCGAAGATTTCTCTTCCCTTCCTATAGTCGGGGGAGAAAGTCACTTCAAAATCTTGAATGGGAACCACTAATCCTAATTTTAGATTTGGATGGAGCATCAAATACCAATTTAGTTCTACATGGAGCCCCCGGGGATGGAAGATTAAAGTGAGTAACGTTCCAACTTAGCGACATAATAATATATTTCTTTTCTATTTTCTACTTTACTTTTTTCCAATTATTTTGTTAATGAATTATTCATAACTAGCTTATAAACAACGTCCATTACTTATCTCTTGATATTAAATACGTCAAAAACTGAGCTATATAAGTGCAAGTGTTTCCTTGTCGGACTGACGATAAGAACTAATATTTCAGTCAGACAATATGTTTTTTGGACAGATAATATGTTTTCTAATTATGACTGTTTTGGTCCGACAAGCGGTCATTGATAAAGGAGCTGTTATAATCCTGACATTTTTTCAGTGTCGGACTGAGAAAACGCCCCCGAAAATTTGTCGGACAAAATGACCAAATCTTAGAAAAAAAAACAATTGAACACGTCCTCAAAGTCTCAGACTAGCGGTAATCCGTTTTCATACCAACGTACTTGTGACAAGTGCGGCTTGCCCGATTCACCGCTGGCCTCCAATATTCATGTCGGACAATATTATTTTTTATTTTATAATCAAAAAATCTTTCGATCAGTGTAAACATCAATATGACGGTAATACATTTTCAAGACTTCATGAAATTGACATGTTCAATTAGCCCTCGCTGAATGAAGCCGCCAAATAAAGAGTTTCGACAAATGTGAAATCTGTCGGACTCATCACAATGAAGTCACTCACGAAGTTTCAAGTAAGCGGTAATCAACGAAAAATATATGCCCTGTCTCATGGACTAAAATAGATGACAATTCTGGTTCATGAAATAGGGTAAGAGGAAGTTGCAGACGTTTACGTTGTGCAGAATGGATCGATTGTAGAATCAATTGGTATATGAAGAATATAATATAGGGTAAAATTCAATTGGATATTCAAACAAAAATCAGAAAAGAAAGTATATATTAAGTGAAATTGGAGATAAAAAATTTTCAATATAATCAGGCCTTTTCGAGAGCCGAGCAAGATGGTTAAAAATGTTTAAAATAAATGTAGTTAATTTTTGAAGGAAACGAATGATGATGAACCTAAATTTGACCTGGGAACAAATATCAAAGATATTTACTTCTGGACTCATGTAGACTGTCTGCCAATAAACTTTTAATCGATTTTGCAAATTGAACATACGTTCGAAGAAATGGCGGACTGTAAAAAGTTGTCCAAAGAAGCAATTTTTTGTTGGTAATTGAAATAATTTTCCCAATACGCATTAAAACCTAGCAAGGATTTTCAAATGCAAATATCTTAAGCTTACAGCTTTATATTTTGTTAAAACATTCAGTATATACAGGTTCTCATGAAAATTACCTTTAAAAGTTTCAGTTATTTGAAATTTTGCTTTACAGGCTTTCTTCAAGACTTCACTGTCACTCTTTTGATCTTTCTACAAAATTTCCGGTTAAATTTTTACAAAAATTGTTGTTCAGTGTCCGTGATGATACGTTAACTCTTCTACTTTAGCTAAGGAAATGTTAGTTTGTTACCGTAGACGTAAGACTTCACAAAGACCCGAAGTGAGAATTTGTATGATATGAAATCGCATGATGCCGGTCACTGTTGCGTGAGGTGGAATGTAATTGAATGTTTCATCAAAAGATTAACAGCGTGCCAACAAAGTTGTAAAGAGGATTAAGTCAGACATGTACTCTGAACTGAAGAAAAATATTAGGATAAAAGTTTTTCATAGAATGGTTTTTAATATGCAATGTCTTCTTGAGGATCATGTTACCTGCGATATTTGCAATGAAATGAAACCTTACTAGATTAGATGAGAAGTTCAAGCTTTGAAGGGCACTCATATTGACAAATTAAATTAAATATATGAACTTTGTAGAGTGGTAGCGACTCAAATTTCATATTCTTTGTTTTGCAATTCGTTTAGCGATTAAAGAAGTCTGCTAATCATCAATTTTTACCTCCCTTACCTAAATATAATAGGGGGAGTATTGTAATCGTGATTTTTTGACAGTTCGAGAATTTTCACGATTCTCCCACCCAAACCCAAATTACATTATCACCCTCCTCAAACATCAAAGCCTTACATTGCATATGCTAATACAGCTACTATATTCTCATCAATACGTCATCTGAACCTTTTGCAAATTAAACAGCCACGAAAACATACCACAACCCTGTTTCACACCAACATCAATACAAAACCAATTACTCGAACTACTATGAACCGAACAGCAGCAGCACTTCGTTCATACAACGCACAAAACGTGTCCAATAAATTGCCACTTACATGTACTCAACAAGCACGTTCCACAATTTACCCTGAACACTATCATATGTTTCTTTAAGATCGAGAAAGCTACGAAACACCTTCTTTTTCTTTTCAAGTGACTTTCCGACTATCATTACTTCCTCTTTTAGGAAGGAGCTTCGGTAAAAAAAGCCCCAAAAATACCTATTTTTCAAACCGCCACAACTCGGTTGTTTTTGATCAAAAATGTATGAATTTTTGAATTTTAGAAAGTTTGAAGCTTTCTCTTTCAGGGCATGTAAATTAAATATACACCAAGCTCATCGCACCCCCTACCACATCCTTAATAGAAACTGATTTTGTGTTTGATCATATATATCATTGGATATGTATAATCAAACACAAAATCTCACCGTTCCACAATTAATCGTTTTGGATTCATCCAAGAGATTCTAAGAATCTGTCAAGTAAAATGCGCTTTCATCCAAGTCGGTTGCTATAGAAACAGTAGGCCATTATTCTTATACTACAACATTCCTTGATACTGATTTCCAAAACTCTACGACTACCAGCAGATCTGAATTTATGCGCAAAATTAAAAAATAAATTCCTACTAAAGTGCACTTCCGGTTCAGTCTATTGTTATGAAAATAGTAGGCAATCTTTCAGATGCTACAGCAGACTGAAGTACCAAATTTCAATATTCTACACCTGATCGTTTCGAATTTATGCGAAAAATTCCAAAAGACTGTCAAGTAAAATGCACTTCCGGCTCGGTGGATCTCAATAAAAAGAGGATATGAGTATCTAGACGGTACAATCGTCCTAAATACTGAATTTTAGCAATCTACGTTCAATCGTTTTGGATTTATGCGGAAAATTCAAAAAATGTTTTGAATAAAGTGCTCTTCCGGCTTAGTCGATAGCAATCATATTGCAAGGTATACAACTAGATATTATAAAAGTGCTTAATACAAAATTTTAATATTCTACGACTGATTGTTTGGAATTTATGCGGAAAAGTCTGTCATATAAAGTGCACTTCCGGCTCAGCCGATTGTTACAAAAATAGAAGATGACCATTGAGATGCTACAGCAATTTCAAATGCTAAATTTCAGTATCCCATGGCTAATCATTCTGAATTTATGCGGAAAATTTAAAAAAAGTTTCAAGTAAAGTGCACTTCCGGCTTAGCCGATCGCAATCACAATGCAAGATGTACAATAAGATGTTATAGAAGTTCTTTATGCGAAATTTCAATATGCTATGGCGGATCATTCTATATTTATGCAAAAAGTTCAAAAAAAGTTTCAAGTAAAAATGTACTTGATGTCAAAAGTGTCATGCTTTGACAACTTGTACCGGATGCAAAAAAAAATGTGGACCCAACTCACGATCCAGGAAATCTAGTTTATTCATTTTACTTCAAATTGCATGAAAAATCAAGTGTCTGCGACGATTTGGCGCAATGTTATGAATTAAGCCAAAAAACATTTACTTTTACGACACATAACACACAATAACGCAGCACGCACTTTTGGCGGGTCCCAGGGGATAAATTTGGTTTGACGACACATTAATTTGCATACTATTGAAGAGAAAACACAAAAGTTCATCAATTTCTGTGCGAAATTAGCCGAATTATGACTAAAAAAGCGCAAAATGTATTTTTTTTTGTTTAATTCATAAATTTGCGCCAAATTCGAGCAGAAACTAAATTTTTTGCTCAATTAAAATTAAAATAAATGAATTTGATTTTCTGCGTCGTTAATTGAGTCTAAGATTTTTTTGCATCCAATACAAGTAGCTAAAGTTTGACATTTTTTGACATCAGGAAGATTTTTTTTCCAGAGGTGTGCTAAGGAGTTCAATGAACTTGGGTCAAATTAACTTATATACCCTGAAAGAAAAAACTTCAAACTATTAAAAACTTAAAGATTCATCCATTTTTGATCAAAACCAAACGAGTTATGGCAGTTTAAAAAGCCGGTATTTTTGCTACATCCAATTTGACTGGAAATTGGTCTCAACTTTCATATTTTAAATGGAATACCCAATTTTTACTAATAATCTTGAACTACAAAGAAATGTACATTCTATTTCAGCTCAATTATTGATGTTTTATGTTTAGTTGGTCATTAATTTCAATTTAAATGATAGTTAAAATTATGACTTACCGTCTGCAAACCATATAGGGGGCAAATTTTACTCATGTACAATGGTAGGAGAAAGTTGCAGATATATACGATGCGCACCATATCATTTAGAGATGTGAGAAATACTTGAGGTGCGCATGTGCACAACATAAACGTCTGCAACTCTCTCTTACGCTGTTTCATGAGCCAAAATTGTCATCTGTACTATTAGCAGACGGTAAATGGTTATTTTTTTTCCATAAATTTCGCCCTATGTCTCGTGCATATGTACAAATTTGAAAGAGTTGAAATAGGGGAGGTATTATAATCGTGATTTTTTGACAGTTTGAGATTCTGATGAATCTTCACGTTTTGGACCCTACTGAACCTGAAAAACATAATTTTAAAAAAGTCGGTCTGTCCGTCTGAAAGCACGATAACTTGAGGGCGCGTACGAATTTTCAACTAAAATTTTATATTCGAGCTTTTCATCAAAAAGCTAAGTTCAAGTTTGTAGATGAGCTTTTTTCAATCAGTGGTACCACCACTTTAGTGATGGAATGTTTTAGTTTTTTGCGTTTATTTCATGAACGGTAGTATTTATCATGAAATATGAAATAACTTAAGCTAATCCTTGAATGATGTTGTACAACTTTCACAGTAAACATTTTTCAAAATTATCAGCGGTTCATTAATTATTATCAAAATTTAAATTATTGTGAAATTCGTTGCTTTTTTGAACCAAAGAAATAAAGAGAATCATAATGTAGAGTTGGAATTATTATCACTCACATTTTGACATCACATGCAATCGTTCGTCAATTGTTTTTTTTTTTTTAAATAAGTAATTTGGCTCTATCGTGTTTGATGTCAAATTAAAGCTCTTGAGGAAATAATTCTATTAGAAGTGTCAAAGAGAATTTTTAAACGATGGTCAATTGTTTCTTTTACAAATAATTTAAATTTTGTCTAGTTTGGTATCATTTTTGAGCTCTCGGGAAGATAGGCTCAGTAGATATCAAAAATAAATAATTAAGTAGTGGAATCCAAGTCAAAAGAGATATTCAAACGATTGTCAATTGTTTTCTTCACAAATCATTTGAATGATGTCTAGTTGAAATTTTGGTCGGGAAAGATTTTTTATTTCACCATTCAATTCAGCGAAGAATTCTACTTATGAAACAATGAAAACACTTTGCTTTTGACCAATCATAATTGGCGTAATTCAATCCGGCACATCTTCAAAACGCTGTATCTCATGAACGAGATCGATTAATCATAATGTTTGACAACTGTAGCTTTGGCATACTGTACTCGTCACATTTTTTTGGATAACCAAATAATTATTCACCATATTATAGCTTCAGGTCTCTTTTACAAAATATAGTCTTCAAATTATGATAGCTCGAACTCGTTTCTGAGATACAGCGTTTTGAAGGTGTGCCGAATTTTTTGTATTTCATTATAAAATATTCGTACAATTTCGACATACTAACTGCTGTTATTCTCACAAAAAAAAAATGCATAAAATTGTCCTGATGACGGCTTGAACTTAACCGAAAGCTGGACGAAATTTATTTTGTGGATTTTTGTTTACAAGATACAAATAATAGCTTTCAATTATTGAATATAGATTTGTGTTGAAGCTAATGTAAGGCAGTACAGTTTTTTACCTCTCCCACCCGCTTGGAGGGGGTGGTAAATGCAAATGTCGTGAATCTTTTTGATTCCAAATTATACTCGCAAATATATTCAGCAGTTACTGGAATAATTCCAAGATCGAAAACGTGAGAAATTACTGGAATATCATATATCATGATACAGAATCTTGGAATAGTTGATGTGTGGTATTCAAACCGAATGTATCTTGGAAATCTAATCGTGTTAAATCTTCAAAAGCTTGTTACTCTTGAATTAAGAGGAATCTTTGTAGAATAACTCTTCTTGTAATCACATTAGACTCCAATTATCGAAGTTGCCAATAATTTTGCAGGAGTTGAACCACATTTAGTTTTCTTCCAATTATTCAACGATGTAAAACTAATTTTGGCAGCACGTGTTCTATTTTGCCTTGTAAATTCTACTTTCATGTTATCTAATCACACATACGCTTTACGATGAGGGCGCTACTTGCGCTACTTACGTCACGATGACCGCGTAATTTAAAGCCTTTGAGTTGAAGGCTCAGAAAGTGAAATTAAATTATTATAAATGTATTCAATTGATAAGAATCATGGTAATTTAGGAACAATATTCCTCTATTATGAAAGATTTTAGATATACAGGATAATCAAAGAAAAATCACAAAATGTCTTCATAGTACTGAATAGTTCTCGGAATCCCCATTTTTTTCATACGCAATCTATATTTCATTCAAAATATTTGAATAAATCGTTAATTCAACTACAAACTGATCAATTAATTTCGAATTTGAATAAATAGTTAACAAATACAGACAATATTATAATGCCGACGAGCTTTAAAAAATAAGGTGAGAGAACTTCGCTATTTTACTTCAAATTCAACAGCTAGTACCGCATAAAGACGCGTTTCACACTTTTATTACAATTTTGTGTTATAAATACTTATAAATTATTATTATAATAAAAACACTTCGACTTTAACCGTACACATTCCTTAACACCCAATTAATGCGTAAAATCTAATTCTGTTCACACTTCCGCGACTAAATCTCGGATGATTTCAGTAAATTTCACGAATATTTGCCATAAATAACATAGAATTATAGTTTAAATTCCTTTATAGATTTCTGTTAATCCCGGACGTACACACGAGGCACATTGCTGTGCTGCAACCCAACTGACGGGTGTGCAACCTCGTTTGCGAACCCTGTGAAATGTGCGCATGCTCTTATGTGGAGTACCTTTTGTATTGGAGTAAAAGTAATCACATTTTATTTGCTAGCATTTCTATTAGTCTCTCTACTTTGTGTAAACGTTTTACTATCTATCAAGATGGAAAGTTCCCCTTGAATAAAATATAAAATAGCATTTAACTTCTTGACTTGCATGAACTGTAAAAATTATTTGTGCTTCAGTTGCGATCAATATGCCCACACTCTACGCTGTCCTGTAGCAGAAAAGAATCAAATTAAAATCGTATTTCGGTTGGACAATAAATAGCATACACGATGTGTCTGATTAAAGTGATAACAGAGATAGATTACATCTATTCCTGTTTATTGCGGAATTTAATGAAACCACACTTCTACAACAAATAAATACGAACAGATCAAAGATAATTTTTATTGATTACAATGCAAATGACATTTGCGGACTGTTTGATTGGTTTATATCATCTATTTCAATTTATTGTAATATTTAATTCTTTTAATCAAAATGCATCACAAAATATTTGCTCATGAATATAATACACGTGACTTACTTGTACATCATTGGATATATTTTTTGCATATAATAATACGATTATCAAACAAAAAACCATTGCTCCACGGATTAACGGTTTAGATTCATCCAAAAAATTCTAAGAATCTGTCAAATAAATGGCGCCTTTGAGCCAGTCAATTGCTATGTAAACAGTAGGTCATTATTTTTGTGCAACAACATTTCTAAATACTGATTTTCAAGATTCAGCAATTCTGAATTTATGCGCAAAATTAAATAAAAAATTCAACTGAAGTGTACTTTCGGTTCAGTCTATTGTTATGAGAATAGTAGGCAATCATTCAGATGCTACAGCAGACTGGAATACTGAATTTCAATACTCTACACCCAATCGCTTCGAATTTATGCGAAAAATTCCAAAAAGTTGTCAAGTAAAGTGCATTTCCGGCTCAGTCGATCTCAATTAGAATAGAATATAAGCATCTACTATCATTTCAAATACTGAATTCTAACTTTCTACGTTAGCTCGTTTTGGATTTATGCGATAAATTCAAAAAATGTTTCGATGAAAGTGCACTTCCGGTACAGTCGATTGCTATCATAATACAAGGTGCACAACTGGATGAAAAGTCTGTTATATAAAGTGCACTTCCGGCTCAGCCAATTGATACAAAAATATAAAATAATCATTTAGATGCTACAGCAATTCTAAATACTCAATTTCAGTAGCCTACGGTTGATCATCCAGGATTTATGCGGAAAATTCAAAAAAAGTTGCAAGTAAAAAGTGCACTTCCGGTACAGACGATTGTGCGAGGTGCACAACTAGACCCTAAAACAGCCTTAAATACAAAATTTCAGCATTATACGTTTGACGGGTTTTGAGATTTACGCACATACGTACTGATATCAAGCCGAAAATAGTCAAAATAGGTTCAGGGATGTTCAAAACAGATATTTTCATCAAAATCTCGGAATGTGAATTTTGTCGATTTCACAACACTTCCTTTTTGTACAAGTAAGTCGAAATTGGGTATTCCATTTGAAATAAGAAAGTTGAGGTCAATTTTCGGTCAGACTTGATGTGCTGCTGATTTGAAAATATTTTAATTAAAATGGGCATATTGGGCGACCCATAGATACCTAATTTTGTAGAATTATACTTGAAAATGCACCAAAAATAATTGCATTCCCTACCACACCTCTAAGAACAAAAAAAATGTTCCTAATGTATAAAAATGGCAAACTTTGAGAATTTGCACCGGATGTAAAAAAATAGTGGACTTAACTAATGACCCAAGACCCAGGAAATCAAGTTTATTAATTTTTCTTTTAATTGGTCAAAAAATCGGGTGTCTATAACAATTTGACGCAAAGTTATGAATTGAATAAAAATAATTACATTTTGCGCCTTTTTGGTCATAATTCGGCCAATTTTGCACGGAAATTAGTTTTTCGTCAGACCAAATTCATCCCCTGGAGCCAGCCAAATTGCGTGTTGCGTTATTGTGTGTTATGTGTTGTAAAAGTAAATATTTTTTTGCTTAACTCATCATAACTTTGCGCCAAATCGGCACAGACACCCAATTTTTTTAAGCAATTCAAAGGAAATAAATGAACTTGATTTCCTAGGTCGTAAGTTGAGTTCACGATTTCTTTGTATCCAGTACAAGTTGTCAAAATGTAATATTTTTGACATCAAGTACATTTTTTTTCTTAAGAGTGTGGTAGAGAGTGCAATTAATTTGGCACCTGATTAACTTACATGCCCAAAAATATGAAATTATCATTGAGATGTTACAGCGATTTTAAATACTGAATTTCAGTATCCTATGATTGGCCATTTTGGATTTATGCGGAAAATTCTGAAAAAGTTTCAAGTAAAGTGCACTTCCAGTACAGACGATTGCAACCATAATGCGAAGTGCACAACTAAACCCTAAAACAGCCTTAAATACTAAATTTCAGCATAATACGTTAGACGGGATAAAAGAAAATTGTCAAAATGGATTCAAGGATGCTCAAAACGGATATTTTCGTATATAATATCACAAGGGTCTGTAATTTTATCAATAAATTTTTCTTGGAAACATTGATTACCCAGCAACATCGTGAGAGTCATCTGTCCGATCAAATCACGAGAGCGTAGCTCGAGGGATTTTATCTGAGCAGATGACTTGAAGGATGTTGCTTAAAGGTAATCAATGTTTGAAAGTAAAAATTATGATAAAATTAGAGGCGCGAGCGGTATTTGTGGAGAATATTTCTCGAATGAAATAACTACTATAAGTACCTATTAAATAATGTTAGTTGCAACTACTAACCTTTTTTATTGAAAGATGCATTAAATTGTCTCCATTTACTTTTGTATTTTTAGACTTTTTGTTTTCAATTTCATTACTTTCGGCGAAAAGTGCATTTCCAAAACGATTAAATTTTTACATTTCCGAGAACTGATTGTTTGTTTATATTAGAACTGTGTATTGTTTCTCCATGAAAAATGCAATTTATCGCGATGAATCGCTTGCCAACGGGAATTTACCGAGGTAACGGGAATTTTTCGCGCTAAACTCCCGTTGGCAAGGAATTTATTATTAAAATTGTCATTAAAACTATGCAAAATTTGTCAGTATAATTGACATGAGTGAAATAATCTCAATAATTGTTATATTTAAGATTGGGATCTATTGTCACACCTAAAATGATATGAATGATTGTTTATTATGTATTAGTGAGGGTCTTTATCTAAGATTTCTTAGACTCTATAATCTATTCCTCTTTTTTCGAACGAATTTGTTCTATAAGTCAATTTGTAGTCAAGTTATCGTTCTGCTGGATTATGAACCATATCATAATCTATATTCCGTTTATTTATCTTCAGAAACTGAATATTTGCAGCGACTGTGTCCAAAATTATTTCTATGCTCCATCTCCTCTTCCAGTTTTATATTTTATATTCATCTTGAGCTAATAAAATCAGCAATTATGATAATACTAGTAAATAATAACTGTCAAATGTCAATACATATCAAAAACAAACCAAAGCCTATGAGACAGAGTTCATGAATCTGATTCAAACTCAGTTTTGTTGGACCTAATATCTTTATGAATTGACCTATTTAGACTAGATTTAAACTAGGTCTAGAACCCCAAGATTGAACCTGGTTTTATGTGTCTTACTATGAATAAAGCTAACTGTGTCTGTCTCTGTCTCTATATTCATATATTAATACGTGAAGATATAACTTTCAATACTTTTTTAAGCATATTGCATGCACGAAGGAATGTGAGATTTGACATACTTGAAGTTTATATGGAGAAGGAGTGCAAAAAGCTAAAATTTTATACAGAATGTCCCATTTTAGGTTCACGGGAAAAAAAAACTTTATAACGCGCGCAGAAAGAAATGTGAGATTTGGCATAAGTACTTGAAGTTTATATGGAGAAGGAGTACAGAAAGCTAAAATTATATACAAAGTGTCCCATTTCAATTTCACGTGAAGAAAAAACTTTGTACTGCGCGTACGAAGGAATAGCATACTTGAAGAATAAATGGAAAAGAAATGCAGCAAGCTAAAATTATACACAGGCTGTCCCATTTTAGGTTTACGTGGAAAGAAAACTTTGTAATGCGTGCTCGAAGAAATGTCAGATTTAGTATACTTGAAGTTTATATGGAAAAAGAGTGCAGAAAGCTAGAATTATATACAGAGTGTCCTATTTTGATCTTCGTGCACGAAGGAATGTGAGATTTGGCTAGGTTTGGGTCCCGGAATGTCTTGTGTCTCAAGGTCCCGGAACATTTTGTAGATTTAGTTGTCCTGGCTTCCGAGACTTTCGAGTCGAGACTCGAGACACGGCTGTTAAAATTATACTATAATAATTATATTTTCAAGAAGCCATAATTAACTTGATTACTTCCCTGCACTGTGTCATTGAAAGCACAATTCATTAGCTTAACGATCAATTACTTGATACTCTACTATTCTCACGTTAGTATACATAAATGCGCTCGCCGCCATATTGTTGTTTTAAAGTCAAATAAAACGGGCAACCAATTATTAATGTGAGGATTCGATTTTGTGTTCAATAAATGTTGACTTTTCTTTTTTGACTCGCCAAAAATTAAGTCGATTCTAATTTTATTCTGAGAAGTCTAGAAGTCCCGGAACATCCCGAGACTATGATCTTGGGTTGTCTCTGTCCCGGAACATTGAAATTGTCGAGACTCATCAAACCCTAGATTTGGCATACTTGAATTTTATATAAAGAAAGAGTGCAGAAATTTCAAATTATATATTGATTTTACGTGAAGAAAAAACTTTGTACCGCATGCACGAAGGAATGTGAGATTTGTCATACTTGAATTTTATATGGAAAAGGACTGCAAAAAGCTAGAATTATATACAAAGTATCCGATTTTGATTTTACGTGAAGAGAAAACTTTGTACCGCGCGCACAAATAAATGTGAGATCTGGCATACTTGAATTTTATATGGAGAAGGAATGCAGAAAGCTAAAATTATATGCAAGCTGTCCCATTTTAGGCTCACGTGAAGAGAGAGCTTTGTAACGTGCACTCGAAGGAATGTTTAAAGTTTAAATGGAGAAGTAGTGCCGAAATATCAAACTATAATATTCAGGTGTATCATATTAATTTTACGCGAAGGGAAAACTTTGTACTGCGTGCTCGAAGGAATGCGAGATTTGGCATACTTGATGAAAAAGCTTAAATTATATACAAGATGTCCCATTTTGATTTTACATGAAAAAAAAATTTTGTACTGCGTGTACGAAGGATATACCGCGCTCACAAGGGAATGTGAGATGCAACATACTTCAAGTTCATATGGAGAAAGAGTGCAGAAAGCTAAAAGCATGTGAATTTACCACTGAAAACGATATTATTCTTTGATGCAATATATCGAGAAATATGCACCGAATAAAAAAGTTCCTATCCTCTGGGGGAGGGGGGGGGGGGGGTGCAGAAAGGGAATTACTCTTAAATTTTGAATGGAAACCACTATTTTTTATTCCAGATTCGGATAGAGCGACGAATACTAAGTTAATTTTACCTGAAGCCCCCGAATTTCGACCACTAGGCGATCAAGCTCTAGTAAATGGTCATTACTAAATTACATTTTACAGATTTTGTTAGCTCTACGAGTTTACTTTCAATCTCAAATTTTGTAATGTCTTGAGAGTTTCACTTCAAAATCTTGAAATAGCATGTTGGTTTAAAACACAAACACCCGGTGTTACGAAGTAGAAACGTATAAATAAAAAAAAGAAGCGATAATTCCTCTATTTACATAAATCATTCCTTTCCGTATCTACTCATTTTCTGCCGTTTGTTTCTCGTCAGTATCGCAGGCGTAAGAAACAAAAAGATAGGATCGTTGATTTTAAGTTGATCCACGCAAGAAAAAACATCATGTCCTAAAGACAGTCTAGTCCAATAGTTTCTCTAATTCTTGTTAAAAGGAAAAACCAAATTGTTCTTGAAGGGTTATTTGACAAAATAAGCAATAACATGATTTTCTGGAAATGTCGATGAGAATGAAAATCATTTGATTTAATCACTTCAAGCCAGTTTTCACTGCAGATTAAACTAGATTATTCTTTTAATGCCTTCCTGACAAAGCATGGCTCTCAAGGATGAGCAATGTGAAGAGGGGAAGTAAGGACAAAGATAGGATAATTCCCATGACCTGCCGTGCGAATCAGAAAGCGCGAATGACCGCCGACCTCTCAACGAATATTCAATTTTCTTCCAAAATTGACGGAAAAAAATATTTATCTATATGAAAACTAAATTATTCTTGGTCATTTCCATTGGGCGAAATTGAAGCTCTTTCCAAAATATAGTACATGTAATCCCCTATCTGTATATGTTATCACTTCAACCAAACACACTGTATATCTGGGAATATTTATGTACAGTTTCGATTGAATCCCGCAGAGCGTGATACAGGAAGTAGCACATTCGTCTGGGAGTTTCCGGAGCTAAATCTCGGCACTGTACATGAATATTTCAGTTCATTTCGCTCCACATTCCAAAATCGAATAATAAGCCCTATCATACGTTTGCAGAGTTGAATGTATGTCGCGGTGTCAGCAATTTGGTTGTCTTCAGAATCTGACGTAAGTAGAGCTGATACAAGCGTAGATGACAGTTCCCCCATCGGTCAAATTAGAAGCTTACTGATTGGTACTGTTCTTGTCTTTGTTATCGCAAATAATAGGATCATTAACCTAATTATAATTAATTTAATGGATACACTGACAATCATAAAATCTTCCAGAAATTTGATTAGTCGTACATTAAATGGAGCCGAATGTTTCCGTTCGTGAATCATATTTTTGAAAAGTACTTTGCCTCAATTCTGGAAAGGAACAGAGCTTGCTATAAATTGAGGTATTATTTTATGGACTTTTTGTGATTGGAAGTATTCCAGAACTGCTTCTTTTCAGTCCTGAAAAATTTGACTCATGTAGTTTACTTCTTTGTAGATGAAAATGATGGACTCATTTTTTAATTAAATGTAATGAAATAACCTTGAACAGATTTAGACAACTCATCAACGTTACTTTGGTTAACATATTTCATAAAAAATTAATTTCTTCTGGTTACTTGATCGGTGCAGGCCGAAACCTCAACATATCTTAGACTAAAAGCACTGGAAATCAGTTTTCCAAATACCAAAAAAAATTGAGCTCGTGGAGACTTCAAATTTGCAAAAAACAAGGAATTACAGCTGATGGACTCATTTCTTGTTCTGAATTGAGTTCGGAACTTTCATCCGACTTCGGAAGCTAAAATCAACTTCAGGAAGCTTGCATGTAAGTGGGTGAATATCCCGCTATAGAATAGAACCTAAGGACCGTTTGACACAATGCATTTTGTTGCAAATAAAAATGCAGAGAGACATGCAGCATTTAATGCAAACGGTTTCAAAGACTTCTAGAGAATCTTCCTCAATAAATTGAAATTAAAGGATGTTTGAATTGAGTGGAGATATGTACCAAATAGTTCTCCTTTTGATGTTTGTTATGTTATTTTGTCCAGAATAATTAATGCTGCTATCAAAGCTTTATATGTACGCAGCACTAATGTCCAGCTATCAGAGCACTATCGAGTAGTACGTTTCCAAAATTTACTGTCATGTAGAAAGCTTTCGGTTTGCATTGTCAATATGCCTTCCTGAATCACCAGTGAACATAACACAAAATATTTACGTACTGTGTCGATTTACTTAGGAATGGGGCTTATTTACACACAGCGGCAGTATCGTGCAAACGAAAAAGCTATTTTATTTTTTATTTTCAAGGGACTGTATCAGTGTAAATTCTCTCATCCTTTGTGTGTTCTGCATGAGGCACTTAATATGGTACTGTCATAAAAATTGAATACAAATTGCTTCCTTGGAGTTGATCAAGACAATAAAATCAGATTTTACCCCGTAGAGAGAATTAATTAATTTATTAACACACTACGCAGTTTTAGAAGAGGTATAGGAAACATCACGTGACTTACTTGTACATCATTGGATATATATATATATATATATATATATATATATATATATATATATATATATATATATATATATATATATATATATATATATATATATATATATATATATATATATATATATATATATATATATATATATATATATATATATATATATATATATATATATAATACGATGTGATTTTGTATTTGATCGTATATATCATTGGATATGTTTAATCAAACACAAAATCTCATCATTCCACAATTAATCGTTTTGGATTTACCCAAGAGATTCTAAGAATCTGTCAAGTAAAATGCGCTTTCAGCCAAGTCGGTTGATGTGGAAACAGTAGGCCATTATTCTTATACTAAAACATTCCTAAATACTGATTTCCGAAATTCTACGACCACCAACAGATCTGAATTTATGCGCAAAATTAAAAAATAAATTCCTACTGAAGTGCACTTTTGGTTCAGTCTATTGTAATGAAAATAGTAGGCAATCATTCAGATGCTACAGCAGACTAAAATACCAAATTTAAATATTCTACACCTGATCGTTTCGAATTTATGGGAAAAATTCCAAGAGACTGTCAAATAAAGTGCACTTCCGGCTCGCTGGATCTCAATAAAAATAGGATATAAGCATCTAGACGGTATAATCGTCTTGAATACTGGATTCCAACAATCTACGTTCAATCGTTTTGGATTTATGCGAAAAATTCAAAAAATGTTTTGAATAAAGTGCTTTTCCGGCTTAGTCGACACCAATCATAATGCAAGGCGTACAACTAGATATTATAAAAGTGCCTAATACAAAATTTAAATATTCTAGGACTGATTGTTTAGAATTTATGCGGAAAATTCAAAAAGTCTGTCATATAAAGTGCACTGCCGGCTCAGCCGATTGTTACAAAAATAGAAGGAGACCATTGAATGTTACAGCAATTTCAAATGCTAAATTCCAGTATCCTACGGCTGATTATTCTGGATTTAAGCGAAAAATTAAAACAAAGTCTTAAGCAAAGTGCATTTCCGGTTTAGCCGATCGCAATCGTAATGCAAGATGTACAATAAGATGTTATAGAAGTTTTTTATACAAAATTTCTATATGCTATGGCGGATCATTCTATATTTATGCAAAAAATTGAGAAAAAGTCTCAAGTAAAGTGCACTTCTGACCTGGCCGATTCTTACAAAAATAGCAGATAACCATTCTGATACAACATCAAAGTTCAAATACTGAATTTCAACATCCTACGGTTGATCATTCTGGATTTATTAGAGAAATTCTAAAAAAGTTCCAAGTAAAATGCACTTCCGGAACAGACGATTTGAACCATAATGCGAGGTGCACAACTAGACCTTATAACAGTCTCAAATACAAAATTTCAACAATATACGTTCGGCCAGTTTTGAGATTTGCGAGTTACGCACGAACGCACGCACGCACGAACATACGTACCGACATCAAGCCAAAAATAGTCAAAATGGATTCAGGGATGCTCAAAACGGATATTTCCATCAAAATCTTGATAGGTGAATTTTGTTGGTTCCACAATACTTCCTTGTACGTAGTACAAGTAAGTAAAAATTGTGGAACTCTCTTTCAATCTGTGAATGAAGGATAGAAACTTGTGTTCCCTGGTGTTTCTTTTTACTCAGTCTTGAAAGTTGCTAAAAATAGTGAAAATTTCAGTCAGTACATTTGTTCCTCAATTATTTAGTTGCCATGAGAACTACTAATTGAGTTCTTATGCTGCCCTAATGATATTTTTGAAGCACTACGTACTTCAATATGAAAGAGTTGATTTTTAACTGTTTTTATTGATAAACTACATACGTGTAATAAATGATTCAATTCAATTTAAAACAGCTCCAAATCAACGAATACTCAGAGGGCCTCATGCGTACTGTAATACAAATTGAAAAGGAAGTAAATGATGAGCAGTAAATCATTTCATTGAGTTTTAATAACAGTGCAATAACATACAGAGAATAATATTATAAATAAATATATGGATAATATTGACAAATAGATTTGGCATAATATATTTTTCCAGAATATTGACACAAATTTTATTTAGAATAATTTATTACACAGGTTACAGTGTAAATCTTCACCTTACAAACTCGTATGTTCACGATATCACTCACAGTTACTTGTACTGAATCACTGAATGACTGACTCCGTCTCCTAGCTCACGCACTTACATACCTAAGCCGACAATGAGTCAACATTCAATTGTTGCCTGGCAACATCTAGTGACCATAGCCTGTCAATCATGTCCGAAAATTGAGCATCGACTTTGTCAATATTAACTAGGATAGGATTACAGTTACAACGAATTTAAATTAATAATTATGTGAACTAAGAGTCATTTGGTGTCATTTCCGAATTTCCATCTTTGCCGCTCACGCCACTATATTGGAAAAATTGCGCCTAAAAACAGTTTTTTGACAATATCTTCTTTCTGACTCATTCTACGATAAAAGCATTCATATATAAAATTTCCAACAAAGTTAAAATTCGAAAAAGGCACATCGGAATCTAAAAAATTATCCATTTTTAAAATTTTTTTTAGAACCAAATGACTACCAGATGAAAAAAGAGATCCCCAGACATTCCTTTTATCGTCCAAGTGTTACTTACGCTAAGACCTGAGTAGGAAAATTTCATCTCCTTGTGCAGCAACTGTAACAGACAAATATATTATTGGAAATGAATCATTGATTATTGTATATAATATCGCAAGGGACTGTAATTTTTCCAATAAATTTTTCTTGGAAACGATTCTACCTAGCAACATCGTGAGAGTCATCTGTCCGATTAAATCACGAGAACATAGTTCAAGGTTTCTATCTGAGCAGATGACTCGGAGGATGTTGATTGAAGGTGAGAAATGTTTGAAAGAAAAATTCATGATAAAATTAAAGTCACAAGTGGAATTTGTGGAGAATATTTCTCGAATGAAATTGCTATTATAAGTACTAATTAAATTATGATGGCTGCAACTACTAACCTTTTTTATTGCAAAATGCCCTAAATTGTCTCCATATACTCTTTTGACACTTTTTTTGTATTTACAGACTTCTTGTTCTCGATTTTATTACAAATTTCCTCAAGAAATGCATTTCCAAAACTATTGTTTCACAAGAATCAAGAAATAATCTTGATCTTGTCTTGAAATCAAGACAAGACCAAGACAAGAAGTATTTTCTATTTTCCAAGACAAGACAAGAAAGTACTATCAAGAATCAAGACTTCTTGTCAAGAAATCGTGATATCTTGATAATCAATTGTTCAAATTTGCATATTTATCAATCTATTATTGAAATATTAAAATCTGCTGTGGCCATTACAGTTTTTCCCCGACACTAAATTTCATGGCTAGTTTCATCACTGTTTAATGAATTTAGGAATGTCATACCAACTTTCAAAGTGACATTTGTCATTGTCTTTGACAGGTAAAAGTGACAGCGTCATTTTCAAAGTGACAGCTGTCATTGTCATTGTGACAGATGGCGGCTTTATTTTAGTCTTTACAATATAAGTATTTTTGCAGATGGCGAGTCTTGCTCTAGATTTTCTGGTTGAAAAAGCTTATTTACAAATTTAAACCTAGCTTTTTTTATAAAAAAACTCAAACATTATGAAATTTTAGTCAAAAATTCGTTCGGGCTCTCTAATTATTATACTTTCAGACAGATAGACCGACCGATTTCATTTAAACTTATGTTTTTTGGGTTCAGTAGGGCCTAAAATGTGAAAATTCATCAGAGTCTTGAATAATCTAAAAATCACAATTTCAATACTTTCTCTATTATATGTAAGTCGGGGAAGTAAAAAGTATCTGTGACTATGATTAAAACAAATATTTGATACAGAGTCGTCAGTTTTCGGTGATTGAATCGTTCATGTAGAGAAGAAATGTATAGGTAGATTCCCCAATACTCCAAGAAAGTTGCTAACTCTTGACAACATTGCCATATCATATAACAAATAATAATTGCAAATACTGATTAAAACATGAAAATGACAGATTTTTCATTTATTTATATTGGTGGCAATCTTGGAAAACGTTGCTAGAATCGATTCAAAACATAACTGACAGAGAGGATAAAGAGTAGACACTAACGCTGAACTGAGTGTTCGGATTGGATAAAGCAATAGAGAAAGGGAACTCCCCCTATATGTCAAGATCAAGAAATGGGCAAGACAAGAAGTTTTTATTTTCTTGTCTTGGAAATCAAGACAAGACAAGAAATGATCATCAAGACAAGAAATCTTGTCTTGATGAAATACTATCCAAAACGATTGAAGTCTGACATTTTCGAAAACTGATTGTTTGTTTATAATAAAACAGTATATTGTATCTCCATGGCAAAGGCAATTTACCGCGATAAATTGCTTGCAAACGGGATTTTATCGTGGTAAATTCCCGTTGGCAAGTGATTTGTTACTATAAATGTCATTGTAACTATGCAGAATTTGTCAGTATAATTGACATGAGTAAAATAATCAATATAATAACAATAACAATTGAAAATACTGCCTGCTGATAACTTCATTGAATATAGGTACTTGAAGGTCTACACGAAGCGAAATAATTTTAAGATCTGTTGTTTAACAATTATCGAACTCAAAATGCAAATGAAAATTCACAAAAAACTCATCAATTAACAATAGCTTCATTTAATAACAAATGCACAAAAAAAAATTTTTCTGACGATATTTTTTTCTTTGAAGCTTCCAGATGAAACAGTAATTTTTTCGAATTCATTAATTAATATTTAATACATGTAGAAATAATTTTTGTAATTAGCGGTCGATTTCAAGGCAGTGTAACCGCACCGTGCTCACCGCGCGGAACCCTATTTTCAACATCGAATAAAAAGTATAAGCAATGGAATTCAAGTTTTAGGAGTCAGCATTTTTACTTACTTGTACAAAGTACAAGGGAGTATTGTTAAACCGACAAAATTCACATATCGAGATTTTGATGGATATATCCGTTTTGAGCATCCCTGAATCCATTTTGACTATTTTTGGCTTGATTTCGGTACGCATGTTCGTGCGTGCGTAACTCGCAAACCTCAAAACTGGTTGAACGTATAATGTTCTATTTTTGTACCAATCGGCTGAGCCGGAAGTGCACTTTTTGAATTTTCCGCATAAATTCTAAACAATCAGTCGTAGAATATTCAAATTTTGCATTAGGCTCTTTTATAATATCTAGTTGCACACCTTGCATTATGATAGCTATCGACTAAGCCGAATGATCACTTTATTCGAAACATTTTTTGAATTTTCTGCATAAATCCAAAACGATTGAACGTAGATTGTTATAATTAAGGATTTAGGATGATTATGCCGCCTAGATACTCATATCCTATTTTTATTGAGATCCACCGAGTCGGAAGTGCACTTTACTTGACAGTCTTTTGGAATTTTTCGCATAAATTCGAAACTATCATGTGTAGAATATTGAAATTTGGTATTTCAGTCTGCTGTAGCATCTGAATGATTCCCTACTATTTTCATAACAATAGACTGAAGCGGAAGTGCACTTCAGTGGGAATTTATTTTTTAATTTTGCGCATAAAATCAGATTTGTTGGTAGTCGTAGAATTTTGGAAATCAGTATTTAGGAATGTTGTAGTATAAGAATAATGGCCTACTGTTTCCATAGCAACCGACTTGGCTGAAAGCGCATTTTACTTGGAAGATTTTTAGAATCTCTTGGGTAAATCCAAAACGATTAACTGTGGAACGATGAGATTTTGTGTTTGATTATACATATCCAATGATGTATACGATCAAACACAGAATCACATCGTATTATATTGATGTACAAGTAAGTCACGTGATGTTCACGTCAGATTTTTTCTTTGAAATTTCTTTCTCTTTAAGAATCTGTTTGTAAAATTCCTCTAGCACCAGTAGTTTTCAAAAAAGTAAAACCATTTTCTTTGAAATATTCAATTGTTTATAGCTTTTGCAATTGTTCATGTGCGGGCTTAAAACTCTTGCACATTTTTTTAGAAGTTATATCGAGTTCAATGAGCAATTGCACGTATTTTAATTCGCAGTAACAAGAATTAACACGTTTTTTAATTTGTTTACTAGACTATCAAGACCAAGTATTATTTTCTCAGTAAACGAGAGGTTCCAGAAACCCCAATTTTTATGTACGCACTGTCGATAAATGTAGAAATACAGAAATTTAATATGAGTCATCAATTGTTATTGGTGCACGAGACGTATATTTCAAAATTATAGTTGAGAATTCATCTCACCGCTTAAAACAAAATAATATTTTTTGAGTAAATCAGGGGCTCCAAAAATTCCAAATTGTTTTCACGTACTTAGGATGAATGTAGGTATACGCAAAATTAATATTAATCATCAAGTGATATTGGTGCACGAGCTATAAACCTGAATATTATAGTTGAAAACCTATTACCCCGCTTAAAACAAACTTAGTAAATAAGGGGCTCCAAAAACTCCAAATTTTTTTCACGTACTTAAGACGAATGTAGGTATATGCAAAATGAATATTAATCATCAACTGTTATTGATACTTGAGTTATAGATCTGAAAATTACAGTTGAAAACTCAATACACCGCTTGAAAGAAACTAATATTTTCTGAGTAAATCAGAAGCTTCAAAAATGTCAAATTTTCTTCAAGTATTCAGGATGGATGTAGATATATACAGAATGAATATTAGTCATTAATTGTAATTGATGCACGAGTTATAAACTTGAGAATTTTCTTCCAAATCAATTCATATTAAGAGTGTTGCTACTATTCATGGCTACTTTGTAGCACATAACGCGGGAAATATGTCAAGATGTTCTAGGGCTCTTACCTTTGAAACAAAGAATTCCAATATGCAGCATAAGGGATTACTTGCTGACACATAAATTTTTTCCGAATTATTAAATTGGAAAATTGAAAAATTTTCAAACAAATGATTCAATTTAATATTCATGAATAAATGATTTATTATGAATATTCAGAATGTCATTTGTCGTGTTTTGTGAATTCATTATGACTTCCTAACGAATAAATACATATGCAATTTCCAATTTGTGAAAAACAAATTTCCATTTCAAATTAATCATTTTTCAATAGTTGAAATTGCACAAATGACAGACTTATATGTAAGAGATTCGAAAAAGGAACGCCGAATTTACGAAATTATAATATTCAATTCACATACATATTTTGCATGTTGAGTGGAGATTTCTGGGATGGTGAGGAAATTTGATTGTATATCTTACACAGGCTGCAAATTTCTGTAAAATTCTTTGTGGGTTCATCACTATTTCATATGACGTATTTTTGGATTGAATAAGTGAATAACATGTAAGGAGTTGCACTGAATACATAATATTATATATACAGCTGACTTGGGAAACTCTATACACGATTCGGGGAAACATATACAGGGAATTTCAGTTATGACGACAGTAAAAACATCTACCCAAATACCAATCCGTTTTTGGCAGTAGCCGCGTTCAAATTAGATACGTTATTTGCCAGGTTATGAACTAACAAATAAAAAAAATCAGTCATCAATTTTCTTGATTTTAGCCTGCCTAATTCTATATGAATGTCAAACATCGCCCCGAAGTGCCTGAATTGTCCGTAACTAGCGCTGGCGTCGATTTTACCTCCCCTCCATGACTTCTCTCGCGAATATCGTTACTTGAAGTTACAACCGAGCTCGCTATAAACGGAATCCTCTGTATCTTACCGAATCCGCAGGTTGTATTTCTATAGTACAGACAGGCTCATTATTCAAGTTGCCAGTCCAATGTGTACATTTGGAGATCACGGTACGAAACATTCAGACAATAAAACGAACAAATCTCAAAAGAAAACACTGAGAGTGGTGTTAGTGGAGATAGCAACGACTTAAACCCAATATAAATTTCATGCTTTCCCGATAAAATGCTAGATGTCACTACTTGGTGTACTTTAACACTTTACTTTCCTGTTACAATTATTTAATCGCTGAAATAAATGAAAGAATATCTCATAAAAACAATCTTCGTGTACAGTTATCTGTTCATGAAAAAACTGTGACATCATTGATCATATTATAATGCAGTTAATTATAACTCCAAGCGTGGCAAATGAGGTCATAATATCTAAACACCGAAAGTCATTTAAAAAACATTTAATAGAATGTCTAGTTGAGGTAAATCGAACATTGTTAATACCCAGCAATTATTTTATCATTTTGCCGAAACATAATTTATATTACAGTTGAGTGTCACAGAAAAACATTAAGGAAATTATTCCACACATTCATGTATTGATAAATTTATGTGTTTTTCAAGCAATCAAGATGCTAACAAGGAAAATCTTTTACCAGTAAAATCATTATAAATGTTTTTCTTTATTATTATAATTATTATCATTACGTTTATATTACTCCTATTTTTGATGTTTATTTTATTACCAATTCTTTTATAATTGCTAGTTTATATTATTTGTGTATTGTACAAAAAAGTGCTGTAGAAAATTATCATTTCAAGAGTTCAGCAATATCTTTAAAAAAATCCGTATTTCTCCGACCATAAATTTCATGCCCAGTTCCAGAAATTTTGAGTGTCGCATCAATTAATTGCATATTTCAAAGTGAAAGCTGTCATTGTCAAAGTGACAGCTGTCATTGTTAAAGTGACAGCTGTCATTGTTAAAGTGACAGCTGTCATTGTTAAAGTGACAGCTATCATTGTTAAAGTGACAGATGGCGGTTATGTTTGAGCCCTTACATGAAATAAATATTTTTGAAAATGAAGAGTCCTTTTCCAGATTATCGGGGACTTTAATTTATTGGAACATACACTCACGACATTTGATCGCCGGAAGTGTAATTTGAAGATGGTTACGTAGATTCTACTAATTATTTATTTTTGATATCTACTAAGCTTATCTCTCCAAGAGCTTAAAATTGATACCAAACTAGACATCATTTAAATTATTTGTGAAAGAAACAATGGCCAATCGTTTTAATATATTCTTTGCCATTTCTACTTGAATTATCCCCACAAGAGTTTTAATTTGATATTAAAGATGACAGAATCAAATTACTTGTTTTGATTAAATAATTGACGATCGTTTGCATGTGATGTCAAAACATAACTGATAATAATTCTAACTTTACATTATGATTGTCATTATTTCTTTGGTTCAGAAAAATATAACGAATCTCATAATAATTTAAATTTTGATAATAACAAATGAACAGCTGATAATTCTGGAAAATATTTCATGTGAATGTTATGCCAAATCATTCAAGAATAAGTTTTAATTATCTCATATTTTATGATAGAAACTACCGTTTATAAAATAACGCAAAATACTATGAAATAAGTTTTTGTAAAGTTTTAGTACGACTGTTTGAAAAAAGCTTATATACGAACTTAAACCTAGTTTATCCATAAAAAACTCAAATATGAAATTTCAGTCGAAAATTTGTACTTGTTTTCAAGTTATGCTGCTTCCAGACAGACCGAAAGACCAACTTTTTTTAAAATTATGTTTTTTGGGTTCATTAGGGTCTAAGACGTGAATATTCATCAAAATCTCGAACAGTCAAAAAATCACGATTACAATACTTCCCCTATTATAGGTCGGAGAAATAAAAATCAGTTTTTTCCAGCGTATTTGTGTACTCTGAGAGTTTTTCTGGTCGCAGGATAATTTTGATCGAAAAACTGTTGTTGCTATTCGATGAAGCATTAGAATAGATACAAAATAGATAAAAGATATTTTCTCTACGACCATTATAGAACATAAACATTCTAATAGGTACTAATTTTAAGTACAGTATGATTCAATTCTATTATACTGTGATAGAATGTTTATTCCAGCACAAGCGATGGAATGAGCACAGCTAGCGACATCTCTTACACATTTATGGTACTAAATCTCTTATAGTTGCTATAATTCAGTTTAAAATATTGAAAATTATAATTAGAATGCCGAAAATTTAATTTTTGAATAAAACTAAGCATACAGATGTCATTGTTGACTTATATTGTATTTTATATTTGGTATTTTATCGATGCTGCATCTATTTAATAATTATAACAATTTGAAGGAATGTCAAATCAACTTAAATTCAATTTCAACTTCGGGAGTTTTTGTTGCTTCTCTGTTTCAGAGTTTGTAATTTTTTGTTTCTCTGTAAATTGCCGAATTGCAATTATGTGCAAATCTATGAGTTTTATAGATCGATTGAACTTCCATTTTATCATTGTTTCATACTTGTAATTTTTTAAATGTACTAATATTATTTAATTCAGCTGTGCGCGTATAATATAGGTAACTTGCATAGCATAAGAGGGACGTTGAAATTATTTATTTTGAGTATTTTTTTCTTCAATTATAACGTACTTATTAGAGAAAGCGTCTTAATTCGTCCAAATTGACAGGATAACCTCAAAATATGACGCCGATGATCTTGCGGATCGGGTTTGTATGTATCAAACACGTATCCCTTTTACCGAGGAAGCATTGAAGAAAAGCGTGAAATTAGTTTCACCGTATTAAACATGTTGAAGAATATGTTGCTGACAATATTAACAACAAAATTATTGCGAAGTGCATTCGACAAACTTCTATTATTGAAACATCTTACAAATTAGAGATAGAGGTAAATTCATCAATCCCAAATCGATGATGAATATTTCTAATTTCATAATTGAATTACAAACATATTTGTTATATGGATTAATAATGGAAGACAGACAATACTCTATTTACCGCTCAGATTCACTTCACTAGTTTTTTTTATGTTATAACTAGGTACATGAAATCTATGAAACTATATATTTCACTTCAATCATCCTTAACACAACAGCCTGAAACAGAGCAAACGTTTTCCCATGTTTTATATGCAATTATTTTCACTTTTAAACTACAATGCTCAATGACAGCTCAATGACGTATTCCGAGAAATGGAGTTCGATGTTTACAATTGTGCTCACCATGAGCGCTCGCATCGATATTTGTTCAAACTCCGCCCCCTTGCACATAGCCTATAACCTCAGTTAATTTGACAGTTGTTGTATTCGTAACTGTAGATTAAATTAAAAAGAGGATTAGTTTCAAGAGAAGAAAGTATTAATACGATAATTTCAAGTACACCACAACATATTATTGATGAGACACAAGCAGCTACTCTCGATTTGTTACCTGCAAAATCAGAAGAAAAATATTCACATTGTTATGTCAAATTTGTAATATGGAAAGTTTCAATACAGATATTATGAAAAATACAGTGTGTGGCACGGGACAAAACACGATTTCAGCCGAGAGTGATGCCAGCCCTCGCTTCGCTCGGGCAAGCAACTCTCACCCTCAGCTGAAATCGTCTTGCTTCGTCCCTAGCCACACAATATACTATTGTCTGGGTACTCCGAAAGTCTTCCTGGTCGCAGGATAATTTTTATCAGAGAACTGTTCTCACTTTTCAATGGAGCATTGGAATTTTTTCAATTATTTCCTGAAAGAGACAGACAGAAAATGACAAAATTTGTCTCTGAAATCAACAATCTGGTCTATTAGTCGTATTTATATGTCATTGTTAAGGAATTTGATTTCTATTTAGAAAGTTCACGTATATTTCTAGATAGTATATTTCTTAAACATATGATTATCTGCACAAGTTCATTGCACTTCAATCAGATGATTTGAATAGTCTGAATACAAGTCAGACTGTGCTGCCATCTATGAGCAGCTTAAAAAATAGTTGTTGCTCTCAATTTATTCCATTATCGTTGGTTCTCAGACATAAAGAGAAAATTATTCAATAAAAACGGTGGAATATTAAATGGAATGCATTTCTGAAATAATTAAGTGAATGAATAATTCAATTGAAAATATAGCTACATAAATTCTTGAAGAACATAAAACATAACCTATAAATGTATCAAATTGTGTTTGGTAATTGATTTTCAATATTTTCTGAAATATAAGATACAATATTTTATTTGTTCAGCAGATCAATTCACGAGGCATACTTTATTGAAACGACCTAAGTGTGAAGTTTGTAATAATATGAGAAAAGACTAGTACACAGGTATTTCATTTATAAATTAATGTATTTCATTCATCTCATCTGCTGTTTCTAAACATCTCATATTAATTTCATCATAATGTATAGGTGCACAATATTTTGATAATACATTAGCATTACCACAATATTTCAATTTTTAGTGAAAAATGACAATAGGGTATATTGATAAATTTATTTTATATTTTGAATTCATTGTGTACATCGTTATAACATAGTAAAAAATATAAATTATGTTTAAAAGTACTGTAATCAAGCTTTAAAAAATATTTAAAATTAAGAATAATTTTGAGCTGTTTAAACGCCGCCATTTTCGCACTCTCTATGGATGACGTCAAATAACATGTCCAGTGACACTACAGGACATTGTTTACTACAGGTGTTTTCGTTCTCAACTTATTTCAGAATTAAAGAAGGTCAAAAGTCAGTTTATAAGTATTGCATTGTGCCTGAATGCAAAATACTATCAGAAATGTACCTGATAAAGTCTGTTTTCCAATCCAGGCAGGTTTTAAAATACGTAAGAAATGATGTAAGGTTATCAGAAGAGATGAAATATCATAATAAACTTGACAGATCATTAATAACATTATATGTGATTAGTTTTAGCAATAACATACAGTGTGTGTATGCGACTTCGTTTTACATTTGCTCGTTTTAGAATAAACAAAAATTATAGGTTATGTTCACTGCTCATCATATTTCGGATTGTATTTATTAAAATAGCGTACTTAATTTGTTATTATTGAATGATTATTTTGCAGTGTTCACTCTTTTTACTTCAGCGGACGTAAAATTTGGATTTGAAAGAAAATAAGACGACATCATGAATGGATCTATTCTTGTCAGATTATTCGATTGTGCTTTTACAAAACCACTGTCTTAATGATTTATAATCTCACTAGGATGCTAAAATTATACTTAAACAATAAATGAATTTACAACACACAAATTATTACTATGTTTTCTAGTCAAAAGCCTGCAATGCCATACAAATGTGAGCAGTGCGCACTTGTTGGCATAGTATTTGACGTCACATTTCGCTTTAACCAATGATGTTGCGTTTTAGAATTTTGAATTTCCCTCGCTAAATTTGCACTTTTATTTATTAATTTTAAGCAATTGAAAAGATATTAATTACCAAAATGATGGTTAAGTACAAATGTCCGGCCGCCAATAAAAATTCGGAATAAATAT
Source organism: Dromius quadrimaculatus (assembly GCA_963989225.1). Taxonomy (NCBI): domain Eukaryota; kingdom Metazoa; phylum Arthropoda; class Insecta; order Coleoptera; family Carabidae; genus Dromius; species Dromius quadrimaculatus. The sequence goes on along the minus strand of OZ022324.1, from coordinate 66,863,746 downwards.
ATTTGAACCAAATTTAAATTTCATCCATATTCCCTATTTGGAAATTGCTCCAAATAAATTCGCTGAGCTAAAATCGTAAACAGAAAAGCAAAACATTTTTTAATTAATAATCGATTTTTTTCCAGAGTTTATTTGAAGGAATTGATTACTCACATATGTCAAAATCAGTTGTTTCATTTTGACTGCTACTGGATCCGATAATTATGCACCTGAACGACTCGTTAAATTGTGGGGGATAAAAAATGCTAAAAAAAGATGAGAGTATATGTTTTTATCAACTGAGAGTTTTATACTTACTGCTTTCAGCTATTTTATTTTCAGCAATCTGGGCACCAATAATTACAACATTCACATTGAAATTTTCTGTAAATCAATAAATTCTATAAAATATATTTTCGGTTTTCGTTGAAACATATTAAATTAGATATAAATAAACACTAGTACACTAGTAGAAATTTCGATGTATTTTGATTTACATAATTACCACCACTTTATAAATTAATGGATTGGCGATATGATGATTATTCTACAGATCGAAATACGAATTGTGGTAATACAAATATTTTGACAAATGTATTCAGTATACTGAGTGTATTATTCATATGTAAAATAATACCGTGCGTAAATATATGTTTTGTAATGCTATATCTTTGATAAACCTGTTTGTTTAACAAAATATTTTCTTCTTTGTTATATTGCTACAGTTTCAAACAAAGTTATCTTCCATCTCATAGACAATGATAACAAAGAGTGAAGGTTATACATAATAGTTTTGAATTGTACACGAATGGGAATAGATATTCAAAATAGGTATAAATAAATTTTTATCACAAAAAATATAAATCTGAATCATATTTTTGGGTTAAATATGATTGTATAATTATCAACATAAATATGTCAGATAAATTAAAATATATTTTGATGGATAATGTGTTGAAACTAGGACAGAAATCACTAATTCAAGATTGTGTATTGGCTCAAATTGTTTTTGTAAGTATAAATTTGTAACCATACACATTTTTAGCGCATTTTTTGGAAAAAAGCGCTATTATATTCACTTTGGCTGGCTGGCTGGCTGGCTGGCTGGCTAGCGTGACGCTGAGTTCTCAGCAACTATACTATTTACAGACTTGAAACTGGTACTAAATGAAAGCTGTTGTTTCGTAGGTTTGCACAAATTGCTTCAATTCAAGCTCAGTGATTGTGGAAGAATAGATTATTCAATTACTTGTTTCAAGTGAAACAATGCCCATAGATATATATGACATTAGGGGTACGGCAACTAAAGTTTATTCAAGTAGATAAAAATCTAGTTACAACTTTCGCCGCGGGTGTCACTATTATTATGTACAGTTGTCAAATCTGTCCGAGATTCATTCAATGACTTGTTTGACGCGAATTTGAAGCTTATTAGAATGAATTATTATTATTGAATGGAAATTTGTTTACTCTTGGTGATTTTTTTTTATATAGCTTTGATAAAGATTAAATTATCATTTTAAGGTACAGCACTTGACCTCCCGTCAGTCAATAACCAAGCAATGAAGATTAAAACGTATTTTTGAGTTTGTACATGCATAAATTATGTACCTATTAAATAGTCAACTTGAAACTAGTACTAAATGGAAGCTGCTGTTTCGTAAGTTTGTCCAAACTGCTTGATTTCAAGCTCAGTAATTGTGAGAGATGGTAATTTGCAAAATCTCTGAAGTAACAAGCATTCATGAACTGTTGAAAATGCGCTTTCATCATCTAGATGATTCTTCCATTTTTTAAATTTGTATCCATTATTTATTGGGGAATAGTTGATAACCGTAGCTTCATCCTAATCAGTATAAATAGTTTCTGAAAATAATGATTGTAAAAGATAGTTGGATTCTGTAACAGAACTGCACATCATCAGATCGCTCACGCAAAAGATGTTAGGCAAAAAGTTCCTCCCCTTAGCCTACCTCAGGCATGCGCAGGCATTGTACGCTTCATAAAATTACGCTCACACTGCAGCACATGAAAGTCCAACCTCAGAATTGCCTTTGAGAGTAGGGGAACGCCACGCTACGCTGACAACAGCTCACAGTACTAATTGTAAAATAAATTGCTATGTATCTTATTTTCTAATTTTTAATTTTTTCGTTTGGAATCAAGAGCTAACGTTGATATTTACACATCAAGGCGCGAATACGTATGAATTTATTATTTAATCATTGATTATAGTGCAGGTATAATAAAAGAATCATTAAAATTTGAAAGAAACCTGACTACCTTAAAAGCAAGCCAAGAAAACGAAAACAAGATTAAATTTTCGTCGCACAACAAACTCACACACTTATTACATAAAGTAGTATTAATTTAAATGTCTTCCGCTATCAAATCTAAACGATGGACCAAAGAAAAGTACTTCTAACTTCACAATTAACCTTGACACCACAAAAGATATATTTTCATTTGTTTTGTTGAAAATTCGTGGAAATCATTATATTGAAATATAATTAATTTGGGACTGCTCACATTTTCAAGAATAGTAAACAAATTGAATCTACAATATGATTCTTGTAATTCAGGCCAGATTCTCTGTGATTTCATGCTTGTAGTTCTGTGGGAAACACATTATAGTGCATAATAAAATGTAACATTCAGTGTACCGTTACAAACTATTGGAATTAAAGGTAATCAGTTTGATAAATTTGCATCAGATCCTCGAAATGCACAATTTTTGGTTTCAAAGCGAAATCTAATTAAAACAACTGCAGGTAAAATTTAACTAGTGATAAAATTATCATCACTATTTTACCAATAATTAATTATAGAGGAGCATCAAAATAAACTCAACGAAAATACTAAATTATGACAATATTTGTTCCAAAATATTTATTCCAAATCAATTTACTTTTTAGTTTGTCGACTATCATCAGAATATATGGAAATATTTATTCAATGATGATGTCCCGACGAGCAGATCGTCGCAAATAAATATTTTCTAATAAACATCATCAATAATTGATCAATCCATGATTTTTTCTCGTTTCTAACAAAGCGCGCTATAGGGAAGTTTTTGAACAATAAAAATGATAATTCAGTGCAATGTACGAGTTTATCTCCGCGCTGAAATTGCTCTGAAGGCCACAAAATCAATTTAAATCCGACCAGACTCTTATCACAGTTTCAGTTGGGCTGTCGAGTGTACAAAACGTGTTGGTCTGTTAGTTTAAATTGTGTCGCGACTGTTACACGTTCAGCCCTCTACTAATAAATAGTGAGACCCTGAAAGGGCTGGAATTATCCGACATGAGTAAAGATAATAATAGGTATGTGAAGTATTATTATTTGTTTGAGGATGAAATGAAATTATAGTCAAAAAATTTGTTTGCAAATAAAAATATTCTAAAAAATTAAGTTTTTATTCGATATTTATTTTCAGTTGAATATTTTGAATTTTATTGGAGAAATTATTCAAGACAATATGCAATAATTTATTAATCCAATTTTCACATTGATACCTTTGATACAAAATTATTCTGATAATTTAAAAAGGAATATTAGATTTTGATTCAATTTCAATATAAAACTACAAAATCAATTCAAAAGACTGCCAACAGTCAGCAAAATTCAGCTAGTTTTTGATAAATTCATTAAATCGCATATTTAGAGTACGTTCCACTAGGCGATCGCAACGATTCATTCACGACTGTAGTTTTTGCCGCTCCACTAACATACGGTTGCTGTGGTTGGTACTTCAAGTGACAATTCGTGCTTAAAATCGAAAAGTAAATCATAATTACGATCAAACTAACCTTTAGTAGAAAGGGTAGAATGAATTAAATACGCCTATGTAAATAAATCTGTTATAAATAATAAATAGTCATAATTAGTGACCATAAAATTATCTGTCATATTGACAAACAAAAAATCTTCAATCAAACGACATAATTTGTAATCGAAAGTACAAATTAGAATGACATCATTTCAACTCATTCAAATATCTTTGAGGTTCTGCGGAAATGAACGCAACGACCGCTTTGATCCACCTTTCATTCGCAGGCGTTGTAAGCTTGAGCGCAAAGACCACGATCGTCTTGTGGAACGATTATTGAGGCGATATGAGCGTTGAGGTCGCCTAATGGAACGTAACATCGCTTTTTTATGAGTACAACCAGAATAATATTGTTTCCAACCTTCAATTAGACATCATGAACGGCAATAAATACATTAAAATCTTTCAAAAGAATTAGAGTCACGAAATGAATAGATGCTTTCCAAAAATATCTTTCGGAAAGATGTCATTTGTAATAATTCTGGTAGACTGGAAGTTATAAAACAAAATGTCACTTTAAAAATGGACATCCAGTAGTATAAGGGCTCGATACTAGTTCGTAGAGACAGTTTCTTGATGTCATTTAGGGTATGTTCCACTAGACGACCGCAACGCTCATATCGCCTCATTGATCGTTCCACAAGACGACCGCGGTCTTGAAGTTCATGATAAATACGTCATAGATGACGTCATTGATCTCGACCACTTCAAGCTCACAACGCCCGCGATTGAAAGGTCGGTCGAAGCGGTCGTTGCGTTCATTTTTGCAGAAATCACCAAGAAGGTCAAATTAAATAAGAAGATAAAAGCCATTAATTCACACAGGCATATTGGATTCATTCCATTCGTATATCCTTTTTGCTACCGGTTAGTTTAATCTTATTAATGATTTACTCTTCGATCTTAACCACAAATTGTCAGTTTATTCGACATTTAACAGACACTTGCATCGTTCCACTTGAAGCACCAGCCGCATCGATCAAAAGCTAGTGGAACAGCAATAACCGCGGTCGTGAGCATGAACATTCCGATCGTCTAGTGGAACGTGCTCTAAGAGATTCGATGTACCACCTCGCGGACAGTAGGCGAAGTGATTTAATGTCGTCATCGTTGAAGACAGTCTTCCAGAAATAAGAGACAGGATCAAGTCAGTTTCTCTGACTTCATGTTACTTTTTGACATTTATATGTCATCAAATAGTAACAATATTTTACTATTGTGATTGATAATGAATCAGAAGAATGAGTAATCATAAATTAAATTTGATTTCAAGCATCGTCCTCACTTGCACTAACATTAAAATTCTCATAAATGTAACTAAATCATGAAAACATTGACATAGAGACTGCGACCTGTCTCCTAGCTGTCTTTACGAATTAGATAGCTTGGAGACAGGTCGCAGTCTCTATATCAATGTCGTCATGATATTTACTTGAATTTTGTATGTTGGTGCAAACAATATGATCTATACATTTATTATTTTATCACTTGATGACATACAAAAGTCATAAATTGACATCAAGCTGAAAAAATGATTTAACTCTGTCTCTTACTTCTGTAGAACTGTCTTTAACGATTCCGACATTGAATTATTGCTCCAATTGTTTATTAGGTCTCAAAAAGGACTCTGTACAAATTAGAATTGAACCTCTTGTAGCATATTATAACGTGCGAAAGTGTCATAATTCGTAAAAATAAAATATGTTCTGAATACGTCCCGGTTGTCTAGGCGGTGCTTGTTATCTATTCACGCCACGCCAAGCGACATTTGAGAATAACGTAGAAATCTCTGGATGTTTGGTTTCCGTATATATATAAGGGCGAACAACCTAACAGTGAATAGTGAAATATCTCTCGATTAATTCAATACCTTGCCAAAAAACTGACTGAATTTCATAAAAAAAAAACATATTTTTGGTGATTGTGTCAACTTTATTGAGACAGGGCTCGTACATAATCTGAATGTCTGAATAATCTGTCAAAATAATTCAAGTATGCAATAAATAACTGATTTCGAAAAGATTTCTGAAAGAGGGAAACCAGGGGTTCAATTCTAATTCGTAGAGCTTCTAGGCGTCATTTTAAAGACTCTCGACGCATACCACCTAGCGGACAACTGGAAAAATGATTCGATAGGGCCACCGCTGAAGACAGTCTCCAAAAAGGTCAAAGACAGGGTCAAATCAATTTTTGACAATAACATCAATTTGTAGATGACATTGTTTGCACCCACATATAATATTCAAGTCCCTATAAAAGTAACTAAGGCATGGTAACATCATAAAGATTGCAAGCTATCCATAAAGTGTCTCTACGAATTAAAACAGGACCACTTAGAAAAAATGAATCGATGTATATTTTTTTGAATATCCAGGCAAAATTCTATGGTTGATAATATTTTCAACCAGTTGAAATTCCTTATCACTTTTTTTATCAAGAACCGGAAGCAATATTGTTTCAGACGCAATTAAAAACCATTTATCATCCTATATGTTATGTTAGAGGACGACAAGCATGTAATGTAATTAATTAAATTGCATTAATGTCTGGTTTATCTGAAACATACCTCGATACCACGCATGAGATATTCATGAGCAGTTAAGAACAGTCCAAGGACTCTTATGGGACTACAATTTAAACCTTCTGATTGGTCGAAATGCAGAGCTCAAAACAAGCTTGCTGGGAATGAATTCAGGAAATAAAATCAATATATTGACGTATCACCAAAGTAGATACGAATTCAAATCAATTTCTCCAATATAATTCTCAACTGAAATGAACTATAGGATGCTTTAAGAAATTCGCTTCATCGCCGTATATGCTAAGACCTTAAAAATATTCGTATTGCTAAAGTAAGAACCGGTCAAGAGTTTCGCAAAACTTTCCTAATTTAATTGAAGCTATAAATCTCAGTTTTGCAGACGCATTATGTGCTAATTTTCGGCATATTGCACCTACTGTAATAATAACGATGATAAATTATGATTATTATCAATTACGGATCTGATTCGCCCATTAATGGTTTCTCATCCTACTGACGTAAACGACCCTGTTACCCAGAATCCCAATCGTTATCATTTGACATTTATATATTCATATTACTACAGGATTAAATAGATATTTGGGCTTCCATCAATAAAATTATGAATATTTATGTTTTAGGCTTGAGTTCCACTGTTTTATTAAAAAAATTGGTACAACCATTGTTTGGAGAAATAATTTATTGAATTTTACAATATCATAGATGACATTCACGGTTTATACCTGATAAATACTCTGAAGGTGAGCTCAATGATTACAACCGGTTACTAAATGAGAGAGTAGTGTCATTAAATTTTTTCTTACCAATTCCTTCTGAAAAATCTGTATTAATAAAAACAAAATACCACTCACTACATAAACAAGAAATATCGAAAACTACTTTGGTAAGTAGATGACTTGTGAGGCGTAAACGTCAGTTAAGAAAGGAATATGCAACAGGGACGAATTAAGGGCTATTTGTTATCCTTAACGCCTCAGCTTCTCATAAATTTGACAAAAATTCTCCAAATTCCAGACCTTAACTCAATTATAGTTTATTTTATATGTTCCAGTATTACTTTATCGATAAGTAAATCGTTATTAAACCTACGTAAATTCAATATAAATCAAATTCAATAATCAGCTATTATTTGTAACAATATTTCATAATATTCAGATTAAATTCTTTGGTCTCAAATTAAATAGTTTATTCGCTTGGATACTAGATTAGATTAGAAGATTTGTACAACTCTTATTAACACAGTAAATAATTTCAAATATTTTTACAATTACAATAAGATAAACTCTCCTCTGTATTGAACAATGTTATCAAGTAGATAAATAAATACTTGAATACTATTTTAGGAATCAAATATTAAAGTTCATGGTTTTAATTTTTTTTTTTCATTTGATTCTTCACTTCAATGATTTCAAGTACTACAAAATACATTTATTCATTCATATCACTATCAAGGACTGCAACTTTTTATTTCGGTTATTTTTTAAGACAAGATTGAGTTTCACCCAAAACTAAATTGTTATTGAAGTATGAAAAATAAAACAGGCTTACGGAAGGTCAGTGGTTATTGACATTTGAGAAGGAAAACATTCAAACAATAAAATTAATGCTCGCATACAATATAAGTATCAAAATTATGAATTTCAATGGAATTATTAAATAATGACAATATGGAATTATGATATAGAAATGATTATCATGTCGCGATAGCGAGCACCATTGAATGTTTCTGCAAGATCAGCTGTTTCTTCGAAGAATGGTCCGATTATGTGTGAACAGTGACACGTTGTGAGTGCATTTGCTTCTCAACAATCATGCGTGGATTTTCTGAATCTCAAATGCGATAATTCTCACGATTAACGCAGTTATCAAAATATAATGAGCGTCATCGCTGAAAATTGGGAGTAATGCAAATTCGAGTCGAGTATTATTATTTGCAGAATGACAGTGAACATAAATAAAATACTTTGTCGCTTTATACAACCTTAGAACTATGATATTGATAACTTTAAATCATCATCTGTACACTTCCAGCTATAGTAGCATTTAGAAATCTGAATAAGATGAGTTTCACAAAACTAGATTCAAAATTAATTTTTAATGTATTTATCCAGCGAACTTTAATATTGTAAATCAGATTAGTCAACTCAAAATATGAAACATAGCCTCAATATTCATGTCGGACAATATTTTTCCTTCATTTTATCATCAAAAAATCTTTCGATTAGTGTAAAGATCAGTATTACGGTAATATTCTTTCAATTAATTAGCCCTCGCGGGTAAACGCCCCCAAATCTAGAATTTTGCTAAATGAAAAAGTTGTCGGACTCACCACAATGAAGTCACTCACAAAGTTTCAAATGAGCGGTAATCAACAAAAAATTTAGGCGCTGTCTCACGGACTATGATTATTCTGTCAAAATTTAACTTGTAAATTTCGATATAAAATAAAAAAAATCTGACGTGAGCATCACGTGAATTACTTGTACATCATTGAATTTATATATATATAATACGATGTGATTTCGTGTTTAATTATATATATCATTGGATAATATTCAATGGATATTCATATATAATCAAATACAAAATCACATCCTTCCACAGTTGATCGTTTTGGATTTACCAGAGAGATTCTATGAATCTGTCAAGAAAAATGCGCTTCAGCTAAGTCGGTTGCTATGGAAACAGTAGGCCATTATTTTTATACTACATTTCTAAATACTGATTTCCAAAATTCTACGACTACCAACAGATCTGAATTTATGCGCAAAATTGAAAAATAAATTCCTACTGCAGTGCACTTCCGGTTCAGTCTATTGTTATGAAAATAGTAGGCAATCATTCAGATGCAACAGCAGACTGAAATACCAAATTTCAATATTCTACACCTGATCGTTTCGAATTTATGCGAAAAATTCCAAAAGACTGTCAAGTAAAGTGCACTTCCGGCTCGGTGGATCTCGATAAATATTTGATATGAGCATCTGGACGGTATAATCGTCCTAAATACTGAATTCTAACAAACTACGTTCAATCGTCTTGGATTGATGCGGAAAATTCGAAAAATGTTTCGAATAAAGTGCTCTTCCGGCTTAGTCGATAGCAATCATAATGCAAGGTGTACAACTAGATATTATAAAAGTGCCTAATACAAAATTTAAATATTCTACGACTGATTGTTTAGAATTTATGCGTAAAACTCAAAACGTCTGTCAGTTAAAGTGCACTTCCGACTCAGTTGATTGTTACAAAAATAGATGATGACCATTTAGATGCTACAGCAATTTTGAATGCTAAATTCCAGTATCCTATGGCTGATCATTCTGAAAATTGAATGAAAGTTTCAAGTAAAGTGCACTCCCGTTTTACCCGATCGCAATCATAATGCAAGATGTACAATAAGATGTTATAGAAGTTCTTTATACAAAATTTCAATATGCTATGGCGGAACAATCTATATTTATGCAAAAAGTTCAGAAAAGTTTAAAGTAAAGTGCACTTCTGGCTTAGCCGATTCTTACAATAATAGCAGATGACCATTCTGATACAACATCAAGTTCAAATACTGAATTTCAACACCCTACGGTTGATCATTCTGGATTTATTAGAGAAATTCGAAATAAGTTTCAAGTAAAGTGCACTTTCAGTACCGACGATTGGACCATAATGCGAGGTGCACAACTAGACCCTATACCAGTCTTAAATACAAAATTTTAACATTATACGTTCAACCAGTTTTGAGATTTACGAGTTACGCACGCACGCACGAACATACGTACCGACATCAAGCCAAAAATAGTCAAAATGGATTCAGGGATGCTCAAAACGGATATTTCCATCAAAATCTCGATAGGTGAATTCTGTCGGTTTCACAATACTTCCTTGTACTTTGTACAAGTAAGTAAAAATAACATTGTCGCCAAAAATCAGATAGCCATGAAAATTAAACAAACTCTCATTCTGACAGTTCAATTCTGTGTTATTATTATTAGAACAATTAATAATAAGGGAAATTTGTTTAAAATCAATATCTATTCATGAAAAGTCTCCATTTAATACAGTAGAATATCTGTAGCATCTAAAAAGAATTAACAATAATAACAAGGAGTTGAGCTGTCAAAATAAAAGCTTGTTCCATTCGTTTTCAATTTCCGTGGCTATCTGATTTTTGACTGAAATGTCATATTTTATTCTCTGAATATCTTTTGCTACAGATATTTCACTGCATTAAAAAAAGACTTATCATAAGTAGAAAATGATTCCAAACAATTTTTCCTTCTGGTACTTTTGCTCTAATCTCATGTTCAGCTCCTACGTTCCGCGTTTCATTGCACACCCGGTTTACTTTCAGAATAAAGATATACTTTAAGAACTGCGCAAAAAATATTATTGACGAATTATTGATTATATATATGATAAAATCTATAATTTTTGCACAGCATTCTGATGAATAATGTCATCTACAAGTCTACTACATTTTGTCCCAAAAAACTGAATAGTCTCGGAGAGATTGGTATTTTTATTACTAATTACTTTTTTTCTCAAAATTGTAAAGCTCAATTTTCATGGAATTTCTCACATGATAACTACAAGTATAGTGCCTTGTATATATATTTTTTTTAAATAAGTAGTGATGAAAGTCTCTGTTGCATGCTAATTTTATACGGATTTATTGCAGACATGAAGTTAGACGAATTATCTATAATTTTTACTTACTTGTACAAGAAAGTATTGTAAAGCCGATAAAATTCACCTATCCAGATTTTGATGGGAATATCCGTTTGAGCATCCCTGAATCCATTTTGACTATTTTCGGCTTGATGTCGGTACGTATGTACGTGCGTTCTTTCGTAACTCGCAAATCTCAGAACTGGCTGAACGTATAATGTTGAAATTTTGTATTTATGACTGGTATAGGGTCTAGTTGTGCACTTCGCATTATGGTTCCAATCGTCTGTACCAGAATTGCACTTCACTTGAAACTTTTTTTTAATTTTTTGCATAAATCTAGAATGATCAGCTAGAGCATTTTGAAATTTAGTGTTTGAACTTGTAGCATCAGAATAGTTATCTACTATTTTTGTATGAATCGGCTGAGCCGAAAGTGCAGTTTATATGAATAACAGACATTCAGAATTTGCCGTGTAAAACAATCAGTTTAATTGAAATGATAAGGTAGTCAATGATAATGTGTTGTCAATTTTTTGATATTGTTTGACATTTTACAAGTCAAAATATTATTAAAATTATATTAATTATAATCTGAAGTGACAGAAAACTTTATTGAATAAATTTGTGTTTATATCAAATGATGTACAAGTAAGTCACGTGATGATGACGACAGATTTCTTATATACAAGAAAATATTTATCAAACATATTGCTACAAAATTGTGTGCAGGGGCGCCATCATGTTGAAACTATGCATCTTCAATATTCGAACTCTAAGTGCAAATATTACTGAATTTTGAGTAGATCCAAATAAGTATGAACCATAATATTGCCAATAGCTTGGCCAATCGCAAATGTGCAAATGTTTTCGTCTTTCCATGCAATTTTAGAACGAATGTTGTAAGGTGATTTCATCTAATTTACGCAGTAGATGTATTTTTGGTGCTTTAAATATAGATTGTTTTCCAATTCCATCTGAAATAATAAACGGGAAAGTCGTTAAATTATTACAAAATTATTGCAGGGAAAACCATGTAATCAACATTACTTTTGCCATAAAATTAGAATTTATAGAACAATTACTCTATTCAAAATATATATTTCATTTTCTATTTAAGTTTACCAAAATATTTGACCCGTATATTTGCCTAACTATCGTGAACAATATTTGTGGTTGTTATCTTTGTCCAAAATAAATATCCTGTTCTCATTATACAAAATGTTCGAAAAATAGGAAATAACCAATGAATACAAAATAATTGAAAGGAAATATTGATGAAATAACAACTTAATGTGTTGATTATTTTAGCACCCAATTTGCAATTTAAATATAACGAGTTGTAGAGCATCGTTTTGTGGTCATTGAACATCTAATCATCCATAAATTAGGATGAGTTTCGAATGTTTCATTCAATTTATTTCTTATTTTTGTGCTGCATACTTAATATTTGAATTCATAATTTCTCGTCTCAATCCTTCATGTTTTATTTTCGTGCACATCTGTATAATTAAATATTGTGTATTATGATGTATACCAAGGTCAATTGAGACTGAAATGTTGTCATTCATGTGGTTGTCATAATATGTGCATTATAATTATCTGCATGCAAAAAATAAATGCAGAACTCCACGTTTTTCCTTAACATCGTACTGCTTTGAAATGTTTCGCTCTGGAAAACTCATTTTCAAGGTCTGAGTTTATCACAATTGAAGTAAATTTGATTACAAGTACCACGACATTTCGGATTATTTTAAAATTGTAGTTCAAGATCATTTAAATGTAAACAACCTCTTGTTTTTTTGTTCCAAAAACATCGCAAAAACCTGATTGTCAATAAACAATATAAAGTTATTTATGCACAAAAAAGTACATGTCCTAATTTTGAATTAACCGGGGAACAATGATTTTAATACTGTGAATATTGACTTTTTCCTTGTGCCTTGAGAAATCATTAGATCTGCTCATTTTACGTTGATAATGAATTGAGTCTTAATTTTCAACAAGTTTTGTAAGACTCAATACGTATTTCGAGAAACAAGAATGAAATTCATCAACTCCATCCTGCAAAAAAAATGATGGTTGTACGTATATCTGACGTACTGTCATAAATGTAATTTTTTTAAAATCTTGTAAAATAATTCATTGTATGATGGTTACGCTTATTATTATGAAGTTTACTACGGGCTATCTTCTTTGTAAATGATTGATAAATTAATGTGTGCGCTCATCACTAAACGACATACAATTGATACAAACAAAAATGGAAGAATCATCTAGATGATGAAAGCGCATTTTTGACAGCTCATGAATGCTTGTTACTTCAGAGATTTCGCAAATTACCATCTCTCACAATTACTGAGCTTGAAATCAAGCAGTTTGGACAAACTTACGAAACAGCAGATTCCATTTAGTACTAGTTTCAAGTTGACTATTTGATAGGTACATAATTTATGCATGTACAAACTCAAAAATACCTTTCAATCTTCATTGTTTAGTTATTGACTGACGGGAGGTCAAATGCTGTACCTTAAAATGATAATTTGATCTTTATCAAAGCTATATAAAAAAAATAGACCAAAAGTGAACAAATTTTCATCCAATAATAATTATTCATTCTAATAAGCTTCAAATTCGCGTCAAACAAGTCATTGAATGAACCCCGGACAGATTTGACAACTGTACATAATAATAGTGACACCTGCGGCGAAAGTTGTAACTAAATTTTTATCTACTTTAATAAATTTCAGCTGCCATATCCCTAATGTCATATATATCTATGGGCATTGCTTCACTTGAAACAAGTAATTGAATAATTTAATCTTCCACAATCACTGAGCTTGAATTAAAGCAATTTGTGCAAACCTACGAAATAGCAGCTCTTATTTAGTACCAGTTTCAAGTCTGTAAATAGTATAGTTGCTGAGAACTCAGCGTCACGCCAGCCAGACAGCCAAAGCGAATATAATAGCGCTTTTTTCCAAAAACTGCGCTAAAAATATGCTATTTATAAATCAGAGTTTAATGCATGAATTATTGAATCAAAATGCAGCAATAATAAATCAATTTTAGCAATTATCTATCAAAATGTGCTAACTCCACATATCTATTAGTAAATAAAATCTATTCCGTCTATCTAATATCAATAAAAATTGGATGTGAGAATCAGCTGAAAATAGTCACAGAATACGAACAAAACAATAGACGAATGTTTAGTGTTAAACCTATCGAAATAATTACTCCTGACAGCATGTTTCTGTTAATGTTGAATTTATGCTGTGTTTAATTTTATACTGATTATGTAATTATCGATTTAATTACGTCATTAAATTCGGTTAAATAAATCAGTACTGGAAACAATAGAGTATATTTATGAATTTATTTTATATTTTTAATTCACTGATTACATCGTTATAAAATAGTAAAAAATATAAATTATGTTTAAAAGTGCTGTAATCAAGTTTAGAAAAATATTTAAAATTGAGAATAATTTTGAGCTGTTTAAACGCCGCCATTTTAGCGCGCTCTATTGATGACGTCAAATACCATGTCCAGTGACATTACAGTCCATTGTTTACTACAGATGTTTTCGTTCACAGCTTATTTCGGTATCAAAAAAGCTCAAAAGTCAATTTATAAGTATTGCATTGTGCCTGAATGCAAAATACTATCAGAAATGTACCTGGTAAAGTCTTTTTTCCAATCCAGACAGGTTTTAAAATACGTATGAAATGATGTAAGCTCATCAGAAGAGATGAAGTATCACAATAAACATGACAGATCATGAATAACATTATATGTGATTAGTTTTAGCAATAAAATTTAGTGTATGTATGCGGCTTCGTTTAACATTTGCTCGTTTTAAAATTAACAAAAATTATAGGTTATGTCAACTGTTCATCATATTTGGGATTGTATTTATTAAAATAGCGTACATAATGTGTTATTATTGAATAATTACTTTGCAGTGTTCACTCTTTTTACTTCAGCGGACGTAAAATTTTGATTTGAAAGAAAATAAGATGACATCATGAATGTAATCTATTCTTGACAGATTAACCGATTGTGCTTTTACAAAACCATTGTCTTAAATGATTTATAAGTTCACTAGGATGCTGAAATTATACTTAAACAATAAATGAATTTTCAACACACACGTTATTACTATGTTTTCTAATCAAAAGCCTGCAATGCCATACAAATGTAAGCAGTGCGCACTTGTTGGCATAGTATTTGACGTCACATTTCGTTTTAACCAAGAGTGTTGTGTTTTAGAACTTTGGATTTCCCGCGCTTAATTTGCATTTTTATTTATTAATTTTAAGCAATTAAAAAGATATTAAATACCAGAATTATGGCTTAGTACAAAAGTCCGGCCAATATAAATTCGGGAAAAAAAATATTTGAACCAAATTTAAATTTCATGCATATTCCCTATTGCATTAGTATCAGTATTAATCGAAAAGGGCATCTGTTAAATGCAAAATTAAAGAATGAAATATGTAGACTACTAATTTCCAAAAATAATGTATACAGCAAGCCTTAAATCTTGCTCAATTAATTTTATGGTAATGTTGAAGAGAATGTCGTTTCCCTTGTTAACATAAAAGTCGCGCCTACCTGTCGCTTGAATGAGTATGAAATTTCAACTCAATATTGCCTCGAGAAATTTATTTTTGAACATATTCTATCACACTTTTGATAATAATCTCATCCAGACAAGGAAGCACTTAAAAAACTTCAACTTTTCCATCCATGAAACTTGAATTTCACATTAAATGCATCCCATGTAATAATTCTGAAATATAAATTGGTATCCATGCTTCTAAAGCACCCAAAACGTTATATTATAACTAATAAATATTCTTGAAAGTTCTATGTTTCAATCGGAAACATAAGATTCTCCATATCTGAAAAAGCACAGCTTATTAAAATGGAAATATAGGAGAACTATCCATTTACTTTTATAGCTCATCAATTGATGTCTAATTCTAATTCATTAATTTTCAGAGGTGACGATGCAAGCTCCCAAGTTATGACAACCCTGTCAATAATAGGAGAGCTTCTAATTTTGTTTATACGATGCACGTTCGAGTTTATAACAGCTTTAGTAAAATTAGTCTTACCTGCCCAAGAGAAATCAGTCAGAGGAGATATTGTCTTAGTAAGTACATTGATTATCAAATCTTCTTATTAGATTTATAAAAATTGTCTTATCTGGTGATAATTCGTGAGTAAACACTATTCATTCTATTTCTAATTATTTGTGAGCTGTAAGTAAAACGTGACTTAATAATTTTTTAATTATTTATCGTGTTATTTTGCTGCTGATACTGCTATCAAGAAAGATTATAGCTTTTTATCCCAATCGGATTTACATCAATAGAGTTAAGTGCGAAAAATTGAAAAATCTTTGGTAATTTTTCGGAATATGTTTACTAGCTCGGATAGCCTTGATCTTTACATATAAAGATAGTTATCACTTTTCTGCCCATACATTAGAATACTTTTTACTATAGTTTCCAATAACATCTTCCGTATTTTGTAATTGTTTGTAAATCTCCCTTCCGCTATGCCCCATATTTCTCTCATCGCCACGTTAGCCTTTTTTATTTGATTCTTCATATCCTTATCTACCTTATTTTCATAGTTAAAACTGTATCCTAAGCACTGGAACTATTTATTTGTTGTATTGGGCTTCTTTAATCAACACTTCGTTTGGTATGACATCTTTTGTCCACTGGCCTTTTTCTTCTTAAATTTTTTCATTTGAGTAATTTTATCTATTGTTCATGTTGTATGACAAAGCGTTTTATCCAATCTGTCATATAGACCGCGGTACAGAGCCCCTTTCTCCGGATTAATAACACTCTTTTGAAACTGTATGAGTGGCTTCATTTTGATGAGTCCGACAACTTTTTATCTGCGAAAATCTTTGGAACTGCTGCATTTTCCATCGAACAGTCCAAAAAGACGTCGATTTTATGATTTATCCTTGATCAATAACATCACTCTCTTTTATAGTCTAATCGTAAGATAATAATAGCAAAAGCACACACAAAATTTTGTCCGACAAAAATATTGCGACGTTCGGCGTAGCCCCCATCTTCAACATGTCAAAATTACAAGTTTTGTTAGATTATTAACATTCTGTTGGAATTCTCAGTACTATCAAATAAATATTAGTGAAGTTGAGTGGTGATAATGTCCGATAAAATTTCTGCTGCATAATTTCAGTCCGAAGCTCTGAAAATGTCAATTTTATAAGTTTGGTTTGCTGATTAGCCCTCATTTATTCCAAATATTTTCCTTTTGGAATGATGTACAAAAAACAATGGTATAATTGTCCGACAAAATACCTGCTGCATATTCATAAAAAATTCAAAAAACTTATTTCGCAAATTTTCACTAATGATATGTTGAAATCGATCTCTAAAGATAAGTACCGTGATATTCTCCAATGTAATACCATAGAAGATAGAAAGAATAATCTTCTTTCCATCTTTCAGATATTTGAAACATATAATAAATGCAAGTGTCATCGAGATTGGTGATTCGGACCCCATGTGATCTCGTTATTAGTTCATAAATACACTTCACTTCATTTGAATATATATTTTAAATTTTATCACAGACTCAGATAATAATGAGGATGAGGATGACAATAGCACTACTGAAAACAATGAATATGACTTTCGTGCAGATGGTGAAAATTCATCAACGGATGAATCTGATACTGATTAAATTGAATATTTGCTATAAGAATTATTTTTTCTGAAGCATGTATTCTTTTATATAAATTATAAAGATTTAATTTCAAATTTTCCCATTATTCTTGGCAATTTTTAAGATATTAATATTTTAGAATCGTATGGAAAATATCATTATGATAGGTTCTCTAATGTTGAAACAATTTTTTCTACGCATGTTTTTATGTCTCTTGTTTCACATCTGCTTCCAATTCTCCGCTTTTCTTCGAAAATTTTCCTATAATAATGATATTTTTGAATTGTATGTTCAGTTTTACATCAATATATTTCTTTAATTCCTTTTTTTACATGTTGCACTATATTGTGGAGAAGATAATATGAGAAAAAATGTTTGCGAATCGCTGTGGACCAAGTTATAGAAATAAAGACGTAGAAATTTAGAGAATATTATTTTTTTCTCTCACAAATAGATGTACAAAATTTGGTTGAAAGGTAGATTCAATATTGTGCGCATACAAACACAGAAAACGTTACTTCTTATGTTTTTATTTTCGGACTGGCAAAACGGCGCACTATTCTTGTCGGATAATATATTGTTTGATCAAGAAATATACTCACCTATATGCATGATTTTTGTCCGACAAGTGGTAATCAGCAAACCAAACTCATAGAATTGACATTTTCAGAGCTTCGGACTGAAAATATGCAGCAGAAATTTTATCTGACAATAGCACCACTCAACTTTACTAATGTTTATATGATAGTACTGAGAATTCCAACAGAATATTAATAATCTAACAAAAGTTGTGATTTTGACATGTTGGAGATGGGGGCTACGCCGAACGTCGCAATATTTTTGTCGGACAAAATATTGTGTGTGTTTTTGCTATTATTATCTTACGATTAAACTATAAAAGAGAGTGATGTTGATGATCAAGAATAGATCATAAAATCGACGTCTTTTTCGGCTGTTCGGTGGGAAATGCAGCAGCTTCAAAAATTTTCGCAGATAGAAAACTTGTCGGTCTTATCAGAATGAAGTCACTCACAAAGTTTCGAAAGAGTGTTGATAACCCGGAGAAAAGGGCTCTGTACCGCGGACTAATGCTTAAATTTTCATCTGTTTGTTTAGGTGTTGTACCACGTCTCTTTTTTATGAATTTTCAGGCTTCCATCCCTGTAGTTACATATTGTAGCTCTGAAAGGACCCTTTCCCTGTACTTCGTTTCTTTTCCTTTCACGTCTTTCTTTGTGTTTGATTATTCTTGTGTTTGATGTTTTCGCCTTGTTTACTGAAATAATCAGTTCGTGTATTTCTTCACTAATATTGTCACAAATATGAAATATTTGTAGTAATTAGTTCACATAATAATTAATTTAAATTTGTTGTAACTGTAATCCTAGTTAGTACTGACAAAGTCGATGTTCAATTGTCGGACATGATTGAGAAGCTATGGTCACTAGATACTCGGTGGTTGCTAGGCAACAACTGTTAGACAATTGAATGTTGACCTATTAGGTATGTGTGTGAGCTAGGAGAGGGAATTATTCTAGTCAGTCATTGAGTGATTCAGTAAGAGTAACAGTGAGTGATATTGTGCTCATACGAGTTTGTAACATAAATATTGGCACTGTAACCTGTGTAAAAAAATTATTTACAATAAAATTTGTGACAATATTATTAGTCCGTGTGCCAGATAAGGAAATTGGTATAAATTGGAGGGACCAGATTAAACTTATACTGCTTGTTCCTGTGACCATACAGAGCATGGAAACCATGATGGCCTTCTCAAAACAGCAGCTTTTAGAAATGACAGCCTTCAAGTCCGTTGAACTGAATAATAAACTGAAATTTGATCAACTGTTTGGGACCACCAATGTGGTCAGGCACACGGACAATGCATAAGCTCTCTATTTTTTTTTATATTTACTTATATTAACATTATTCCAATATATTACTTTTCTTGTCTCCGTAATTTTTGTTTGAAGACAAATTTTTGTTTCTGAAGTTATTGTAATTGGTGCATATTCAGTTTCCATTCTATCTTTTTATTGAAAAGAACTCAACTTTCTCTTCAATAAAGTTACAAAAAGAACTAAAATTTATCAGAGACTTCAATAACAGGCTGGAAGAATATTCATCACTTTGGAGCGTCATTGATTGGTGCAAATCTTTCCAGGATTGATAGGAGTGCTTAAATTTTTGTCGCGTTTCAGGAAGAGATGGATGAGGAAAGAGACGTCACCAATCAAATAAAATTGTAGTAAATGTTTCTGCGCAACGTCTAGGATATTAATTATATTGATTTGAAATTTATATTTATTATATACAGGATGTAACTGAACCTTTGTAACAAAATTTAACCTCATTCAACGTGCTGCATTGTGTGTTGCTGTGAACGGCGACAATTTTGAGCAATTTTTATAAATTTTAGAATCTTCCAATTATTTTCTCTAGATTTATGTAATATCTTGTGTAGTGCCAATTTTATCTAATCTGCAGTTGATAAAAATATTCTTATTTAATTGATTTAATTTTTACTGATAGTAAATTACGCATGTGAATATTGTGTGACATAGTTTTTTATTTATTTTGTATAGGAGTACTTATGACAACCAGCGGTACCCAAAATGCTAGATTATTGCAAACTACTGCTGTTTCTATGAATTTTAGCAAAATTCTTTTTGATACATGATCAGTACGTCCAATACTTATCATCAAATTTTGTCACAAGGGTTCAGTTACACCCTGTATATAATAATTTGACTTTCAAAGTAGGTTTGTTCTTCAAGAGACGTTTCGAACTAATTGAAAATTTTAAATTTGTAGATAACGGGTGCTGGACACGGAATAGGAAAAGAATTAGCTTTACAATTTGCTGCAGCTGGGGCTACAGTTGTTTGTTGGGACATCAACAAAAAAAACAATGAACAAACAGTCAAAGAGATCTCAGAAATTGGATATCCCAAGGCCTATTCTTACGAGTAAGTGAATCTACAACGAAGAATGTATAAAACAAATATTTTTTTTGTGTTTAATATTTTTGAGAATAATTTGCTTTATTTTTTTTAGTTGTGATGTAACAAACCGAGCACAAGTTCTAGAAGTAGCCGACAAAGTTAAAAAAGAAGTCGGGAATGTAACAATTTTAGTGAATAATGCTGGAATAATGCCTTGTCATCTTTTAAAGGAGCATTCTGAACAAGAAATAAGGAAGATATTTGATATCAATGTTCTGGCTCACTTTTGGGTGAGTAATACAAATAAAAATATAAACATGTAAAAATAAGAAATAAATATTATTCCAGATGTTTGAAGCATTCCTACCAAGCATGCTGGAAGCCAATAAAGGCCACATAGTTGCCCTTTCTTCAATGGCTGGTATAGTAGGGATCCGTAACTTGGTGCCATATTGTGCTTCGAAATTCGCAGTACGAGGAATGATGGAAGCCCTTCACGAAGAATTAAGAGAAACTGTACCAAATCACAACATTAAATTCACCACTATTTACCCATACATGGTGGACACTGGTTTATGCAAAAATCCAAGAATTCGATTCAAGAATCAATTTAATTTGGTTCCACCTAAAGAAGCTGCAGGAAAGATTATTCAGGCCGTGAAGAGGAATATTCAAGAAACCAGTATTCCTGAATATATGTTACCTTCAAATAATGTTCTAAGGTAATAATGAAAAACATTCATGATTCTTTTCAATTCAAAATTTAGCTGACGCCTTGAGTGAACTTACAAAAAAATAAAAAAATAAAAGAATCATCTAGATGATGAAAGCGCATTTTTGACAGCTCATGAATGCTTGTTACTTCAGAGATTCCGCAAATTACCATCTCTCACAATTACTGAGCTTGAAATCAAGCAGTTTGGGCAATCTTACGAAACAGCAGCTTCCATTTAGTACTAGTTTCAAGTTGACTATTTGACAGGTACATAATTTATGCATGTACAAACTCAAAAATACCTTTTAATTTTCATTGTTTAGTTATTGACTGACGGGAGGTCAAGTGCTATACCTTCAAATGATCATTCGATCTTTATCAAGGCTATATATAAAAATACATCAAAAGTAAACAAATTTTCATCCAATAATAATAATTCATTCTAATAAGCTTCAAATTCGCATCAAATAAGTCATTGAATGAATCCCGGACAGATTTGACTACTGTACATAATAATAGTGACACCCGCGGTTAAAGTTGTAACTAAATTTTTATCTACTTTAATAAATTTAGTTGCCATATCCCTAATGTCATATTATCTATGGGCATTGTTTCACTTGAAACAAGTAATTGAATAATTTAATCTTCCACAATCACTGAGCTTGAATTAAAGTAATTTGTGCAAACCTACGAAACAGTAGCATTTATTTAGTACCAGTTTCAAATCTGTAAATAGTATAGTTGCTGAGAACTCAGCGTCACGCCAGCCAGCCAGCCAGCCAGACAGCCAAAGTGAATATAATAGCGTTATTTTCCTAAAAATGCTTTAAAAATTCTGATTGAAATAAACTGTAACTGGAAGCTGTGCATAAATCGTTACGTCAAAATTATATGGTCATTCATGCTAGTGAAATAAATATTAATATATATTTTTTTAATAATTTTGTTTTTCAGATTGTATCCAAAAAAGGCCGCTATGCATTTTAAGGATTTCTTTGACAGTGGAGTAGACTCAGATAAATTATAAATTTCTGCTCTATGATTTATTTGTGTGTGTATATGTAAGATTTTATTCTTTGATATGTTGTGTAAATGTGGCTCACAATTTTGAATGAAGAGCTGAATAAATAATGTTACAACAAAATATAATACCATTTCTCAAATTCCCTTATGAGGTTGTGAATTATGATGTAATTTCCAATCTTTTGTTAATGATTCTTTTTTGAGAGAGGATTTGGAAGAAAAAAATGGTGTGTAATAAATAATGAATGAATATTCATAAAATCTGAAGAACCCAGTTCCCAATGACAGTTCAATAATAGAACAGACTAAAATATTCAAACCATATAATTTTGTTATATTATGACAATAAGTTGTGAACTTATTCGAACGTTTTGTATAAACATTTCATCACATATGCATATATTATGATAAATATTGAAATTAGCAATACCAAATATCTAATTATTTGTTTTAAGTTTGGTAAAACATGGAAATTTGATAATTTTATATGCATATGACTAATTAATGTATTGCTAAACTTTCAACCTATAATTTTATATTTGTAATAAATTATACCAGTACCAAAAAATGAATTCAATTCCGCAGATAATCTAATAGAATTCGGAATAAAATTCAGCAGAAAATCAATTTAATTAATAAATTTAAAAATGGTTGATAAAACTGAGGCTGTGGGCGACTACATGATGACAGAAATGAATATTAGAGCTATAATTTACGTTGGATTATTTCCGACAAGAGTTAAAAAGTCCAGTATCTTGAGTAAACTTCATAAATGGTATAGCTGTATCAATTTATCCATATTTGTGTCTTTCTTTATATCTATGAACATTCAGCTGGGTTTAATATTCAAAGATCTGTTTCAATTAACATACAATTTGAGCATTTCTCTGCTTTATACAGTTAATTCGGCAAAAATCAGCATCCTGATTTTTCGCAGGTACAGTAGTTTATTTAATTTTGTGCTAGACATAATAATTGTAATTGTTATTATTTCTTGTATTACATGTTTTCCGTGGCCTGCCGCGGTTTTTTTCCTATTGCTCTTGCTTTCCATATTCCTTTTACTTTTCTTTTATCGTCGAGTCCCCAATTATTTCTGCTTCATCTCCTTCATTACTGATTGTACTTCCAATCTGTCTCTAATCTTTTCATTTCTGATTTTGTCTAGTTTTGTTACTCCCTCTATAACTCCAAGACATTTCATTTCTACCGCTGTGATTTTACTTTGTTGTCTTTTGTTTAACACCCAGGTTTCTGAACTGTACAGCAGCATTGGTTCTATTATTGTTTTGTAGATGGTCAGCTTCGTTATTTTGTTCACTGTTTTGTGCTTAAATAGTGCCTTGCTAATTGAATGGTAAGTTTCTACTGTTGCCTGTATTCTGCATTTCATTTCATCTTCGTCCCCTCCTTTTTTTTCGATTATATATCTTAAATATCTAAAGCTTAGGACTTGTTGTATATTTTTATTATGTATTTATATTTTCAATTGTTTTTTTTCTTTGGCTTTTATCATTATCTTTGTTTTGTTGGTATTCATTTTCATATTTGCTCTGAGTAGTTCGTCGTTTCAAATCTTCAAGTTCTCTTGCAGATTTTTCTCTGTACTTGCAACGATTACCATGTCGTCTGCAAAAATACACTGTGCTATTCTTATTTGTTCTAAATTTGTATATCCTATGGCAGTTTTTATTGTTTTTTTGTTTGCTTCAATGTTAATTTCATCCAAGTATAATATGAACAGTCAAGGACTTGGAGTTCCTCCTTGTCTCAATCCTCCACCTGTTTTGAATTCTTCTGATAATAAGTTAGTGGTTCGTACATAGTTTATGTTATTTTCATATATATTTTGAATTCGTTATAGTAGCTTCTGCCCAACTAGTCCGTGAGACAGGGCATACATTTTTCATTGACTACCGCTCACTTGAAACTTCGTGAGTGACTTCATTGTGATGAGTCCGACAGCTTTCACATTTGACGAAATTCTTGATTTGGGGGCGTTTTTCAGCGAGAGCTAATTGAACTAGTCAATTTCATGAAGTCTTGAAAATGTATTACCGTCATATTGATGTTTACACTAATCGAAAGATTTTTTGATTATAAAATGAAAAATAATATTGTCCGACATGAATATTGGGGGCCAGTGGTGAGTCCGACAAGCCGCGCTTGTCACAAGTACGTTGGTATGAAAACGGATTACCGCTAGTCTAAGACTTTTTTCTAAAATTTGGTCATTTCTTCCGACAAATTTCCGGGGGCGTTTTCTCAGTCTGACACTGGAAATGTGTCAGGATTATAACAGCTCCTTCATCAATGACCGCTTGTCGGACCAAAACAGTCATAATTTGAAAACATATTATCTGTCCAGAAAACATATTGTCCGACAGAAAACTTAGTTCTCATCGTCAGTCCGACAAGAAGACGCTTGCACATATATAACTCAGTTTTTGACGTATTTAACATCAAGAGATGAATAATGGACGTTGTTTATAAGCTAGTAATGAATAATTCATTAACAGAATAATTGAAAAAAAGTAAAGTAGAAAATAGAAAAAGAAATATATTATTATGTCGCTAAATTGGAACGTTACTCACTCTATTCTTCCATCTCCGGGGGTTCCTAGTAGAATTAAATTGGTATTCGATGCTCAATTCGAGTCTAAAATTGGGATTAGTGGTTCCCATTCAAGATTTCAAAGTGACTTTCTTCCCCGACTATAGGAAGGGAAGAGAAATCTTTGGAATTCTTTTTCAGCCATTCTCCCATTCGGTGCATATTTCTCCAGATATACTTCAAATATGCCATATCTCACATTCTCCACACAGACTTCAACTAAGCCAAGTTTCACATCACCTCGTGCGCGCTGTACAATATTTTCTCTTCACGTCGTAAAATTAAAAAGGGACACCTGTATGTATTTTCAGCTTTCTGCACTCGATCATATAAACTTTAAGTATGCCAAATATCAAATTTTTTCGTGCTTGCAATATGCTTAAAAAGGGATACAAAGCTTCCTCTTCACATATTAATATATAGATTAAAATGGGACACCAGTATATAATTTTTGCTTTCTGCGCATCTTCTCCATATAAATTATGAATATTCCAAATCTCACACTTCTCCGTGCATGCAATATGCTTAAAACGAGGTCGAAAGTTTGCTTTTGACGTATTAATATATAGATACCACAGTTGAGGGTATTTTTGAATTATATTTGAGGTGATTATCACGGTATACTGACTTCATATCGCACATTTGATTCCAAAATAATATTAATATATTGGCGGACAAACCTTTTTTTCCTTATTAATGATCAATAATCATACTGACTTGATTCGCATTTCATATATGTATATGTCTATGAACGCAGCCGCATTCATACAACATATATTTTATTTTCTGAAGTATTGCGCCACTTAAATTGTCGGACATGTATACAGTAATGTTCTAGACACTATTTGAATGGAAAATAAAAAACATAGGGATGAACGGTCATTGATGAAGGAGCTGACACATTTTCAGTGTCGAACTGAGAAAACGCCCCCGAAAATTTGTCGGACAAAATGACCAAATCTTAGGAAAAAATAGTTGAACACGTCCTCAAAGTCTCAGACTAGCGTTAACTCGTTTTCATACCAACGTACTTTTGACATGTACGGCTTGTCGAACTCACCACTGGCCCCCAATATTCATGTCGGACAATATTATTTTGTTCAATCCTATTATTGAAACATGTTATTTTTTACTTGGATACCAATCTTGAAACTGTTTGTTTTGTCAACTACAGTGATTCCTATGACAACGAGTGGGCGAAAGTAGTGAGTGTAATTACTTTCGTCCACTCATTCTTTCATAACGAAATAAAGAATAAACTACAATACATTTTATTATATGTATTTATTGATATGAAAATGAACTTCATAATTATTAAAAATTGCGTTACTTAAACAAAATATACCAGCAACTGAAAACTGATGAGACTCTGTAGTTATCGTAGTAACTTTTGTAATATCAACTTGAGTGCTATTTCTATTACTTGTTTTCTCTTCCTTAATAATTATTTTCCTGGCACAATTTCATTATTATCTTGTGCCATTTTAGTGTCACAATTTATATTTGTAAAAATATCAGGACAAAACAATTTTAATATTTTTGACAGTTGCGGATGTTTATATTTACATGATCCATAACAACGCATCCGCCGCCTATGCTACTTTATGCTTTATACATGATCTTTGTTTAAGAAGTGTAATAGATTTTGATGTTTTAATGAATGTTTCAATAATACGATTGAACAAAACGCTATACAGCACTCGTGAAGAAACGAATTCGCTCACTTGTGTGCCTTTGCACACTCGGCTAGCGCCTCGTGCACAAAACTGCCACCCGCGTGAGCAAAACTCATAGTTTCTTCACTTGTATTGTAATATACTATTTCATTTTATAATCAAAAAATCTTTCGATTAATGTAAACATCAATATGACGGTAATACATTTTCAAGACTTCATGAAATGTTCAATTAGCTCTCGCTGAAAAACGCCCCCAAATCAAGAATTTCGTCAAATGTGAAAGCTGTCGGACTCATCACAATGAAGTCTCTCACGATGTTTCAAGCGAGCGGTAATCAACGAAAAATTCATGCCCTGTCTCACTATATGTTTCTCCTTTTTAATATTTCCCTCAACAGTTCTCTGTTAATTCTATCGAAAGCTTCTTCAGGATCTATAAAGCATGTTAAGATTTCTTTGTTGTGTTTTATTTGCCGTTATCAGTCGGATTGTAAATACATTGTCTTGGGTGCTGTGACCTTTTCTAAATCAGCTTTGAGTATCCCCAATCTTGTCTTCTTCTAACTTTCTTAATTTACTTTTAAGCATTGTTTCATACACTTTTACTGCTGTGCATAGGGAGTGAGATCCCTCGATAATTACAACAGTTGCGGCTGTCTCCTTTTTTGTTCATTGGCAGTATGATTGTTTCTCCAGCCTGAAGGTGTCTGCTCTCCATCCCAAATTTTGTTTACTTATGTGTGCAGCATTTTTGTTTCCTCCTCTTCCATGTATTTTAGCTACTCTGGTTATATCTCATCATATCCAGCTGCTTCTCCTGCTCTCAACTTTACAATAGCAATTGTAACTTCTTCGATACTGATTTCTGTACTTGTAATCTGGATTTTGCTTTGGTACAGGGTCGTTATTGTACGCGTTGCTTATGGTCAGCTCTTGTGATTCTAGTAAATTTTCAAAACGTTCTCCCCATCTTTTAGTTTGTCTGTATCGTTTCTCAGTATCGTCCTATTTTTGTCTTCTAATTATTTAATATATATATATATATATATATATATATATATATATATATATATATATATATATATATATATATATATATATATATATATATATATATATATATATTAGCACTGCAGGCCTTGAAGGCCCATGGCTCTGTTGACGATACTACGCCACTTCACTTTGTTCATAACTTTACTTTTCCATTTCGTAATTTTAAAAGTTTCTATGTCCTTTATAACCGCGCACTTCCATCTATCTCTCGGTCTGCCTCTTCTTCTTCCTCCTGTGGATTCTTTGCCGAAAACGCTCTTAACCACTTTGTCCTCAGGTAATCTCATAATGTGCCTTAGCCATCTTAACCGCTGTATTTTTACTGTTTCTACAATTCCCGCTTCACCATACAAAGCCATAATTTCCGCATTGGTCCTTCGCACCCACATTCCATTAACCTTTATTCCACCAAAGATTTTTCGAAGCATCTTCCTCTCCCACACTTCAATTTTATTTTGATTTACTTTATTTAATGTCCACATTTCACACCCATACAGCACTACCGGTTTAATAATTGTTTTATAAATTTTGAGTTTTATTGTTCTTGCCACATTCTTATTTTTGAGCATTTTTGACAGCGCGCTAAAACTTCTTGTTGCCTTTGCAATTCTCTGCGAAATTTCCTCATCTTCCTTGCCGTTATTTGTGACTACTACTCCTAGATATGGACATTTCTCCACTTCTTCAAATTTGTAAATCTTTCCTTCTTCCGTAGTAATTCTCAAAAATTTATCGTTTTGGATCGTTCCTCCTCTTAGTATCAGGTGTTTAGTTTCACTTTCATTTATAGTTAGCCCGACCTCTTTGGCTGTTTCGATAATTTTCTTTACCGTTCTTTCCAGTTCTTTTTTACTTCTAGTAAGGATCGTGATATCGTCGGCGTATGCCAGAATTTGATGTCGATGATGGTATATACTTCCTCCTCTGTGCAACTCACACTTTCTTACTATCCATTCAAGCACTAAATTGAATAGAATTGGTGATAACGGATCCCCTTGCCTCAGACCATTATTCACTTCAAAGCTGTTAGAGGTTTTACCATCTACTAGCACCCTACAACTTGTCTTTATGAAAGTACTTTTAATCAGCTGTCTAAGCTTCGCTGTTATATTGAGATCTTTTAAAATTTCGTACATCTTATTCTTATTCACTCTGTCATATGCCTGTTTAAAATCTATAAACAGACAATGCAGATCCAAGTTGTGTTCATAACTGTGTTCCATGATTTGTTTTAACGTGAATATTTGGTCACTAGTCGATCTGTATGTTCTAAACCCAGCTTGATAATCTCCTAATATATTCTCTGCTTCTTTCTTCAATCGGTCACTTAATACAGTTGCAAATATTTCATATACTGTATCTAGCAGTGCGATACCCCTATAATTATATAATTATTTAATAGGTTGTTCTTTTTCTTTCCTCAAGTTCTCCGCTACTCTATATAAGAGTTCCTTGTTTTCTTTGTAGTTATTATTTATACATTTGCCGACATCCTCCCATTCTTGTTGTTTTTGTATCAATTCTTTTGTTCTTTCCCTTTGCTTTTTGAATTTGTCATAATTTTCTTACGTTTTATTATATATTCCCATTTCTTTTCTTCAATTGAATTTCTCGTTTTATTTATTGGCTTCACCACTTTGTTTGTTTTCTGTTTTGGCTGTTTTTGTAGGTACCACAACTGTTTTTTGCTACTGCGCTCACCTTCGCTTACCTTGACTGTCTCCTCCTTGAGCTTGTAATTTTTGTTACTTCTTTCTTGGTTTTTGTATTACTTTCTGTCTTTGTCCTTCTATTTCATTAATCTTTTTTATTTTGGCTTCCAGGAGGAAGTGGTCGCTACCTATTTCGTATCCTCTATTTACTCGTATATCTTCTATTATATGATTGTTTTTATATTCAATTATTAAGTAATCGATTATAAATTTCTCTTTTCTGCTCGCTACCTCTCTAGTGTATCTCTGTATTTCTCTGTGTTGAATTAGAGTGTTCATAATAGCAAGCTCATTTATTTTGCAAAAATCAATTAGCCTTTTCCCGTTATTATTAAATGTCTATTCCTCAAAGCTGCCTATCACTTTTACTATACCCTTGTTTATGTTTCCTACTCGTGCTATTTAGATCTCCTATTATTATTAGTATTCCTTATTTTGTTTCCGTCATCCCAGAATATATCTTTGTTGTTGTTCTTTGTGCCTTTGTTTGGGGCATATACTATTATTACGCTCAGGTTCATTTTCTTATCTTCAATATCGATTGTCATTATCCTTTGTGAGTGAAATTCCCAGCTTTTTATTTATTTTTTTTTAGTTCTGTTTTTAATTTTCATCATGCATCCTACTTCACTTTTTGCATTTTTTGTCACTGTATAACATCAAATGTTCTGCTATTATTTGCATATCTGTATCTTTCTTTTTTGTGTCCGTTATTTCTAATATGCTGATGTTGGATTTTCCAAATTCATCTATTAATTCCTTCTCTTTCCCTTTTATGATTTTTATATTCCATGTACTCAGTTTAATTATTTTTAGTAGTATCCTTTTTCTTAGCGTGAGTTGTATGATTCATGTGTGTGTTTGCGGATCCCTTCGTATACTCCAGACACTGATCTCTATATAACACTGGATTGGGTTTAGGCCGTATTCTGGCATCTGAAAGCGGCCCCGGTTGAACGGCGGCCTTGACAGTAAAACTGAGGTTTTGTGTCACTATTCGGCGGCAAATTCAAAACACTTATAGAAGACACTCGATGAAATTCAAAGTATAATGCAAGTAAGATGAAGAAATTATTCTCAATATATATTAAAATACATACATTAATAATCAACAAAAGTTAAAAATTGTTATAATAGTTAAGATATTTATTAATAGTTAAAAATATTTGTGAGTCTTTTAGTGTCAATGTTTTAACTATTATTTAAACATTGTAGTTTAGTATTATTTAATCCGTTCAATAGTTTTATAAATTTTTGTTACCTAAAATTTAAAACTATGAATTTACCTATATGAATAAATGAAGTGCATTTCTGCGATAATATTGCCTATTCAAAACTAATAATTTTAAATATCTACTACACATGATAGGAGAATAATAATACATTTAATAATCAAGATTTTATTGTTCGTAAGTAAGCACAAATTTGCAGTCCAGCGATTAATTTTGTGAGCAAGATATTTTATATTAAATTTGATATATTACTCAAATTTGTCATCATAACTTTGTAACATTGCCTAACAATATGATTTTATTATTTATGATATTTTCAATTTAATCTAAAATTGAAAATCAAATTGTCTGATTACTTCAACATAATGAATTGATGTATCCTTCTAGGTCTCCATAAAACCTGTAAAAAGTAATACTTCACTGAAAATAGGAATAAGTTATATCTTCAAACTTTTTCAGTTGAGTTTTTCTAATAAAATGAAACAATAACAATATTATGTATTAATATATCTACATTTAAATAAATAAACAAAATTTATTCAGTATAAAATTGCGTCCCAACACCATACTGAACTGTCACCAATTGACACAGAACCTCACTTTTTGCCAAGATGGCGACGCTCAATTGGGGCCGCATTCCAGCGGCCTAAACCCAATCCAGTGTTTATTAGAGATCAGTGATAAATGAACAACACAAACAAATCGAGGAAATGATTGAAAAATGTGATCAATCCACAAATCAGTTTAATCTAGCCCTACAGTAATGCTTTAATTTAATTAATTAATAGGAAAGAAGTTATGAGTCTGTTGGAAAGAACCCAAAAATTCCAGGATCAGGTTATGAATGGCCACCATGAAGAAAATAAAAAAGAGTTTATGAAATATGTAAGACATGTTAGAGCCTTTACTCTGTTCATTTGGTGCATGGTATTTACGGCTTGCAATTTATTTGTACTACCAGGATATTTAGCATTATTTGACATCAATAATAGAATTGATAAAGATGGTACAGTAACTAAGCAAATGGCCTTCAGTTGTTATTTATATTTCGATCAACAGAAACATCATACTATTGCAGTTTTCATTCAAGTAAGTACATAATTATGTTTTAGAAAAGAAAGTGGGTACTTGTAATGGCCTGGAACATTTCTACAGCCTTTCGAGAGGCTGCTGGAATTATCTCGGATATTCTAATTTTTCAATTTTTTCATCATCAGAAATTTAAAAAAAAATATTAATTTCTAGCTTCTTATATCTGTACCTGGCGCAACATACATAGGAGCATGGGACACATTCATATTTGCTCTAATGACGAGTGGCATTTGTCAAATGAAAATGTTGCAGAATTTATTAATTTCTCTTGGACAAAATAAGAATAAATCCATACACGAGTCAGTTGTTGAATGCGTACAGCTTCATCAAGAGATTATACAGTACGTTTTATCTTATGGATGCGTTTTATATTCCAATTGAAATTATTATTCTTCCAGATATATTACTGATTTAGACGAACTGACGTCGAATGTTTTTTTCTTGGATTTTCTTATGTATGCTGCACTTTTATGTTCTATTGGATATAGGGCTTTCTTTGATGTAAGTAAATGAATACATATATTGCACTGAGCAAGCAGAAAAACGCAGAATACAGAATTGCAGTAAAATAAGAACCAACAAAAAAAATTATATGAAATCATTTCAGCCTGATGTTGATATGACACTTGTGATAACATCCTCAGCCTATATTCTAGCAATTTTAGTCCAACTGTACATGTTCTACTGGAACGGACATATTATAATGGAAGAAGTAATCAAATATAATATTTTCGATTAGCTTTTAAATATTTGAGCTTTTTACAGAGTGAGGAAATTGCAAACGCAGTTTGGAAAAGTAATTGGTATCACCATGATAAATCTGTCCTCAAATCATTACTTATCATTATGATAAGGGCCCAAAAACCATTGAAACTTACAGTCGGACTATTCAATGTTTTAAATGTGGAAACATCAGTGATTGTAAGTTGGAAAGTTTAGAATATTCACAAATGAACCTGAGATTTGATTACCTAGCAACTTTTACAAACTAATAATTCGGCACCGACTGCTTTTGAACTATATTCAAACAGAAATGTGTTCCATTGAATATCAAATCTCATGTTCTGTTGAGGCATCCATAACAATCAAATTTCACTAGAATATTTATTAATACTATATATTTCAGATATTACGCGCCTGGTATTCTTACATGACAATTTTAAATACAATGGAAGAAGATTAAAGAAAACTTGTAGCGATAAAAAAAATTCACAATTATTAAAGCACCTTTAGATTCACTAGTAACCATTTTACACACATAGCAAAATTTTCAAATCTGTATTGTGTAAATGTAGATTACATTACTGAATATACGAAGTTTGTATTTGCAGGAATAGTTACTTTATATCCTAACAGACATTAATTGAAAGTAGATCTTGCAAAAAAACGAATCTACGTCAACGACGGCATTTCCATAAAATAAAATATAAATAAAAACTATGTATCCCTTTTTAAGCATATCGCGTGCACGGAGGAATGTAAGATTTGGCATACCTAAAGTTTATATGGAGAAGGAGTGCAGACAGCTTGAATTATATACAGATGTCCCATTTTAATTTACCGCTAATATCTCGAAAAGTATACACCGAGTGGAAAAATGTCTGACATGTATTCCTCACTTCCCTGGGAGGGACAAGGAGGTGGTAGAAGGAATTCACGTCAAAATTTCAAGTGTTTTTTGATTGCAATTGCAAGCGACGGATACAAAATCCACTCCCTACTTCATGTTTGTACGCGTGTCGACTGTTGTATATTTCGAGCATTCGCGGATGATTTTGAAACTGCTATGCACCTCCCACAACCCTCACATTCCTGCATGTGCCATAATTGACTTTTAAATCGTTAACTCTAATAATCTATTCATTTTTCAGAGTTTTATTCAATAAATTCTAAATTCTGTATATTCTGAAACTTTGACGTTTCAATCCTTTGACCAAGGATGTTCTTCAGAAAACAATGATACAAAATAAAACAAGGCAAGAAACTAGATACTAAAAATATACAGAATACTAGATGTGATAACGTGGATGTTACACCTAAACAAAAAGAATAATATCCTCTGGCATTCACTCAAGGCTTGAGGAAAACCATGTGAAAACTCCAAACAGAGGAATATGTCCTACTTGGTACAGCTCCGCACACATTCCAAATCACAAAATACACTACAGTACAACAAGACAGCGTAGCGCTACTCTTTGCTGTTGGTTTGGCTCACAATTGCAGTGTCAAATAGTCTTCAGTGTACTTTATAATCCAAAATATACACAGAACTACACTAGCTAAAACATAGTCATTATATATGTGTGTTATTGATTACAGAAAGCCAAACATTTGATAATCAAAACCATCAGTGTGGTTAAAGTTATTTGGATGTTTAAGTATCTCAATTGCTTCTCTGACAAATCTACCATGAATTGCGACTATTCTTGTTTCTTCAAACTTGATGTCATGCAAAAACTCGATGGCATGGTCAGCTACAGAAGATTTATTTGGATGGTTTAATCTTATGCATCTCCTATGTTCAGCAATGCGAGTGTTCACAGTTCGGCCCGTCTGTCCAACGTAGACTTTCCCACAGGTACAAGGGATCTTATAAATGCCCGAAGATTGTAGGAGAATCATGTCTTCATGAACTGCTTGATTTTCATTACCGGAGCGAAAGAAACTTTGAAATTATATCTTGACAAGATCCTTCCGATCTTCTCTAGAACATTGCTCACATAAGGTAGAGAAACATAATTTTTACTCACGCTAGTATCCTCAACAGTAGTATTGGTAGACTTGTGTCGAAAAGGCTTCTTAATTGAGTGATAACTGAAGCCATTTTTCTGGAAAATCACTTCTAGATTATTAATTTCATTATCAAGTTCATCAAGATGACAAATATCATAAGCTCTTCGGAATAAGCATTTAATTGTTCCGTACTTTTGTGAAGGACGGCGATGTGAATCAGCATGAATATATTGATTCGTGTGTGTAGGCTTTCTATAAACAGTATGCAAAAGTCTACCATCATTGGTTCGTTTCAAATTCACATCAAGAAATGGTAAAGAGCCATTATTTTCGATTTCTGATGTAAATTTGATATTTCCATGGATATTATTCAAATTGTTCAAAAAACTATTCAAACTATCACGACCATGGGGCCAAATGGCAAAAACATCATCTACGTAACAAAGCCATAAGGATGGCTTATGATTACTAGTTTTTAATACCTTCTCTTCAAAAAATTCCATGTTATAATTCGCAATTGATGGCGAAATAGGGTTCCCCATTGCAACGCCATCAATTTGTTTACAATAATTATTATTAAAAATAAAGAAACTGGACGTCAAACAATGGTGGAATAATTTAATAATATCTGGAGAGAAATTCCTCTCCAAAAGTTCTAGGGTATCTTTTATTGGAACCTTCGTAAGAAGAAGAAACATCAAAACTAACAAGGATGTCATTATCACACATCCGTATGTCATTAATCATTTCAATAAAATGTTTAGAATTTTCAACATACGAGGGAGAATTATTAATAAATGGTCTCAGTAAACTGTCAAGGTATTAAGATAATAGATAAGTTGGCGAACTGATGCAATTGACTATTGGTCTAAGAGGGACATTTTGTTTATGAATCTTAGGTAAACCATAAAATCTAGGTACATGTGGATCACTAGGAGTTCAATATTTAATAACATCCTTATCTAAAGAAGATTTTTTGAGAAGCTTAGTGGTTTGATATTTGACCGACCTTAAAGGGTTCCTGCTGACTTTCTCGTATGCTGGATCATCAAGCAAATCTTCAACCTTGCTAATATAATCTTCTTTATTGAGAATGACAGTAGCATTTCCTTTATCAACTGACATAACAAGATCTTTATTACGACGTAAATCTCTTAATGCTTCAAATTCTTCTTTACTCAAATTTGTGATTTGGGATGTGTGCGGAGCTGTACCAAGTAGGACATATTCCTATGTTTGAGGTTTTCACGTGGTTTTCCTCAAGCCTTGGGTGAATGCCAGAGGATTTTATTCTTTTTGTTTAGGTGTGATATCCACGTTATCACATCTAGTATTCTGTATATTTTTAGTATCTAGTTACTTGCCTTGTTTTATTTTGTATCATTGTTTTCTGAAGAAGATCCTTGGTCAAAGGATCGAAACGTCAAAGTTTCAAATATATATATACAGAATTTAAAATCAAAAGTCGTTTTCGTTAACTCTCATGAAACCAATCCCTCGTATGTCTGCTATATTTAATAAGTTACCGATTAGCGGAGAAATTAGATTATCTTCAAAATTGTAGGAAGAGTTGCAGAGACGCCAGACACCGCAAAATGAGGAATATAGTGCACTTTTCTATGAAGGAGGGAAAATGTATGTTTATAAATTGATCATTCGGATATTTAATAAAGATTTTAAAAAAATATCAATTACCGAGCATATGGGAAAATGAACAAAAACCAAATTTTTCCCTCAATTACTTGAATTATTCAAACTTTTTTACTTATTTGTACAAAGT
This sequence comes from Dromius quadrimaculatus, assembly GCA_963989225.1. Taxonomy (NCBI): domain Eukaryota; kingdom Metazoa; phylum Arthropoda; class Insecta; order Coleoptera; family Carabidae; genus Dromius; species Dromius quadrimaculatus. Next base: position 66,827,423 of record OZ022324.1, on the reverse strand, counting down.
ACATGGAAGTATTGTGAAACCGACAAAATTCACATATCGAGATTTTGATGGATATATCCGTTTTGAGCATCCCTGAATCCGTTTTGATATTTTTGGCCTAATGTCGGTATGTATGTACGTATTTATATGTGTATGTGCGTAACTCGCTAATCTCAGAATTCGTCAAACGTATAAAGCTTGAATTTTGTATAATAGACTGGTATTGGTTCTAAGATCTTGATGTGCACTTCGCATTATGGTTGCAATCGTCTGTACTGGAAGTGCACTTTACCTGATACTTTTTTTGAATTCGCCGCATAAATCTAGAATGATTAGCAGTAGGATACTGGAATTCAGTATTTGAAATTGCTGTATCATCCAAATGATCATCTCCTATTTTCGTCCCAATCGACTAAGACGGAAGTGCACTTCATATTACAGACTTTTCGAATTTTTCTCATAAATTTGGAATAATCAGTCGCAGAATATTGAGATTTCGTATTAAGCACTTATATAGCATCTAGTTGTACACCTTGCATTATGATTGTGATCGGCTAAGCCGGGAGTGCAGTTTACTCGAAACATTTTTCAATTTTTCGCATAAATCCAAAACGATTGAACGTAGAATATTAGAATACAGTATTCAAGATGATAGTACTGTCTAGATGCTCATATCCTATTTTCATTGAGATCGACTGAATCGAGAGTGCACTATACTTGACGATCTTGGAATTTTACGCATAAATTCAAAACTGTTAGCCGTAGAATCCTGGAAATCAGTATTTAGGAATGTTGTGACATAAGAATGATGACATATTGTTTCCATAGCAACCGACTAGCCGTGAAATGATGAGATGTTGTGTTTGATTATATATATCCAATGATGTACAAGTAAGTCACGTGATGTCCACGTCAGATTTTTAATTTGAACCAGCTTCATGAAATATGACTAAAATATCTCAACCATATAATTTTATAGAATTATGTGAATAAGTTGTAAACTTTGTGGGAAGTTTTGTATAATCATTTCATCACATATGCATGCATTATGCTAAGTATGAAATTAGCAATACTAAATATCTCATTACTTATTTCAAGTTTGGTAATACATGGTAATTTGATAATTTTATATGCATATGACTAACTACTGCATCGCTAATATTTCAGTATGTAATAATTTTGGTCGACAGTCTAATTTGCTAATACAGTCTGGAACAAACTAATATTTTTAGTCAATTTAATTGATTATATAAAATGGTTGATAATAGTGAGTTTTTGCATGACTATATGATGACAAAAATGAATATTAAAGCTATAACTTACGTTGGGTTATGGCCGTCAACAGTTAAAAAATATCCTATATTGAATACACTTCATAAGTGGTACAGCCGTATCAATTTACTTACATTTTTGTTTTTCTACATATCCATGATCATTCAACTGGCTTTTATATTCAATAATATCTTTCAACTAACATACAATTTGAGCATTTTACTGCTTTATACAGTTATTATGGCAAAAATAAGTTTTTTGCTTCTGGACAGGTAAAAGTTTTCACTTCATTTTGCACAAGGCACAATAAAATTAATTTAATTTAATAGGTCAAAAGTTTCAAGTCTGTTGGAAACAACCCAAAAATTTCAGGATCAGATCATGAATGGCTGGAATGAAGAAAATAAAGGGATATTCATGAAATATGTCAGACATGTTACAGCTTTCAGTAAGGGCATTTGGTTCATGGTATTTTCAACTTGCAATATATTTATATTACCAGGATATTTAGCGTTATTTGGCATTAATTATAAAATTGAAAATGATGGTACAATCACTAAACCACTAGCTTTTAGTTGCTATTTATATTTTGATCAACAGAAACATCATGCTGTCGCATTTTTCACTCAAGTAAGTGTGATTTTCAATACTTCATTCAATTAGAATTTCTCATATTCATAAAAAATATGTTTTATTTGGAAAAGTTCTGTACATAAAAATGATTAGAAACACAACGTTTCGACAGCAAAGTGCTGCCTTTTTCAAGTGTAAAGAAATATGAAAATAAATAAACAGAATTGTCAAGACAACAAAAATAAAAATAAAAGCACAAATAGTAACTAGATTAGTTTAGAATATAAACTCCTAGGATCGTAGAGCTCTGCCTGTGGTTGATGATTAAATATCCACAGGTCTCCAGGAGATAATAATGAAGGTCTAAATAGGGAAATTGTCAACACCTTGTGGTTCTAGCTCAATCTGGCTCTACTCTTTTTGGTTTGGCGCATAAATGAACCATCCACAGATCTTCAGGAGGTGGTGATGAAGTAACTCTTGCAAGTAGATTCGTAAATAAAAATAACTTGAAATTACGAACAAATGATTGGTAGCCATGATCGATTAAGTTCATAACCGGTATTCAAACTCAAATTATTCGGTGATTTTTTCATTTCAATTGCTTCTCTCATAAGCCTCTTGAACCAATTGTTCTCTTCAGCCAGAAGCTTCATATTCTTGAAGTCAATGCCATGTAATTCTTGAATAGCTTGCTCAGCCACAGCAGATTTTTCTGGATGGTTCATCTTATATGATGAGAATGCTCTTTTAATCTTGTTTCTACAGTCCTCTTGGTTTGTCCAATATATACTTTGCCACATTGACAAGGAATCTTGTATATACCTGGATACTGTAGAGGAAATCTGTCTTTAACATTACCAATAAGATTTCGAATTTTTAAACTGGAAGTGTATGAAGTTTTCATGTCATATTTATGTAAAAGCCTTCCAATTTCATCCGTTATATTAGCTACGTAAGGCAACGTAACAAATATTTTCTTATTATTTGGATCCTGAACAGGAGGCGTAGAATTCTTCTGTCTAAGTGTTTTCTTAATCTGCGTTTTATTATTACCATTCTTCAAGAAAACATCATCCAAAAATTTCATTTCATCAGATAGTTTACATGGATGACATAATGAAGAGGCTCTCTGATATAAAGTTTTAATAGTACAAAATTTTTGAGCTGGATGGTGATTTGATGACTCATGTAAATATTGATTTGTATGGGTCAGCTTCCTATATACAGAATGGATAAGTTTACCATTATCTTGTTTCTCCAGGTGAACGTCCAGAAAAGGAAGACAGTTATTTTCTTCAACCTCAATACTGAATTAAATGATTCTATGTTGCATGTTTAGATGATTCAAAAAAACATTCAATTCATCTCTTCCATAAGGCCAAACAGCAAAGACATCATCAACGTAACGTAGCCAGACTGTAGGTTCCTTCATAGCAGTGTTTAAAGCTTTTTGTTCAAAATTCTCCATGTAAAAATTAGCAATAGAAGGAGAAATAGGAGAACCCATGGCCACATCATCAATTTGCTTATTCACTCCAGGGGTAGGCTCTTATAAACTAGAAAAAGAAATATTGAGTGTTTTATGTGATCATCAAAAATACAAAAAAAAAATATTATTCATTTCTAGATTATTATATGCTTACCCGGCACAGCATATATAGCAGCATGGGACACATTCACCTTTTCTCTGATGATGAGTGCAATTTGTCAAATTAAAGTTTTGCAAAATTTGTTAATTTCTCTTGGACAAAATAAGAATAAACCCATACACCAGTCAGTTGCTGAATGCGTACAGCTTCATCAAGAAATTATACAGTAAGTATTTTCTTATAGATGCATTATATATTCCAATTGAAATTATTTTCTCAGATATATAACGGATTTAGACGTATTGACATCAAATGTTCTTTTTCTGGATTTTCTTGTGTATGCTGCACTTTTGTGCTCTATTGGATACAGAGCCTTCTTTGATGTAAGTAAATAGATGAATATATCGTATATAATATCACAAGGGACTGTAATTTTATCGATAAATTTTTCTTGAAATCATTGATTACCTAGCAACATCGTGAGAGTCATCTGTCCGATTAAATCACGAGAGCGTAGCTCGAGGGATTTCATCTGAGCAGATGACTCGAAGGATGTTGCTTAAAGGTAATCAATGTTTCAAAGAAAAATTTATGATAAAATTAAAGTCGTGAGTAATATTTGTGGAGAATATTTCTCGAATGAAATTGCTACTATAAGTACCTATTAAATAATGTTAATTGCAACTACTAACCTTTTTTATTGAAAAATGCACTAAATTGTCTCCATATACTCTTGTATTTTTAGATTTTTTGTTTTCATTTTCATTACTTTCGACGAAAAATGCATTTCCAAAACGATTAAATTTTGACATTTCCGAGAACTGATTGTTTGTTTATACTAGAACTGTGTATTGTTTCTCCATGACAAAGGCAATTTACCGAGGTAACGGGAATTTATCGCGGTAAATTCCCGTTGGCAAGGAATTTATTATTATAATTGTCATTGTAACTATGCAAAATTTGTCAGTATAATTGACATGAGTGAAATAATCACATAAAACACCTGCAACAATAAATTTTCAATTATTTCAGCCCGACGTAGATATATCAGTTGTAATATCATGTTCGGCATATATTCTAGCAATTTTAGTCCAACTGTACATGTTCTACTGGAATGGACACATTATAATGGAAGAAGTAAGATGAGACATCATATTTTCATCAATTTAAAAATATTTGAACGTATTCCAGAGTGAAGAGATTGCAAACGCTGTTTGGAAAAGCGAGTGGTATCAGTATGATAAATCAATTCTCAAATCATTACTTATTATAATGATAAGGGCCCAAAAACCATTGAAACTCACAGTCGGACTTTTCAATGTTTTAAACGTGGAGTCCTTAGTGACTGTAAGTTGAAGGTTATTAAAACACTTGTGGAAAATTACTTAAATGCAGTTGACCGACACTCTTGAAGTTGGCTGCAGGAAATAGCGATTTTGCGACACTGCTTGTACAAGTTAGTGGTTAAGCCTGCTTTTTCCAATTAGATTTTTACTTACTTGTACTAAGTACTAAAACTGGTTGAACCTATAATGCTGAAATTTTGTATTTAAGACTGGTATAGGGTCTAGTTGTGCACCTCGCAATCGTCTGTATCGGAAGTGCACTTTACTTGAAACTTTTTTCGAATTTTTCTAATAAATACAGAATTATCAACCGTGGAATATTAAAATTCAGTATTTTTGTATGAATCTGCCAAGCCAGAAGTGCACTTTATTTGAAACTTTTTTTTAATTATTTGCATAAATCTAGAATGATCAGCCATAGCATATTGAAATTCAGTGTTTGACTTTTTTGTAGCACCAAAATAGTTATCTACTATTTTTGTATCAATCGGCTGAGCCGGAAATGCAGTTTATATGTATAACAGACATTCAGAATTTACCGTATAAAACAATCAGTTCAATTAAAATGATAAGGTAGGCAATGATAATCTGTTGTCAATTTCTTGATTTTGTTTGACATTGTACATGTCAAAATATTATTAAAATTATATTAATTATAACCTCAAGTGACAGAAAGCTTTATTGAATAAATTTGTGTATGTATCAAATGAAGTACAAGTAAGTCACGTGATGTTCACGTCAGAAGTTGCTATATTTCCGCAGCCAACTTCAAGAGTGTCAAATTTCTAGCAATAAATATTTCTCTATTCTATATATTTCAGATATTACGTGCCTGGTACTCTTATATGACAATTTTAAATCAAATGAAAGAGGACTAGAAAATATTTGAAGCATCAAAAATATTACATAGTTATTAAAACACCTTTAGATTTACCACTATTACAAACACAAAGCAAATTTTATTAAAATTAAGTGACAAAAACACAAATTCGATAATAAAATTTCTACAATGAAACCTCCAGGTACAGTATTTTACTTGCCTCTCTTATTAATTCAAAGTAAAACCTATACGCTTGGCTAATCTTGACAGTTCGGAATACGCGTGCCATCTAGCGGCGAGTAGAATGAACTCTTAGGTAAGAGATATGATAACTAAAATGAAATGTTAGTTTTGATTCGCAAACATCGAGTGTATATATAGAAGAAAAATGTTGATATTAATCTGTGAATTTGAAGGAGTTAAATTTGATTGCTTACGCCAAAAAAGTTTGCCCAAAGGAAATTATTTGAGTTCAAAATCGATCGCCTGAAGATTCGAAATTGTACGTATGTTCTTTGATAACCTTTTCGTCTTATTATCATATTTTTAAATACTACCATGGAGAAATTCATTCAGAAGAAATAAATTGGTCTAAAGTTTTCATATTGGTAATTTCGAAGACATAATTAGCGATGCATGTGGAAAAATCATTGGAGTTGTATTACGCGAAACTCCAGGCGTTTACATTGGAAAGAACAAACCAGAAAACGTACAATCCAGTTCCAAATATTCATACATTTTTCAATAGTTTTGTGAATAATAGCAGAAACTCATTTTTTGTTGTGATGAATTGTATAACTCGATTTTTGGAATTTCCTATTGTTTTTTGGATAATTTATCGTATGGATTAATTAAGATCGAATAATTAAAATTGCCAATTGTAACTGTGAGATAGAAAAAGGATATTGCAAGCACGCTGCAGCAATTTTTATCTATGTGAACATAGAAAATACTTGCTCTAAAACGGATACACCGATGCTATGAAATCGTCCCCCTCAAAAGCAACTTGCTAATGCGATATGCAAGGGCTGCAAAGTTAATGATCTTTTTTCAATTGCAAAACGAGATACTGTCTCTAAAAAAAGAAAGAAATTATAATGACGAGTGTAACTTGAATGTTGATACAAAAAGTACCTATATTGAATCAGAATTTATATGAAAAACATAAGAGAATATACATTATACCAATAATTTTATATATTTATGTCATCAACAATTTTTCAATACTTAATTAACTCGACGAACCGAAATAGCCAATTTTTTTGTGATCTTTTTTTCCATTCTCCATTTGGATAAGTAAAATATCAAGTCACGATTTTCATTTTGAGTGTTTTGACAATCAGGTACGCAACAACTACGACCTATCCTCTATTTTTTCCACTCATGGTTTATCAACACACTTCAAACAATCAAATTATTCAATTAAGTACATCAACTGTCGCCAGCTTGCAGCGTGACAACGAATACGTCAAACTTCGTTTATAACCTACGAGTTATTGAAATCTACCGCATCGAGGCGCTACTTACTCCATTTGCCAAGCGTATGGAGATACGATCTCAGTTAAGGTAAAACGGTACTAGTTGTCTTTGTCTAGTCTAATCTTGTTTTGGAGTAAAGCTCGCCGCACACGATGCAATTTTTCAAGCAATTTTGTTCACTTGGCGCCGCACTGGGTGCCACGCTTGCTCCGATGCAAGAAATTTGGTGCGATGCGGGGTACTAGACTTACCACGAGACTTGTTTTTCAAGATAGGTTCGGTGCTATTTTTCGCACTTGCTGCGCCACTGACTGCTGTCCACAGCCAATCAAAGCAGACGACGAAATCACGTGATTACATCACTGAGTTGTATGTCGCATCAGAATGCTGTGCTTCGTTAGTACATTGTGTTTTGTGGTGTTTTAAGATACAAATAAGTAAAAATTATGGCTAGTGGAAATTAAGTAATGTTTACATACCCTAGCTCAGGGTGTATACCAAAAAATCAAATGAAAATTTCCTGACTTCCAGGTTTTCCAGGTTATTTTCAATAAAATTCCAGACAGTAAAAAACAAAATTGATACAAGTTTACATATAATCACAGATTGATGTTGCAATTCTGTGTGAACCCTATAAATCTGTGAATTAAAAACAAAATCGCAACGAACTTGATATCATGAACGAATTTACATCAATCGACAAAAGTAAATGTACTTTAATAAATTTTTTTTTCATGAATTTATAGATCTGGGGCCCGTTGCGTAATAAAATACAAGTTAATATTATTGGTAAAAATACATGTAAAAATGCTAATATATTATCTTGTATTTTATTATGCAACAGGCTCCTGGAAGACTTATAGATTTGCACAGATGGCCCTAGTATCTTAAAGAGTGAAAATATACTTTTATGAGTAATAATGCATAAATATCCTATAATGTATTTTTTCCAGACAAATATCAGAAATTCTCTGACGATTCCATGACATTTCCAGTTTATCTAAATTCCCTGACATTTCTAAGTTTTTCAAGTTTGGTATACACCCTACTAGCTCGTCAAACAACATGTTGAAAACTCTGCGGCCTTGATTCCTTCTCAAAAGTCACTTTCTTGACCAAAGTTTTTTCTTCTTTTTTTTCTGTTTCGTAATTCGCAAGCTATAACTGCAGCAAATGTTCCTGCTCTCTTCCGACGATTATTTTCGGCAACAATCATACTTGTAATGTGCAAATCTACCAAGTCTACATTCTAGTGTTAGAATGAGTGGCGCAGCTTGCATCGTGTGATGCGAGAATAAGTGTCACACCAAGTGTACCTCAAAGTGGCCCAGTGCGTAAGAAAACTTGCTGCAAATTAAGTGAACAAAATTGCATGGAACATTGCCTCGTGTGCGGCGGGCTTAAGTCAGGCTTTAGAAAGTTCAGTGATTATGGCGGGATGGACAAGAATTCAAATACAGAGTGTAACAGAAATAAGTACATCAATTTTAATCTGTAATAGAACTCGTCAAGCATAACACTTTTTCTTCATAACTTTTTTCTGTAAATCTTCTGGATATCGAGTAAAAATTTATCAAAGTTTTGTTCAAAATTTCATCGTGCGCCTATGTTTGGAACTCAATGTTTCTCATTAGTTGGAAAAATGACAGCTGTCAATTGGAATGAGTATTTTGCAACTTTGAAATATCATAGTTTTGTCAACCATTCATTTGAAACTGAAAGAATATTGATACATTAATATTCTCTCACCTTGATAATTCTATTTTTGCATATGTTGAAAGTAATAATATTGAAATGAAATAAAATGTTTTTTTACTTGTTTTCAGCAGGGGATCTATAATGTTTGTGAGATTTATAGAAACACTAACACGTACATTAATAATAAATGAAAATATTGCAACATATAACATCAAAAACTTAAGCCATACGCACATCGCTAGAAAGATTTTAAAATATTTACCAAAAATTATTATTTTATTATTTATTGTTGCTAAGATTCAGAAGACTTGTATTCTCACTACTCTTAAAAAAATACATTATCATTTTCTAGAAGAAATATTTGGCCACGGAATATAATTACATCAGAGTAATACTCAAAACATCAAGAATTTTGAACCCAAAATTCAATGACCAATGTCAAAAAAAAAATTTTGAATATAAATATTATATTTTTAGAAGTGCGCAAAGAGGGTTATTAACGAAATATTGATCATTGAAAATCAATATTTTTTGCACAGCACACTAAGGAATAATGTCGCCTAAAAGTCTACCAATTTTTGCCCAAAAAAACTGGATAGTCTTGGAGAAATTGGTATTTTTAGCAGTAATAATTTTATTCTCAAAATTGTCACGTTCAATTTTCATGACAATTTTTATATGATAACTACACGTATAGTGCCTTGTATATATATTTTTTTTAGATAAGTAGCTATCAAAGTCTCTGAGAAATAGGATTTGCATATTAATTTTATAAGTTAGCACTAATTTTATACGGATTTATTGCAGATATAATAAAAGTTTGACAAATTATCTAATTTTTTATATACACACCACTGAAACCTTTGTTAATTTATTACAAAAAATATTCATCAAACATATTGCTATCAAGATTTTGATGGATATATTCGTTTTGAGCATCCCTAAATCCATTTTGACTATTTTTGGCTTGATGTCGGTACGTATGTATGTATGTATGAATTCGACAAACGTATAATGCTAAAATTTTGTATAAAAAACTCGTATAGGATCTAGGATCTTGATGTGCACCTCGCATTATGATTGCAATCGTCTGTACTGGAAGTGCACTTTACCTGATACTTTTTTTTTTTTAATTCTCCGCCAAAATCTGGAATGACTATCCGTAGGATACTGGAATTCAGTATTTGAAATTGCTGTAGCATCCAAATGATCATCTCCTATTTTCGTCCCAATCGACTAAGCCGGAAGTACACTTCATATTACAAACTTTTCGAATTTTTCTCATAAATTTAAAATAATCAGTTGCAGAATATTGAGATTTCGTATTAAGCACTTTTATAGCATCTAGTTGTACACATTGCATTATGATTGTGATCGGCTAAGCCGGGAGTGCAGTTTACTTGAAACATTTTTTAATTTTCCACATAAATCCAAAACGATTGAACGTAAAATATTAGAATAAAGTATTCAAGATGATAGTAATGTCTAGATGCTCATATCCTATTTTCATTGAGATCGACTGAGTCGAAAGTGCACTATACTTGACGATCTTGGATTTATGCGCATAAATTCAGAACTGTTAACCGTAGAATCCTGGAAATAGCAACCGACTAGCCGTGGAAAGATATTGTGTTGGATTATATATATATATCCAATTAGGTACAAGTAAGTCACGTGATGTGCATGTCAGATTTTTTTATATTGCAAATAAATCCTAGACTGTCAGAAACCGGAAAGAAAAATTCAAGTAAAACAGTTGAATATCTCTATTACTTACAAGCTTGTAAGCAATAATGTTTGCATGATTTCGTAAGTAGAATATCAATATTTTCTATTTCATTAATGTATACTGAATTTTTTACAGAGCCCCACAGAAAGAAATCAACGGAATTGAGGTGCGGCGACCGCTGTGGCCAATGTTCAGATCCATGGTGGTTCAAATATTAACGCACTTTTACGCTATTGTGCGGTGGGGCACCATCTTGATGGAACCATACATTTTTCTTTTCATGTAAAGTCAATTTGTCAAACTCTTTCTCCAGTTGATCACGTGAAAATTGTAAGTAGTTTTTTGAGTGTGTGGTTTGTACTTTGTGCATTGAACTTTTTAAGATTGCTTTCCAGTCTTCTAGATGATTTCTTATTTCGTTGCCGTCGATATGAATACACTTCACAGGCACGTGTACTATTTTCAAAATTAGAAATTAATGGCGCATAATACTAATATCGAGCGATTTTATGCTGGAAATTAATTGTGCAAAATCTTCTGTTCCATGAATCATCATTTTATATTCAGTTAATCCGTAATTTTGACTCAATATTGATTTCATCATGAAGTTTTGTACAATCTCCAACAGTATAACAACATGGAAAAGTTTTAAACTACCTACATAGAGTATATCCATTGAAAAAACACAAAAAAACTTTAGTTCGAACTTCGAGATGAACCGAAAGTGGTAACATGTTTCGAAAACCTTTTGCAATGAAGGAGAGCTTTCTGTTAGATAAAAATATTTTTATTTTTGGAAACTAAACATAAAAAAACAGCAATATGAAATATTGTGAATTTTATCAACCCATGAAAATTAATTTAATCCTGAAAGTTTTGTACGATAATTTCATTAAATATAAATACATTCAAATTAGCAATGGTATCATATTATTTATTAAGGTCAGTTAGTACCTATAATTTGATAATTTTATATGCATATAACAAGTTTATCAAAAGTACAAACCTATAATTTTATATATGCATTAATTTCAAAAATAAATTCTAATATCATTAAATGAGTGACCGAGTGATAATTCTAAAAATGGGTGATATTAACGATTTAACACACCACATGATGACAGAGTTGAATATTAAGGCCATAACTTACGTTGGATTATGGCCGTCAAGTGTTGAAAACCATCCTATTTTGAATAAACTTCATAAGTGGTACAGCTGTATCAATTTATTCATATTTTTCCTTTTTTACATTCTCATGAACATCCAACTGGCTTTTATACTTGATAATATCTTTCAACTAACATTCAATTTAAGCATCTCTTTGCTGTATACAATTATTATAGCAAAAATTAGCTTCCTGATTTTTAACAGGTAATAAATTTACAACTATGAATCAACTTTTCCAGGCAATTATGTGTCATGATTTACTAAAATAATTCAATTTGATAGGAAAAGTGTATCTGATATTGTGGAAAAAACTAACGAATTCCAAAATCAGATCATGAGTGGTGAAAACGATGAAAATAAATTGGTGTTTATGGAATATGTTAAACATGTTAGGACTGCTACTAAATCATTCTGGATAATGGTATTTCTGGGTTATAATTTACTTGTTTTACCAGGATATTCTGCATTATTTGGATTCAATTATAAAATTGAAAATGATGGCTCAATCACTAAGCCATTAGCGTTTAGTTGCTATTTATACTTTGATCAACAGAAATATCATGCAGCCGCATTAATCATTCAAGTAAGTTTCTAGAAATTTGTTCAAATCTAGCTCTCTGTTGCACCAACATCACCATTTATAATTGAAATTACCGTCTTTAAATATATCCAAATAATATCTGAATATTTGCTCCTACCTTTTGAAGTCTTCCGTCTTTAAATACTACTCTACACCATTTGTAATTTTAAAAAATATATATATACCTACTTATCATATCTTATAAAACAGTTTTGAGGTGAAAAAATCAATGCCTGGGCCCAGGTTATGCCTGAAAGCGAATATAACCCAAATGCTCCACAATTTCATAATAATAATCATGTCCCACCCCTTCCCAATCTTTCGTCGTTGTTTTTTATTCCTTTCAAAGGTTTTTCAATCCCAACCGCATCTTACTAGCTAAAAACTTGAATTATGTTACATCTTACCGACTAAAACATAAATTACATCTCACCTTATGCTGGGGCCACACTTACGTCTAACGCCATTAATTAAGGTGTTATTTGATATTGAAGGTAGGTGTAGCCACGTCTTAGCGTGATAATTTATTCACGGCGTTGATAATGACGTGAGACGTTAAGCGATAGATCGGTTGGCGGTCCAAGTCGACACATCAAAGTGATCAAGCGCGTTATTTATTGCAATGTTGTGGCTACACTAGCGTTTGTCTCTGTCAACTGTCATCGTAAATTTTAAATTTGCGAATTTAAATTCAGTAAGTTTCTCATTGGAATAATGGTATCATCAAAGTTATACAATGGAGTGGTGCAATGAAATAGCCATCGCATTCTAAGAAGTGTTTCAAAAGGAACCTTGTTCATAGGACAGTGCTTTGACGGCCAATTTAGTGACATTTATGATAACATTTATCATTGAATGCTAGTGTGGCTACTCAATTTGACGCATAACTTAGAGCGTTATATTTAACGCGATATCTACTGCAATAATAGGCATTAAACATTAACGTAAATGTGGCCCCAGCATTACAAACTAAACGTAATTCACATGTCGCCTTATAAACTAAACGTTATTTACATGTCACTTTACAAATTAAAGAATAAAATACATCTCACATTACAAATTACGTGAAATATAAGTCACCTTACAGCCTAAAACGTAAAATACAAATCATCGTACTATATACAACGTAAAATACAAGTCATCTTAGTGGATACAACTTGAATACAACATAAAATACATGTCACCTTATGCTGGGGCCACATTTACGTTAACGTTTAATGCCTATTATTGCAATAAATATCGCGTCAAATATAACGCTCTGAGTTATGCGTCAAATTGAGTGGCCACACTAGCACTCAATGATAAATGTTATCATAAATGTCACTAAATTGGCCGTCAAAGCACAGTCCTATGAACAAGGTTCCTTTTGAAACACTTCTAAGAATCCTATGGCTATTTCGTTGCACCACTCCATTGTATAACTTTGATGATACTATTATTCCAATAAAAAACCTACTGAATTTGAATTCGCACATTCAAAATTCACGATGACAGTTGACAGAGACAAACGCTAGTGTAGCCACAAAATTGCAATAAATAACGCACTTGATCACTTTGATATGTCGAATTGGACCGCCAACCGATCTATCGCTTAACGCCTCACGTCATTATCAACGCCGTGAATAAATTATCACGCTAGGACGTGGCTGCACCTACCTTCAATGTCAAATAGCGTCTTAATTGATGGCGTTAGACGTAAGTGTGGCCCCAGCATTACAAACTAAATGTAATTCACATGTCACGTTGTACACTAATGCTCGGGCCACACTTACGTCTAACGCCATTAATTAAAATGTTATTTGACATTGAAGGTAGGTATAGCCACGTCTTAGCGTGATTATATCACACACCTTAGCAACAACCAATGAAATCAAGTGATTTTGCATGGTAACGTGGTATATCGCGATAATATTTTCTCCTAACTCGATATACCACAGTAGCTTTTTAAAAAATAATAAAAAATATAACAATCAATAAATTTTATGGTTTGTGATATAATCCTTGCAAATACACCTCAAGATTTGGTATATTATCGCATATACCTTGAATTTAACTCAAATACTTTTTGTCTTGGATAATTTTTTACTCGGCAAATTTGGAGATTTATAATCAACGATAATATCCTTCGAGCTAAAGCTCTCAGGTATTATCAGATTATGAATCCCCCAATTTGTCTCGTAAAAAATTCCCCAAAAGACAAAAAGTATATTCGTGAAATTCTTCGGTATATCGATAATACACCTCTCTATCGGTATATTACCGTTGATTATATCACACACCTTAGCAACAACCAATGAAATCAAGTGATTTTGCATGGTAACGTGGTATATCGCGATAATATTTTCTCCTAACTCGATATACCATAGTAGCTTTTTAAAAAATTATAAAAAATATAACAATCAATAAATTTTATGGTTTGTGAAATAATCCTTGCAAATACACCTCAAGATTCAGTATATTATCGCATATACCTTGATTAAATGCAGATTGAAGGACCCAAATATGGATTAGGAAAAAAATTTTTTAGGTATTGAAGTCCATTTAATTTTATTCATGCTAGTGTTCAATTTTTGGACGTTTCGGATGTTAACCCATCCATCTTCAGCGTTCTATTGAAATATTACAATCCTATAGCTTCGTTTACAGCATAGTTATGAAGATAACCTTCCAATACTTATTGATAACAATATAAAAATAGCAAATAGCTCAAAAATCACAAAAAATGTGTGAATGTAACTTCGAGGCTACCACCAACCAAGGTGGCTGGTGATAGAATGATTCTATCACCAGCCACCTTGGTTGGTGGTAGCCTCGAAGTTACATTCACACATTTTTTGTGATTTTTGAGCTATTTGCTATTTTTATATTGTTATCAATAAGTATTGGAAGGTTATCTTCATAACTATGCTGTAAATGAAGCTATAGGATTGTAATATTTCAATAGAACGCTGAAGATGGATGGGTTAACATCCGAAACGTCCAAAAATTGAACACTAGCATGAATAAAATTAAATGGACTTCAATACCTAAAAAAATTTTTTCCTAAGCATATACCTTGAATTTAACTCAAATTCTTTTTGTCTTGGATAATTTTTTACTCGGCAAATTTGAAGATTTATAATCAACGATAATATCCCTCGAGCTAAAGCTCTCGGGTATTATCAGATTATGAATCCCCAAATTTGTCTCGTAAAAAATTCCCCAAAAGACAAAAAGTATATTCGTGAAATTCTTCGGTATATCGATAATACACCTCTCTATCGGTATATTACCGTTGATAATTTATTCACGGCGCTGATAATGACGTGAGGCGTTAAGCGATAGATCGGTTTGCGATCCAATTCGACACATCAAAGTGATCAAGCGCGTTATTCATTGCAATGTTGTGCCTACACTAGCGTTTGTCTCTGTCAACTGTCATCGTAAATTTCAAATGTACGAATTCAAATTCAGTATGTTTTTCATTGGAATAATGGTATCATCAAAGTTATACAATAGAATGGTGCAATGAAATAGCCATCGCATTCTTAAGAGTGTTTCAAAAGGAACCTTGTTCATAGGACAGTGCTTTGACGGCCAATTTAGTGACATTTATGATAGCATTTATCATTAAATGCTAGTGTGGCCACTCAATTTGACGCATAACTTAGAGCGTTATATTTAACGCAATATCTAGTGCAATAATAGGCATTAAACGTTAACGTAAATGTGGCCCCAGCATAAAAAGTAAAATACATGTCATCTTACAAATTGTGTAAGATACAAGCCTTAGACGTAAAATACAAACCATTTTATTTAATACAACGTGAAATAAATATAATTTTACAAACTATTTGCTGATAGATTCATATATATATAATGAGAACCTAAATAGAATTATGAACTTCTTGATTGTGACATTCTACTCGGAAAGTCGTGATTTTGACTCATCCAAACTTTGTATAACTGCAAATAGCACTCTGAAAACACAAAATATGATGTATTTGGAGTCAGATTCTGCCATAAAACGCTGGACGCTGGAAACGTAAAATTTTGTGCATTTAAGGACGGATTCATACATATAATGTTGTCTTGAATAATATTATGTGATTTGCAATACTCTAAAACTGCTCAGAATGTAGTAACTTTGACTTATTTCAAATTTCGTATAGGGCCGGATTTAAGCATGGGCATTTATGGGCAACTGCCCAGGGCGGCAGATATTTGGGGGCGGCAAATTTTGAGAAAATGTTTTAAATTGCTTGATAATTTCAAATTTTGTTGCAAAGATATCATTCTAATTTTAAATTGAACAGCAAAAGCTGAATCGCGTGGTTGTCTCAGGTTTCTAAACATTTGAACATAGGTAATAAGTGCGTTAACATTAATAGCTATCTGGACTATATTTGATGAACAAATGCAAGGGATGAGAGCTTGGGCTTGCATCTAACTTCTACGAAGCACCTTTTGTTTGCACACTTTTATTAAGTGAATCGCTATCCACTGATAGATGTTTTAAACTATGGAGGCTGTTAAAATATTACTTTGAGTTATTAAGGTCCAACGCTGCGCCCAAATTATTTGTTTCAGTTCCAAGTGAACTGAACAGTCTTTCTCGTCACATACAATCACCTGTTCATGTAATTTTTTGGAGAACAGTGTTTACTGATTAAAAAAAATATATATATATATGATGTATTAAAATGAAGTATGATTGGGAAAAATGGAGCGGTGCTGCATATAAAAAAAAAAAAAACGATCGAAAAATCACAAAAAGAACATGAAGTGTTGCAGATAACTCGCAAATTTGATTCCTTCCTTGAAGAAAAACAAGTTGGTGAAAAATGCGTTGATAACACAAATGAGAATAATTCTGAAGAATAGAGTAGGTACCTAAGCTTTTTCCAATGTTTTGTTTGTGTAAAATTGCAATTTTCAGTTACGTCAAACTGTCGATCTACTACTTCACCTTGATTTCAATAAAACTAGGTTAAAATATTTGTTTTAGCATTACATTGTGGGTGAGATGACGATACTAGGGACTCTCTAGTGAAATGTAATTTTGTCCGTAGCACTAAAACAGTGTTTTTTCTTCTAACCAGCGGTGCTTTGCACTCAACTAACGAGAGGGTTCCACCTGCTCAGATCAAGCTCGACGTGAAATCTTGAATGACAATGATGGCAGAACAAATCCATCACGGTGTTAAGTGCACCCATTGTTAATGTCCTGGATTCAAGACTCCACGTCAAGCTTGGTCAGAGCGAATGAAGTCCATCCGTTAGTTGGTTGCGTAGCATCGCTAGCTTTAACCAAGTGTCAAAATTTCAGTTCACTAGGGAGTCGCTAATATCGCACGCATACTTATACATATGCACAATGTATGCATGTAAGATCAACCTAGTCCAACCGCGAATATTCATTATTATTCCTATATTTGTAATGCTAAAACAAGTCTTTTTCTGCAAGACTCATCGGAATCAAAGGTGAAGTAATATATCCACAGTTTGACCTTCAATCGATGTATTTTTCACTAGTTGGGTATTATCCTTACAATTTACAACCGCATACTGCCTAGTGCACAGATTTTGATGTAAAAGGTAAACAATAAGTAATTTCGATTACATCGGTTTTCGTCAAAAAAAAACTTGCGATTAAAATAAGAATGGCGGGTGGGGGGCGGCAGATTCACCACTGCTCAGGGGCGGCAGGTTCACTACTGCTCAGGGGCGGCAGGAAGGGCAAACTCATGCAGACAAGCTGCAAAAAAAAATTACAAAGAGGCGCACACGGAAATTCTTAAACGAAGAAACTCAATTTAAATAATAATAATATACGTAAGAAATAGTTCACATGAAATTAATTGTGTAAGTAGGTAGCTACTTACTTACACAATTGAAGAAAAATGTAGAGTAGTCGCTAGGGAGTACCGGAGTTTCTCCATTTTTACCTGTTCTAATACTCGATCGGATAATCTCATAACTGAGTTCCTCCACCTTCACTTTTAATCCTAATACCGCTTGTGTTTTGTTTGCTATCAGTTAAAAAGCTCTCACAAAAAAAAATTATGGAACTTAATTTGGTTTTTAATCCACAGCAAATAGTTATTGATTTTGAAAGTGCAATACTTCATGATGCCGTTCGCAATGTATGACTGAGTGTTAAAATCATTTGGGGCAAGCTTGGCTCCAGAAAATTCAAGCATTAAATCAAGTGTATAAAGAACATAATTCATTGGCAGCCAATATTTAAAACAATTTTTTGGTATCCAGTTTTTGAGTCCAGAGAAAGTAGGCGATTTCTTCGTATCGGAGATATTTGACAATGTTCCTTTGAATGACTGTTCCACTAAATTACAAATCTAGGAATTATTTGCTACACCATTGTCCTGAATAGGGTAGCAACTGTAGATACGTGTTTCGTCCTCATTAGGACGTTTCAGTACAGTATAGCTTTACGAAAAACCCTCCTGGCTATTTGTTTTATTCTATTTTGTTCTTGCTATGTGGGTTCTTGAATATTCCAAAACATCTTTTAAACTTTTTGCTTCATCCTTAGAATAATTCACTTGAGAAAAACTGGTTTAGAAATGCATTCTTACTTGTTCCCACTTCAAATTTTTTTCCTCAAAATACGAAACAATAACCTATTGTAAGGTTATCTATTTTAATTTAGGAAGCAAAAGTTTTTAAAACATTACTATTTTTTTCTATGATTTATTAAAATAAACTAACACTTTTTCTAATAACCAAATCTAATTCAAACTAAAGATTATTATACACTACACTATAACTTAACTTTAATTATTTATGTCAATGTTGATTTATTTTAGATAACACAATTTATTTCTATCACCAGCAATCCATAGTATAAGGTCACTGTGCTAAAAAATCAATAATGCTTCTCGCTGTCCGTCGCATACATATACCTCGGGTCTCTCCCCACTACGTTCTTCTCGCAAAAGTCCAGGCATTTCTAGAAAAACGCTAGAAGGTGCCAGCAGTTTTCCAAATATATTCGCTTCTATTTCTTAATGTTAAATAATTCCACAATAATGCGAAGCACCAGTAAAGCCGAAATGACTAATTTATAGACTTAAATTTGCTACAATATTCATTTTCAGATTATTATTGCTATACCCGGCACGGCATTTGTAGCAGTTTGGGACACATTTTTTTTCTCTCTAATGATGTGTGCCATTTGTCAAATGAAAGTTTTGCAAAATTTGTTAATGAGCCTTGGTCAGGATAAAAATAAAACCATACATCAATCAGCTGTTGAATGCGTACAGATCCATCAAGAAATTATACAGTAAGCTTTACCTAATTCATTCGTACGTCCATATTCCAATTGAAATCAAATTTTTTTTCCAGGTATATGACAGATTTAGATAGTTTAACGTCCAATATTCTTTTTCTTGATTTTCTTGTCTATGCTATACTTTTATGCTCTATTGGGTACAGGGCTTTTTTTGATGTGAGTATGCACGATTTATTTATTAATTATAAATCACTTTAAAATATCATTCTTGAATTGAAAGTTACCAGGAGTTTGATTGATTTCATAAATTCAATATGATTCTAAATTTCCTGCATTCATCAAGTCCTCTATAATTAACATCTCCCAACCTGATGAATTTAATTCAATTGCCGAAACCGGTCGTTTCAAAATAAAATAACGAAAGTTTGAAAATAGAGCAAAGCTTAAGGCGTTATTTCTTTCTGGTAACCTTTAATTCAAAATACTTTGCTGGGTACAACATTTCAATATTTTCAATAATTCCAGCCCGATGTTGATTTAACAGTTGTGATATCATGCTCAGCTTATCTTATAGCAATTTTGATCCAATTATATATGTTCTACTGGAATGGTCATATTATTATGGAAGAAGTAAGATAAAACATCATATTTTCGATTAGTATTAGAATATTTGAACGTATTTCAGAGTGAAGAAATTGCAAATGCAGTTTGGAAAAGTAATTGGTATCAGTATGATAAATCAGTCCTCAAATCATTACTTATCGTTATGATAAGGGCCCAGAAACCTTTAAGACTTACAGTTGGGAGATTTTATATTTTAAATGTGGAATCTTTAGTTACTGTGAGTTTAGAATGATGAAGTGTTTCAGCAGTAGCGTTATTATTATTATTATTATTATCCATTTAAATATGTGGTAACCTTTCGGGAGTCGAGATTGTTTTTAATTCATACTTTGATTTAATTGTTTGTATTGTTTTCTGTTCAATGCTATTCCTTTTGCTTCGTAATTCTTCTACAGAATTTTCCCAGTACTTTCTTGGACTGTCTCTCCCTTTTTTCTGAAACTGTTCATTATTTCGCTCTTCTCTTATAATGTTTTCTTGCTTGCCTTTCATTTGTTTCAGAATTACTTGAATTTTCAGTATTTTGTAATACAGTTTTTGGTTTTTCTTGAAGCTTTCTTTGATTGACCAAAATTTGCCCAGCTTTTCGTCTTTAATTTTCTAATTATCTATTTCACTTTCTCATTTTACTGCTTTCAATATTCTCAATCTTTTTTGTTCTTGGTGCTTAAGAGTTTTTCCTACTTTTGTTTCCTTCTTTTTAACTTCTTCTCTTAATTCTTCATTCCACAAATGTGTTTGCCTCTTGTTTTTTCTATTTCTAGTCTTTCCACATGCTTGTTTTGTTTACTCCACATTGTTCCATGGCGTTATTGTAGGAACATCCATTATAATTATAAATGTCAACAATAAAACTAATAATATTATTAATTTCAGATACTACGTGCCTGGTATTCTTATATGACAATTTTGAACCAAATGAATGAAGGTTAAAAGAATAACCATTGGCCATAACTTTTATCCTGTAGAAGGCAAAAATATTCTAACGAAACTCAACACTTTCATGGGTTTAATAAATAAATTTTCACTTAAGGCTACAATAATATAACAAATATCCACTAATAAATACTTCTACTTATGTATAACCGACGTCAAACTGGACACTATCACTGCACTTATTTATTATTGAGACAGTAACATTGTCTATTAGTTATTTTCACTGCTTCTTCTGTTTTGAAATAAACAACTTTACAAATAAATTAAGTATTGTAGAAAAGTCAATATATGTTTTATCAACTGCTTACTACCAAATCTCTCTCAATCATACTCAGATATATTTTAATTTAATTCAGTGAGTATACAGAATAGCATTTAATGTGTAAATTTCAATTTATCATTTATAACGCACAGAAACACTATTTGTAAATCAATAAAAACAAATACACGCTTTCCACTGCAATATTCATTAGTTTTTTTTCATAAATAAAACCTTACAAACACCAAAAACGGATGTGTTAATTAATGGACGTATGACAAGCGAAGCTTTTTATGCTTTTCTATATGAATATATAATGATCACTCTCTTCACAAAATAAATTAAAACATCAAATATTTTATTTGGAAGGGAAATAAAAGGATAACCAAATAAATTGCACCGCGTACGAAATGACTTCCTTGTTTCAGACAATGATGACTAGAATGAATCATTGAAAACGACATTCATAGAAACAGTAATCCATACTTAATCGTAATATGTGTACTTTATCTATAAACAAAAATATTCTGTCCAAACCACAAAAACTCATCCAATCTGTTTTTACTAATTATAGTCATATTTTTTTATTACACACGAAATCATAATGTCAGCAATTAATAGCAGATGGTGTAGTAAATACATGCAGTCGACCAAATATCTACGATCGTATAAAATATGACAGTTTTTTTATATATAGTCCGTGAGACAGGGCATAAATTTTTCATTGATTACCGCTCACTTGAAACTTCGTGAGTGACTTCATTTTGATGAATCCGACAGCTTTCACATTTGACGAAATTCTTTATTTGGGAGCGTCTTTCAGCGAGGGCTAATTGAACATGTCAATTTTATGAAGCCTTAAAAATGTATAACCGTCATATTGATGTTTACACTAATCAAAAGATTTTTTGATTATAAAATTAAAAATAATATTGTCCGACATGAATATTGGGGGCCAGTAGTGAGTCCGACAAGCCGCACTTGTCACAAATACGTTGGTATGAAAACGGATTATCGCTACTATGAGACTTTGAGGATGTGTTCAATTATTTTTTTCTAAAATTTGGTCATTTTGTCCGACAAATTTTCGGGGACTTTTTCTCAGCCCGGCACTTAAAACGTGTCAGGATTATCAATGACCACTTGTCGGACCAAAACAGTCATAATTTGAAAGCATATTATGAGTCCAAAAAATATATTGTCCGACAGAAATATTTGTACTTATCGTCAGTCCGACAAGAAAACGCTCGCACATATATAACTCAGTTTTTGACGTATTCAATATCAAGAAATAAGTAATGGACGTTGTTTATAAGCTAGTAATGAATAATTCATCACCAAAATAATTGAAAAAAAAAGTAACGTAGAAAATAGAAAAAGAAATATATTATTATGTCGCTAAGTTAGAGCATTACTCACTTTAATCTTCCATCTCCGGGGGTTGCTAGTAGGATTCAATTGGTATTCGATGCTCCATCCGAATCTAAAATTAGGATTAGTGGTTCCCATTCAAGATTTTAAAGTGACTTTCTCCTCCGACTATAGGAAGGGAAGAGAAAGCTTTGAAATTTTTCTTCAGCCATTTTCCATTCCGTGCATTCATACTTCAAATATGCCATATCTCACATTGTCCACACAGACTTCAACTAAGCCAAGTTTCACATCACCTCGTGTGCACGGTACAAAGTTTCCTCTTCACGTCGTAAAATTGAAATGGGACACCTGTATATAGTTTTCGCTTTCTGCACATCTTCTCCATATAAATTTTGAGAATGCCAAATCTCACACTCCTCCGTGCATGCAATATGATTAATAAGAGGTCGAAAGTTTGCTCTCGACGTATTAATTTATAGATATCACAGTTGAAAGTAAATTTAAATGATATATGAGGTGATTATCACAGTATACTGACTTTATATCACACATTTGATTCCAAAATAATACTACTATATTGGTGCACAAGCCTTTTATTATTGTTTATAATCAATAATCATACTGACTTGATATGCATTTCATTTATGTATATGCCTATGAACGCAGCCGCATTCATACCACATATTTTTGCTTTTTCTGAAGTATTGCCCCACTTAAATTGTCGGACATGAATACAGTAATGTTCTAGACACTATTTGAATAGAAAATAGAAAACATAGAGATGAGCGGTCATTTATGAAGGAGCTGTTGTAATCCTGACACGTTTTCAGTGTTGGACTGAGAAAACGCCCCCGAAAATTTGTCGGACAAAATGACCAATTTTAGAAAAAAAAATAATTGAAAACGTCCTCAAAGTCTCAGACTAGCGGTAATCCGTGTTCATACCAACGTACTTGGGACAAGTGCGGCTTGTCGGACTCACCACTGGCCCCCAATATTCATGTTGGACAATATTATTTTTAATTTTATAATCAATAAATCTTTCGATTAGTGTAAACATCAATATGACGGTAATACATTTTTAAGGCTTCATAAAATTGACATGTTTAATTAGCCCTCGCTGAAAAACGCCCCCAAATCAAGAATTTCGTCAAATGTGAAAGCTGCCGAACTCATCAAAATGAAGTCACTCACGAAGTTTCAAGTGAGCGGTAATCAACGAAAAATGTATGCCCTGTCTCACAGACTAATAATTTTCAGTGTATAAATAAAAAAAATTAACTTTTCACACTTGTATCTTAAAAATCAAATAAAGACTGTCGAAAAATAAAGCGCAATCTCTCTTGAATAGAATTTGTGTTAATCAAAATTACTACATGAAAGACTGGACTTCTTGATCGAAAATCTTATCTCGCTTTTATCGGCTCAAAATCTAGATTGAGTCTGGCAAACTGAATCCTGTAATACCTTCCAACAAACCCTGTACACCATCACGTATTCTGTGATGAACAGGGTGGATCTTACGGTATTCCATAAAGCATGTCACGCAGTCGGCCCAGTAATAGGTCAGACGTTTCATTTTAGTCATTTCATGAGCAGCTGCTGCAGACATTAAGAACTTTTATCTTTCGAGATGGATTTTTCTACGATGAAACAACGTCGTCCAAACTTCAGATTATTCAAAAGAGCTAAAGTTAAGTCCTTAAGTTCGAGGTTATAGTCTTTAAGTTTAATATTTAAATTTTTTTTTATATATTTTAGGTTATTTTAAAACAATAATTATTGTTATGAAAATGGTTACATACATAAAATAAATTTACTATCACGCATTCAAATTGAAGACAGTGGATTTAAAAATGAAACTTGATGATATCCAAATCCGAAACACAGTATAGACCGCGGTACAGAGTCCCTGTCTCCGAATTATTAACACTCCTTTGAAACTTTGTTAGTGGCTTCATTTTGATGAGTCCGACAACTTTTTTATCTGCGAAAATCTTTGAATCTGCTGCATTTTCCATCGAACAGCCTAAAAAGTCGTCGATTTTATGATTTATTTTGATCAATAACATCACTTTCTTTTATAATTTAATCGTAAGATAATAATAGCAAAAACACACACAATATTTTGTTTGACAAAAATATTGCGGCATTCGGCGTAACCTCCATCTCCAACATGTCAAAACTACAAGTTTTGTTAGATTATTAACATTCTGTTGGAATTCTCAGTACTATCATATAAACATTAGTGAAGTTGAGTGGTGATATGTCCGATAAAATTTCTGCTGCATATTTTCAGTCCGAAGCTCTGAAAACGTCAATTCTATGAGTTTGGTTTGCTGATTAACACTTGTCGGCCAAAAATCATACATATAGGTGAGTATATTCCTTGATCAAACAATATATTGTCCGACAAAAATAGTGCGCCGTTTTGCCAGTCCGAAAATAAAAAGATAAGAAATAGCGTTTTCTGTGTTTGTATGCGCACAATATTGAATCTATCTTTCAACCAAATGTTGTACATCTATTTGTGAGATCAAAAAATAATATTCTCTAAATTTCTACGTCTTTATTTCTATAACTTGGTCCATAGCGATTTTTCATTCGCAAAAATTTTTTCTCATATTTTTTCTACAATATAGTGCAACATGTAAAAAAAGGAATTAAAGAAATATATTGATGTAAAACTGAACATACAATTTGAAAATATCATTATTATAGAGAAAATTTTCAAAGGACAGTAGAAAATTGGAAGCAGATTTGAAACAAGAAACATAAAAACATGCTTAGAAAAAATAGTTTCAACATTAGAAAATCTATCGAAATGATATTTTCCAAACGATTCTAAAATATTGGTGTCTCAAAAATTTCCAAGAATAATGGGAAAATTTGAAATTAAATTTTTATAATTTATATAAAAGAATACATGCTCCGGAAGAAAATCATTGTAAGAGCAAATATTCAATTTAATTAGTATCAGATTCATCCTTTGATGAATTTTCACCATCTGCACGAAAGTCATATTCATTGTCTTCAGTATTGCTATTGTCATCCTCATCCTCATTATTATCTGAGTCTGTGATAAAATCTGAAATATATATTCTAATGAAGTGAAGTATATTTATGAACAAAAAACGAGATCACATGGGATCCGAATCGCCAGTCTTGATGACACTTGCAGATATGTTTCAAATATGAAAAAGATGGCAAGCGTAGCTATAGAGACTATTGCCAGGTAGAATAAGATTATTCTTTCTTCCTTCTATGGTATTATATTGGAGAATATCACGGTACTTATCTTTAGAGATCGATTTCAACATATCATTAGTGAGAATTTGCGGAATAAGTTTTTTGAATTTTTTATGAATATGCAGCAGATATTTTGTCGGACAATCATACCAATGTTTTCTGTACATCATTCCAAAGGGCAAAACATTTGAAATAGAAGAGTGTTAATCAGCAAACCAAACTCATAGTATTGACATTTCCAGAGCTTCGGACTGAAAATATGCAGCAGAAATTTTATCGGACAATATCACCACTCGACTTCACTAATGTTTATTTGATAGTACTGAGAATTCCAGCAGAATGTTAATAATCTAACAAAACTTGTAGTTTTGACATGTTGGAGATGGGGGTTACGCCGAACGCCGCAATATTTTTGTCGGACAAAATATTGTGTGTATTTTTGCTATTATATCTCACGATTAAACTATAAAAGAGAGTGATGTTATTGATCAAGAATAAATCATAAAATCGACGTCTTTTTAGGCTGTTCGATGGAAAATCAAAGATTTTCGCAGATAAAAAGTTGTCGGACTCATCAAAATGAAGCCACTCACAAAGTTTCAAAAGAGTGTTAATAATCCGGAGAAAGGAGTTCTGTACCGCGGTCTAGTAGCAGCTGCCAAATATTTTTCACGGCACAAAATATTTAATTCAAAGAAACATTCATTTATTATTATCAGTGAATAAATAAAATATATGACATTTTCAAAAAATTTGAAACCGCAGATTATCAAGACCAATTGAAAATTTTATTTATAATATTGTGATTAAAGCTCACTCTTCGGTTTTATTGTTCAGAAATGCGATTAAATCGATTTAATACCCCTTTAATTCAAATATTCAAGTTATAATAAATATTAACCTTCGAATTATATCGTATATTGTTTTATTTTTAATTACAAATACTGCATGTACAAAAAAATCTATGTTAATATGAATAATTGATTCATTTTCAATAGTAAAATAATTCTGATGATCAAATATTTATAGTTTTTTTATGTGTAAATTCAAATTGTGAGCAGTAGTTCATTATTAATTCAGTCCACGAATCTATCTATAAATAATTGAAAATAAAACTACGCTTTTAACAACAATATAAATCAGTTCTTCAAATAAAACATAATTAAAAGAAAACATATTGAATATTTAATTTGAAAAATTCATTTTGATTTGTACCACAGAATTTATTCATTACAATTTACATCTTCAAAGTCAGTATCTATAATTTTTTTACTATAAGCTTGTCCTTCGTTGAAAATGAATATTCCAAAGAAAAATAAAAAGCATGGGAGATTGTATAAAACATTATTAGATTTTGGAGAAAATACAAGCTTTCACGGGGTTAAATATGCAGTATCATCAGAAAGCACCACTTGTGAAAAGTAAGTTACCAAAAAACTGCCTGCAATTATTAATAAAATTGTACATTTTAGAGTATTTTGGATACTGGTTGTAATATTGTGCTTCATCGGATCGATTTATATGACTATGATCTTTTGGAGCAGATTCACATCAAATCCAATAAGAATATCAATTTTACCGGTCAAAAAACAAACTTCAATTATTTCATTTCCAGGGATTACTATTTGTACTGGAGTTAAATACTTGCCAGAAAAAGTTGAGCGATTTATCTCAACACTGTAAGTTTAATGTGTATATAATTCAATCCTATTACACACAAAATATTATATTGACAGCAATATTCCTGAAAATACAACAACTGCAAAGGAATTACAAAATTCATTCAAATCACTGATGGCTTACATACATGAGGTAGATGTTGTACCAGAAGATATTGATTTATTGAATGAAATATTGTCTTTAAACAACTACACTGAGGAAAACAGCATAGGAGAAATATTCTCTCTAATTGAACCAGATTGTGAAGATATATTAATAAAATGCAGATGGGAACAAGAAATAATAAGCTGTCCCAAATATTTCAAACCTACCTTGACACATGATGGTCAGTGCTGTTCTTTCAACACCAATTTTCACAAGTACGTTAAAAATTATGCATTCTTGAGCAAAATTAAAGTATAACTCAATCCTATTATGACAAATAAAAATTAAGCACACTATTCCCCTCCAGGAACGCTGCTAAAATCTCCCAGATTTTTTCACACCTCTGTCGCAATTCGAGAAAATCTGATGTTTTTTATGGCCAGTTTCATTACTGCCTCATAAATTTAGAATGTCATATCAATTAATCGCATATTTCAAAATGAAAGCTGTCATTGTCAAAGTAACAGATGGTGGTCATATAAAATTACTATTTTATTTTATAATGGTCATAAGTTTTATGTCCAGTTGCTTTAGTTGATCCCAAAATCTGGTAGAGCTGTAGCAAGTTATTTATTTTAGATTTCTACGAAGCTTATCTCCCCGAGAGCTTTAAATTGATAACAAACTAGACATAATTAAAACAACTTGTAAAAAAAACAATTGGCAATCGTTTAAATATCATTTTTAACACTTTTATTAGAACTATTTCCGCAAAAGCTTCAATTTGATACCAAACACGATAGAACCAAATCACTTCTTCGAAAAATCAATTGACGAATGTTTGCATCTGAAAAATATGAGGAAATTTATAATAACTAGTGGTCGACCAGTGGTAGAAATTCAACCATAACCATGAATCATGATGTTATTAAGTTCGAACGTTATTGAGTTTAATCTTCTATTCCCAGGAGTTCCTGGTAAAATTAACTTGGTATTCAACGCTCCATCCAAATCTAAAATTAGGATTAGAGGTTCCCATTCAAGATTTTAAAATGACTTTCATCCTCAACCCTTAGAAGGAGAAAGAAATCATTAGGTTTTTTCTTCAGCCATTCCCCCATTCATTGCATATTTCTCGATATATTCCAGCAAAGAATAATATCATTTTCAGTGGTTAATTAGAATTAAATAGCCGATATACAATTAAAACCTTCTGCACTCCTTCTCTACATAAAATTCAGGTGTGTCAAATCTCACATTCCTTCATGCGCACGGTACTCCAAACACTTCTTCTCCACATGAACTTCAAGTATGCCAAATCTCGTATTTCTTCGTGCGCGATACAAAGTTTTTTCCCAAAAATCAAAATGGGACACCCTGTATATAATTTCAGAATTCTGCACTCCTTCTCTAGAAAGTATGCCATATCTCACATTGCTTCGTGCACGCGGTACAAAGTTTTCTTCTCTTGTAGAATTAGAATAGAACACCTGTATATACTATTAGCTTTCTGCACTCCCTTTCCATATAAACTTCAAATATGCCAAATCTCACATTTCTTTATGAGCGCAGTAAAAAGTTTTCTCGTAAAATTGAAATGGGACACTTGTATTTAGTATTTATATGCTTTTACCTTTCTGCACTTCTTCTCCATATAAACTTCAAGTATGCCAAATCTCACATGCAATCATGCGCGCTGTACAAAGTTTTCTCCTCACGTAAAATTAAAATAGGACATCCTGTATATCATTTTTGCTTTCTGCACTTTCTTCTCCACACTTAATTCGTGTGCGCGGTACAAAGTTTTCTCTTCACGTCGTTAAAATAAAATAAGACACCCTGTATATGCCTTCAGCTTTCTGCATTTCTTCATATGAACTTTAATATGCCAAATCTCACATTCCTTCGTGCGTGCAATATGCTCAAAAAGGGGTACAAAGCTTGTTCTTCACGTATTGATATATAGATGAAAATGGGACAGTCTGTATATAATTTTCGCTTCCTGCACATCTTCTCCATAAAAACTTTAAGTATGCTAAATCTCACTATCCTTCGTGCAAGCAATTTGCTTGAAAAAGGGGCCAAAAGATTTCTCTTGGCGTATTAATATTGTCACAAATTTTATCATAAATAATTTAGAATCACAAGTTGCAGTACAAATTTTCACTTTATACACTTGTATGATCACTTTATCGTTCACAGTTACTCGTACTGAATCACTGAATGCATTCCTCTCCTAGCTCACGCTCTTATATACCTAAACCGACATTGGGCCAACATTCAATTGTCTAACAGTTGATGCCTGGCAACCACCGAGCATCTAGTAACCATTGGTTGTCAATCACGTCTGACAATTGAACATCGACTTGGTCAATACTAACTAGGATTACAGTTATATTTATGTGAATTAATTACTTAAAATATCTCTCATTTGTTACAATATATAGATTCTAATTTTAATAATAACAAATTAACCGCAAATAATTTTCAAAAATATTTTAGGCAAATGCTGTGCCAAATTATTTGAAGATTATTTTTATTTTTTATGATAAATACTACCGTTTATAAAATAAACGCGAGAGACTAAAAAGTTCCATCAAAAAATGTTGGTACAACTAGTCAAACGAAGCTCATTCATGAACTTTTTTTTGATGAAAAGCTTGAATATGAAATTACAGTCAAAAGTTTGTACGCGTTCTCAAATTATCGTGCTTCCAGACAGGTCGACCAATTTTTTTAGTCATATTTTTTAGGTTTTAAATCGTAAAAATTAATCAAAATCTCGTTACATTTGTAGGTTATGTTTTTTGTTATATAAGAATAGAAGCTTTCAGAATTAGAGCAGTATTGTAATTATTTTAGAATTGAATTCCATTTAATATTCTATTATTTTTTAAAAATAATTTGTTGAATGTTTGAGAATAGTAATTAGTTTATATGCCGCCGTTCATAGATGGCAGCACAGATTTTGACTGTTTAAATCAGCTGTTCTTTGTGAAACTGCAATGAACTTGTGCAGATAACTTTTAAAATACATGAAATTCCTAATTATAAACCAATTCACTTGACAATGAGATATAAATATGACTAACAGACCAAATTGGTGATCTCAAAGACAAATTTAAACTATCTCACAACATATTCTAAAATAGAATTACCGAAGTAAGCAAAGATCAATGTATTGCCAAAATACAAATATTCTTCCAGTTTTAAATGAATGATTGACACAAAATACTCATTTTAATCGCAACCGTCATTTTTCCAACAAATGACAGACATTCAGTCCAAACCATAGGCGCACTGTGAAATTTTTGACAAGACTTTGATGAATTTTTAATCGATATATAGAAGGCTTACAGGAAAAACTTATAAAGAAAAGTTGTTATAATTGGCGAGTTCTATAACTGGTTAAAATTAATGTACTTGTATATATTTATGTGAGAACTTCCTTCGTTGAAGAAACATTTTTCTCATTTCTGTGATATCCAAACCAACCAAGTACTCTTGTATTTTTATTTTATGATAACTTTTGTTATAGGAAAGAGTTTCAGACAGTTCACACACTCTTTTACGGGCCACAAATGGGTTTATCAATCATTTTAGATCCCAAAACGTCTGCTATACCAAACTCACTATCTGTGACAAGCTCTACAGGAATTAAGGTATTTGAGTAATAATAATTTACAAGAATCAAACTATTTCAAATGTTCTCCATATTTAGATATTCATACATGATCCAGATGATTACCCTAGTTTCGGTAGCGTAGAGAGAAATTTAGCGAATGGAACTGAAACCTTTATACGGATCGTAGGAACCCGATTAACTTCTTCAGACACTGTTAAAGCACTAACACCAGAACAAAGAAATTGTTTTTTCGAGGATGAGGAAAATCTGGAATATTTTCCCATTTATAAAGACACAAATTGTGATGTTGAATGTAAAATGAATGATAATTATCATTTTTGTAAATGTATACCGTTTCATTTTCCCAAAACCAGTAAGTAAAAAACTATTTGAATCTTATTGTCATGATATATATTTTTTCAC
Source organism: Dromius quadrimaculatus (assembly GCA_963989225.1). Classification (NCBI taxonomy): domain Eukaryota; kingdom Metazoa; phylum Arthropoda; class Insecta; order Coleoptera; family Carabidae; genus Dromius; species Dromius quadrimaculatus. The sequence goes on along the minus strand of OZ022324.1, from coordinate 66,795,697 downwards.
CTATAATAAATTTTTTTAGAGAAACGTATTTGTGAACTAAAAGATATAAGTTGCTTATCGGATAATTTCAGTAAGTCTTTATTATATTAACTTCATGATATTTTTTATAGATATAAATATTTTCAGATGCAATATACAGAAGAATACCATCAGAAAATTCCAGTAAAACTAATTTACCTTGCGATAATTGTCGTGCACAATGTAATGATGTATTTTATTATGTTCAAACGACTAATATACCTATTGACCATAATGTTCCTACAGTATCTAACTTCTAGTACGTAAAATAATTTAATATTCCAATTTATATTTATTTATAACTTTATTCATATATTTTTTAGTGATATAGATGAAAAATACAAACAAATTCAAGATAGAATGGTAATACATATTTATTTTGGAAGTTTTTACCAAACTGAAATGCTAAGAGATACTATCACATCATATTACTATTTATTATGTGAGTAATGACAGAGTCTTGATTGAATTATCGGATCATTTTAACATATTAATTTTCAGCATCCTTTGGAGGAGTATTCAGTTTATTTTTAGGATGCAGTTTCTTGAGTGTTCTGGAAATATTGTATTTCTTCTGCTACAAATTGTTTATCAAATAAAGACAAGAATACTTGGAGAAAATATTTAATTAAGATTTTTCTTGCACAGCTCAAAGTTAAATGAATTATTGGAGACAAGAGTGTAATAATAATATGATATTAAATACATATTATTCACAGTCACAGTAAATATTGTCCGTTTCCATTACCTTCAGAATAAATATCTAACCTCACGAATAATTAATTAAATTCCATATTTTCTGGATGCTACAAAAATAACTAAGAAATAATTGAATGGGGTAAGATACGTTAATAAATCTAAAAGAAATTCATTATTATTAAGGCTTTATTAAGTAAGAAAATATTTATATTAGTTCAGGTCGTCGCTAATGGATGGCAGCACATATCATTGAAATGACATTTCCACGATAGAATACAAAAAAAAATCTCCAGTTTGTCAGTTACCACCTCAAATTTGATATATTTTTTAGATTATTGAAATGATTGACAAATATTTGGAGTCAAAATGTTCGCCAATGTAGTAGCTTCACCTTTTGAGGCTGAAATATTTTCGCGGCAGTTATATCAAAAATGTGTCACGTCCAGTTTTTGTAAGATGAACTAAAAATCTATTCGCGAGTAAAATTACCGATGGCGGCGCTGTTATCAACCAAAATGTCGGATGTAAGTCGTACTGTCATTTTTAGATTTTATAAGTTTGAGGATTAAATTTCATTGCTACTATTCCAATTTTGTGCATAAACGTTTCAAATTGAATTTATTTACAGATAAATAACCATGTTCTTGGAAAATAGTCTTTAAATAATTAAATTCACATTATTCACTTTTCTCGAAAGAAAATTCAAATTGAATAAATGGAGAAAGAGTAAGGAAATTAATAGGTTGTAGTAAATACGTTAAGAAACTGATGTAAATAGAAAAGCAGTCTCCAAAAGATTTTGATCAATACACATATACTGAAATAGTAAATAAAAACGTGAAATAGAAAGAATGTAACAAAAGCTCACTGTTTACAAACAACAAACGATTAAAATAACATTAGTTCAAATGGCGTTTCATGCGGAATACGACTTTGAGTAGTTCTCGCTCTGCCAACAGATGGCCTAATTTTACTGGCGAATAATGTTTATATCTACTCTCTAAGCAGTCTAAGCCATATTCACAATGGGCATAAGCAAAATAGTCGGATAGAATCTTAGATCATAAATAATATTGTAACGTTATTTCTCTTTAATTTAGGGAGCAAAAGTTACTAAACACTACTATTTATTTTTTTGATTTATTAAAATAATAAATTAGATAACTAACACTATTTTTAATAACTAATTCTAATTTAAACTAAAGATTATTGCACTACACTGTAACTTAACTTTAATTATTTATGTCAATGTTGATTTATTTTAAATAACACAATTTATTTCAATCGCTAGCAATCCATAGTGTAAGGTCACTGAGCCAAAAATCAATAATGCTCCTCGCTTAGTCAGCGAATATATACCGTCAGTCTCTCCCCACTTTATTTTTCCCGCAAACGTCCAGACTTTTCTAGAAAAACGCTAGAAGGTACCAGCAATTTTCTGGAAAACAAATATATTCGTTTCTATTTCTTGATGTAAAATATTCCCACAATAATTCTAAACACCAGTAAAGCCGAAATGACTAATTTACAGACTTAAATTCGTTACAATATCTAGATGGAAGAAACTGCGAACGGTTACGACAGGTAGAGATGAAAGTATTGTAAATAAAGCTGGAGAAATGAACTGCGCAAGCGTGACAATAATCAAATTTCGGTTTGTCAAGTCCGCAAAATGACAAACACATGATGTAATGAGTTCTTATTTCTGTTAAAAATATTTTTATTCATTTGCCGTTTTTTAGTTGCAAAGTACATCTTCTTAACATTAATTTTATAAATAGCAAATGAAATTCGATAGACATGCGCAGTTCGTTTCATTTCTTTTTTCTTTCATTATATTTTATTTCTTTGTCTCCCTAACGTAACCTATATTTTCCTCTCTTTCTGGCATAACCGTTCGGAAAAATGTATTGTGTGATATAGGACTCCTTCCATCTAGATATTACTTATGATCTAACTTGAATATATATTTTTCAATTTATTTGTTTATAACGTGACAAATAACATATCCCATTTGAACTCAGCTACGTTGTCAGACAGGCTGTCAAAAATAGTATTTTTCGCCAACTGTCAAAAAAACATGATATTTTTGTATTGTTATGGATACGCAAAGTTCGTGATTTTTTCACTAGTAAAAAAATGAAACATATTTTTGCATACCTAATCTTATATAAATCAGTTTAGTAATGCTACAAGGATAGAAACAAACAGGTATTTAACAAAAAAGAAATATGAATTTGTACACAAAACTACTTATTTTTTAATATAAAAATTAATTGTTGACAGTTCTCTATTTATCAATCAACAATTGCGCATACTTTTGGTTACAATACCCAGGTGACGGCAAATTAATTATAGTTTGTACTTTTTTCCTACATTTTACTGAATAAAACAATAATTATTGTTGATCTATTATTTTTTGACATTTGGCGAAAAAATATTGTTTGTATTTCGTCTGCGAAGTGATTGTATTTTGTTGCGCTTTCGAATGAATTTGACATTCTCACGCGCAACAAAAAAAAAAACAATCACTTCGCACACTTAATACAAAAATAACTATTTTTTCGTTTTACAAAAAAATTCTGCATCTGATGAAAAAGAGTGTTGAGGTATTTAAGATGTGCAATGGAAAGACAAATCAAATGTTTCTTTTTGATCCTCGATCGGTCAAGTAGCTTTTGGGTAATTTGCAAAAAAACCGTGAAAAGCATTGCGGTGTATTTTTTATTGAGACTTGAAATTCTTAAAAAATGTGGGTTTATAATTTCCATTATATGTAACAAATTTCAGAAAGATCGGCTGTAAGCTTTTTAAAAAATGTTAGAAACAAAATAGGCCTTTCCGAGAAACGGCTATGAATAAGTTGTTAGCCAATGTAGAGCTATTTAACAAAAAGCTTTCTCTTTGTCAAGAGTTACTCTATAACTTACTTAAAAGACGTTTCATTCGAGTGAGTGTTATAAAAAAAATTGCAAAGCTATCTGCTTGAAAGATCAAATTGATAATAAAATAAGCTCACTGGTACATAAATTTATTGATTATCCAAAATATGCTAGAATAAATTAATTGAAAGCTTGAATAGACGAATATTTCTTTATAAAATGTTTTGAAATATTAATTTGTTGTAGTTCAAATAGTTGGCAACAGTTGACAAGACCACTGCACTGTTGCCACCTACCGAAAATAGTTTGAACTGTCATTTAGAGTTTATGATGCCAAACTCGTTGTTATCCCACCTTTAAGTTAATTAAAACATAGTTATTAATCTCTGATAATTTGTACAGTCTATTATTCGCAAAAGAAAAAAATCTATAGTTAAAGTAAAAAATATCAGTTGGCGAGCTTGTTTGTACGAACCGCCATTTGTTTGCTATTCCCAGAACAAGAGAAAAGTCGTGAATGCATTTATTGCGTATAAAGTAAGACAGTTACAAAGTAATTATACTAATATTAATATATAAATCATAGGAATAAATTCTCCACAGCATTTGTGAGTAAATCTGTTGATTTCATTCATATTTTTGAAGTCACAATTACTTAACATAAAAAGCAGACAAGGAAAATGTCTGGAGGCGGCGATCAAGAAGACGGCTATGTAGTAAAGCTTCGTGGATTACCTTGGTCTACCACTCCAGATGAAATAATAAAATTTTTTCGCGATTCTAAGATTTTGAATGGTACAAATGGTATTCATATGACAACATCTCGTGAAGGCCGGCCCAGTGGCGAAGCTTTTGTTGAATTTGTTGATGATAATGATCTCAAAGCAGCTTTAAAACGAGACAGAGATCATATGGGAAATAGATATATTGAAGGTAAGGTACCAAGAATTTTGAGTTAATTTTTCTCATTGTGGACATTTTCATGGAAGTATTTAAAGTGAATCGAGCAGAAATGGAATGGGTTGTGAAACGGAGCGGGCCAGAAGATTCTTTTGCAGAAGACGGATGTGTTAGATTGAGGGGATTGCCTTTTGGTTGTTCCAAAGAAGAAATTGCACAGTTCTTCACAGGTATGTGCAATTTTTAGGTTTAAAGTTATATTTGACAAAATTGTTGAAAACTATCGATTATTAAAAGAGATTTCGTGACTTCGTTTTGTGCAATGCAACTTGGTTATTTTATATTGATTTTTAGGGGCAAAATTTGGCCTGCCTTTAAATCGATAAGCATTTGTCAAGAGTTCAAATTTATTTTATTTAATTTGATACAAGTAAAATGCCAATCTTATTCTGTTTTATAATAAAACAAGTTTTCGTATGTTTCGGCTCACTTTTAAGTTCCAATAACCAGTTTGTAATGTATTGAAGCTGGTTAACGAGACGTATTATTATATAAACAATATTTGGGTGATATTGTTTATATATAAATGAATAAATAAGTAGATGGGTAATGTATATGAACTGAATGGGATTTTAGCTTATGGTCTGGGTTGTTTCTGGGTAGGGTTGGAGATAGTGCCGAACGGGATAACCATAGTGAATGACTACTCAGGGCGGAGTACTGGGGAGGCTTACGTTCAGTTTGTTAGCAAAGAAGTGGCAGAGAAAGCTCTGCTCAAACACCGGGAAAGAATAGGACACAGGTGGGACGAACGAATTTCATAAAAAAATATACAAAAATGACGGCACTTCGGGGCCCTGTGGGTTTTGTCTGTTATCGTTTTAAAATAAATTGTTAGCCACGATTGTGCCTTGAAAATACACGCAATTAAATCACAGAATTAGATATAGCGAAACAATCGAAATTATTTTGCGTGTATTTTTCAAGTAAAATACGTAATATTATATTTTTTATCACAAAATATAATGTTATTATTGAATAGTTAATATACTGCGTCTCTAGAGGGAAAAAAGGTAAGAAGAGGTTCTTGTAAGATTCATAATGGGCGACAAAATACACCAACGAATTCTAGAATATATGGTTTGATTAAAAAGTCACAAATTGCTCCCGTGATTTTTTAATCATTTTAAAGAAATATTTTTTGCACGAGCATGAATTAATTCTCCATTTATTCCTAAAAAAAATTATCAACAAGTCTGCATGACTTAAACGCGCTGCTTTATTTATTGATGTATCAAAAGCTGCCGGCTGTATTTTTACTTATTTATTAATAAAAATATTAAATAATCAATTTTTAATCGTTATAAAATGATCGTAAATTTGGGACTTGTTGATTAAATTGATGTTTAAATCTTATTGTAAGTATATCAATAAATTCAGCATTTCGTGTTCTATAAAACAAACGCGCTACTAGTAATGTTTTTATTTAATAGAGAGTTTAACACCATTTGTTGAATTTTTTTGACAGGTATATAGAAATATTTCGCAGCAGTCTTTTTGAGATACATGGAGCTGTTGGCGGTCCTGGTAGACGCGTGGGTACTGCACCTGCAATGGGCTACAACAACCGACCTGCCCCATATGACAGAGGGGATCGGTTTGGGGGACCCAATAGATTTCAAGGAAATAGTAATAGAGGAGGGAATAGAAATTATAAAGGTGAGAAATATTTTTACAGTGTGTCCCAAATAGTAATAATGTAATGTTTTCCAGATTATAATTCGTATGATAACGGCGGATGGAGCGGAAATAGTCCGGGGGGATACAGAAACGGCCCCAGTAGCGGCAGTATGAAAAATTTTGGGCACAATGGAAATATGGGCGGAGACAGAAGGAATATAGGAATACATTGTGTTCATATGAGAGGGTTACCGTTTAAAGCTACTCAGCAGGATGTCGCATATGTAATTTTATATTTTTTTCAATTTTCTGCCTTCTAAATTTAATTTTTTTACTAGTTCTTTAAACCAATAATTCCTATTGGCATCCATTTACTTCTGGACAATTCTGGCCGTTCGTCAGGCGAAGCAGATGTGGAATTTGCAAACCATGACGATGCCGTAAAAGCCATGGCTAAAGATAAAGGCCACATGGAGCACCGTTATATCGAACTCTTCCTTAATAGCTCACCGTCTGGTACTGCTGGAGGCGGTGGATCAAGTTCTGGTAGTGGAAACAATCATAGTCATAGCGGCGGTTATGGGGGTATGTAATTTTTTTTATTGAGAGCATGAGACTTGATAGAATGATTTTAAGTTACTTACTAGGTTTTCTTACAATCGAATCGCAAAATTCATGATACTATAATTCCCTCAATATTAAAGATACCGGGAAAAATTATTTATTAAGCGTGCGATGTAGTTTATGTTGCACGAGCATGTAGACTGTTTATAAAGTAACAGTGACATTACTCAGAACGAAATCTTTGAAAAATAATAAAAGATACAGCCTCGCTGATCAACGCACGCTGCAGTAGCATGTCGGTAAAACGAACTCATAAGATTTTTACCCATCCAAAAATTGTCTAACAGTTTGTAGAAGTTCTCACATCAAAAATGTTCATGAAATATGTTCGAAAGTACAGCAGGGAATTTCTGACATACAACATTGATATAATTGGTGCAGAAAAGAAATAAGTATGAAACAAAAATTGATAATTGTGACAGTATAAATAAATTTACCAAATAATAACGTTTCACATGCTGCTAGCACTCGTAAAAGTCAAAAAATATTGTCAGTTTATTTTACTCTGACTTAGTTGACAATTTAATTAATTATTTTAAGAACAAGGTTGATATTTATCAGATTGTTTATCCTAGTTAATCAAAGTTTTTCTCGGGCGCCAGTGGACAACCCAACTAGCACAAATAGTCGTCGGAGCGTGACAGCAACTACATTAGGAACTTTTATAGGTCTCGTCACTAGCCATAGGCACGTATAAGGAACGTTCCTATTACGAAAGTTGGCTGCGTTCCAACTACGTTCCTGGAGCTTATTCGGCTACGTTCCAAAAATGTAATGGCTCCGTATTAGCGTCGTTGCTGTGTAGTTTTCGCGACTTTCTTGGAACTTTTCTCCCACTATTCAAAACTTGTTGTTTGCTTTGTCTTGCAACTAGTTTTATCTTTCTCATGTTCCACTCTAGTATAAACCTGTCTATAACATCTGTTCAACTTAGAAAGAAAATGAAATACTCTATGAAAGGAATATACGAACGCAATACATTTTTGATAATTCCCTGTTATCTAATTTGAGTGACCAAAAAATTGGAACAAATGCAATTTTACTGTTAAACATAATGATTATAAATCTAAATCTGACACGCGCCCTCAAATTTGTCATTTTTTAATTAAAATATTGTTTATCAAATATTTTTTTGTGAAAGAAAATGACGCTTTAACGCAAAATAGTATATTCCGATACAAGTGCGGAATGGAGACCATTCCATGCGAATGCGAATAATTCAGCCACGAGACGAAGTCGAGTGGCAGAATTCACATGAGCATGGAATGATCGATTCGCACGAGTGACGGATGTTATTTTTTCTACAGTCAAATGTGTTCGCGGAAATATTCATAACCAAAATATGCAGTTTCTTGAGAAAGAATTTGCTTCATTGATCTCATTCCCATTCATCAAACTTTGATAAAATTACTCATATTCATACTTTTTTGGAGAGGAATGATAAGAAAATCAAAAAGAAATGAAACTATGACAGCAATGGAACAGTTTTTTCGCGACGCCACGCAGCTTTCCTAGGAACTTCTAAGCGTGCGGAATGACCCCTATTCCGCACGCTACAGCGTGTGGAATAGGTATCATTCTATAGTGACTGTAGAAAAAATACTTTTCTCCATTCATTATTTAGAGCATATAATCAATTATTATCCATTAATTTGTTGTACGTAGTGCTAAACTTATGAGCTCGTCCAAGTTTTTAGTCATTGTGGTGTACAAGTTCTCGTTTTGCAGTAATGGCGTCGCACATTTTGCTAATAAAAATGGCGAAGTTTGGGAAAAATTACTTTTAAGCCAGAATTACTAAAGAATGCAACAGTAATTACGACTGAGCGATAGTTGTGGGAACCGAACGGAAACTGGAAGTATGGAACTTTAAAGTTTATCTACTACAAGGTATTGCAGTGCCACTTCCAAGTTGTGACTATCACTGTGTCTGCTCAGTGTTGTCAAGTTCTAAAGAAACAGAGCATGAGATTCAGATAAAAGAGACATAAAATTGCACAAATGTAGCCCTAGCTTCTAGCAAAGTGCATTTTTGATCAAATTTTAAATATTTTGGTGGATCTTCTATGAGAATGTTACTATGTTCTTAGCTGATCTACTAATAAAATTGGGGATATGATAAAATTATTCTTCATCATACGAGATAGTAACGACGTCTTGCGTAGCATATATGACTCATGAAGAATATTGATTTTTGATGGTGACGATTGCACAACACCAAAATATTCTTTCAGTACACCATTTGCTCTCAAGTCTTTTAATTTCCCGTGAAATGCTGTGGAATGTCATTTTTTTTTTATGCATGCTTCCAATAACAGACGCCATTATGAACCAACGAACCCTCATACAACTATGCGAACACTAAGCAATAATGCAGAGCATATGGATGTTTTGGGAACTACATGGTGAAGTTTTCTTCATGGTGATTCTAAGAGGTAATACAAACTTTGTAGTAGCCATGCACAATGACGTTGAATTTTGCAGGTCGCAGTCACGTTACTTACACTTATAAATATCACTTCAAAGTTACTTGAAAGTAGTTGCAACTTTTAGGTTGCATTGTAGTAGCATTGAATAGTCGCTGCTACGATTGTTGTTGCTGTCAAGTTATTGGAGCTTTAAGTGGTACCATTGGCAGCTACGACGTGCCCAATACCAAAGAAATCATATAGAAGTAATATAACTATAAAGTAAATATTAGTGGTAAATTTTACGTGATTGCGATTGTAGATTTGTAAAATGAAGTTATCCACACATTGAAGTTGAAAAATTAGTGACAGTTACGTAACAATTACGCATTCGAGGTTTCCGTCTCGGTTACGATTACTTTGGTGCTAGTTGGGAATCCACAAAAGGATTCTTTTCTTCAGTTTTCAATTATTTTATCAATTTAATAATTTATTCAATTTTCAATTACTTAAACTTTTGCAAGAGTTAGGATGTTGACAGTGAAGCTAATAAATTAAAACCAGAAAAATCACACACTGCAAGATAACTCCCTGGCGAACATCGTGAGAATGTTTGCAGAACTCCTTAAAATGTGTCGTGAACGGCCGTGGTTCATTTGCCGAGAAAACGGATTTAAATTTAGCATTCTAATTTTTTTTTTTACAAGAGTAAACTAGCCTCGAAGATGTTAAACAACCCTTTGAACAAGCTAGTGCAATTTCCTCTTATATTACCTTTATCCGGTATTTCAGACGTTGATATTCGAGCTAATTTAAAAAGCCTGTTTTGCTCAATTTTTATTAAAAAGAACCTCGAACTCTAGACCTCAGACATCAGATTTTAGTTTCCACTGGGCAGATGTCATTCAAATAAGAATGACTAAAAGTAGGCAGAAGTCTGAGGAGTATAATTGGTTTTGGGATTTTCATCATTTACATGATTTTGGGAACTATTTAGTTCCTTATTTATTCCTTTTTTACTTAATAAAAATTTCCGTCGTAGAATTGGCCAAGTGCTGCCGCCACTGGCTCTGTTTTATTATTACTTCCTCCACCTTTACATACGTTGCTAGTATTTTATTATTTGCCGAGTGATATATAGAAGATTATTTATGAAGTCGTTCATATCCACTGTTAGATTTTTTATTAATAAATCAATTTATGTAACAATGCTCAAACCTTGTTGATAGTCGGAATTGGCTACTAAGCGTGACTTAGTAGCGTTATGTTTTGAAGAAATAGATTTTAATTATTTTAATTCGACTATCTTGTGTTATTATTCAAATAGGTTAGCAAATATAAATTAATTGTTTGAGGGAATTTGATCAACAGATATTTTAAAGAACGCACATAACAATCAAAATTACGTTCCTCCCTGTCACATCTTGTATCTAGAAACATATTTGCATGCTCACTATATTATTATATTAGGCACTCTAAATTCACTGTTTAGTATTTATGTTTGTAGTTATTGCGTTAATTTGACTTGAAAATTAGTTTCATTTCGAAAATATAATAAAATACATCTTTTTCAGACAAACATAACAAAAAGAGATAAAGAAGAAGCCGTAATTAAATGCTGAATAAAGACTTAAGTAATAATTTATGCAACAAGAGTGTAAAATCATAATGATTGTTTACACTCGTATTGCATACAAGATTTCTACGGCCCTCAACTTCCATTTTTTTGAATTATTGAGCATACACCGAGAGAGCTCAAAACACAAATTGATATTTAGGTTTAATAAATATCTGAACAAATGGATTAGTGAAATGTACTGGAAATTTTTAACAGAAGATTTCACTATTTAATATATTTAAATCACTTCAGATAATAAAATTAAAACAGTAACGAAACGTGTCAACTCGTACGATATTACACTGTTTTACAAACGCCGCAACTGTAACCAACTTGCGTGTAAGAAATTTCACCGCATTTATGAGGCATAGAATGATGGTAGATATAATAATTATTTAATGTCCGACTTTTGTTGTATTTCAATCAAAATTTTTAGCAATGTATGTCCTGTCATTGTGATTTCTGTCAGAGAAATTACTCTAGTTACTTGCTGTAACTAGGAAATTTGTTTGTTATCTTTAAAAATAAGGCCCTCGGGTATTATTTGTTCAGTAATTACCCTGAAATCAGTGTTATTATGACAACAATAATAAACTAGTCGGATATTAAGGTTGTTAAGAAAAGGAGTGGGGTCAAGCTATGGTGGCAACCCTGCTCTATGCTAACTACATAGGATAAACATTCATTGCCAATTCCAAATAAACAAAATTTCAATGATTAAAACTAATAGAAATGTTTGTTTTCGGTTGAAAATACATGATTTTGAATAATTTGGTTCCTTATTCTATTCTTTTAAAGAGCTTCCATCCGTTGAAATATTATTTTTTTCATATTTTAACAAAGCTACAATATGATATGTATAGCGCGCAACGCTGTAGACTTTCAAAAATATTTTTGACATCTGACGTTTAGTACTGCGTTCCATAACCAAACAAACTTATTGATGATAAATCAACATCAAAAAAATAATATCGATGGCAGAATAAATGGGTTACTCAATCAGTGTACCGTCAAGTCAGGGAAATGATAAAAAATCTTGTTTATTTTAATCACACACACTCTTCCCATTTCATCTTATGCGGCGACGTTGCCAAGCGTATGATAACTTGCTAAATTTCAGTAGCTTTTGTACAATTTTTTTGGGTAATAATTCAATTTTCTCTGGAACTATAAACAAGACTTTTTTGAAACTTGGTACACATGTTTATAAGACTTTCGTAGATATTTTTACGATTTTTTGTAATGTTGACATTTCAGGTAGTCGAGATAATGACGTATAAACCAATGTGAAACACCTCGCGTGGATTTACGCAATGTAATAACATGTCACTGAACAGCAAGTTTGACATTTTTTATCTCGATAACTAGAAACAAGATTGAGTTCAAACTTTGCCAGAATATTCTTCACTAAACAAATAATATACTGTAAAAATTTGAATGAATTCTCATATACTTTGATTTCCTTCTCAACAACGTTAAACATTGTAGGCACCACGGGAGTTGAACAGACAGTAATGCCTACGGTCAATGTACACACCTCGGGTCAGAGGCCCTCGGAAAGTACACTGTTGACTTCAGGCATTATTGTCCTTTTAATACCCTTGATACCTTAATTACTAAAACATTATTAAGATATTTTTGGTTGCACTAGGCTTTTCCTCCAACTTACGACTGGAAATATTTTGTTATAAATTTCTAATATACTGCTACATGTTTAAATAGTGGTAAAACTGGAACGCAAAGCGTAAAGCAGGGCCGTAGAAAATAATATTTATGTTTACACTTAATTAACAAATGTTCTTAATAATTGATACATCAAGTTTCGGACTAAAGAAGCTTGCAAGTATTTACACACTTTCACAGTATTAAAAAAAAAAAACAGTCTAAAAAACAAAACTATACTCTATTCACATTAAGAACGGGACAATGCAAACACGATTCAGGCACACTTCAAGAATCCTATTTCAATTCGTAGATGGGAATATGCATGAAATTTAAATTTGGTTCAAATATTTTTATTCCAAATTTTTATTGGCCGGACATTTGTACTAAACCATCATTTTGGTAAATAATATGTTTTCAATTGCTTAAAATTAATAAATAAAAGTGCAAATTAAGCGAGGGAGATTCAAAGTTCTAAAACGCAACACCATTGGTTAAAACAAAATATGACGTCAAATACTATGCCAACAAGTGCGCACTGCTTACATTTGTATGGCATTGCAGGCTTTTGATTAGAAATTATAATAATAACGTGTGTGTTGAAAATTCATTTATTGTTTAAGTGAAATTTTAGCATGCTAGTGAGATTATAAATCATTTAAGACAGTGATTTTGTAAAAGCACAATCGGATAATCTGTCAAGAATAGATCCATTCATGATGTCGTCTTATTTTCTTTCAAATCCAAATTTTACGTCCGCTGAAGTAAAAAGAGTGAACACTGCAAAGTAATTATTCAATAATAACACATTATGTACGCTATTTTAATAAATACAATCCGAAATATGATGAGCAGGAAACATAACCTATAATTTTTGTTTATTTTAAAACGAGCAAATGTTAAACGAAGCTGCATACATACACTGTATTTAATTACTAAAACTAATCACATATAATGTTATTCATGATCTGCCAAATTTATTATGATATATCATCTCTTCTGATAACCTTACATCATTTCATACGTATTTTAAAACCTGTCTGGATTGGAAAAAAGACTTTATCAGGTACATTTCTGAAAGTATTTTGCATTAAGGCACAATACAATACTTATAAACTGATTTTTGAGCTTTTTTGATACGGAAATAAGTTGAGAACGAAAACACCTGTAGCAAACAATGGACTGTAATGTCAATGGACACAGTATTTGACGTCATCAATAGAGCGCGCGAAAATGGTGGCGTTCAAACGGCTTAAAATTATTCTCAATTTTAAATATTTTTTTAAGCTTAATAACAGCTCTTTTAAACATAATTTATAGTTTTTACTATGTTATAACAATGTAAACAGTGAATTAAAAATATAAAAGTGATTAGTGTTACCAATATCAATAAATTTTAGCTGTGAACCGTTCTTAACGTGAATAGAATATAGTGATTGATAGGTGACAAATTTTAAACTGTTTTTAATACGAATTTCATCGTGTATTTTATTTATTTGAATCTGCATTAAGAAAATTTAGGAAATAATTCAAATTTCACGTGTTTATGAACATTGTGTATATTCTTAAAATGCTTAATCTCGCCTAGTAAGTGACTTTAGAAATTTTTTAACACTTTTGTATTTTTGTTTTACTAATTATTAGTGATATAAAATGGTCAATAATATTATGAATTAATGGCGGAGAAAACTACTTTAACATTTCTTGTAATTCAATGTCGTCCATGTAAAAATTGAAATAATTTTAGATATAAGTCTTGTATGTATGTATGTTTGTGTTGAATTGTAAAAAGTACAATTATGTCTCATTCCAATAAATATTTTACAAACTTTAATTCACCTTAAAGTTTATCCAGTCCTTCATTAAATTAAAATAGAACAATTTTCCAGGTGGACATCGATTGGAAAGGGATCATTTCAGACTGAAGCAATTGCGAGAAAATGATTTCAGTTCATTCATTTAATCAATTGTCAGCCACATTCTTAAAAGACTTTGATAAATCTGGCAATTAATTCTATTCTAATAAATAATTTGTAATAAAATATTAATAGAGCCGGGAAGAACGACTTAATAGCTTGAAATCTTTTGAGAATTGGACTGTATGTTTAAGTTTTTTATCGCGCTGAAATATTATGCTTAGTTTATATAAACTAAATTGATTTATAATTTCGCATTGTATTAATTTAAATACATATCATTATTTTTGTACGATTTATTATTATTTTCATAAATTAAATGGAGAAAGCGAGGTACGTTTTTATTAATTATTATAAGCTAAATGATATTTTATAAAATTATATTAGAGATTTTTCCTTGAGTTGAATTCAGTTTTAACTATGATCCGTTCAGATAAAAAATGGAAGAATCATCTAGATGATGGAAGCGCATTTTTAACAGCTCATGAATGCTTGCTTGTTACTTCAGAGATTTCGCAAATTACCATCTCTCACAATTACTGAGCTTGAAATCAAGCAGTTTGGGCAAACTTACGAAACAGCAGCTTCCATTTAGTACTAGTTTCAAGTTGACTATTTGATAGGTACATAATTTATGCATGTACAAACTCAGAAATACCTTTTAATCTTCATTGTTTAGTTATTGACTGACGGGAGGTCAAGTGCTGTACCTTAAAATGATAATTTGATCTTTATCAAAGCTATATAAAAAATACACCGAAAGTAAACAAATTTTCATCCAATAATAATAATTCATTCTAATAAGCTTCAAATTCGCGTCAAACAAGTCATTGAATGAATCCCGGACAGATTTGACGACTGTACATAATAATAGTGACAACCACGGCGAATGTTGTAACTAAATTTTTATCTACTTTAATAAATTTTAGTTGCCATATCCTTAATGTCATATATATCTATGGGCATTGTTTCACTTGAAACAAGTAATTGAATAATTTAATATTCCACAATCACTGAGCTTGAACTAAAGCAATTTGTGCAGACCTACGAAACAGCAGCTTTTATTTAGTACCAGTTTCAAGTCTGTAAATAGTATAGTTGCTTAGAACGCAACGTCACGCCAGACAGCCAAAGTGAATATAATAGCGCTTTTTTCCAAAAAATGCTCTAAAAACTATTGGAAGCAACCACGTCAAAAATCGTAATGAAAGTGGAGGACCGTCGTTTGTAAGCTCAATAAAAAATTTAATGTGTTGAATAGAGGCAGTTATTTTTTTTTTGTCTTGGATCATAAAGGAGTCCATGCAATGGAAGTACAAAGACTACATCACCAAAAAAATTTGGGACTCAGTCGTCTGCCGGGAAAGCGATGATAACAATTTGAAGACAGCAATCCTGGACTGCAAGCAAGGAAAATTCAAATTGTACTAGCTGCAGTACATGACTGAATTCCAGGAATTTCACCATCCTGTGTACAGCTCAGATCCTGTCCCCAGAGTTTTTATTTATTTTGACATTTGAAGAGGGAGAAGTTCAATCAATGAATAAATCAAGTGTCCAGCTTTTCAATTTTCGGTCGAAAAATATACGATTTTTCAATTCACACACTCAGTTTTGGGTAAAATTTGAGGTTGTTATTACTGAACCATGTATAATTACTATCTTAAAATCAAACAATTGGCACATTGTGTCAATATTTTTCGTAGCTTGCATTACTTGGAGATAAATTGAACAAACCCTGCATTCATTTATCGTTCCAGTTATATGGAACAAGATACTTTTGTTTAGAAGGCTTCATTCATACCAGAATTGTTTCATGTAAGTAAGTAAGTACGATGCAGCTGTATGTGCATGAAGATAGAAGAAAATGATCGATGCAGGAAAATGAATTCAAATAAATTAGTTGTAGGGCCCCCATGTCAAAAAAAAAGTTCTTACGTGCTATTATTTATAGAAAAGATTTACAAGTGTAAACTTAAGATTGTGATTTTCTTTTTAACGAAAGGCAAGTTTACAAAATCAAATAAGTTCCGAGTTATGCAATAAATTTACAAGTTCACCCGAATACGCTTTAATCTTGGACTCACGTAGATGTAGACCGTCTGCCAATAAGCTTTTAGTCGATTTTGCAAACTTGCTTCATGTTCGAAAAAATGGAAGAATCAGCTAGATGATGAAAGCGCATTTTTGACAGCCCATGAATGCTTGTTACCTCAGAGATTTCGCAAATTACCATCTCTCACAATTACTGAGCTTGAAATCAAGCAGTTTTGGCAAACTTACGAAACAGCAGCTTCCATTTACTAGTTTCAAGTTGACAGTTTAATAGGTACATAATTTATGCATGTACAAACTCAAAAATACCTTCTATTCTTCATTGTTTAGTTATTGACTGACAGGAGGTCGAGTGCTGTACCTTAAAATTGAAATTTGCTCTTTATCAAAGCTATATAGAAAAAATACACCAAAATTAAACAAATTTTCAACCAATAATAGTGATTCATTCTAATAAGCTTCAAATTTGCGTCAAACAAGTCATTGAATGAATCTCGGACAGATTTGACAACTGTACATAATAATAGTGACACCCGCGGCTAAAGTTGTAACTAAATTTTTATCTACTTTAATAAATCTTAGTTGCCATATCCCTAATGTCATATATGTCCATGGGCATTGTGTCACTTGAAACAAGTAATTGAATTATTTAATCTTCCACAATCACTGAGATTGAATTAAAGCAATTTGTGCAAACCTACGAAACAGTAGCTTTTATTTAGTACCAGTTTCAAGTCTGTAAATAGTATAGTTGCTGAGAGCTCAGCGTCACGCCAGCCAGCCAGACAGCCAAAGTGAATATAATAGCGCTTTTTTCGAAAAAATGCGCTAAAAATGGCAGACTGTAAAGAGTTGTTCAAAAAAGATATTTTTTGTTGCTAATTAAAATACATCTTTCCTATAAATGAGAAATGGTTGGTCAAATTCATGAAATGTAGTTATCTAGTAAGTTTATGTATTAAAAATTATTGTGATAAGATTAGCTATAAAGAATTTCTATTGTCATTTACTGATGCATCTTTACAACCGCATTCCGCGCTAATCCATAGGCGTCTCGTCGACCTCATTTCCGGGAAACATGCAATGAAACCTTGACAACACGAAAGTTCACTGTGCCAAATCAGGGACGAAAATATGACAAACATAAATATTTTTCACATAAATTCATTTATTACATAATTTCCCGTTGACCAAAAATATGAAAATTTAGCACGAAGAAAGGTTTAAGTGCCAATTTATAATTGGTCGTAACGTAAAATATCAAAATGAAGTGGTTTTTTTTCATTTTACGTTGGTACTAATTAGGGTTATTGATGTATTGTGTTGGTTTCTCTGACTGTCATTTTCAAATATTCTGTTGATTTCGATTCTGTTTCGTGTTTAATGTTTTTCTTTGATTTCACTTTTATTAGTTTGGAGTTTAGTTTGTTTTGTTTTATTGTATGATGTCTGAAAAAGATCTTGCGATTGTTTCATTGTTATTGAAACTGCGTTATAAAAGTCGCCAACGAGAGAAATTGTTTTTTTTTATTAATAATTATGTCAATCATATTTAAAGCACGTTTCGATCCAAGGTGCTGTCAACTGTCAGATGAAAACATGTGTTAAAAGTTGACGCATGCGCTATTAGTTGTTTCGTGCGTAAATATAACATAAAGTTGAATTTATCTCAACTTTACGTTTTCATTACGTAACCCTTATGTCAATACATAAACGTAAGAAATACGTAAGAGTATTGTGAACACAGGCATTGAAATACAATAGTTCAACTTTACGTTTATGTTTACTCCTTACGTTCACGCACATTGGTTCTGTAGGAAAATCTATTTGAAATGTGTTGATTAACCCAACTCAAGTATATTAGCAGATGTTCTGCGATCATTTTACTTTCAAACTACAATTACTGCTGTCAACAGTTGTCCCATAAATAAATTTTGCAATCCTCAATAATTAGAGTAATTAAAATATGCATTTCTATTATCAGTTGAAATAGAGCAAAATAATTGCTACATTTGAAATGTCGAATGATTCATTTATACTAATAGTGTTTGAACAGGCGCGATCTTTTCCATATGAGAGCAAGGACAATTTATAAAGAAAGTTAAATACATTTCTATGGAAAAATTCAATCTTGAGAACAGCACTTATATTTGCCAAGTCTAGAACATTTTTATCTGCAAAATATTCAACTAAAAAAAGTTTTTATTCAAATTGAATAACAAGATAAATTTTGACCCATTGCAACAATATTGAAACAATTCAGAGAACTGTTAGAAAATCCTAGAAAAATTTTTGCCGTGAAATCTTGTAACTCGAAACCTGTATTTTGCTTATTCATCAGTAGAAACCTAGTGGCAAGAATTTATAGAAAAACATCACTTTAGAAATTTAATATTCAAAATTTTAGGAACTCATAAATTAACTAATTTATTGTTGATTTCAAATATTGATACATTTTTTTTAACCTATATTTTTTGTCCTAGATTTATTAATTATTTTAATGATGATTTAAAATTTCAAGGCTTTATTTATTATATTTCTAATTCAGACTACAATCTTATTTCCCATACTTAATTTGGTCAAAATTAATTAAAACTAATTAATTTTAATATTGTTTTTTTCTAAATGATAATACAAAAATATAAAAAATTGCTGAAATCATGTAAAATTATCATTCAACATACAGTATGCCCACGAATTTTATTTCTTTATTTATTTTATGATCACTTTGGTTGGCTGACGCTGGTTTTCAGCAACTATAGCACTTGTACTAAATGAGTGCTGCTGTTTCGTAGGTTTGCACAAACTGCTTGATTATTTTATTCATACACCCATTTTTAGGTGAAAAATTTAATTGAAACAATGTTTTTCGATACTATATTCCCGATCGAATCATATTCAATTTGGCCGAAAGTCCGATCAGGAAAGATAAAATGCGGTCGGCTCCCCGACTAAGCCATTTTTACTTACTTGTGCTAAGTACAAGTAAGTATTGTAAAACCGACAAAATTCACCGAGATTTTGATGGAAATATCCGTTTTGAGCATCCCTGAATTCATTTTGACTATTTTCGGCTTGATGTCGGTACGTATGTGCGTTCGTTCGTAACTCGCAAATCTCAAAACTGGTTGAACGTATAATGTTGAAACTTTGTATTTATGACTAGTATAGGGTCTAGTTGTGCACCTCGCATTATGGTTCCAATCGTCTATACCGGAAGTGCACTTTATTTGAAACTTTTTTCGAATTTTTCTAATAAATCCAGAATGATTATCCGTAGGATGTTGAAATTCAGTGTTTGAACTTGTTGTAGCATCAAAATAGTTATCTACTATTTTTGTATGAATCGGCTGAGCCGGAAGTGCAGTTTATATGTATAACAGACATTCAGAATTTGGCGTATAAAACAATCACTTTAATTGAAATAATAACGCAGGCAATGATAATCTGTTGTCAATTTTTTGATTTGGTTTGACATTGTACATGTCAAAATATTATTAAAATTATATTAATTATAATCTGAAGTGACAGACAACTTTATTGAATTTTGTGTATATATCAAATGATGTACAAGTAAGTCACGTGATGTTCACTTCAAATTTTGTCGAACGTGAGGCAAGTTTCAAAATCGACTAAAAGCTTGTAAAAAATTGTTCCGAGTTATGCAATGAATTTATAAGTTTACGGGACTCATATAGACCGTCTGCCAATAAACTTAAAGTGGATTTTCGATATGTAATAACACCTAGCGGGGATTTTCAAATACAAATATTTTAAGTTCACAGCTGTAAGCATCTTCTCTTTAAATGACAGCCTGTAGAAAATTGTTGCCTTTTTTTGTGTCATTGACATTTTTAATAATTTTTCTATCTCTTATCTATATATTAATACGCCAAGAGAGATCTTTCGGCCTCCTTTTTAAGCATATTACTTGCACGAAGGAATGTGAGATCTAGCATACCTAAAGTTTATATGGAGAAGATGTGCAGAAAGCGAAAATTATATACAGGTATCCAATTTTAATCTATATATTAATACGTGAAGAGCAAGCTTTGTACCCCTTTTTAAGAATATTGCGCGCACGAAAGAATGTGAGTTTGGCATACTTGAAGACCTTGAAGTTCATATGAAGGAAGGCAGAAAGCTGAAGACATATACAGGTGTCCCGTTTTAATTTTACGACGTGAAGAGAAAACTTTGTACCGCGCATACGAATTATTTACAGTTTGTGTGGAGAAGGAAGTGCATCAGAAAGCAAAAATTATATACATGCTGCCCCATTTAAATTTTACGTGAGGAAAGGAGAAAATTTTGTACAGCGCTCAAGATGGAATGTGCGATTTGGTATACTTGAAGTTTAAATGGAGAAGAAGTGCTGAAAGGTAAAAGCATATACAGGTGTCCCATTTCAATTTTACGAGAAGAGAAAACTTTGTACTGCATGCATAAAGAAATGTGGGATCTGACATACTTGAAGTTTATATGGAAAAGGAGTGCAGAGATGCTGAAAGTACTTGTCTGACAGATGACAGGTAAAAGTTCGCATTATGATCAAAACTATCTTCACGGAATAAAGTTAGTATAAATTTATTCATTTTGAAAACTACGTTACCGACATTTGAAGAACACAATGGCGTATATTTTGCATATTTTATGACAGATTCATCCATAATCTGATTCAATAAACAAAAAAGTAAGTAAGTAGCTGTATTATTGACTGATTATTGAGAATTTATTATTATTCTACCAAATTATTAGGTTAGAATAGTGTTTGTCATCTGTCACTTGAAGGTCACTATCTCAAGCAGGCGGCAAAGAAAAAATCAGAACAAAGCGGCACGGACAATCATTTTTGATCACTCTGTATATTTCAACATTCTACGGTTGTACCGCGTGCACGAAGAAATGTGAGATATGGCATACTTTCTAGAGATTATATACAGAATGCCCCATTTTGATCTGAAAAAAAAACTTTGTAACACGCACGAAGGAATGTGAGATTTGGCAGACTTGAAGTTCATGTGGAGAAGAAGTGCTGGGAGCTAAAATTAGATACAGGTGTCCTGTTTTCAATTTTACGTGTAAAGAAAACTCTATCGTGCGCATGAAGGAATGTGAGATTTGGCATACTTGAAGTTTATGTGGAGAAGGAATGCAGAAAGCTTTAATTATATACAGGATGTTCAATTCCAAGCTATCTCTGAGAACAATATTATTTTTTGCTGGAATATATCGGAAAATATGCACTGAATAGGAAACTGGCTGAATGATTTCTTTTCCCTTCTCGAGGGTTGGGGGGAGAAAGACACTTTAAAATCTTGAATGGGAACCACTAATCCTAATTAAGGATTCATAATGATTCACGGTCGAATTTCGACCACTGGGCGATCACTAGTAATAATTATTTCCTAATACAAAATATTTTCTGCTTTTGAAACATTTTGATTTGTTACAGTAGGTTGTTCGAACTTGTCAGTTTAATTTTGTTCGTCCACTAGTTGTGTATTCAGTGCGGTCCAGGGAGAAATAAATTAAGTTTTTTTAAGTGCTAAAAGTGTTGAAAGTGTTAAAAGAATGATGCTTATCATCATTAATGTGCAATACATTATTCTAGTTGGGAGAAAATTATTTATTACAACTACAAGTATAAATATAGACAATTGGTAATACAGACGGGTCATGTCAGTAGCACATAACTCACATAAGAAGCGATTAAGGTATGTATTATATATTTAGTATTGCAATTATATAATTCAAAACAATTTAGCATAATAGCTCTTTATATGTCCTTAGAAAATGATTATTATTGTTCCCCTCGGCTACAGGACAGTTTTTCAAACTCATGTAGACCAATTGTTTTTACAAAATGTTGCCATAATTCCTAAAACAGATGTACTGTATATGTAAAGAACTCATTCATGCATTGACTTATTCATTTGTTTGGAATGTTTACGTCATAAATGCGTAGGTATGCAGAAATCTCAAGTTCTGTATCTTTATCTTCTACAAGATGTTGAGCTGTTAATGCCGTTAGATTTTAAGTTACTTTTCGTGTAGAGGTTTCCAAACCAATTTAATTATAGTCTTCACAATTCTACATATAAAATGACAATGAAAAGTGGATATTTGAGTTGACAATATCTTAAATTTATCTTAAACTGTTCAAATAACAAACATTGATGACACAGTTAAGAAATTGAAGAATATGCATTTTTACTTCCAATTAGATACGCAATTTATGACGTAATTTCACAATTACTTTCCATATGCCCAGTGGGACAAAGAATTTATTACAGCCTTGAAAATATTGAACTTTTAGATTCAATTTCGGTTACATATTGGTCCACATTAGATGACCTTGGGTGAGAGAATAAAAAATTAATTGACCTCGGCTACAAACGCCAATTTTATGACGTAATGACACGAATATATAATCATGTCTCTTTTTATTGTATTCTTGCAATTTTTTTCAAGTGAACAGCTTGTGGAAATTTAAAAATAAAAAAATGTCAAAAATTTATTTTTGTTTTCTAATATTTTAAGCATTTTGCAAACTTGCCTTATGTTCAAAAAAATGGCAGACTGTAAAAAGTTGTTTAAAGAAGCTGTTTCTTGTTTGGCATAATTTTTTTAAAAGACGTTCTGTCTGTGTGGAAACACTATAACTTGAGAACGCGTACGAATTTCCGACTGGAATTTTGTATTTAGATTTTCCATCAAAAAGATAGGTTCAAGTTAGTATATGAGCTTTTTTCAACCAGTGGTACCAAAACTTTATTGATAGTACTTTTTTGCGTTTATTTTATAAACGGTAGTATTTATCATAAAATATGAAATAACTGAAACTAATCCTTGAATGATTTGGCACAACATTCACCTGAAACATTTTTCAAAACTATCAGCGGTTCTTTTGTTATTATCAAAATTTAAATTATTATAAGATTTGTTATATTTTTCTGGAACAGAGAAAAAATGGAAATCATAATGTGAAATACTTTCGTCAATTGTTTTTTCAAAGTAAGTCATTTGGTTTTATCATGTTCGGTATCAAATTAAAGCTCTTGAGGAGATAATTCTAATAGAAATGTCAAAGAGGATATTTAAACGATTGTCAATTGTTTCTTCATTTAAATGATAAATATTTAATAGGAATCTAGATGACTTTGTTTCCGAAATAACATTGCATGCACTTTCAGATTATGTAATACAAATTCAAATACCATTCCGCGTGCTTCTTCTGCAATTATTTTTTACATTTCCGCCTAATTGAATAAGCAGCAAAACCAATGGAATTTATTTTTTAATTTGAATTCATAAAAACATTTTACAGTATCAGTCTGTGAAAAAAACTGCATTGTCATTTAAATATATAAAATATCAACTTTCTATAATATGTACTTAAACAAAAAAATAACATGAAAACATACTTTTTTTTAAGGAATAAAGTATAAAATCTGCATTATATTCCAATTCACGTTCACAAATATGTTTTGTTACGTTTTGTACGTGAAAATATGCTCGCCTTTAGCATTACGTTAACAAGAAAATCATTAAAATTCATTGCACAGGTGTGAAAAATTGTTACAGCTGTCAGTGTCTGCTAAAGTGAATATATTTAGCTGCCGCAAGCATAAGTTACACCTTTGAAAAAATATTTATTGTTTACTTCCGCAGAAAATTTTCAGCCTGCCTTTTTATTTTATAATTCTGGAAAATGTACAGGTAATTAAATTGGAATTGATAAATTTGGGCGAATTCCTGGACTTATTGCCAAGTATCTGAATAATATTAGCATATTTTATGGAATTATAGTTTAAAAATTTCCTTCAATAAAACTGCGGCATTCAGCATTATTTCATTCCGACCATTCTTTTTATCGTTTTTTTGTTACGTTAGCTACACCTGTAAAAATAAAACAGTCATAAAACGTCAATTTCACTGCGGGTCAGAAGAAAAATACAAACAGAAATGGAAAACATTTTGTGAAAATTGAATCAAGGAGATCTAAAAATTGCATAGGTGTTGGCAATTATTTTTATTGCTAGTTCAATTATATAATGTGTTGGCAATTAGCATAATGTTATTTATTAAAATTAGAATCTAACAATGGTCTATGAATACGGTTGCACACATGTTATTTAGTTTTAAGCAATGCGGCTTATGTCATTTACCTGCAATCGGGTCTAAGTTTAATAGCCCATTTATTATTGTGAAAATATTAGTCCATGAGACAGAGCATACATTTTTCGTTGATTACCGCTCTCTTGAAACTTCGTGAGTGACTTCATTGTGATGAGTCCGACAGCTGTCACATTTGACGAAATTCTTGATTTGGGGGCGTTTTTCAGCGAAGGCTAATTGAACATGTCAATTTCATGAAGCCTTGAAAATGTATTACCGTCATATTGATGTTTACACTAATCGAAAGATTTTTTGATTATAAAATGAAAAATAATATTATCCGACATGAATATTGGGGGCCAGCGGTGAGTCCGACAAGCCGCACTTGTCACAAGTACGTTGGTATGAAAACGGATTACCGCTAGTCTGAGACTTTGAGGACGTGTTCAATTATTTTTTCTAAGATTTGGTCATTTTGTCCGACAAATTTTTGGGGGCGGTTTCTCAGTCCGACACTGAAAACATGTTGTCAGGATTATAACAGTTCCTTTATCAATGACCGCTTGTCGGACCAAAACAGTCATAATTTGAAAACATATTATCTGTCCAAAAAACATATTGTACGACAGAAATATTGGTTCTTATCGTCAGTTCGACAAGAAAACGCTCGCACATATATAACTCAGTTTTTGACGTATTCAATATCAAAAGATAAGTAATGGACGTTGTTTATAAGCTAGTAATAAATAATTCATTAACAAAATTATTGAAAAAAAGTAAAGTAGAAAATAGAAAAAGAAATTTATTATTATTTCACAAAGTTGGAACATTACTCACTTTAATCTTCCATCTCCGGGGGCTCCTAGTAGAATTAAATTGGTATTCGATGCTCCATTCGAATCTAAAATTACAATTAGTGGTTCCCATTCAAGGTTTCAAAGTGACTTTCTCCCCCGACTATAGAAAGGGAAGAGAAATCTTTGAAATTTTTCCTCAGTCATTCTCCCATTCGGTGCATATTTCTCCAGATATACTTCAAATATGCCATATCTCACACTCTTCACACAGACTTCAACTAAGCCAAGTTTCACATCACCTCGTGTGCGCGGTACAAAGTTTTCTCTTCATGTCGTAAAATTAAAATGGGACACCTGCATGTATTTTCAGCTTTCTGCACTCGATCATATGAACTTCAAGTATGCCAAATATCAAATTTTTTCGTGCGTGCAATATGCTTGAAAAGGGATACAAAGCTTCCTCTTCATGTATTAATGTATAGATTAAAATAGAACACCTGTATATAATTTTCGCTTTTTGCACATCTTCTCCATATAAATTTTGAGTATGCCAAATCTCACACTCCTCCGTGCATGCAATATGCTTAAAAAGAGGTAGAAAATTTTCTCTTGACGTATTAATATATAGATATCACAGTTGAAGGTAAATTTGAATGATATTTGTGGTGATTATCACAGTACACTGACTTAATCACACATTTGATTCTAAAATAATATAAATATATTGATGGACAAATCTTTTTTATTATTTATAATCAATAATCATACTGACTCGATATGCATTTCATATATGTATATGTCTATGAACGCAGCCGCATTCATACAACATATTTTTGATTTTCTGAAGTATTGTCCCACTTAAATTGTCGGACATGTATACAGTAATGTTCTAGACACTATTTGAATGGAAAAAAAACATAAGGATGAGCGGTCATTGATGAGGGAACTGTTATAATCCTGACACGTTTTTAGTGTCGGACTGAGAAAACGCTCTCGAAAATTTGTCGGACAAAATGACCTAATCTTAGAAAAGAAATAATTGAACTCGTCCTCAAAGTCTCAGACTAGCGGTAATCCGTTTTCATACCAACGTTCTTTTGACAAGTGCGGCTTGTCGGACTCATCGCTGGCCCCCCAATATTCATGTCGGACAATATTATTTTTCATTTTGTAATCAAAAAATCTTTCGATTAGTGTAAACATCAATATGACGGTAATACATTTTCAAGGCTTCATGAAATATGGATCATATTTCAACACTGGTTTGCATAAATAATTATTTTGCATAAATCGCGAAATATTATTTTAATTTCCCACTAAAACGCACCCTCCAATTCCTCCAAGAACTCATTATTACCTCTACTAACACTTTATTACCTCCCAAGCCAACTTGACTTCATATTTCATTTTCTCGATGCGGCATTCCATAATTTTGCGAGTTTATAGCTCCAGGGCTTCAGAAATTAAAATCTAAGTTGTGCAAGGTTCTTCGAAATGCGAGTAATATAATTTACATTATTGCCACCGGCGATGAGGGAATTACAGTTGGTGTTACTCAATCGTTCAGCTTCCACTGAGAAATACATACGTATCGACATCAAACCGAAAATAGTCAAAATGGATTCAGGGATGCTCAAAACGGATATGTAATTTTTTGTCGGTTTCACAATATTTACTTTTACTTTGTGCAAGTAAAAACAGCTTCTTAATAATTTATGTTGCAATTTTTACGATTGTAAGGAACGAGGTCAGAATATTTTTACCTTTTTTTGCGAATGGGAAGATTGGGAGTAATTTGTACGACTTTATTCTTCCCTGAAGAATCATACTGGAATATTTATTTGTAACGATTTCGATTTTTGCTTGCAAACAATATCGAATATTCATTTATCAATTTTTAGTGGTTCCTAGATTTATTGTTAAATGCAGTCAAGGATAATTTTGTACTGCAAATTATGTCATAAAATTTTATAACATCTCTAGTATGAAGGTCAATGTGTGAAACGTGCAATAAATTTACAAAATTAAGAATATTATTTAAAGGTTAATTAACAGGGCAGACACAATAGTAATAGTGAATTGCCAGAATTCTTGAAATATTCATTGTAATATTTATTTGCCTTGTGACGCTCTGATAGGCTGAAATATTCAGTGATGCGAAATTACATTATGCGACAATCTGTTGAGTAAAAAGTGAATTGTAACCTATAAATAAAAAATTGAAGAATCATCTAGATGATGGAAGCGCATTTTTGACAGCTCATGAATGCTTGTTACTTCAGAGATATTGCAAATTACCATCTCCCGCAATTACTGAGCTTGAAATCAAGCAGTTTGGGCAAACTTACGAAACAGCAGCTTCCATTTAGTACTAGTTTCAAGTTGACTATTTGATAGGTACATAATTTATGCATGTACAAACTCAAAAATACGTTTTAATCTTCATTGCTTAATTATTGACTGACGGGAGGTCAAGTTCTGTACCTTAAAATTAAATTTGATCTTTATCAAAGCTATATAGAAGAAAATACACCAAAAGTAAACAAATTTTCATCCGATAATAATAATTCATTCTAATAAGCTTTAAATTCGCGTCAAACAAGTCATTGAATGAATCCCGGACAGATTTGACAACTGTACATAATAATAGTGACACCCACGGCTAAAGTTGTAACTAAATTTTTATCTACTTTAATAAACTTTAGTTGCCATATCCCTAATGTCATATATATCTATAGGTATTGTTCCACTTGAAACAAGTAATTGAATAATTTAATCTTCCACAATCACTGAGCTTGAATTAAAACAATTTGTGCAAACCTACGAAACAGCAGCTTTTATTTAGTACCAGTTTCAAGTCTGTAAATAGTATAGTTGCTGAGAACACAGCGTCACGTTAGCAAGCCAGCCAGACAGCCAAAGTGAATATAATAGCGCTTTTTTACAAAAAATGCGCTAAAAATTAAATAACAATACATATTTATATGATGATGTTATTAAGTGTAATTCAAGGTCGAGAGCTTTATAATTTTAGCTGAAATTTATTATAAATAACCTTTCACCCAATGTGGTAATTATGATATCATTTATCAAGTATCTCTAATAGTAATCATTCCTCAAATAATGAACAATCAATTTCTTGATAAAAGTTCTTAGTTCAGCAAGATTAAAAGGCAATGACTAATAATTTAAATATTTCAATGTAAGTAATATTGAAATATTCTGAGTAAGAATTTCAAGGAACTTTTATTTGAGTTAATGTTCTTGTTCCATTACCTAATTCTAATTAAATTTACACAGTGCGTGAGTCTTTTCAATTAGAGGGTGCCCTTAAATTATAATTTTGTCCCTTATCTTTGCTACATTTTCCGGGGCATGTTTATGCAGCCATTTGTTAAATTTTGGGCAGTCGAGCCTGTAAACACAGGGGAGCATTAATTTATGTTGAGCGGTAATTACATTTGTTCAGCAGTAATAATTTTATAATTTTTAAATATGGTCATTTGCTGTATAGTGTAAAATAAGCATAGAATGGTATTTATTATTCACAAGCATGAAATGTTGTGAAGTATGCACATAATTGTCTTACATTCAACAAAAAATATTTATAGCACAGGGCTTTCGAAGCAGAGCCCACGGTTTGCCCTGGTGCTACAGTCAATTATTATATTTTTAAGAAAAATTCAAACTAAAATACCAAGTTCAGAGCCCGCAGTTTCCCCAGATACTGCAATCAATTTTATTTTCATTATTTACAAAAAATACAATGCTAAAAAATCTACAGTGGCCAGACAGTACTCCCCCGACCATAAATTTCATGGCCAGTTTCATTGCTGTTTCAGAAATTAAGAAAGTCGTATCAATTAATTGCATATTTCAAAGTGAAAGCTGTCATTGTCAAAATAACAGCTGTCATTGTTAAAATGACAAATAGCAGCTATATTTTAGTCCTTATATAAAATATGTATTCTTCACTAGATTTTTGAAGAAGGTAACGTGGATTCTACTGATTAATTATTTATTTTTGATATCTACTAAGCTTGTCTCTCCGGGAGCTTAAAATTGATACCAAACTAGACACCATTAAAATGATTTGTGAAAGAAACAAATGAAATAGAATCTTCCAATCCAAAATTATGAATTATGTTTGTTTCAACAAATATTTTCGACTGATAGTCGTGTTTGAATAAAATATTATAATCAATTCAATAAAATACCGCTAATTTTGGCTTTCTACTAATAAAATATTCCTATACTTTTTATGCTTAACCATGCGGTTATTAACCTCCAATATATCAAAATCGTATCTGTCAGAACCGTTATTTGAAAAACCACATGAAATTTTGCTTTGACATCATTTCTTGTCTATCAAGATATACTCAAATCTAAATCAATTTCCCAATAATGTTGTTTATCTTTGAACAAGATCATCACTTAATCCTCAAGTTGAAGAGTTAATTACCCGGCAAAATTTAAACGGAGATAAAGACGTATTGATTGCGTTATATCGATGCACTCTGGTTTTGGAGTTTACCAAAAGTGGGTTAACCTAAATAACCAATAATAGGACAAATAGATCTGATTACAAAACGTCAAGTTTTAGAGTGGATGTATGTGACGTGTTAATGCATTCCATAGGCGGAACATTTACAACAATTAATCTAGTTTTTTTTTTTCATTTTATATTCTTTTACATGAAAGGAAATTAACAAGTTACTTTCACTTGAAATTCTCCTAACTCTGCATTCCCCTATTTACCTAAATTTGAGTAACTTTGCTCAAATATCTAAGTTTTTCAGTCGTCTACCTACAATCAAAACAAATGTTTGTTCCCATAATTCAAGTCATAATTTAAAAACCATTTCTCACACAAACAATGATACAAGCTAGTTATCTCACATGATGATTTGTAATCTATCATGTCTGTAATCTTGGAACAAATTTTAAGACACCTCTACCCACATGAAAGAGAAAAATAAGACAGCTGGTACATGATTTTCTGCTGTTTTTATTATTGTATTGTAATGAAATTCAACTAGTACGTGGATTTTATGAATTTATTTTTACCCTTAAGGACGTTCACTGGTTAAATCGATTTTCTTCTGATTTTCCTCAAATTGAAAAATTGTGTGAATGAAAATGCCCTCTATACAATAGTATTTTTCAAAATATCGCTATCCATGCAAAATTTAGAGAAATTTGTCGTTAAAGTTGGCGACTTTAACATGGAAGGTATAGGTTATACATCGTAAAAATGAACATTTTTGCTAACATCAAAAGAAGTTTTCTTTACATATCTCTGAAAAAACAATATACTATAGAATAGAATGTGAGGAAAATTTACCATTTAAAATATTCCACCTATCCATATTCATTATCAAGAAAGAGCCATAGTAAAAATGTAGACACTACAGTTTTACGCTGGGAGAAAGAGACATGAGAGAGAGGTTGCAACGTTGCGGAATCGCTCTGCGCGCCTCATGGTCGCTCAACTCACACAGGCACAGATTACGTCTGTTCATGTAAAGCTATGTTGCCGCATCAAACTACGCACACTCCCTCTCTCTCGCACGAATTTTTCTGTCACTCTCTCGCCGAGTGAACGTCCTTAAGCAACAATAATACAACCAAAATATCTACTAATAAACACTTATTAATTATTCACACGATAACATTGACTGCTATTCACTGATCTCTAATAAACACTGGATTGGATTTAGGCCGCTGGAATGCGGCCCCAATTGAGCGTCGCCATCTTGGCAAAAACTGAGGTTCTGTGTCAATTGGTGACAGTTCAGTATGGTGTTGGGACACAATTTTATACTGAATAAATTTTGTTTATTTATTTAAATGTAGATATATTAATACATAATATTGTTATTGTTTTATTTTATTAGAAAAACTCAACTGAAAAAGTTTGAAGATATAACTTATTCCTATTTTCAGTGAAGTATTACTTTTTACAGGTTTTATGGAGACCTAGAAGGATACATCAATTCATTATGTTGAAGTAATCAAATGATTTGATTTTCAATTTTAGATTAAATTGAAAATATCATGAATAATAAAATCATATTGTTGGGCAATGTTACAAAGTTATGATAACAAATTTGAGTAATATATCAAATTTAATATAAAATATCTTGCTCACAAAATTAATCGCTGGACTGCAAATTTGTGCTTACTTACGAACAATAAAATCTTGATTATTAAATGTATTATTATTCTCCTATCATGTGTACTAGATATTTAAAATTATTAGTTTTGAATAGGCAATATTATCGCAGAAATGCACTTCATTTATTCATATAGGTAAATTCATAGTTTTTAATTTTTGATAACAAAAATTTATAAAACTATTGAACGGATTAAATAATACTAAACTACAATGTTTAAAAAATAGTTAAAACACTGACACTAAAAACTTAACAAATATTTTTAACTATTAATAAATATTTCAACTATTATAACAATTTTTAAATTTTGTTGATTATTAATGTATGTATTTTAATATATATTGAGAATAATTTCTTCATCTTATTTGCATTATACTTTGAATTTCATCGAGAGTCTTCTATAAGTGTTTTGAATTTGCCGCCGAATAGTGACACAAAACCTCAGTTTTACTGTCAAGGCCGCCGTTCAATCGGGGCCGCTTTCAGATGCCAGAATACCCAATCCAGTGTTATATAGAGATCAGTGCTGCTATTCGTTGCCACTGAATTTAATAAATTACTTAAACCATATTTTACTACACCACGCATTCAAAAATAGACCTTATACTGTCAAAAGAAAGAACTATAACAAAGATTTACCTCTGGGTTTTATTTGTTACCATTAAAAAATTCACTTAACTCGTCAACCTCCGGCAAATTATCTGATTGTGGCTTTGCGAATCCATCAAAATTCTATTCTATTCTAAGTCGAAATAATGCACCTATTCCCGATTGTCCATATGCGTTATGACGTCACAGCGGCGCTTGGCCAATAACATCATTTCGTCAGTTGTTTTTCGACTTATAGCAATAGAAAAAAAATTGTGTCCATAGGTTGGTCAATTAAAGGTTATAAGCCTTTACGTTGAGACACAAAATAGTTATTTGTGTATCAAAGACGTAAAGGTTATCTTTTTTGGTCGAATCTGTTGTTTGCGACCGAAGCGTAGCTGAAGCTGCAATTCAGGTGAGACCAAAAAAAATTGTAGGCCGAGATGATCATCACGGAATAACTCAAAATCACAAAGTTTTATCTATTTATTTCTAAAATATTGCAATTGTAAATCTTAGTTGCCGCTGAAATTGTTTTATTTTATTGTCTTTTATCAAAGTGACACTTGTAAAAATGCGTATCAATTTCTTGAATTGCACAAGCTATAAAAGGGTGACGGAAGAATATTGTAATGTTTATTCCTTGAAGATATAGTTTATAATTAAATAAAAATCACTATTTGATAATTGAAAATGAAATAAAAGTTTTATTCTTCCGGATATCACTAACAACACTATATTATTTATTTATCACTTATGGCTATCTTAAAGAAAGTCGCAGATAATTATATTTAACTATTTATATACACTGTTTACTTCACTATTTGATATTCACTGCTCTAGATTCACCATTACACTACTCTTCACATCGTTTGCTTGCGTTTATATACAGAAATATCCATTTCTCGAATGTTCTACCACATTTCTGGAATATTACTAGAGGCTTCCATCGGGTGAGGTGATGTGGTGCTGTAAGGCGCGAAACAACGAGGACGAAAGGCTCCGCCCAAACAAGGTCACTTTTACGAACCTCCACACTCTCGCACGTTACAATATAATATGTATTTCGGTGAAATCTGTTTCTTAAAAAAAAGTAATATTTGACAGATAAGTCCCAAAAAGTAAAATTTGACAGATGTGTACCAAAAAATGAAACTTCACAGCCGCAAAAAGGGCTATAGAAACACCTTTTTTGTTATGCGTTATAAAAAGGTTATTTTAAATTTTTTCATATTAATTCATTTATGGGCAATTTTTTGCTGAATTCAATTTCATAAAAACGAGTATTGTATTATTTGAAACCACAAAATGCTGGAATATTTAATTCGTGGTTTCGGTGTTAGATCATTCAACATCATCTACAATACGTAATAGTTATTTTTTCGTTCATTGAACGATTTCAATCATTGGGCGTTAAATTGATATTACCTAATATTAGCCTCATAAAAATAAGTACACAGCATCTGAAAATCATATCGTAGGATTGGAAATTATCTTCCGATAATATATAGAATCCAGTTCTGAGAATTGAAAAATTTTTTACGGACATAGAACAATTTGCGGTGTAGATACGTGGTGCGAAGATTTATTTTTAATTTAATTTGTATAGTTTGGTTCAATGTCATATTCCTGACTTTATCTATAAATGCCAATTCACAATGTGCGTAAGCACAAGGAATACGTAAAAACATAAACGTAAGAAATTAATTATGTTCACAGTGGTCGTAAAGTAAAATATCAAAATAAATGGTTTTTTTTTCATTTTACGTTGGTACAAATTAAGGTTATTGATGTATTGTGTTGGTTTCTCTGACTGTCATTTTCAAATATTCTGTTGATTCTGATTCTGTTTCGTGTTTACTATTTTTCTTTGGTTTCACTTTTAACAGTTTGGAGTTTAGTTTGTTTTATTTTATTGTATGATGTCTGAAAAAGATTTTGCGATTGTTTCATTATTATTGAAACTGCGTTATATAAGTCGCCAAAGAGAGAAATATTAAGACGAGGAATAAATTGTTGTTTTTTTTATTAATAATTTTAGGTCAATCATACTTAAAGCACGTTTCGATCCTGTGTTGTCAACTGTCAGATGAAAACATGTGTTTAAAATTGACGCATGCGCTATTAGTTGTTTCGTACGTAAACATAACATAAAGTTGAATTTATCTCAACTTTATGGTTTCATTACGTAGCTCTTATGTCAATACATAAACGTAAGAAATACGTAAGAGTATTGTGAACACGGGCGTTGAAATACAGTAGTTCAACATTACGTTTATGTTTACGGTTACGTACTCCTTACGTTTACGCACATTGTGAATTGGCACTAGTCGTTAAGCACAGCAATACCCGAAACCACAGATGCCGAAATAAATAACAAACGAAAATATTCCTAACTTTTTAATTTTTTATTATGTGCAAAGCACTGATAGATCCTCCAACTTTTACTTTTTATGCAATTGTAGTAAAATAATTATACTTTTACCATGTTCCACTGACTGCCTCCCACACATTTTATCAAACTGTAGAGCTAGGATAATTTATTTTCTGTTTAAATCCCTTTGTGGTCACTTCCTTCCATTGCATTGTTATCGTGTGACCCTTTAATTTACAAGGTACTCAAGATTAGGCCAAGCAGCCAACCATGATGGCTTCCTGTTTCTTGATGACTGTGCTTCCTCTGGAGGCTAAGAAGGTCTTTAATGGATAATGTCACTTATGCATAGCGACATTTCTCGAATATTTTAGTTTTTTTGAAGAAAGAACCATAATATACAAAATATTTTTTTGTAACTATCATTGAATTGAGTTAAGAAAGGTCCCAAACAATTGCAAAAATTTGTTTGTGAAATCATGATAATATTTTTAACCATTCAAATCAATTTCAAAACTTTAATAATGTAGTACAAGAAGTATCATATGCAACACGAACATTGAACGATAAACATTATTGTCATGGGTGAAGCTGGCTGCGCGAAACTACAATTTGGGCTTCGCCCTCGCCTTCATCGAGGACAATATATTACCAGTAAAAATGTTTGTATTAGCGGAGATGTTGTTTGAATTAATATTTGAAATAAATTTCAATAAATAAATCTCTTCTGGTGTAATTATTTATTGGTGCAGTAAATATAGTCCATGAGACAGGGCATAAATTTTTTGTTGATTACCGCTCACTTGAAACTTCGTGAGTGACTTCATTGTGATGAGTCCGACAGCTTTCACATTTGACGAAATTCTTGATTTGGGGACGTTCTTCAGCTAGGGCTAATTGAACATGTCAATTTCATGAAGCCTTGGAAATGTATTACCGTCATATTGATGTTTACACTAATCAAAAGATTTTTTGATCATAAAATGAAAAATAATATTGTCCGACATGAATATTAGGGGCCAGCGGTGAGTTCGACAAGCCGCACTTGTCAGAAGTACGTTGGTATGGAAACGGATTACCGCTAGTCTGAGACTTTAAGGACGTGTTCAATTTTTTTTTTGTAAGATTTGGTCATTTTGTCCGACAAATTTTCGGAGGCGTTTTCTCAGTCCGACACTGAAAACGTGACAGGATTATAACAGTTCCTTCATCAATGACCGCTCATCTCTATGTTTTTTATTTTCCATTCAAATAGTGTCTAGAACATTACTGTATACATGTCCGACAATTTAAGTGGGGCAATACTTCAGAAAATCAAAAATATGTTGTATGAATGCGGCTGCGTTCATAGACATATCCATATATGAAATGCATATCAAGTCAGTATAATTATTGATTATAAATAATGAAAAACAGGCTTGTCCACCAATATATTAATATTATTTTGGAATCAAATGTGTGATATAAAGTCAGCATACCGTGATAATCACCTCAAATATCATTCAAATTCACCTTCAACTGTGATATCTATATATTAATACGTCAAGAGCAAACTTTCGACCTCTTTTTAAGCATATTGCATGCACGGAGGAGTGTGAGATTTGGCATACTCAAAATTTATATGGAGAAGATGTGCAGAAAGCGAAAATTATATACAGGTGTTCCATTTTAATCTATATATTAATACGTGAAGAGGAAGCTTTGTATTCCTTTTCAAGCATATTGCACGAACGAAAAAATTTGATATTTGGCATACTTGAAGTTTATATGATCGAGTGCAGAAAGCTGAAAATACATACAGGTATCCGATTTTAATTTTACGACGTGAAGAGAAAACATTGTACCGCGCACACGAGGTGATGTGAAACCTGGCTTAGTTGAAGTCTGTGTGGAGAATGTGAGATATGGGATATTTGAAGTATATCTGCAGAAATATGCACCAAATGAGAGAATGGCTGAAGAAAAATTTCAAAGATTTCTCTTCCCTTTCCATAGTCGGGGGAGAAAGTCACTTTGAAATCTTGAATGGGAACCACTAATCCTAATTTTAGATTCGAATGGAGCATCGAATACCAATTTAATTCTACTAGGAGCCCCCGGAGATGGAAGATTAAAGTGAGTAATGTTCCAACTTTGTGACATAATAATATATTTCTTTTTCTATTTTGTACTTTACTTTTTTTCAATAATTTTGTTAATGAATTATTCATTACTAGCTCATAAACAACGTCCATTACTTATCTCTTGATATTAAATACGTCAAAAACTGAGTTATATATGCGCGAGCGTTTTCTTGTCGGCCTGACGATAAGAACCAATATTTCTGTCGGACAATGTGTGGACAGATAATATGTTTTCAAATTATGACTGTTTTGGTCCGTCAAGCGGTCATTGATGAAGGAACTATTATAATCCTGACATGTTTTCAGTGGCGGACTGAGAAAACGCCCCCGAAAATTTGTCGGTAATACATTTTCAAGACTTTATGTAATTGACGTGTTTAATTAGCTTCGCTGAAAAACGCCCCCAAATCAAGAATTTCGTCAAATGTGAAAGCTGTCGGACTCATCACAATAAAGTCACTCACGAAGTTTCAACGAAAAATTTATGCCCTGTCTCATGGACTAATATACATTATATTCACACACGCTCTGCTCTAATCCAAATACCACCCTCGACTTTAGTAACCATAGTAGATTTCGAACTAATCCGTAAAGGAACCTGCATCTTTTTACTTAAAGTGAGTCTATGATTCCTCATAAGCGATATGATTGCCACTTTGTCTTGAAGTAAACCAAATCTTTTTCCTGGAATCAATCCTCCATCAGCTTTTACAGCAGCATTTTTTTTTATGTTCACTTACCAATGCACACTCGAGGTCCTTCCCCAAAAGGCATAAATGTAAATGGATGTATTTTGTTTTTTTCATCCCTGCTAAATCTTTCAGGATCGTATTTATTAGGCTCAGGATAATATTCAGGATCAGAATGTAGACCATTGACTGGAATGATTATTCTTGTACCTTTTTCAATGATGACATCACTGTTTGGAATTTTGTAGTCTTGAGTACAACGTCTCTCAAAGATTGGTGCAGCAGTATGCAGTCTCATACTTTCTATAAACCCAATATTTCAAAATTTATTTATATATATATATATATATATATATATATATATATATAATAATAATAAATTTACCAAATAATGCCATTTCCAAGTACTGCAATTCATTTACTCCATTATAAGTTAGTTTTCCATCACATCGATCCAACATATTATTGATTTCTTCCCTCACTTTATCTTGTATATCTGGATGAAGGCACATTTCGTAAAAGAAGAAAGATGTAGAAGAAGATGAAGTTTCTAAACCTGCTATGAAAAACAGGAAGCACTGTGCTACTATTTCTTGTAAATTCAATACCACTTCATTGTCCATATTTTTTGAGTTTTTCATGTTGATTAATAATTGTAAAAAGTCGTTACGCGTAATATTATTCTCCTCTCGATATTCAATCATATCTGTCACTATTTTCTCAAAAAACTCTGAAACTTCGTCTTCAACATATTTCATTTTAAAAAAGTTAAATAGTTTATAGGCATATCTAATCATTATTCGTTTGATTGTATTTAATTTTGTTGTACTGCATGTTTTTTTCATTATGCAGAGCAATTCAGCGTGTGCATCGTTCAGAGAATCACATTCTAATCCCAAAGCACAAGAACCTAGAAACATCAATCAATCAATCATATATTAAAGGTTTTTTGGTTTCAAGTACCTATAACATCCGCACTGAATCGTTCGAGAAGACTTATTGCATCAAAATCTTCTTGATTGTGGACATAACCATCCAAAATTTTTTTTAATCTCTCAGCACAATCCACAAAAATTGGAAACATCATTTTAATTTTTCCGCTAGTGAAAGTAGGAGTTAATTTCTGTCGCATTTTTTTCCATTTTTGTCCTTTTTGGGCGAATAAGTTATCGGATAGTGGTTCGTTTTCAATATCAATCTCTACAGATCTGTTACAAAAATATTTGAAATCTACTGTCATCATTGCTCTTATCAAATCAGGATTGATAACCAATAGCTCAGGACTCAAAAATGAATAGTATCCACCAAAATGTAATCCTTTCAATCGGAGTTTAACATACAATTCTCTAGAAAAACCAGCATGTGACTGCTTGTCAAGGATTGCTTCCTTCAAATTTCCAAAAGGAAATTCTGGAGGAGGATTAAAAACGCCTCGTCGAGACCAGTAATTGAATGAGTAAATAAAGTAGGCATAAATCGCGCAGGATAATGCAATTACAATTGAGAATAAGTCCAAAATGATGCTATTGGTGAATAGGCCCATCTCATAACCTAAAACAATCATAGTTTTCTTTTCTAATAAGAGCACATTAATAAAATAAGTTGTAAAGACTAATATTGATCCATGTAAGAGTTTTGGATTATTTAAATCACCTAAAAGCTGCAATGTGAAGCATATTTACATATTTTAACAATAACACATACAAGATTCAATTTTACAATATGAGAGCTATGCGTGCGGTTAGCTAAAACTGCAATAACTTTTTAGTATTTAGTTATGAGATCCGGAACTTACCTGACAGTTTCTGGAACTCTTCTCGAGGTGATATTACTGATCAGAAGGCTTGTTTCTTTAGCGAATATTGTATCGTTTTGTCGTTATATATAGGTAATAATTGATAGCCTACATTATCGTTTAATTATTGAAATGAACAACGACTTCCAATTACCTTAATTTTAAAATAAAAAACAAGGTTTCTAAACTTTTTTATCATATTTTCTTTCATTTATTGAAGCCGTGAGCAAGAGACTCATAAAATTTTGTTCATCACTGACAATGCACAAAGGCATTTTTCATTGAATTCAAAAGAAGTTCTCATTTCCAAACAAAAGAATAATTGAACGATGAGCGTTCTCGTATCCTTAGTGACAATTCACAATGTACGTGAACGTAAGGAGTATGTAACTGTAAACATAAACGTAAAGTTGAACTACTGTATTTCAATGCCCGTGTTCACAATACTCTTACGTATTTCTTACATTTATATATTGACATAAGAGCTACGTAATGAAAACGTAAAGTTGAGATAAATTCAACTTTATGTTATGTTTACGTACGAAACAACTAATAGCGCATGCGTCAACTTTAAACACATGTTTTCATCTGACAGTTGAAAACACCCTGGATCGAAACGTGCTTTAAATATGATTGACATAAAATTATTAATAGAAAAAAACAACAATTGCTTCCTCGTCTTAATATTTCTCTCGTTGGCAACTTTTATAACGCAGTTTCAATAATAATGAAACAATCGCAAGATCTTTTTCAGACATCATACAATAAAACAAAACAAACTAAACTCCAAACTGTTAAAAGTGAAACCAAAGAAACAGTAAACACGAAACAGAATATTTTACGTTACGACCATTGTGAACATACATAATTTCTTACGTTTATGTTTTTACGTACTCCTTATGCTTACGCACATTGTGAATTGGCACTTCTGGTAGAGTGCTCGTATGCCATCTGTGCCATTAAAAAGCTCTTAATCCGGTCATAAATTTGATCCTACTCAAAAATATAGGCACTTGCACCAAACAAGTACCCCTGTACTTGACCGTCATTCAGGTATATTTCTGAGGTTGATACAACAGGTTCTAGAAAAGACTGTATTGAATTTCAATCACAAATAATAATTCAAATGAAGGGCAAGCAATCACGGTACATTTCTGCGTTTACTGGGAATTAATCCTTTGGTGCAATGGTTATTTTTATTTTTTAAACGTTGATGCAGATGTTCAATACATTTTTGTACGAAAATTATAATTTTATTGCAAATTAAAGGCCAACAAAGCTTCGCACAACTATTCACCATTGAGTTTGAGAATCCCTGGACTATGACCTAAAAATGATAAGTCCTGCTGATAAATAAAAATTGTTGCTCATTAAGATAATAATTATAACTATATCAAGTGGAAAATGTATACATGAATGAATACAAAGAAGGAAAATTTATCTTTATCGGCAAAAAAAACATCCAAGGTAATTTGTAGTCGTCCATTCAACATTTCAGACCGAATGGGGACTTAGTGCCAATTCACAATGTGCGTTCACAACATGAAATATCAAAATGAAGTAGTTTTTTCATTTTACGTTGGTAAAAATTAGGGTTATTGATGTATTATGTTGGTTTCTCTGACTGTCATTTCCAAATATTCTGTTTCGTGTTTATTGTTTCTTTGGTTTCACTTTTAACAGTTTGGAGTTTAGTTTGTTTTGTTTTATTGTATGATGTCCGAGAAACTGCGTAATAAAAGTCGCCAACGAGGAAGAAATAAGTGTTTTTGTATTAATAATTCTCTGTCAATCATATTTAAAGCACGTTACGATTGTCAACTGTCAGATGAAAACAAATGTGTAAAGTTGACGCATGCGCCATTAGTTGTTTCGTACGTAAACATAAAACATAAGATAAAGTTGAATTTATCTCAACTTTACGTTTCTCATTACGTACCCCTCTGTCATTACATAAGCGTAATGCCTGTCTTACACGATACAATTTATTGGTCAATAATTTTCAAAAGTTGACATTCAATTTATTGTTGTGTGTAATATATCCAAAATTTCCACAATTTTTCTTGACCAAGTTATTTTTGAAATAGAACTGGCTCTATTTTTCACCAATATTCTGGGATATTCTAGGAAGATTTTGTCGTTGCCAACATTACTCATATTAGTTATTTCGCGTCAAATGATAATCTTAGTGTTGACAAAGTATTAATATAATTTTATATACAGTTGCCCTCAGTATATTAATTTTTTGTCATCTCTACTATCTCACTTTCTCTCTAACCACACTTTTCGAAGTTACGTCAAAAATTATAAGTTGGTAGTTCTGATTTTTCTTGACGAAAACTTGTATCGTGTAATATGGTACAAAATATTTTTGAGCTCGACAGTAAATTGTTGAAAACTTGACAGAAAACTTGATCAATTTATTGGTCAATAAATTGTATCGTGTAATACAGGCATTACGCTTACGCATACTGTGAATTGAAGCAACATTCCCATCTCTATCATAATCATAGTCGTAAGGAAATCCGACCGTTTCCAGCTCTTGTCATAATCACAATATTTCGTTCACAACTTAATTTGAAAAGTGGTGAAATATATTCAAAATGTACTGTTGTATAGAAATAATATTACTTTGCACAAGAAGAACATAATATGTTGAATAGCAAATAATAAATAATAAATGCATATATAAAATATACCCAATTGTATGTGAACATAGCATAACTCTTTAAAATATGGAATGACATATATGAAATAAATCATATTGTAACGAATTTAAGTCTATAAATTAGTCATTTCGGTTTTACTGGTGCATAGAATTATTGTGCAAATATTTTACATCAAGAAATAGAAGCGTATATATTTGTTTTCTAGAAAATTGCTGGTACCGTCTAGCGTTTTCTAGAAAAGCCTGGACGTTTGCGAGAAAAACGTAGTGGGGAGAGACCCACGGTATATATATGACTGACTCAACGAGGAGATTATTGATTTTGGCTCAGAGACCTTATAATATGGACTGCTAGTGGTTGAAATAAATTATGTTATTTAAAATAATTAAAGTTAATTTATAGTGTAGTGTAATAATCTTTAGTTTAAATTAGAATTATTTATTAGGAACAGTGTTAGTTATCTAATTTATTATTTTAATAAATCATAAAAATAAATAGTAATGTTCAGTAACTTTTGCTC
Source organism: Dromius quadrimaculatus (assembly GCA_963989225.1). Classification (NCBI taxonomy): domain Eukaryota; kingdom Metazoa; phylum Arthropoda; class Insecta; order Coleoptera; family Carabidae; genus Dromius; species Dromius quadrimaculatus. The sequence goes on along the minus strand of OZ022324.1, from coordinate 66,753,380 downwards.
CCTCAATTAAAATAAATAACGTTACAATATTTCATATAGAATTACTTTAAAAGCTGTAAAATATCCAGAAATACTTAAAACAATATTATTTTAATTTATTTGAGAAAATATCGTGATTAGTAGTGATTTCTAGGCCACTGAATTTATTAACTTCTTGTTGATTCTGACATCTTGGTTTTTGTTTGCTTGATGTCGTATTTGATAATTTGATTTCTATTCATATTTTTATATCTATAACCTGTCTTTCTATGACAAAAACAAATAACAGAAGTGAAATTAACAACGATTCCATGAAATGAAATAGCCATCTCTTTCTATTTATGCTTACGACAAACTTTTATGATTACGACTTACGACTATGATTACGACAAGAGCAGGAAACGCTCTAATGTTTTTGCGTATGTCAAACTCTCAAGGTTACGACTTAAGACTTATGACTATGATTACGATAAAGGTGGGAATGTGGCTTGACCATAAGAATAAAACCTGATTGCATCAATATGGCTTAGCAACGAAAGATTGAAAAAAATATGCTCGTCCCAAGAAATTTCGCGTACAAAAATGATCAGGAAACATTTGTACTTCTATCTTCTACGACAAATGGAAAAAGGAGCATTAAGTAAAAGTAAAATAATGAAGGAAATGTTACAAGAACAGAAAGTAATAACATAGAACAAGAAATAAATATCAATAAGACAAAAATAATTGAGCTCAATCAGGAATAAAAAAAAAAATGCAACAATAATCAGCGCTTTCTACGCAAATAAAAACTATTGAAAAGTTAAATTCTATCAAAAATAGCAAAAATGAGAATTTATAAAACGATAATAAGACCAATAGCAATACTATGGCCAAAAAAAGTATTAAAAAACAAATATAATCCAAGAATAAATTTCGAAATAAAAAAATAATTGGAAGGAGAAGACATACTGAAGAAAATAAAATGACTAGTATACGTATGGAGAGCTGGAGAACAAGGCACAATAAAGTCAATAATATAATGGAACCCAGCAGGAAGAAGAAAAAGAGGCAGACCAACATCATGAATAAAAGAAGTACAAAGAACAAAATAGAAAGAGAAAACATTTGAAACCAGAAATGGATAACACAAATCGCTGTGCATTTGTTTGCTAAGAAACAAAGTTATCCTCAAGTCTCAGCACAGAATTTTGAGGTTTGATTTTACTTATGTATTTACTTCAATATTCCAACACCCCAATCCTTCAATATTTAGCACAGAACCAAGTGTTTTACTTTTTTAAAGTTTGAAAATCATGGTTGTATAGACAAAAAACAAACAAATATTGTTTGGCTGTAAGAAAGTAGAGCGTCTGGTATAAATACAAGTTATCGCAACTTAAAACATAAAAAGAGAAATTTACTCATACACGTTAATTATATATGCTATATTTCTACAGGAAACATACACTTAGAATTATATCAGAGCGTAGACAAACATTTTTACTATCTGAACTGTGTTTTACATTACATGTCATGATTTTGAATATCCGGTGCGCCACTGTATTTGAGCTTAGCTGTTGACGTCATTATAAATGACGTTTTTGTGGTGAATGACGTAATTCAGTGATTTGATACGAAGAGAAGACCATGAATACCCTCCACTAAATTCAGAGCAAGATTATTTATATTATTATTTACAAATAATAAAATATAAACAGATACGTCGATGTGTGTTATTTGTTTTTGGGAAATTTAAAATGTCTAGTCTTGTATTCTAAGAAATGTTTCTTTCTAGCTTTCACTCTTTCTCCGTGCGTTCTCCTTTCTCTGTTTTCTCTATTCGTCTTCAACATTCTACTCAAGTAAAGTCTACTCTTACTTGAAACATCTGTGATAAACAAGATTAGCATAAAATCTTAACCAAACATCGTGTGAAACTGTGAAAGATGTCTGACTTGTACAAGAATGTGCAGCAATTAATTACTTTAAGTTGATTGGAATCTAGAGCATACATATGAGAATTCTACCATTTCCTTTGGGTGGAGATAGTAGATATATTACACATGCATGAATAATTCAGAATTCACTCTCGACAAAACATTAAAGTATTAAATTAATATATTAAAAACTACAGGTCGGATCTTTCTCAAAAAAATTGAAGAATCATCTAGATGATGAAAGCGCATTTTTGACAGCTCATGAATGCTTGTTACTTCAGAGATTTCGCAAATTACCATCTCTCACAATTACTGAGCTTGAAATCAAGCAGTTTGGGCAAACTTACGAAACAGCAGCTTTCATTTAGTACTAGTTTCAAGTTGACTATTCGATAGGTACATAATTTATGCATGTACAAACTCAAAAATACCTTTTAATCTTCATTGTTTGGTTATTGACTGGTAGGAGGTCAAGTGCTGTACCTTGAAATAATAATTTGATCTTTATCAAAGCTATATAAAAAAAATACACCGAAAGTAAACAAAATTTCATCCAATAATAATAATTCATTCTAATAAACCTCAAATTCGCGTAAAACAAGTCATTGAATGAATCCCAGACAGACTTGACAACTGTATATAATAGTAGAGACACGCACGACTAAAGTTGTAACTAAATTTTAATCTACTTGAATAAACTTTGGTTGGCATACCCCTAATGCATATATATCTATGGGCATTGTTTCACTTGAAACAAGTAATTGAATAATTTAATCTTCCACCATCACTGAGTTTGAATTGAAGCAATTTGTGCAAACCTACGAAACAGCAGCTTTTATTTAGTACCAGTTTCAAGTCTGTAAATAGTATAATTGCTGAGAACTGAGCTTCACGCCAGCCAGCCAGCCAGACAGACAGCCAAAGTGAATATAATAGCGCTTTTTTACAAAAAATGCGCTAAAAATTAATCTTATGTATTTACTATCGATTTTCATCTCTACAATTTTATGGCTCTTACATTCCTCAAGAAACTGTTTAGCTCTGTATAAATTTAGAAAAAGATACTCTTTCAGGCAATGGCATTAAATACTTTTTCTAAGAACGTACAGTTTACTGTTTACAAAATCTAGTATTGATTTCAAGTGAAGTTCTCTTAAGGTTGACAACCTTACAAAAATAGAATAACATATTCCCAGAACTTTACTACTCTCTCAACTTTTACTACAAAAAAGTGTAAAATAGTTATTGTCAGTTTTACATATAAATTTTACAATTTGGGCAAAATGCCAGTCTCAGGTTCGAGAATAAAATTCACAAAATGTACTTTTACTTTTATTTGGAAGAAATTTGGCATTATTTTGAACAATATTTTGATCAATTATCCTGATTTAGCGAATATAAAAATAGAATGCTGTATGACGTTTTTATCCTTAATATGTTATTATATTTTAGATGAAAGAAAGACATGAAAGAAACATTAGTTTTTATGGTGATGCTTTAATAGGACTCTTCCTACAGACATTAAGGGTGTTATAGTGAGTCATGACTTTTATTTGTTATTTGTATGGTTCTTTGTTGGTTGCATTAATTTTTTTATGAGTTTACTTCTATATAATATACAGCTGCATCGTCTGGTTTATAATTACTGACCGTAATAATATAAAAAAAAATATTTTACAATTACTAAAGTGTTTAAAGTTAGATATGGAGAGCAGAAGAACAAGACACAATCAAATCAATGCTTAGTGCCAATTTATAACGTGCGTAAGCATAAGGAGTACGTAAAAACATAAACATAAGAAATTATGTATGTTCACAATAGTCGTAACGTAAAATTATCAAAATAAAGTGTTTTTTTCATTTTACGTTAGTACAAATTAGGGTTGATTTCTCTGACTGCCATTTTCAAATATTCTGTTCATTTCGATTCTGTTTCGTACTTACTGTTTTTCTTTGGTTTCATTTTTAACAGTTTGGAGTTTAGTTTGTTTTGTTTTATAGTATGATATCTGAAAAAAATCTTGCGATTGTTTCATTATTATTGAAACTGTGTTATTAAAGTCGCCAATGAGAGGAATATTGAGACGAAGAATAAAATGTTGTTTTTTTTATTAATAATTTTATGTTAATCATATTTTAAGCACGTTTTGATCCAAGTTATTGTCAACTGTCATATGAAAACATGTGTTTAAAACATGCGCTATTAGTTGTTTCATACGTAAACATAACATAAAGTTGAATTTATCTCAACTTTACGTTTTCATTACGTAGCTCTTATGTCAATACATAAACGTAAGTAATACGTAAGAGTATTGTGAACACGGGCATTGAAATACAGTAGTTCAACTTTACGTTTATGTTTACGGTTACATACTCCTTACGTTTACGCATATTGTGAATTGGCACTTGATGAGAACCAGGAGGTACAAGAAGAAGAGGAAGACCAAAAATAATTAATTGAATCTTTTGGATCAATTTATCAAACCTACTTGGCAGAGTAGTCCGTGAGACAGGGCATGAATTTTTCATTGATTACCGCTCTCTTGAAACTTCGTGAGTGACTTCATTGTGATGAGTCCGACAGCTTTCACATTTGACGAAATTCTTGATTTGGGGGCGTTTTTCAGCGAGAGCTAATTGGACATGTCAATTTCATGAAGTCTTGAAAATGTCTTACCGTCATATTGATGTTTACACTAATCGAAAGATTTTTTTGATTATCAAATGAGAAATAATTTTGTCCGACATAAATATTGGGGGCCAGTGGTGAGTCCGACAAGCCGCACTTGTCAAAAGTACGTTGGTATGAAAACGGATTACCGCTAGTCTGAGACTTTGAGGACGTGTTCAATTATTTCTTTTCTAAGATTAGGTCGCTTTGTCCGACAAATTTTCGGGGGTGTTTTTTCAGTCAGACACTGAAAACGTGTCAGGATTATAACAGTTCCTTCATCAATGACCGCTCATCTCTATGTTTTTTATTTTCATTCAAATAGTGTCTAGAACATTACTGTATACATGTCCAACAATTTAAGTAGGGCAATACTTCAGAAAATCAAAAATATGTTGTATGAATGCGGCTGCGTTCATAGACATATACATATATGAAATGCATATCAAATCAGTATGATTATTGATTATAAATAATTAAAAAAAGGCTTGTCCACCAATATATTAATATTATTTTGGAATCAAATGTGTGATATAAAGTCAGTATACTGTGATAATCACCTCAAATATCATTCAAATTTACTTTCAACTGTGTTATCTATATATTGATACGCCAAGAGCAAACTGTCGACCTCTTTTTAAGCATATTACATGCACGGAGGAGTGTGAGATTTGGCATACTCAAAATTTATATGGAGAAGATGTGCAGAAAGCGAAAATTATATACAGGTGTTCCATTTTAATCTATATATTAATACGTGAAGAGGAAGCTTTGTATCCCTTTTCAAGCATATTGCACGCACGAAAAAATTTGATATTTGGCATACTTGAAGTTTATATGATCGAGTGCAGAAAGCTGAAAGTATATACAGGTGTCCCATTTTAATTTTACGATGTGAAGAGAAAACATTGTACCGCGCACACGAGATGATGTGAAACTTGGCTTAGTTGAAGTCTGTGTGGAGAATGTGAGATGTGGCATATTTGAAGTATATCTAAAGAAATATGCACCGAATGGGAGAATGACTCAAGAAAAATTTCAAAGATATCTCTTCCCTTCCTATAGTCGGGGGAGAAAATCCCTTTGAAATCTTGGGAACCACTAATCTTAATTTTAGACTCGAATGGAGCATCGAATACCAATTTAATTCTACTAGGAACCCCCGGGGATGGAAGATCAAAATGAGTAACGTTCTTACTTAGGCCCGGTTGTACAATCTAAGCTTATCCACAGTTTAGTTGAACTGAGTTTAATTGCTATGGTTACAATTATTTCAGCAATTGTAACCATAGTAAATAAGCTCGGTTCAACTAAGCTGTGGATAAACTTAGATTGTACAACTGGGCCTTAGCGACATAATAATATATTTCTTTTTTTATCTTCTACTTTATTTTTTTTTTATTATTTTGTTAATGAATTATTGATTACTAGCTTATAAACAACGTCCATTACTTATCTCTTGATATTAAATATGTCAAAAACTGAGTTATATATGTGCGAGCCTTTTCTTGTTGGACTGACGATAAGAACCAATATTTCTGTCGGACAATATGTTTTTTGGACAGATAATATGTTTCCAAATTATGACTGTTTTGGTCGGACAAGCGGTCATTGATGAAGGAACTGTTATAATCCTGACACGTTTTCAGTGTCTGACTGAGAAAACGCCCCCGAAAATTTGTCGGACAAAATGACCTTATCTTAGAAAAGAAATAATTGAACACGTCCTCAAAGTTCATACCAACGTACTTTTGACAAGTGCAGCTTGTCGGACTCACCACTGGCCCCCAAAATTCATGTCGGATAATATTATTTTTCATTTTATAATCAAAAAATCTTTCGATTAGTGTAAACATCAATATGACGGTAATACATTTCCAAGGCTTCATGAAATTGACATGTTCAATTAGCTCTCGCTGAAAGACGCCTCCAAATCAAGAATTTCGTCAAATGTGAAAGCTGTCGGACTCATCACAATGAAGTCACTCACGAAGTTTCAAGTGAGCGGTAATCAACGAAAAATTTATGCCCTGTCTCACGGACTAGAATGAAGAACAAAAATTCTGAGCAAGGATTGTTTGTATAAGTTGCGGTAAAAAATTGCAATTTGCAGATTTTTAGCTTCTTTGTACTAACTAGGTCATACGTGGGGGTAAAAATATCTCAAAATAGAGATAATTACCTGAAAAATTTTAACTGGAGAAATACTCATAAATTCTGTCCTTTCTGCAGCTTTTAAAAATAAAAACCAACTCAACCAATCATTTTGTCAACATTTCCCGTGCCAGTCTAACTTACGTGAAAACTACCATATGGGCTCGTCCCCTTATAGACATTACTCACTTCTTTTACCCACACGAACTTATAATAACACATATACATACAAACGCACACGCAGACATACTTTTCGAAAGTCTAGACATGAAATTAATCATTCGTGCCCGTATTCTCTTTAGAGGATAATAATCAGAATGAATGGATGATATTTGAAACCTAGATGAGGGTAAAATATAAATAGAAATTGTTATTAGTTATTGATACTAAATTGGACTACTGCATTCAGAAATTCTCAAGTTTCTAGAACCAATGAAAATAATTAAAAAAAAAAATTTACACCACTACATCATTTTATTAATTTTTGATTCCATCTATGATTTATTTTGCTCGTGATTCGCTTAAATATTTGATAGGAAGTAACATACAATAAGCAAAAATTTGCGATTATAACTGAAGTCTATTTAAAACGACCTAATTATATCTAGGTCAAAAATTAATCAATATTCATTTGTTGCTTCAAATTTGCGGCCATTTGTTACAAGCGATCTGCTTTCAGTGCCGGATTACCCAATAGGCAAACTAGGCACATGCCTAAGAGCCTTCTGGTTCAGGAACTATTGAATCTTATTTGTCCTTTCAAAATAAATAAATCAGCGTTTAAAAAAATAAGTAAAATTATAAAAAACCGCATGAACAGAAAATATAAATATTTATTTTACAAGGTATTCTGTCTGTTGAGTTGAAAAGGAAAATTTTTTGTACAAAATAAATAATTACATAAAATAATTGAGATATAAACAAAACTTGTCCTTGAATATAAATGTAATAATGTTTATATTTCACACAAATAGACTGTCTATTTTATTTTGTATTTTCTCAAATTTTCGTGTGTATGACGATTTCATAATTTGTAAAAAATCAAGTAAAATGGTTGATCACTGATCAGAAAATTAAAAAGCATGCGTAATGGTAATCTCAGTGAAATTCAATTCGTTCGTGGGTTTATAAATATAAACTAATAATAATTTACTATACTTTCGGGCTTATACAGGGTGTAACAAAAATATGTATATTAATTTTAACCAGTGATAGAGCTCGTCAAGCATAACCATTTTTTCTAATAACCTTTTCCCGAATTCTCATCTTTTTTTAGCATTTACCGAGTTGTTCAGCATAATTATCGGATTCAGTAGCAGTTACAATTAAACAATTGATTTTGACATATGTGAGTTATCAATCCTTCAAATAAATTCTGGAAAACAATAGATTATTAATTATTGTCACAAAGGTTTAAGCCTGTGAAAATCTCTAGCTTTTCTATCAACGATTTCGCAGGCAGTTTAGGATTAGCTCAGCAAATTTATTTGGAACAATTTCCGAATTGTCATTTTCCACTAAAAACTAAATTGTTGTGGTTATGCTAATATATTTAATGTCAAAATATTGTGCACTTATACATTATGATGAAAATACTATGAGATATTTAGAACTTATCGTTTATCTGAAACGTAAAACAGCAGATGGGATAAATGAAATACATTAATTTATAAATGAAACACCTGTGTGTATTAGTTTTTTCTCATATTATTACAAACTTCATAATCAGGTCGTTTCAATAAATATGTGCCGTGAATTGATTTACTTAACAAATAAAATATTGTATCTTTTCAGAAAATATTTAAAATCATACCAAATTCAGATTGATACATTTATAGGTTGTTTTCTGTTCTTCAAGAATATAAACTTCAAGCATTTATGTAGCAATATTTTCAATTGAATTAATTATTTTAGAATTGTATTCCCTTTAATATTCCACGTCCACCGTTTTCTTTGAATAAATAGTTGGAAGATTTTCTCTTTATGTTTGAGAACCAACGATAATGAAGTAAGTTGAGAACAGAAACTACTTTTTTAAGCTGCTCATAGATGGCAGCACAAGCTGGCACAAATTCTGACTATATTCAGACTATTCAAATCAGCTGATTGAATTGAAATAAACTTGTGCAGACAATCTAATGTTTAAAAAATGTACTATCTGAAACTATACGTGAAATCTCTAAATAGAAATCAAATTTCTTAACAATGACATATAAATACTACTCATAATTCTAAGATGATGGCTTCAGCCCTGACTCCTAGATTTGAATTTTCTATGGAAAACAATTCTATTTTAGAATTATTCATTTTTTGGATGTTCTATAGCACAACACTTCACATATTTCATAGTTTTTGTGTGAAATTTTTATTTATGTGATCTCTTCTTTATCATAATTATTGATTTCAGAGACAAATTTAGTATTTTTTTCAACTAACGCAAAAATAGGATTATCGAGGTGAGCAAATATCAATGTATTGCCAAAATACTAATATTCTTTCAGTTTCAAATGAATGATTGACAAAACTACGATGGTTCAAAGTTGCAATTTACTCATTTCAATCGACAACTGTCATTCTTCCAACAAATGAGAAATATTCAGTTCGAACCATAGGCGTACTATAGAATTTTTGACAAAACTTCGATGAATTTTTACTCGATATCCAGCGGATTTACAGAAAAAAGTTAATGAGAAAAATTGTTATGCTTGACGACTTCTATTATAGGTTTAAATTGATATACGTATTTCTGTTACACTCATATCCCCGCCTATAGTTTTTTCGAAGCTTCCATAAATTTTTAGTAGGCTTCCACCCGACGTTACCACATATATCTGTGCTTCCAAAAGCGTGGCTACTGTATTTTTGAAATTTATTTAAGAAACGAGGTAATCTCAACGACTTGTTTGATGTATTGGCTGTAATTTTCAAATAATTTAACTTACAGTACTCCGATATTGTCAATAATAACAAATTTTAATTATAATAATTGCCTTTACCATTTGAAATACAATTATAAGATACAAATAACGGTACTTATAAACAATTATTTAGGCTAGCTATTCACCAGTACATCAGTATTCAAATTAGAAATGTGTAAGAAGGTTAAAATAATTATAGAGATACCTTACGAATTACTTAATAAGTAAATTATTGTGGAATAATCTGAATTTATATTTTTTCGTATGGCTTCCTTTCAATCTGGTTTAAAAAAAACCACGATGATTTTTCGCCTCTTTTAAAGTGCTACCCTATTAAAAATATCAATCTACCATCCAAATGGGCTTGAGCTCAAGATAAAACATCTGCCAGTCGCGTGCAGCTTGCACGAGACTGATTTTATGATTGGTTGAAGCTCCAATAACAAAAGAGTACAGAAAAAATGCAATGTGATTTTTAACACAATCCTAATTGGAAATTATAAATTTAAGATATTCCAGTTTTTAGATGTCTATCCAATATGAAATAAATATTTAAAATTAACATGCAGCTGCTAAAAAGAAACTAAATAATATCAAATAGTATCCAAAAAAGTCATGGGAACAAAATCTTCATTTCAATTCGTCTTTTATATTCGGACAAAACCTCAAGTCATTAACTGCAATCAGTGAACGTGATATTTGCATTTAAATATGATATAAGTAGCCGAGAAGTACTGACACAATGTCGACAGGAAATGTCTATTATGAGTCATAGAAGAGTTTATAGCAGGAAATTTAACTCGAACTATGAAATCGCATTTTGAATTTTTATTAATCATAATAAAAATTAAATATTCATGTCTCCTTCACGAAATTCTGTTAGAAGCATTCAATAATCATACATATTATTTTTTGAAGGCCCAATTTACAGGAAACAGTATTTGCAGATGTCAATGTCAATTATTATGGTTATTTTCCGTGCCCCAATCCGTCATAATTATTTTTTATTGATTTCCGTCTGTGACCTATTATCAGATGATATAACAATACATTTAAAATAACAACAAATCAAACAAGATACAAAGAATTTTTATTAACATTTTTCCTGTGAAAAAGTAACTTTGAATTTCTTGCTACTTAATGCGTGTTAGAGAGAAACAGCAATCAAGCAAAAGAGAGAGAGAAAAACAACGTTCAGTACAGCTGTACCAAAGTTATTTGACCTTTCCCACCCAAACAAATACACCAACGAGAAATTTGTTTAGATTGCTGTGATCCAATTTCTCAGGGAAAATTAATGTATATTTTAGATAATAACAATAAACAGATTATGGTTGAGGATTATTTCTTGCAAACTACCGATAATATAAATTAGGACACATACACCAGCAATGTGTTGCTGCGGTGCATATTCTGTTGTACGATGGCAGCAAAACCAGATTTACTCCACCAAATTATTATTATGGATATAATCTAGTTTTACCGCTTAAAAATTAGTATTTAAAAAATCCGGTGATAATAAAAATGTCTTATAATATTTATGATACTTTAATTATTCTTAGTTTGCCTCCGATTTGAATTTTGGTTAGTTCAAGTACTTGGCGCCATCTGCCACACTGTAAACACGTCTTCCCCCACTCTTTCTCCCGGGACAGTTGTCTATCGTACCCCCCCTTCTTTTAAGCACTACGCGCAGTATGGCGAACGTAGTGTTGGCAGTTGCTTGTACATATGTCCAAATTAAACTGTAATAAATGTTTTCACATCCTTTTTTACATTGTATTCGTTATTAATATTTATATTTAGTATTTTAAATGTCAAGTGTACCAATGGTTCGTTTGTGCGTGAAGTCTGCATTAAGAAAATTGTGTAGTTGATGCTCATTCAATAAGGTGAGAATGGGTTTTGTTGTGCAAGGACGGATGAAGAATTTCAAAATAATTTTAATGAAGAATATTAAAGCACAGTGTAATATTTCTGTGTTGATTGGATTTTCGAGTGTTTGGGCACACCCTTCTAACCGCCCTTAATTTCTGCTGTCAAATGTGTTAACCTATTTTATAAAATCAATCACAAAAAGTATTTATTTATAATTATATTCTGAATAATATTAAAATTTGTCTCAAATTTATACTAGTTGACAACCTGTCAAAACATTATTTTTTTTTTGCAGAAATCTCAAACTTTTCAACTAATAATGATAATTAGATAGAATCGGCTGCAAGCCAAGCGACAATTTGTTAACAAAATGAGTGAAGTGTCAACATCGGGGCCTGTACGGCCCGAATTACTCATGAAACGTCAAAAAATAGTGACATGCAGAGATAATGTGCCTTCCGTTCACGGACGCCCTGTTAGTGCTTCGTTAAACGTCAAAGCAAGGCTCAGTAATCATCAAAGAAACCTCAGTTTGGATTTCAGGTGAGAATTGTGTACATTTGTATTAATCTGTCATGTGATGTAATTGTTTGGGTGTCGATGTTTCATTGTTTTTTTGATAGAAGTTATCAAACTTTCCAATTTTTTCTAAATATATTATAATCTATATATTTTTTGCACTGTGCTTAAACATGTATATATATATATATAAAAATAGAAGCTTAACTAACTAAAAAAATAATTGAAACAGCAATTTTATCGTAAAGTCGGGCGGCAAATTCAATCAGCATTATCGCAGCTATGACTCAGAGTATACTAAAGTAACGAATAAATAAAAACAAAAATTGATTATTTTGGGTGTCTTATGGCCTCCAAAAAATGAAATATCAAACAATTAAAAGCGAATGAGACCAATATAACATTTTTATTTGCATTTAACACCTTTAGCTTCAAATCCTTGGAATTTAATTCTCTTTTTCCTTGTAACAAATAAAATTACAGAATACATTATTGTAAGTAAATATGTGCTTCAAATTGGAATGCAGATTTCGACGCCATTCGATTTTTAAAAAATGCGGCGCATTTTCTAGAGATTACTGAAATATTTGTGCTACAATGTTTAAATTTTATGAGAGCAATAAAAAAATGGATAAATTTGAGCATGAAATTCATTTTAAAAGTAAAGACGTAGAACTACGTTTTTTTGTTGCTTTTTTTAATTGATAATTTATTTGAAAATTCTTCCAGATCAATGGGAATCCTCCTACCTCCGGTAACTATACCTTCCACTCAAAATTTAACTCTCCACCACAGGAATCGAAGCCTGGACTCTGCATTACAACGCATCCCAGAAGTAGACGTGACTCCGTCTCCCGAATGCGAGCCCCAAATTTCAGTGGTTAGCACTTGCATCTCTTCTCCATCTACTAACATCGCTAAAAGCCAGCGAGATGAGCTCGCTTCGCTCGGGAGCGATGATTCCGGAATTTGCGGCTCCGAGACTGGATCGAATGATATTAGGAACAGTGCAACACAAAGTAGGGAGAGTTTGGATTTGGATGAAGTGAAAAGTGATAGTGATGTATGTGAAAGTACTAAAAGTAGTGAATCTAGTGAAAAAATTGAAAAATCTAGTGAACAAATAAACATGAGTCCCCCAAAGGCGAACACTACTAGTTTATTACTAAGGCTACTTGAATCAAAAATGTTTGATGTGACAATGGCGATTCCATATTTATTTCAATCAAAAGAACCCGGAGTACAAAGTTATATTGCGAATAAGATGTTCAGTTTTCCAGACTCAGAAGTGGATTTCTACCTCCCCCAGTTGGTATGCATGTATATACAGATGCACGATGTCGCTGAAGCTATCCATCCGTATTTGGTGTATCGGTAAGTTTATTTAAAAATAGGCTTCCAGCCTAAAACTGTAAACGTGGGGCTAAAATATAATCGCCTTTTAACAATGACAGCTGTCACTTTGATAGTGACAGCTGTCACTTTGAAATAAGCAGTTGATACGGCACTCTAATGAAACTGGCCATGGAATTTATGGTCGGGAAAGTACTGTGTTACTGTGTTTTAAAGGTCTTGCAATTCTCTAAAAATTACGTCATTTGTCATTTTTGATATTTTACGAAGACGGCCTAATAACAGCGTTATTAGACAATAAATTTCAATAAATAAGTAAATGAAAGAATTAACAACAATCAAGGAAATATCCTTCTTTTAATAAAACTGGCGACTGCGATAAGCGTACGGAAAGTTTACAGAAAACTGATTATGAATTTTATGACAGTGCATTCATTTTAAAATTTAAAGCCACCAAAATTTGAAATGAGATTTTGAAATGCGTCTGTGAAATAATGACTGAGAAATCAAATTATAATAGGGAATTTTTAAGTAGTATTTTATTTACGCATTTACCATGAATGGCAATTATCGGTAGTCCCAAAACAATCCACATAATATTTTAGTCTGAAAAAGTGTGGGCAGGAATTTTGGGTGATAAAAAATCATTATCCCAGCCTTCATTCAACAAATAAATTCAGAATCATTTTCTGAAAGCTGAATAAGATAAAGTCGGATAAAGTGGACCAATTTTTCCTAAAAATAACGAGTATGTCCATTAAGACAATTTTCAAAGTGAAGTCGGTTTGTTAATCTGTGTGTAAACTTTCACGTTTTCAGTTTTAGACTGGAAGCTGGTACCAAAACTATTCTATATTTTTTAATGCATTTGAAAAACGTGGTGACTTGATTTTTGAAGCGAAGCTTCTGCATGAACGATGAAATGACGAAAACCGACAGATTTTCGAACGATACCGACTCTCCAGCACCGCTCAAAACAAACTAATAATTTATAACTAAATCAGACGTTGTAGAAATTCCAAATTTTGCACATGTACTCAAAATAGATGTAAAAATATGTAAAATTATTGTAAGTTACATATTATTGGTGCACGAGCTGTAGGCTTTCAAATTTGACAAAACAGATATTTTCGAGGTAAATTAGTAGCAATAATTATTGCAGCACCAGCTATAGACTTGGGAATTGAAAATTTTAATAGTTGCCCCTTGACCGCTCAAGACAAAGTAATATTTTCCGAGTGAATCGAGGATTCCAAAAATTGTAAATTCCATGTACATAACTTAATATGGATCTAAATTATGTAGAATGAATATTAGTTACTTATCGTTATTGGTGCACGAGCTGTAGGCTTGCAAATCGGACAAAGCAAACTAATATTTTATGAGTAAACCAGTGGTTCCAGAAATTTCTAATCATAAACATGTAATTAAAATGAATGTTGGTATAATCACAAGAATTATTAGCCATCAATTGTTATTGGTGTACGAGCTACAGCCTTGAGAATTGAAAGTTCAAACCAACAGTTAAAAATCTATCGCACTGCCCAAAACCAACTAATAATTTATGGGTAAATCAGAAATTTTAAAGCTTCGCACACGTAGGTACTCAAAATAAATGTAAATATATGTCAAATAAATATCAGGATCCTATCGTTATTGGTGCACGAGCTATAGATTTGCAAATTGGGCGTCATGATTCTCCGCATGAACAATGAAATGACGAAAATCGACAGATTTTCGAACGATGTCAACTGGAAAATGTTTCTTGTATTGGTAAAATGTGTAGAAATTTAGACCCTACTGAACCCAAAAAACAATTTAAATAAAGATGTCTGTCTGGAAGCACGATAACTTGAAAACGCGTACGAATTTTCAATTGAAATTTTATATTCAAGTTTTTTATCAAAAAGTTAGTTTTAAATTTGTAAATGAGTTTTTTTCAACCAGTGGTACCAACATTTTATTGTTGGAACTGTTTAGTCTTTTGCGTTTATTTTATAAACGGTAGTATTTATCGTAAAATATAAAATAAATGAAATTGATCCTTGAATAATTTGGAACTACATTTACCTGAAACATTTTTCAAAATTAATGAAGGAAAAAACTTTTCAGAACTCATTTTATAAATAAATATGTTTTATTGGGTATAAGTTCTGTAAATTTATTAGAAACACAACGTTTCAACAGCAAAGTGCTGTCTTTTTCAAGTGAAAATAAATATATTATAAATATATTTATTTTCACTTGAAAAAGGCAGCACTTTGCTGTTGAAACGTTGTGTTTCTAATAAATTTACAGAACTTATACCCAATGAAACATATTTATTTTTCAAAATTATTAGCGGTTCATTTGTTATTATTAAAATTTATATTATTTGGACATCACATGCAAACGTTCGTCAATTGTTTTTATAAGTTATTTGGTTCTATATTGATATCAAATTCTAGTAAAAGTGACAAAAATTATATCTAAACGATTGTCAATTGTTTTTTTACAAGTTTATTAAATGATGTTGAGTTTGGTATCAATTTGTCAGTAGAAATCTCAAATATTTTTTCATGCCAACTGGACATAACTTACCATAAAATTACTAAAAGTACTATAGTGGCCCGGAAAGTACTGAAACAAAGCGCAACTGATATTTAAAATTCGAATTAGGGAAATTTGGGCAAATCCAAATACATATACTGGCATAACATAAATCCGTTGATAATTAGATATTTGATTAAAATAAAATAACGCGTGATACAAAATACAATCATATCAGCGCCACGATTTCCAAAGACATGAAAAGATAGTGATTTATGATAATATTGATAAGAAAAAGATAGTCTGTTATTAGATAACAAGCGAAATATTTCTGAAAACAAAATATTGTTGTATAATTTGAGGAATTTAGAATTATCGAGTGGTTTTTTATATAAATACAATAACATTGCGTTGCACACACTTGTGGGACTGAACTTGAGCCTGAGACAATTGAAAAGGATCCAGTTTGAATTTATTATTAAAGAACTGAATGTAGAGATGAAGAATTTATACGAACTGATTAAAATATCAATTAATTGAATAAATTCAATACAACATTGTTGATTTATATGCAGGAATTCAAGGAATGCAACATACATTATTTAATTTACCAAGACTGACTATCTTCTGACAACCGTATCAAAGTCCAAAGATAGGGTAAAGACAGTCTTATCACAAAAAATTCATTTTAGTCTCAAACTGGCGCCATTGAATTCAAATTCTCGTATGTTGCTATATATTCAAGGACTAAATACTGAAATTGATTGAATTTAATCAAAAGTTTATTTCAATCAGATTTAGGTCTGGCAAAAAAATTGAGTAGTGAAAGGAAAAGGAAATGTAACAGATTTATAAATAAACAAAGATGTAAAATAATCCACATCTACGAGTAGCAACGACAATGTAAACAATTTAGTGGCGTAGTAACAGTGTAAACTTAGAATTTTACTTTCGTTATAAATTCACCAGACTTTTAATGAATAATTTCGAAAGACGGATGAATAATTTAAGTTAATAATATACATTCTTTAAAAAATCTTGGACAAAAGATTTTTATTTTTGTTATACCCCAAAGTAACAAAAGGAAAATCACAGAGGATACGACAAAGGAAGTACAGACAAAACACAAAAAATTACTATTTCCTGTCATTTATTATTCTAATCAAATTTGAACTTTCATGCTGGAAATACTAAACATTATCTAGTAAATTCAATGCCGCAGCCTTTCAACAACTCTAAGAATTTAAAAAAAGTTTCTATGAAGGCATCTGTAACTTTGTATGCGTAAGTGCATCAAGTACATCAAATTAGATTTTTCTTTTTCTATAAATAATAAATAACCATATACTTTCTCTGAATGAAAGTTGTACAATCATTTATATTAAGCAATTAAATGATGGAATATATCAATACATTATTCCATTTTTTATTTATCATTTAGTATATTCCAAAATTGATCTTTTTCAAGATTACTTTCAGTTTCAGTCGAGCCATAAACTGATAACAAAAATTCTAAAAAGACTTACCTACTTTTTATATAGCTTCATTATTTATTCACAAAAATTTAGACTCCCTGCTTCGCACGCTTATTCATACTTACATCCGATCACAAACAATAAATGTCATTTATTTCTTCTTCACAACCACAACAATCTTCTCTTCAATTAACTCGTACAAAGTACACTCAAACATTCATCAATTTAGTTTTTCTAATCCAAGATCTAATGTTGCACTCATCAGAAGTATTTTATTAGTATCAGCTGGTTCTAGAGAACACAAGGGCTCGTGCCTACCCAACCGCCCGTATAAATCCAGTGCATTATTTTATTTTTGCCTTACACCGTTACACGATCATAAAATTGTCACAAATTTCATTCAGAATAGTTTATTAACACAGGTTACAGCGTGAATCTTCACTTTACAAACTCGTATTTTCATATATAATATCATAAGTGGTTAAATTTTACCGGAAAAATTTTTAGATTGTTACGAGAGCTTGTTGCTTAGCAATTTATTGAGTGATTTTTGATCAATATCACGAAATAAATTGGTAGCAAGCTCTCGTAACAATCTGAAAATTTTGCCAGGTTAAATTTAATCACGAATGGTATTCGGAAGATTATTTTTCCCATCCAAATTCATCAATAGATTCCAGAGACTCGACTCCGAATCTGCTCATTTTCACATTCAATCTATCTGTCAATTTGACAGATGCTGAATCAACGCGGCTGAATGTTCTTTGTTTTGTATATATAAGCAACACAAAATTTTCAAAAAATTTCCACTTGAAAACCGTGCTGGTTGTACCACGTGACGTCGAATGGTGCAATTCTATTGGTCGAAATTTGGATGGTAAAAATAATCACAATAAATTACTGTTACCGAATGACTGAATTCCTCTCCTAGCTCGCGCTCTTATATACCTAAGCCGACAATGGGCCAACATTCAATTATCTAACAGTTGTTGCCTGGCAACCACCGAACATCTAGTGATCATAGCCAGTCAATCATGTCCGACAATTGAACATCGACCTTGTCAATACTTATTAGGATTACAGTTACAGCGAATTCAAATAAATAATTATGTGACCTAATTACTACAAATATTTCATATTTGTGACAATATAAACGATCCGTTCGTTCAAACAGTCAAACCTTCTTTCCACATGTCAAGTGTCGCATCGAGCTGTAGACGTCCGCAGGGAACAATTTGAAATGTACCTACCTACAAGTTGATTCGGTTATCTTCGCAACACACGATTGTATGCAAGATTTGAAGCAACAAACATCGTGTCTCTTAGTTTCTATTATACTCTATGACAGTGTTTGTTCATTTGTTTTCGTAATTTTCGTCGTATTTTGAATTATAAGACGTGAAGTCACGTTTATTGTTCCGGAACTTCGGCTGCAGGGAAGCACACGTGCTTTTTTGATCAAATAAATAGTTTTTATTGTTAGTTTATTATCAAATCATGGAGCTATTATCCACCCTCTTTCAAAACTCACGAGCCGTCACTATATTTCACTAGACTCATTCTACTCAGAAAAAAATGATTCATATTTATAGTATTTGAAAATTTTGAATGAATTACCGATTTTAATAGGCTTTATATTTAATAGAGACAAATTTAAATATATACTTTTTATGATAATTTATTTGAAAGCCTGCCAGAAAATTTAATTGAGCGCTTCTCTCACTTACAAGAAATTATTAATCACTTTAACCTAATTAATATGTGTCTAAATTAATAATTATTAATATAGATGTGACATAGGTAATAATCCGTTTATAATGTAAGGAACTCAGCATTCTTTTTCTTATCTGATCCTACAGTTTCGACTACTCCAGAGCAATCTTCAGGAGCGAAAAGAATTATTTTATTTCAAAATATTTCAACCTAGTCATATCCATTTTTACTTACTTGTACTAAGTAGAAGTATTGTGAAACCGACAAAATTCACCTATCGAGATTTTGATGGAAATATCCGTTTTGAGCATCCCTGAATCCATTTTAACTATTTTATAGGATCTAGTTGTGCACCTCGCATTATGGTTCCAAAAATTATATAAATTAGGATGGCATTTTTAAGGAAACGTCACTTAAATATAATTTCAAAATTTATTAAAAGCCGTTTAAATCAAACTAGTTTATTTTAGGAGTATACTAAATGGCTTCTAATTTTAGATTTGTTAGAAGTTTAGTTATCCGTAGCTAACAAAGAGTAATAAAATTTGATACTGTTAAGTGTAAACATTGTACTAATTTTATCAACAATTACAGAGTTTAAAAAGCCAAAATTATTTAAATTTTGCAAATAGTATTATGTTGAAATTATTTATACTTTTACAGTCATAATAAAATTTGACATTTACTGGTTAGTGATAAATTTTGAAATATTTTATTCAGACTTTTATTTGGTTATATTTATTCTAATTTATCTTGACTTAAATATAACATTTGTCATATTAAACTGTCATTTTTATTATTTAGGACCAGTAAATTCGCAAGGAGGCAATTTTTTTCTATTAATCAAAAAAAAAAGTTGGTGGGAGAGTAATAAAACAAATTTTAATATAACGAACCAGAACCAAATAAAAAGAAAGTATAAAATTTTTATTAGAACAATTTCTTTTTTGAGGAAGAGTTAAATAATTTGTCGGGCTAACATATTGATTCAGTTTCGTTTGTTTTGAGGTTAATGACATACTAGAAAACAATTTAATGAGTGAAAGCTTATAATAACCAAAATACAGACACATGAGAATGTGGAGTTTTAATAGATGAAAATAATTTTATTATGGCAAATTATACATTTGGAACAGTATTGTAATTACTAGAGTTGAATGTTATTGTTTGAAACAACATTCAAACAAACATTTATTCCTGAATATGTATGTATGCAAGCAGAGTGTCTCATGCTGATAGGAATGTAGTACACATATTTAGTTAGCAAGAGATATCGACTTGACATAGGGCACAGCTGAAGGTCGTTGACTCCTCGCCAATATTAAGTTGGAGGGCGTATTTCCGTGTTTGTGTTTCCTTTCTTTGAAGATTGTTTCTTCACTACTTTCAGATATTTTATATTCAATAGAAAAGTTGTTTTCTCGGACATTGAAAACAGATAAGTAATCATTTTGCTTTTCTTCACTTGTTTACCGTTTGATTCATTTCTTATTTGTATGATGATTAATACTAGAAATTGCTATGAGTTAGCAAACCTATTTTCGAATGGTTATTGTTTATTTTTATTTAGAAATAAACTGATTCATTGACTTTGGTTTATAAGTCCAAAGTGTAATCCTTACTCATAGAAACTAAATTAATCTTATTACGAGAAAACTAAAAAGCGAAACTGAAATATAAAAAAATTGAAAATATTAGAAGACTAATGAAATATTCTTGTATCTACGATCGTACAAAAACTGACAGTTTTTTACATTACTAAATAAAAAGTAAACTTTTATGGAAAACTGTGCAATAAAAGTTTTATTGCATACTTCGCTCGTATTGTAACCAAGCCGTTCGTGGATCAAAGAATAACTTTTTATATATTTTGCTTCAAATTAACAAAAGAAAAAATCTGACGGGATCATCACGTGACTTACTTGTACATTATTTAATATATACACAAATTTATTCAATAAAGTTTTCTGGCACTTCAGATTATAATTAATATATAATTTTAATAATATTTTGACATGTACAATGTCAAACAAAATCAAAAAATTGACAACAGATTATCATTGCTTACCTTATCATTTTAATTAAACTGATTGTTTTATACGACAAATTCTGAATGTCTGTTATACATTTAAACTGCACTTTCGGCTCAGCCGATTCATACAAAAATAGTAGATAACTATTTTGATGCTACATCAAGTTCGGACACTAAATTTCAGTATGCTATGGCTGATCATTCTAGATTTATGCAAAAAATTTAAAAAAAGTTTCAAGTAAAGTGCACTTCTGGCTTGGCCGATTCATACAAAAATAGCAGATAACTATTCTGATACAACATCAAGTTCAAATACTGAGTTTCAACATCCTACGGTTGATCATTCTGGATTTATTAGAGAAATTCGAAAAAAGACGATTGGAACCATAATGCGTGGTGCACAACTAGACCTTATACCAGTCTTGAATACAAAATTTCAACATTATACGTTCAACCAGTTTTGAGATTTGCGAGTCACGAACGCACCTACGTACCGACATCAAGCCAAAAA
Source organism: Dromius quadrimaculatus (assembly GCA_963989225.1). Lineage (NCBI taxonomy): Eukaryota > Metazoa > Arthropoda > Insecta > Coleoptera > Carabidae > Dromius > Dromius quadrimaculatus. The sequence continues at coordinate 66,731,729 of OZ022324.1, read as the reverse complement.
TAGTCAAAATGGATTTAGGGATGGTCAAAACGGATATTTCCATCAAAATCTCGATAGGTGAATTTTGACGGTTTCACAGTACTCGCTTGTACTTAGTACAAGTAAGTACAAAAAAGGGAAAATGGAAAAACTGTTGAATATAAACTCAAATATTCGCAAGATAATTTTTCTGAATTCACAAGACATTGATCCTAATGTTATGAAAAGTTTCTTGAATAAATTCAGTATTAAATTTATGACCAACTTTCACAAGAACGCAACAAAATTATCAGACAGATTAGAAGATATTCCATTCAAAAGTATGACATTTATTATTATTTAAAGGATTGTAAAATATTTTTACTGCGTTCATATTTACTTTTCAGCAAAGAATTGAAAATAAAAATACATTCAAGTAAATGTTTGAAATTCTAATCTTTTTTATAATCTATAAAATTGTTTTATACGATATGTGCGCGATAAATTTGATAAAAGCCATGCAATTTATAATATTGTAATTGTTTTATTATTGAAATGTTTTTAATTTCGTACAAGATAAAAATCGGTAATTTGTCAATCGTATTCAAGTGCAATTTTCACTGTTATATGTTTTTTTTTTAGAGACAAACTTGATATCGGTTTGGAATTATTTCTGGGGAATATTGAGCTTTATAATAATTGGTTTTTGGTTGAATATTGAATTAAGGGAAGCTAGAACGTTGGATGTAACTGATAGGCTTCTGTACAAACCGGTACAAACGGAGCAAAAATTATACATTAGGCAAGGGGTTCATAAATTCATTTAACATCGTATGAAGCATTAAAATATTTTGTTATACCAAAAAGATTGTGAAAATTTTAAAAAAAAATTACTTTGAGATACCCTGAAATTTTGACAATCATTCCAGATCATGACGTCTCAACTGTAGGTACTTAAATTATTAGATCTTTATTCAAATTTTATGCTATACTTGTATCTCTTTAATGTAGCCTTCTACGGTTCAATTCTAATTCGTAGAGACAGCTTCTTGACGTCATTTTAGAAACTCTCTACACATATATACCACCTAGCGGACAATTGGAAAAGTGATTTTATGTCGTTATCGTTTAAGACAGTCTTCTAGAAATAAGTCACCTTCTTCTGTTTTGTATGTCATCAAATAATAACAGTAGAACAAAATTTAGTTGATATAGTTCATATAGTTTGCACCAACATAAAATATTCAATAAAAACGACTTTTGATTTTAAATTCTGTATATTTATTTGAAACTTTGACATTTCGATCCTTTGATCAAAGTCAAAGTTTCAAATAAATATACAGAATTTAAAATCAAAAGTCGTTTTTATTAAATAAATTTCTGAAAAATGTATAGATTATTAAAATATTCAAGTCCCCATAAATGTAACTATGTCATGACGTCTTTGACATAAAAACTGCAACCTGTTTTCAAACTGTCTACAATTTACTATAGGTTCGTTCCAACAAGCAGTTCTGGACTGGTTCTGAATCGGTTTCAGATTTGACTCATTCGCATGCGCGTCGAATGAATCAGTTTCGGATTGAGTCGAACGTAGCGCGTGTTGGAACACATTTCTGACAAGATTTAACTGTTAACTGTCAAACATATGATTTTAGGTTATAACTATTTAGTTGTAGTAAACATGGAAGATAAAATCAGGTGAAAACTAAAAGTATGAAATAGTTTCTCATATAACCATGTAATTTTAATTCCTATTGACAATAATGGTAACATAGTACACCTGAATTTCGATGGAGAGTCTTCTATATTATCCAAAGTGCTGTTTATCCTGATAATTTCTCTTAAAATTCTCTGCTATATTCTCAGAAATTTCTTTGCTCAGACGAAAGTATTCAAAAAACATGCCAAAATATTAGAAATAAACTATTTCTTCTAAAATAAAATTCAAAAACCACACAAAATAAAATTCAATTAATAATAATGTATACATTTTTCAAAATTTTAATGAATAATAATAAATTACTTTTGATTTTAAATTCTGTATATTTTATTTGAAACTTTCATTTCAACATATCAAATAAAAATGCCTATATTCTTATAATTCTACATGCCTATATAATTTATATTTCTAATTTGATGTATTCCTACGGTTAAATCAAATTCATCATCGCTAGAATGTAATGAAAATTCATTTATCTAATTCCGTTTTGAAAAGTCAAACTTTACATCAATTCCTGACGTTATGCAACGTCCCATTTTTCATAACTGCAATGCAACAGTTGCGTAAAGTAGCATAAAGTAGTTACGAAATGACTTTACGTAACTGGCCATGTTTCAGAGCTAATCAATTATACTTATCTGCGTACAATTGAAAGAAAGATTAATTATTCACAGTATGCAGCATTGGCAGAGTCTTTAATATCAAAGAGTACTATATCACTCAGGATAATACTGCTTGAGCACATTTTAAAAATTTATTTTGACATTTTGTGAAAATTCGATATTTATTTATTTCAGTGCACTCTTGTTTCTGTAGTAACAATAGATCGTCATGATTCACAGTCATCTGAGTTTGGTGATGTGACGTGAGAGATGTTCCAATTGAAAAATATAGTTAAAATTATTCTGACGGAATTAGATAAAATTTTGTACAGAATACGTTATGAAAAGCCATATTGTTTGACTCACGTAATTTGCAAAACTCGCTACGCTCGTTTTGGCAAATATTACGTTTCGTCAAACAATATGGCGCTTTTCATAACTAATTATGTAGATAACTATTTCAGCACTTAAATCACTCATTTTTATTTGAGGTTACCCTGTTTGACGAATAGTACAAGCATTGATCCATGGACTGTTTTGACTGTCCACAAACTGGTTTGCGGATTGAGTCGCACATTGTTGGAACGCTTGACTAATAGTCAAAATCCACGTTTGAAATCTGTTGGAACGCTTATTTGTAAATGCGCATGCGTCGGACAGTTCCGGACTGGTTTCTGTTCTTGTTGGAACAAACCTTATAGGTCCCGTAGTTTCTCATAACAAAATTAAACCAAAAATCATTATGGAGCTCGTAATAGTACCAATAAGTCAACTAAATACGTCACTACTATACCAACACAAATAAATGTTTTAAGAATCCCATTTCTGAAGAAATCGTTAAATAATGTTGTAACTATTCTCCGGAAGAAAACACAAATATTATGATAATAAATATCGCAGAAACGCATTCCAAATAAACTAATTATTTATGGCACACTATGAAACATATAATCTCTATTAAAAAATATTTTCCTGGTTTTTACTTTCACCATTCGTACAATATTGAACCGTAAAAGTAATACTTTCAAATTTTTATAATCCTGTTTTAATGAATTATGCACAATTATTGGAGAGTGCAATAAACTGACACAAATATACCTGTGAAAAAAATATTTTATTCATCTTTGATCGCTGCATGGTTACATTATTTATTACAGAAATTACTAAACATTGATTTATAATGGATTGGATGCTAAATTTAAAAACAAAATTATGTTGAATAATTTTCCATCTTTAATGCACTCGTGACTTTAGCTTGAAATAACCCTATCAAATCTTCAAACGTTAGCTGACTTTCTTCTAAATATAAATTTGTGGGTGTGCAAATATAAATGTTAGGTCTGGCAATGAAATTGTAGGAGCGTCTAGCGTAACAAGTAAAAATAATGTTTTCTTACACGAGAAATTAGAGTTTCTATTGCCAAACAAATTCGTACGAATATAAGCATTGTTATATGATATAAATGTTTTTACTTTGTTTGGAACTTTCTCTGTTTCGGAATTAAGGACGGGGTGAAAATTAGTCTAATAATTTTTTTTTTTTCAGGTGTCGTCAGTCAGCCGATTTTTCTTTAAAGTGCGCCTGGCTCCTCGGAGCTTATTCCAGTGACGTATCCCTCCCAAGCAAGAAAAAATCCCATGGAACCAAACTAAAAAACTTAATTCTTTCCGATGAGCTCCGCCCCAGGGATCAAAATCATAAACCATCTTCGGCGCTGACGCAATCTTTCTCATCACCTTCTTCACATTTAACAGTGAAAAAAACGCATCAGAGAAGCCAAAGTGATGCTACAGGGCTGCTGATGCAACCTAAAGGAATGCGGCCGATCGCAGCTCAACCAACGAAACTATGCTTAGGAGATTTGATCACGGGGAGGGCCTTTGATAATGGATGCGTGTGCTTTGAGACTTGTCAGGGGGTTGTCAACGACCTTAGAGGGAAGAAAACGGAGTGTGCTTGCTCGGTAAGTTATTTTAAGAAGTCTTGTAACCGCAGAGTAAAAAATTTGGTTGAAATTTGGTTCAGGAGGAGTATTGTTTTTGACTGAAACCATCTGCCGCTTAATTGTTATCAAAATTTGGTTAAAGTTTGTTTGTAAAATTGAATACAAAAAGCTTGTCATTCAATAAAAAGTTAAAAATTACGAAAGTATCATAAAATCGTATGCTTAAATGCTGCTGTGTCATCCTGTATGTACATATAAACTACATTCATGTTTTTATTTGGCAAACACCTAACTGGAAAATCCAACTCCTCAACTGAAAATAAAGTACTTGAAGAGATCAAAAATAGAACCTGTCATAAGTTATAAATCATATATGAAACCTTCAAAGATTTGTACTATTTTAGTAACTAAATACAGGATGTATTTCAGAAATATTTACGAGGAAACAAATGTAAATATTTTCGTAAAAATGTAGTAATTTTTTCAATTATACAAAGGATGTTGTGAAAAAATATTATTGTATTGAAGATAAAATGTAATTGTAAACAAAGAAATATTGCTCAATATTTTCATTTGATTATTTTTGTTTTTTCAGGCTCCTCGCCTCGCTCCAGAACTTGAATTCATGCAAGCTTTAATCGCCATCGGAAAACTTTTAAGCTCCATCCCAACAAAAGAAGCAAAAACAACGAGACTTTCAGCTGAACTTAGTACTTTAAATTTAAATTTACCTGCAAGAGTTTGGTTACCTATTCATAGTTCTGTTCCTCATCTTATTGTGCGGATTCCACCGCAAGTGTCCGCAGTGTTGAACTCCAAAGATAAGGTAGGTATTTTTTCTAAATTTGTTTGTGTGGAAATTAATCTGTATTGTTTTATTAGGCGCCTTATATAATTTATGTCGAAGTTTTGGAAGTAGATGACATATACCGAAGTCCAGTTCCTGCTAAAGTGATGAACAGTTTAAGACATACACGCTCAGAAGAAAACTTAGGAGCTGGTGACAATGTTTTAGTACCTAGTGGAGATTCCACTTCGTTGGGCGCTTTTTCCATGTGCGGGCAATGTGATGATCCTGATCCTGAAGGATGTTGGAGCCAAGAAGACGATGAAATTTCTCAGCAGGTACTTTTCCAGAAATAAACTCATTATTGTTATTACAATATATATTTTCCAGTATCAACTTCGTAAAAGCATCGACAGAGACACAATTTCTCAATTGAGTCAAGAATCAAGCGATTCTAGAGAGCCTCCGCTATTTATAGCAGCTGGTGAGATCCGTCGAAGATTGTCAGATTCATTCCATGAAGGAAGAAGCAAAGCATTTACTCATGATCCGGAAGATCCCTCAGCTGCTGCGCTAAAGGAACCCTGGGAGGTAATTACAAAATAAATATTTTTTGTATACTTGATGGAACACATTAGGTTTAATATGTAGAAATCAATAAAGAAAAGTGCCAGTTTTCTAATTAGCAACACTTTTCTAATTAGCAACTAAAAATAACAAACAAAAAACGCTCTATGTCACGCGCCCAAATGACAGCTTTGCCCTAATTAAGAAAAAATTACAGGTTAAACATATTATAAGAAAACAAAAACTATCTCGATTTCGCCGGAAACAAATATAAAGTCTCTTCTTTAGCTGCATCCAGAATTTCGCGAAAATCTTCAGCTTCTGACAAATTAATTTTTAATATTGTTTATTTGTTACTATGCTTTTATTTAGCAGTTGTCAAATCCGTTACTACGTTTTTGCAAGAGCACAACCTTGATTAGTATTTCTACAGAAAATTATTTCTATTCTTGGCGTCTTCCACTCAAGTTTTTCCATCAAGTATACAAAAAAATAGCATGTCCAACACGTAAGAAAAGCGATATTACTTTGCTCGTGTAAATTTAGTTCACTCGCTCGTAAACTCTCACTTTTCTCTACTTGTTGAACAATCCAACTTTTATTGGACTAAAAACTGGAAAGAAAACTGGAAAACTAATGAATATATTTATTATTTGAAGGATAAGGAACGAAGAGTTCGCGAAACGTCTCCTTACGGCCATGTGTCCTCCTGGAAACTTCTGTCCGTCATTGTGAAATGCGGCGACGACCTCCGTCAAGAATTAATGGCATCCCAACTTCTTGAAATGCTGCAAAAAATTTGGGAAATGGAACATGTTCCATTATGGGTACACCCTTACAAGTAAGTCCCAATTATTTTGATTTTTGATACACAATTTAATATTCTTTCATGTTTACAGAATTTTATGTCTTTCAAATGACAGTGGTTTGATTGAACCCATATTGAATACAGTTTCTTTACATCAAATCAAAAAACATTGCCAGTTGAGTTTGTTGGAATATTTCACAAAGGAATATGGGGCCCGTAATTCGGAAGAATTTTTAACAGCACAGAAAAATTTTGTGCAGAGCTGTGCAGCGTATTGCCTTATTTGTTATCTTATTCAAGTAAAAGACAGGTAAGATGCCAAAAAATATTTTGGCCTTTTATATTGATTGACAATTTTTTTTATAGACACAACGGCAACATTCTTCTCCATAGTGATGGCCATCTGATTCATATAGATTTTGGCTTCATTTTGTCGACCTCGCCTAGAAATTTAGGCTTTGAAACGTCGCCATTCAAATTAACGCCTGAATTTGTGGAAGTTATGGGAGGAATTGGGTCCGATATGTTTGAATATTTCAAAATTTTAATTTTACAAGGCTTAATAGCGGCAAGGAAACACCAGGATAAGATTGTACCGCTAGTGGAAATCATGAGATCAGGTAATATATTTCACTGTCATTATTATTCATTTGTAATACTTAAATTTGTATTTCAGGCTCCCAACTTCCATGCTTCAAGTCAGGAGCAGCCACAGTTCAAAATCTAAAAAACCGTTTCCACTTGAGCATGACTGAAGAGCAACTGCAACTTTTGGTAGATGGTATGGTTGAAAGCAGCATTCATTCATGGTCTACTAAACTCTACGACGGTTTTCAATACATCACAAATGGAATTCTGTAACTTTTCGGGCTGATAGAAAAAAATCATTTTAATTGTACATAAAAATCGAACAATTTTAGGTTATTTAAATACCGTGTGTATTTATAGTCAGCCTGTATATAATAAATCATTTTTTTACAGTAATCAACAATATTTTGATCGATTTTTTATAGTGAAAAGTTGCGGAAATTTGTCGTAACGTAAGAACATTGAGCGCTTTGCGGCAAGTTCCTGAATGCGTGGCCAAATCGGTTAATCTTCTAATGAACGATTTAATAAATAAGTTTTGTAAAAAAATCGCATTTTAGTGGAGGATAAAATACTCATAGACTGAAATAAGAGCGTTAGTTAATAAACGTTACATTTAAAATATGTTTAAATTGTACATATATGTCTTTTTAATAATCAAAGATTTTCTTCCTCTTATAATAAAATATTTAAAATGATTTTAATCATGTTCGTGTTAAAATAAGAGATTTACTTGTAGTAAATTGACTGCTTATCTCACTTAAATTTACAAGTTCCTTATAACGAGATTATTTCATTCTAATTTTATACAGTGCTTTAGTAACTTGAAATTTAAGTGGTACTAATTGAGATGAAGTCAAATAGAAAATGTAATTTGCTTAAATTTGTTACTTCTATACAGTTTATAGGTTGAATTAAGTTCATATTATTATGTTATTGATAACAAATCTTGAAATCCGATAATATATAATTCATTACTATAAATGAAAATAATTTTCATATGCTTTTATTTCATGTTCTGTAAAACCATAAACTGTAAAATAAATTCTTCATAATACTATTTTATTCATGTTCTACTTTCATTATTATATTTAGTTGATAGTAATCTGAAATACACTTGTAACGTTAATAATGCTAACTTGAACTTGATTAAATGAAGTCGCAGCTTCTTCAACAAGCATGAGAACTGTGTCAAATTGGAAACTTGAGTCTTGAAGAAGTCAGTTCGTCCGGAATAGCCCTTATTATACGTGATTTTGGGTCAGTCGCTGCAGAAATAATGAATTTGAAGAGGTTATAGAAGATTATCTAAGGTCCCATAGAAGTTATTACATTCTATTCCTGAAAAGTCTACCAGTTCAAAAACTAAAAAGTGAGTTTAAAAAAATTTATTTTGTAGTTAAACAATTTCAGCCTTCAATTATGTTAACAAATAAACCTTATAGTATAAAATATAGCTGGTAAACAACAAATATTGCTCTTAAAGCTATTTTAAATGAGTGTTTCTCTTAATTTCTGTCGTTGTCTAGAGCTAAGATGATGGCAACTATCCAACAAGCTCAAACGGGAACATTAAAAGTCAAAGAGTCTCCTCGAATCGCTTTCACAGTCAACTTATTGGTGTGATGCAGTCTTTCACTTCAAATCAATAATCACGAGCGATGGAAAGAAGCAAATCTCACAGGTAAAAAAAATCATACCTGGTTCACCACTAATTTAATTCTAATTCATTCAATGATGCATGCTTAGAATTAGATTTTTTTCAATAGTAAAAATTCAAAATAATTATTATAAGCGCTATTTCAAACTTTGATAGATAAAAGGTGGTTAGTTTTTAGAAAAGTCCAGAAATGTGGAACTGTAATCCTTCGAAAACAAATAAATTTTAGTTTTGATCGGTATATCATCGACAGAAATATTTTTTCTGCCACTTGAACTCCAGACTATTCTACCAGTGGCCACACTTTCAGATTTTGATACCACTGGTTTAAAAAATAATGATATTGTCACAATTATGAATATTTGTAGTAATTAGGTCACAGAATTATTTATTTGAATTTGCTGTAACTGTAATCCTAGTTAGTATTGACAAAGTCGATGTTCAATTGTCGGACATGATTGACAGGCTATGGTCACTAGATGTTCGGTCAGACACTTGAATGTTGCTCCATTGTTGGCTTAGGTATATAAGAGCGCGAGCTAGGAGAGGAATTCATTTAGTGATTAAGTACGAGTAACAAATGAGTGAGTGATATTGTGAACTTTATAAATTAAATATTTGTATTGCAACCTGTGATTACAAATTATTCAGAATAAATTTGTGACAATATTTTTTTCACAATAATTAAATTTTAGAATTTTCGGGATCTTTTTATCAATATGTCATTAACAGAGATAGTTTAGAAATCCCTTATTCTGCTACGTGAGCCCCTGATTCTATTCTACCAGAAGCCATTTTTTCAGGTTTTTAGAACCACTGGTTTAGGAGATAATAACCTCTTTATCTTTAAGAACAAATAAATCTTGTTTTTTCTGAATCTTTTGATCAATATTTATTAACAGAGATAGTTTAGGAATCCCTCCTTCTGCCACTTGATCTCCTGACTCTATTCTATCCGTTGCCACACTTTTAGATTTTTAGAACCCCTAGCTAATGAGATAATGACCTCTTTATCTTGGAAAACAAATAAGTTTCTATTTTTTCAGACTTTTTTGATCAATATACCAACAACCGAGATAGTTTAGGAATCCCTCCTTCTGCCACTTGATCTCCTGACTCTATTCTACCCGTTGCCACACTTTTAGATTTTTAGAAACCCCTGGCTAAGGAAATAATGACCTCTTTATCATGGAAAACAAATAAATTTCTATTTTTTCGGGCTTTTTTGATCAATATACCATTAACAGAGATAGTTTAGGAATCCCTCCTTCTGCCACTTGATCTCCTGACTCTATTCTACCCGTTGACACACTCTTAGATTTTTAGAACCCCTGGCTAGGAAGATAATGACCTCTTTATCATGGAAAACAAATAAATTTCTATTTTTTTTTTGGTTTTTTGATCAATATATCATTAAAAGAGATAGTTTAGGAATACCTCTTTCTGCCACTTGATCTCCTGACTCTATTCTATCCGTTGCCACACTTTTAGATTTTTAAAACCCCTGGCCAAGGAGATAATGACCTCTTTATCATGGAAAACAAATAAATTTCATTTTTTTTTTGGTTTTTTGATCAATATATCATTAACAGATATAGTTTAGTAATCCCTCCTTCTGCCACTTGATCTCCTGACTCTATTCTATCCGTTGCCACACTTTTAGATTTTTAGAACCCCTGGCTAAGGAGATAATGACCTCTTTATCATGGAAAACAAATAAATTCCTATTTTTTTTGGGTTTTTTGATCAATATATCATTAACAGAGATAGTTTAGGAATCCCTTCTTCTGCCAGTTGAGCTCCTGACTCTATTCAACCCGTTGCCACACTTTTAGATTTTTAGAATCCCTGGCTAAGGAGATAATGATCTCTTTATTATGGAAATCAAATAAATTTCTATTCTTTTTTTGGGTTTTTTTATCAATATATCATTAACAGAGATAGTTTAGGAATCCCTCCTTCTGCCACTTGATCTCCTGGCTCTATTCTACCCGTTGCCACACTTTTAGATCTTCAGAACCCCTGGATAAGGAGATAATGACCTCTTTATCATGGAAAACAAATAAATTTCTAATTTTTTTTTGGGTTTTTTGATCAATATATCATTAACAGAGATAGTTTAGGAATACCTCCTTCTGCCACTTGATCTCCTGACTCTATTATACCCGTTGCCACACTTTTAGATTTTTAGAACCCCTGCCTAAAGAGATAATGACCTCTTTATCATGGAAAACAAATAAATTTCTATTTTTTTATGGGTTTTTTGATCAATATATCATTAACAGAGATAGTTTAGCAATCCCTCCTTCTGCCACTTGATCTCCTGACTCTATTCTACCCGTTGCCACACTTTCAGATTTTAAGAACCCCTGGCTAAGGAGATAATGACCTCTTTATCATGGAAAACAAATACATTTTTTTTTTTTTGGGTTTTTTGATCAATATATCATTAACAGAGATAGTTTAGGAATCCCTCCTTCTGCCACTTGATTTCCTGACTCTATTCTACCCGTTGTCACACTTATAGATTTTTAGAACCCCTGGCTAGGGAGATAATGACCTCTTTATCATGGAAATCAAATAAATTTCTATTTTTCTTTTTGGGTTTTTTGATCAATATATCATTAACAGAGATAGTTTAGGAATCCCTCCTACTGCCACTTGATCTCCTGACTCTATTCTACCAATTGCTACACTGTCAGACTTTTAGAGCCACTGGTTTAAGAGATAATGCATTTTTTTATCTTGCGAGAACAAAAAATTCAATGATCTATAAATCATTATTAGTATCTTGTGAAAATTATTTTTTTTTTTTTTGTTGCAGGGATCAAATTGACAGTAATATCCTTGGACATCAGAGGGATGAACTCCAGGAATCTATCCATTGTCAATTATATTAATTCTTATTTCATTAAAAATATGTATTGTTTTATATTATATATCGAAGAAAATAAATTAAATAATATTGATATTGTGTATTTATTCATATAAATATTCCTTTAAATCCTTTAAGAATAAATTAATTAATGAGTTGCATATGTAAAAATATTATTAAAATTTAAAATGATTTGATCACACGTATGTAGTTCTTCAAGTTGCCGCCAGGGGGCAGCATCTGTCAATAAGACCAATTAGCAATCATATCTTCCATGACGAAAAATGTTGCTCCATGATGAATTTTGTGTGTTTAAAAAATTCCAAATTTTGTATCCGGGGAGCAGAGATTGTAAGAGCAATCCAAGAAATTAATTAGCGATTATCTTGAGAACTAAAGGGCTAAGGGACAAATGTTTCAAATAAAAGTTACATAACTTTCAACGCCCTACAAGATTCATTGGAAAGAATTTTCTCTAGGACTTGTAGTTTTCGAGAAACGATATGCTACTACCCTTAATTTAAGGGTTGGATGAAAATCTTATCTACCTTTTTCATAGCCCTTTTAAAGCTGCATATGGTAGTCTAATTAAATTTTGCCAAAGGGCTATAGTTCAGGAGAAAATCAAGAAAAACTGTTACCAAGACACTTGAATTAGCTCCTTTAATCTATGCTTCCCGGATACAAAATTTGGATTTTCTGAACGCAAAATTCATCGCTTTGAGAATTTTGTGTCTTCGAAAATCAAAAATTTGTATTAAGATAGCAGGACCTTGAAGAGCAAATTCAAGGGATTAATTAGCGTTTATCTCGAGAATCAGAGGGTTTAGGGACAAATGTTTCAAATAAAAGTTACATAACTTTCAACGCCCTACAAGATTCATTCGAAAGAATTTTCTCTAGGGCTTATAGTTTTCGAGAAACGATATGCTACTACCCTTAATTTAAGGGTTGGAAGAAAATTGTATCTACTTTTTTATAGCCCTTTTACAGCTGCATACGGTGGTGTAATTAAATTTAGCCAAAGGGCTATAGTTCAGGAGAAAATCAGGAAAAACAGTTACCAAAACACTTGGATACTCCTTCAGTCTCTGCTCCCCGGATACAAAATTTGGATTTTTCGAGCACACAAAATTCATTACGAAGCAACATTTTTCGTCATGGAAGAGATGATTCCTAATTGATGTTATTGACAGATGCTGCCCTCTGGTGGCAACTCTCTGAACTATATGCGTATATAATTAAATGATGCCAGAAAAAATTCAAAATGGTAGGACATTGAACTATTTATGAATAAATAAAAGACATTATGCATATTATTCAATTTATTTCTATATAGTATACAATAACATTTATATTTCTTAATAAATAGGAAGAAATAAAAAGCGCAGAAACACCTCTTATTCGTGCATAAATTGATACAATAATACATCGAATAATATTATCTATTATTACAGTATGATAAAATACAGTTTATGAATAAATAAGATTGCTACACGAGCTACAAACATAAGGAACAAATTATATATTAGTCAGCTATAAAATAACACATATTAAAGATAGAGCAGAGGTTCTGAAAGTCTCAATTAGTGCGTACATACTCAGAAGAAATATAGGCTCTTGCAGTAATAATATAGACTATCAATTGTTATTAGTGCACGAGCATAAGGCTTGAGAGCTGAATATTTCAATATTTAATTGCAAATTTATTAATTCTAAGTGAACCAGAGGCTCTAAAAATCTCAAATTGTGAGTACGTACTCAGGAGGAATATAGGTACGTGCAGTAATAATATCGACTATCAATTGTTATTGCTGCACGAGCTACAGGCTTGAGAACAGAAAATTTCAAAGGTTATTTACAAATTTATTAATTGTAAGTGAACCAGAGGTTCTAAAAATCTCAAATTGTGAGTACGTACTCAGGAGGAATGTAGGCTCGTGCAGAAATAATATTAACTACTAACTGTTATTGGTGCGTGAGCTACAGGCTTGAAAACTGAATATTTCAATGGTTAATTACAAATTTAATTATTTCAAGTGAACCAGAGGCTCTAAAAATCTCAAATTGCGAGTACGTACTCAGGAGAAATGTAGGCTCGTGCAGTAATAATGTCGAGAACCAATTGTAATTAGTGCACGAGCTATAGACTTGATAACTGAATATTTCAATGGATAATTCCAAATTTATTAATTCTGAGTGAACCAGAGGTTCTAAAAATTTCAAATTGTGAGTACGTACTCGGGAGGAATATAGGCTTGTGCAGTAATAATATCAACTATCAATTGTTATTGCTGCACGAGCTACAGGCTTGAGAACAGAATATTTCAAAGGTTATTTACAAATTTATTAATTGTAAGTAAACCAGAGGTTCTAAAAATCTCAAATTGTGAGTACGTACTCAGGAGAAATGTAGGCTCGTGCAGTAATAATATCGACTACCAATTGTAATTAGTGCAAGAGCTACAGGCTTGATAACTGAATATTTCAATGGTTAATTACAAATTTGTTAATTCTGAGTGAACCAGAGGTCCTAAAAATCGCAAATAGTGAGTATGTACTCAGGGAAAATGTAGACTCGTGCAGTAATAATACCGACTATCAATTGTTATTGGTACAAGAGCTACAGTCTTGAGAACAGAATATTCCGATATTTTATTATAATCTATTATTTCTAAGTGAACCAGAGGTTCTAAAAGTTTTAAATTGTGAGTACGTACTTGAGAAGGATGTAGGTTCGTACAGAATAATATCAACTACTAATTGTCAATGGTGCACGAGCTACAGGCTTGAGAACTGAATATTTTTATAGTTGATTACAATTTTATTATTTCTAAGTGAACCAGAGATTCTATAAATCGTAAATTGTGAGTACGTATTCAGGAGGGATGTAGACTTATGCAGAGATAATATCAATAACCAATTATTATTGATGCACGAGCTACAGGCTTGAGAACTGAACATTTTAATAGTTGATTACAAATTTATTAATTTCAAGTAAACCAAAGGTTCTAAATATTTCTAATTGTGAGTGAACTAGAGGCTCTTAAAGTTTCAAATCGGGAGTACGTACTCAAATACTTGCATAGAAAAAGAAATTCCAGGGTACTTGTACATTGAACATTTTTAAACTATTTCACGTGTCCTAAATTAAATTATATGGAACTTATATCTTAATATACTATCAAAGTTGACTATTTTTTTGATTACTGTGTTAAATTTCATATTATTCGTAGTACTATTGAGTACTTATATTGCAAAGTTGCTTGGAGAAATGCTGTAATATATTATACTACTGATTCTAATATTTAACCTCACAAGCAGCCGATTGTGCTCGTTTTAGCAAGAACAAAAATGACTCTAATTATTTCGTGGTCTGTCAAGCCGAGACCCGGATGGTCGCCTAATTACGCGAGTACGGTTGCCGACTAAGCGTCATCTCGTGAAGTCGGAATCTTCATGGCATCACTGAAGAACAATATTCACACATAACGTGTGATATTGTTTGTTCAGTGATCCCACCAAGATCCGGACCGTCGCCGACAAAACGAGCGTTCCATACGTTTCCCGTAACGACACCGGCATATAGTTTAAGAATTCCGTCTGCTCCGTCGTTTAGGAGGGGGGTGTTCCCAAAGCTATATGGTCGTGTACCGAATAAAAAATCCAACGTTGGCCCAAGTTACGGCACAAGGACATTCAAAATAACAAAAAAATAATAAAAAACCAAGACAATTGTTTAATAAATGAAAGAAAAAGCAAAACGGATATTCAAAACGGATTATAATACGCCCGAGAGCCTAAGCGCCCAAAAACTATGATGCGCGAATTTTAAGCCCCAATTTAGGTTCAAAATAATTTTGATCTCTACGTTAACACGATTTGTACAAAACCCAAATATATTCTTAGCACTCTCAAAGCAACATAAAACCGACGTAATAATTACGAGAAAAAACATAAGGCTCAACAATATAACACAGTAATTTACATAATTCCTTAAATTAATTTAAATTAACCATGCATGTTTTCAATTGATGCTTTCTGAACAAATATTTTCTTTGAACATGAATGAATATTTTCTAAACATGAATTAATATTGGTTCGTTATGTTTTTATTTTTATTCACAACATAATGACAATTCGCATCAAGTCCGTGAGGTCTGACGCTAGCTGAAGAAGCTGCTATTCCAATTGAAATTTCTTGAAAGAGTACTGCTTCGCACCAATGGCTTCCTGATGAGTGCAAGAGATCTTCAGAAGCTGCTACTCCAATTGAAATTTCTCGAAAGAGTACTGCTCCGCACCAACGGCTTCCTGATGATTGCAAAAGATCTTCAGAAGCTGACTTTCCGATTGCAATTTCTTGAAAGAGTACTGCTTTGCACCAACGGCTTGCTGATTGCAAGAGTTCTGCAAACAAAAAATATTATATGTTAAACATCATAATTGAATCACTAATTCACTTGCATAATAAAATTAATAGAAAAATATTGGTATTCCATATCTTTCGTACATACAGTGTGTCCATTTGAATTGATAACATCAGGAATAAAATATAATTTTCGAAGAATGGCCCAAAGTTCCTCTCAGTAATATAAATGTAGCAAATTCGTAATGGAAATCAGAAAACAAATTACAGATTTCTAGTTCAAGTTGAAATATACAGAGTGTTCAATTCAAGTGGCGCACCATTGCTATCTCGAGCAGTATAAGAGCTACGAAGTTAGTTAAACTAGCAAACAATTTCTATTTTATATGACTACTTTAATAAACGAGACAAGAATTTTTTTAGACCAGTGGTTCTCAAAATACGGGGTGTAACTTTCTTATTATATATGGGAACCTATTTTTTTCATTTGCTTATTTGATTCAGTATTTTTTTTTTGAATTCAACGATATATTATTTACATACCTTTGCATAGCAAGAACATGAGAAAAACGCAATCAAGTATCATGAAAATTTAATTTAAATCTGATTACTAAAAAGAATTGAATTGTGTATAAATGAAAATGGAGAAAATTTTGAACAATATTTATGAATTTGTTTCTCTTCAAAAATTAATTTAATTTTAATACCTTCATTCAATTGTTTTCTTTCATAGCACGCTTGTAAAAGTCAGAATTAAGTTAAATTATCATAATTCCTAATTGCGTTTTTCTCATGTTTTTGTTATGCAAGGATATGAAAATAATATACCGTTGAATTCGAGAAAAATACTGAATCAAATGAGCAAATAAAAAAAAAGGTCCCTATTTAAAATAAGAAAGTTGCATCCGTATTTTGAGAGCCACTGGTCTAAAAAAATCTTATTTCGTTCATCAAAGTAGTCATATAAAATATAAATTGCTTGCTAATTCAACTAACTTCATAGCTATTATACTTCTCAAGATAACAATGGTGCGTCACTTAAATTGAACATCCTGTATACTCAGAAATCTGTCGAAACAAGAAATAAAAAAGCAAAATAATTTAATTTTAACCAAAATCCAATTTACTTATATTATGTGTGTAGGCCCTTTCACATTATTTCTTGTTTCAAAGGATTTGTAAGTGATAACAATATAAATTATATAATCCTGTACCGTTTTTTTTTCTGTAATTTTCAATACATATTTCTCCCATTGGTGTTACTGTTACTAACGCAGGCGGACACACTGTATTATTGAGATGTGACAGAATTTATTCCTCAGGGAAATTGGTCCAACAAACAAAAGTATGTGATTTGAAGGAGTCCAATTCGTAGTAATGTCAATTGATGATAAACAATCATCTGGAGTAAAATTACTCCTAGAGTCAGTTGCATAAAAATAATTAACAGACTGTCAGTTAACAGCATGTTGACTCGTATTTTTATTGACTTTATTTGGAAAAAAATAGATTACGTGAATAATTAACTAGTTTCTAACGTTTATGACGATTTTAAATTGTATTTATTATAAAATTATATATGAGAATATCATAACCTCTATTTAAATATCAGAAACACGTGATCAAATATTTGACCATTTTAACAATGCTTTATGCAACTGGGCCCTGGTCTTTTGGATATGAGACCGCTTTGCGGACTATAGTCGGAAATTAATTTAACATATGCTACAAGGTTTCGATCGGCAAGAAATCTGGAGTACTATTTTCAACGTGGATTATTGTTTTCGAACTTCCAATCTTCCACTATTTAGACAGTATTACAATCATCATCTCGTTAGAAGATATATTTGATGTTATCCAACTGCATTTATGTTTAAGTTGTGATTTTGAATCATTTTGAAGGAAGCAACCAATTTTTTAGAACTCATTTTTGAATATATATTTTATTGGGTATAAGTTGTGTATATTTGACAAAAAATAATTAAATATAAGTTTCAACAGCAAAGTGCTGCCCGTATCAAGTGAAAAAAAAAAAATATTTTTTCCATTTGCCAAAGGCAGGACTTTGCTGTTGAAACGTGTATTTTATTATTTTTTGGCAAATATACAGAGTTATATCCAATAAAATATATTTATTTTGAAAGACGTTAATGTATTTTTCAGTGTTTATGATGCAGCCGACATAATATAATTCGATAATATTTGAAAACAAAGCTACACTTTTAAAATGGAAGTTTAGAGAAAAGATGAAAAATTATATGATCTATACATACTTTCAGAATTATATCATAATAAATAGACTTTTTTGGTTAAATTCTGTATATTTATTTTTATTTTTGACGTTTCGACTCTCTAATTTTTTCTGATGAAGACTTTCGGTTAGAGAGTCGAAACGTCAAAAATAAAAATAAATATACAGAATAAAACCAAAAAAGTCTATTTATTATTGAAAAATTATATGTTCGTATTAAGAACAAGTAAGTAAAAAAAAAATTAGAAACAATTTTTTTTCAAACGATTGATAAACTTCAGTTAACACTATTTTCAAATGTATCAAAGCGACAATAAATCGAAAAGTCAATGTAAAGCAGTAGTAATTTTTAATTTAATTTTGATATATATCGGGAATTGCTTGTCTCTCTTTGGTATCTAAAATATAGCTTATCATGTAAGTATTGAAATTAGGAAATTCAGTTAGATATATAATTTTTTCTTTTCTGACTTTACAATTTTGGCAACACCTTAGCAACAATTTTCAGGAGCGAATAGAATTATTTCGTTTAAATTTACATAATGTATAAATTTAAAATGAAATAATTATTTCCTCGTGAAGATGACTAAGGTGTAGCCGAAATTGTAGTCAGAAAAGAAAAAATTATATATTTGACAGCACTACCTAATTCCAATACTTACATTCGCTAATCAAGTTAGCTTCAATATTTTTTTTCCAATAGCTTATAAGGTGTAACAGCGAAACGAGCTACCTCGAATAACTTCTATATTATTGAAGATACAATAAAATATTATGAGACAATCTTAAGCAGGACTAAGGGGCACACTCAATTATGGAAGAAAATATTTTTTTGAACTAGTAGTTCTCAAGCTACAACACAAAGTTACATTTTTTCAAATGAGATGCTATACAATTTTTATGCCCATTCGATAGTTTACTTTCTGAATCCAACCATATAATTGTTTAATACCTTTAAATGTTAGAAATATGGAGAAAAATGCGATTTAAATTTAAATAAACTTTATTTTCATAGTTATTTGCTATTTGTCAATTTGAATTATTTATTATATATATTGTTGTAAATTGCTATTAAGTGTACTCTCCACCGGTAACAACAAAAGAAAATTTGATGGATCGCTCAAGAGATGCGAGTGCTACTCCTAACACCGAAAGAAATTATTAATACTACTTTTGAATCAGTTTTGAAAAGATTTGAACCATGTTTAGAAAGAGATGGAAATCAGCTAGAATACTATTTATAAAGTTATTAACAAATAATTTAATGTATTTTTGTAGCTCAATTGTTCATATCCTACTGAAAAATAACTATGAAAATGAAATTTATTCAAATCTCAATCGTATTTTTTTTTCAATATTTTCATCATGTAGGATATAAAACAAATACATGGTTGAATTAAGAAAGAAATATTGCATCGGATAGACCTAAAAAATGTATAGCATTTCATTTAAAAAATTATAAATTTGTGTGGTAGCTTGAGAGCCACTGGTTTAAAAAAATATTTTCTTCCATAATTGGGTGTCCCTCTTGGTGGTCCTGCATAAGATTGTTCCATAGTATTTTATTGTATCTTCAATAATATAGAAGTTATTTGAGGTAGCTCGTTTCGCTGTTACTTTTGTCAGTAAGACCAACTTCAGTGCACAGGACTCGTGTTCTAATTGATCATTAACTACGGAATAAATAAATAAACTCACTTTTGGCTTTGGAAGTGGCAGGCTTTTCGGGAGCAGCTTTTGAATCTTCCTCAAATTCATCTGGCGACAGCGACAAGTCCTGATGCTTGTTGAAGAAGTTGCGACTCCATTTTAACCGAGTAATTGCAGTTTCATCCCCAGGTTTCTTCACTTCTTCAAATGAATAAGTGATGAACATTTTAGTTGAATTTGACAAGCCTCTTGAAGAATTTGATACACAAAGATTGCTGTAAAAGAAATTTCAAACATTACTAACAAGATCATACAGATTGTTAACTTAAAATATGAAAATTCACTCTGAAGAAATAAATACATAATCTGTGAGTTTATTACTGAATCAGTTATCCGAATGTCACAAAATCTTGTATATATGCAAGCAAAGAACAAAGGTAACAGCAGGTACAATAATACTATTCATAATCACTGAATATTTTTTGTACTATTCAAAATTTCGTAGTTTAAACTCAAGAACAATATATTTTAAAATAACCATTGAATCTAAATTTTTCTAATTCAACATAAATTGAAAAGGAATAATAAGCATTAAGTATTTTTGTTCACATCAAAAATTTAGAATGAGGATAGCAAATCAAAAGATTCAAGTAGAATCATCCCTTATTGATCTAGTAGGAGAATAATTAATTATTAGCAAACGTCTAAATTTTGTTCGCAAATGAAAGAATAGAATATGAATAGCTTTATGTAGTATTGAATTATAATCTCACCATTCTGATTGTTCCATATGTTGTCTTTTCTATAATTCCATCTTTGTCCCAGTTGTTCAGGAACTTGATCACTTTGGATGAATCGATATTTTCTTATTGTCATTCTTGCAAGAATACATTTCATTCTGAACGTTCTGAAATACAGACAAATAATTCTAATTATTATAACTAAAAAATATGGAATTGATTTGATAAGGATTATGACTATTCCCAAAATTGAATAAATTAAAATATCTCCAATAACTCATGTAGATGAATAAAATTAATACCTTTGTATTCTGCATAGTCTTTTACAGTCCCAACTTCGATATTCCATGTGATTTGACAAGATCTTGGTGCTGTAAAATCTGAAACAAAAATCATTAGCTGTTAGAAATATATGTTATATTATGAACGTCTATTACATAATTTAATTTGAATCTAAGGTACGAATAGTCTAATTAGTGCGTTATGTAACCAAATAATTTCTTAGAATTTGCTTCTTAAATATATTCAACAATAAAAATTTTAATTTGGAACATACTTGTTATTGAGTGCCATTATTTGCTCTCAATTATCCCTACTATGACAAAATTTGTTAAAATCTATTTCAGCATTATCTGAATAATTGTTAGAATCAAGCAAAAATTTAATTTCCTACTATTGTGCAAAATAGCCTCTATTATAAATGCTAATTCATTCTATTCGATCCCTTTGCACTGTGGTATTGATCAAACACACAATTTAAAGTAGAATTAATAGAATGTTACCCTTTACTTTATATTCAGCTCCAATCTTCAATGTTCTTAACTATACAGGACACCCAATATTTTGATACAGTTTGTACTGTCACATTATCACTTTAAATTCAAATAATCATACATTTCGGAACACATTTCACTCAAATTTAACTTGGTATTCAACAAACATACTGCGACGATAATGCAGTGAACTGTAATTTCAGAACTTAATTAAGAAGCCATCTTTGGAACGAAGTGCTAAGTTTCAACAAACAAATCTGTAAATATAATAGTAGTGCCACCTATGAGCAAGTGGACAAAGCTAACAACAGAAGACTGTAATAGATGGTAATAGTTCACGCATAAGCTCAGAGATGGCGAGCTAAATGTGCAGGGATTATGTAAAGCAATTTGCACACTTGCCCTAGCGCAACGCTAGCATAAAGTTATACGTACAACTTGAATAGTCCTGTACAATTTTTGACATTTATGTTTACAGCCAAATTAATGCTTTCAGTATTCGCAGTTTATTTATGTTACCAGAACAAGCTTAAATGTAATATGTAGATAAATAATGAGACGAATATCTTGTAAATAAAAATTCGCTAATCTTATAATAAGAAATTCGATGTTGGTCGACTATTAAAAAATAAAATACATATGGCTTTTGAGTTTCGGCAGTGAATTAATATCAAATCATTCTAAAATAGTGTATTAAGTTTCATAAGACATGATTTTGCGGCAGGCGTTCTTGTTAGAAAACGAGCTGCAAATCGTTGCTAATTTTTATATTTTATTTATTTTTGGTTTCAATAGTATGCTTCAATTAATTCACGCACAGCTATATCTACATTCATAGTTCCAAATTTTACGGTATTATTTTTCCACTAAAACTCATAAATTAATTTTTGTAGTTGAAATATTTGTTGAACAACTTGTTCTTTGCTTTGGAATTTTTATTAAATGAATGATAATAGAATACGGGTATTAAAACAAGTGTCTGTGTCAGTTTAGTGCAATGAATTTAAAGTGTTAATGGAAGTTTTGTGCGACCAAATTTAAACTGCAATAAAGTTAAATAGATTAGGATGCATTAATTTTTCTGTTCTAGGTTTGTGAGACAAAATAAGTACAAATAAAGTAATTTGAGACGAAGTTTGGATACAAGCAGAAGGTAAAGAAAAGATGGATCTCACCGACAATACTGATATTGTGATCTATTTACAATTTGTGCTAAAATAAAGAGGTCCTAGCGCTAATTGGTAATTGCGATATATTATAATTATTGTTAAGGACTTCAAATTGTACCTGAGAGCACATAAGGTGTTTCTCTGTACAACTTTACATGTTTTTATAATTGTGGTCTTGAAATTATGGGGAAAACACATGAGGTGTTTTTCTATAAGTGATTAAATGAAAAATGATTTTAGATTTAAGAGGATTAACGTTTGGCATTTATTGCCACGGTCTTAAATTGTTTGTAAAATGGTTGAGGTTAAGAACTGAGGTAGGGCCTCTGCCGAAGTGGAGCGACCTTGTCGTGGTGGCAGGGCTTAGTCATCACCTTCTGGTGATGGTGACTAACAGCTCCACATTTCTAGACTAAATTTCTAAAACTAACCATCTTTCATCTACCAAATTTTGTAATACAGTTGAAAATAATTATTTTTGAATTAAAATCGATTGAAATTATTACTGTTGAAATAATCTACTTCTAGATATGCATCGTTAAATGTATTAAAACTAAATTAGATTATTGTGAACCAAATGTATTTTTTTTTTACCTGAGACGTCTGCTGCTTTCCACTGCTCCTGACAATCCCTAATTTGAAATGAAGGACTGCATCACACCAATAAGTTGATTCGAGAAGACTCTTTGGCTTTTAATGTTTCCGTTTCAGCTTGCTGGATAGTTGACATGATCTAGAAAACGACAGAAATTTAAAGAAACTTACAATAGGAGAGAAAAAGTAGATGAAATCATAAAAGATGTATGCAAACAAAAAATATTAAGAAGATGGAAACAAGCTTTAATTCCCCCCATATATAAAAAAAAAGAGATAAGACAGCTTGTGAAAATTATGGAAGAATTGCATACTTAGATACAGAGTACATATATTATTTGCAATTGGTTTAAATAGACAAATTCAATTTTACATTGAGCCTCGAACATAGATCGTTCATTTTAATATTGCAAACTAAATTAAACAAAAACGAATGAAGCTACCTTTGTAAAAATACATCGAAATCATTGTTTAGGCGACCATTTGAAGAATAACTTTGTTATTTGTTCAGCACTGCTGTATACACTGTTACATTAACGTTGCCCAACTGCAGAGCCAAATTTATCATTTCAGTTTCAATTATGTAATCAAATTGAGTTCATCTTATCTAGAACTGATTTAGAATAACAAGAAAATATTGTCTTAATACCTTTTAATGAAACAAGCAACTTGTTTATTGTTGAAACAATTGCTCATCATAAACGCGAACACGATGAATGGCTATCTCCTGTGCATTTACTGACTTTTGAATATTTGAAAGATAGTATAAAACTATGCAGAAGCTTAGGATGATTGATATTTTTCGTTAATAGTTTTATTTGGGGATTATTTTGTTTTGCAAAACAACAAACACATGCACTAACGGCCATCTTGAACTTACAAACAATCAGTAAACAATGTTGCCAACCATGTTTTATATAAATTATTTTAGGCTAGTATTGTGTTACTAATTTCACCTTAGTCCATGTTTTGATCTTGTTAGGGTAATGTTGCTTGATGATATTTGACGTTATTTGTTGTTATTATTATTTTATTTAATCTTGGGAGACAGCAATTTTTCTTTATAATGGTAATTTATGTTTCTGCAATATTATTTATCTCAAATATTTCAGTATTTGTTTTGTTTCTGAACGAAAACAACTGCAAGAAAGTTTGACAGCTATGGCTCCTTACTTTCGCCCGCACCCTTCCGTCATGTCTTGTTGCTAATAAATTGTGTAGCGTCTTGTTATTAAAATCTCATCAAAAATAATTATTGTAATGTGGTGTTGATGTGCAGATGTTGTTGAACGGTGAAGATGACGCTGCCTGTGTCCAAGTATGAAGAACTGTTGGAGACGGTGCGCAGTTTGAAGCACCAGACCATCCGAGTTCGAGAGCTGGCTTCACCGTTGTTAAATACCATCATCAACGCAAACAGCGACTCCGAATCGGCTACCTGGAGCCAGCACCAGGTAATTTATTATTGATTGCATGCTGTACTAAAATAATTCAAATATCGTTTCATTGTTTCACCACTTTTAATAATACAACTAATTAAATACTTTAATGGTTGGTTATTCAAATATAAATTATTCTTATAAATTTAAGAAGCGTTCAACAAAGATCACCCGTTAATTCAACAATATCGAATCGTATTTTTGATAGTAATGCATAGCAACCTATTTGGTGTTCAGATTCGATTCGATATTGTTCATTTTGATGGATTTTAATATCTATAAAAAAATAATAAATGAATAGCTTCATTGTGAGGTTGGTATTTTTACTCTTGGCCTCTTGGTATGAAAATCGTTAATGTAATCGAATTAAATTCTTGATACGGAACTTTGAAATTAAAATTGATACAATTAAAAAAACAGTTATTACTTGGAAGTGAAGCTTAATAATTAATATGAGTAGATTTATTCCTTTCCCTAGTGAAATGAAAAGTACTTTTGATTAATTTCTTACGATTATTTTATGAGAAAATTCACATACTCTCTTACATTGTTCAAGATTTGTATGACAAATCAAACAAAAAAAAAAATGAAGGTTTTGACCAAATAAGGTAACTTTCTCAGTCAAAAAATGTTGATAATTAATTTTCCTTGTATGGAGCTGACAAGAACAAGGATAACCATCGTAAGATTGTTATCTTCAAGAACATAACAAATTACGATGCTTAGCACAAGAAGTAAAAAGAAATTTTTTGAGAAAGCTTAGATAAAACATCAGTCTGTCATATGTCTACAAATCTACTCATTCCGATTGGTTAGTGGTTCGTGCCCCTTTCACAGCTTGTGTGCATCGCACGTTGTTTTACACACGCTCAGTAGAACAGGGAAGCGCATTGCGGGCAGAGTTGTGTTTGACATTTCCCTCAAGCGCAAATATCCGCTGCAAAATAATCGCGAAGTTTTTTCCTTTAATTTAATATGTACTTGAACGTGGCCTTTAAAAGAACATTGGCATTTTGTGACATTTATATTTAATACTCCAGAAGCAGCGACTGCTCCTTCAAACAGTGTGATTAAAATTAGTCTGTCTCCCCGGACGGATCGCTCAGTGATATTCGGAGTGTATGTGATAGATTTGTGCCTTATATATTGGATATTTCTATATTTCAGTCGCTAAGGTAAATTAACATATGGCTATTCAGATAATTAAAATGATAATTTTAAGTGAAATTCATTTGTGCATTTGTGAAATGTATGTCAAGCAACGTCTTGTTCCAGATTTCTCTAATATAAAAATTATGAGTGAGTTTTGAATGTGTGAATTAGTAGAGCGCGAGGCTGCGTTACCCTTGACTCTCGAGGGCTGCGGCCCTGTATCGATCGCTGATGAATACAGTGGCGGCGATCACAAAAACAACCTATTCACAACACGAATAATTTTTCAATAGTTTCAAATTTCATTGCTGTGTTAGCATTTATTTTGTGCTTATTTCAGTCTGAATTTAGTATTTTTTTTTGTGGTTTTGTTAAAGTTTCCAAGATTTTATTATTTAATACACAAAATGTTTTCCATAATATTTGCTTTAGTTTCAAATTAGTCTGATTTTGACATTACTGCAATCCGGAGTACAACGGCGAGCCCATTTTAGTTTTTGCTTCACAGTAAATGCTCTACTGTTTTTCAATGTTTTGTTTCGTCTGAGGGTAGCTCCCAGAATTTTTGCAATTAATTTTTCCACTTCCAATAACTAATTTCAAATTTAATGTTAAGTAAAAATTCGTCCCGCTTTCGTTCGTTTAAAAATATGAGATATAAATCTTGTTCAAGTCCCTAAAAATATCATCTGGTGTAAGATGTGTCATCTTCTCACATTTTGTCATTTTTCCGGTGCTTGAAATAACAACAGGAAGCGATAGCACGTGCCCATTGTATCTTGACAAACGTGCTACACATCTTAACCACGACCAGAAATACGGTCACCCCTCGCCCGCCACTGGGTAAAAATAAAACGTGCTTTCTCGCAGGCGGCACATCTGTCGAACTCGACGCTTATTACTCAGCTACTCTCTATTCAATTTTCTCCAATAAGTAAACCGGAAAATTGTTCACATGATCATGGTATTAACAGTGAATTTTTACACTTGTTTGGCCACAATTAATTTACTTATTCGCGCCATATGACATCACGCATATACAGGGCTAATGATCACTTGTGGGAAAGTTGTGCAGTAGCAATTTTAACGCCAGTCTTATTAGTAATTAATTTTAATAGATTTTAATTGCTTTCCAAATTTCTCATCTTGCAAGAATTGCAACGTTGCTTAGCCAATTTCTTCATAACACTGTTTTTAAACAAATTTTTGCAATTGCGACACATTTACAGTAAACTAATATTACGAAACATAACTTATTTTATTGATTAATATTTTTCACATTTTCTGTGCTATCACGTTTTCAGCAAATGCAAACAATATAACGAACACAGCTCATATTTAACGAGATTGTTAATTTTGTGTTTATTTGCAGGGTTTAGATGTTGTAGTAGTGAACAAAGAAAGAGAGCGTTCATCGAGCGCCATGGAATCATTGCTGGTGGGCCAGCGCTTCGACGAGGTGTCGGGTTCGCATCACAGCGAGCCTGGAGATGGCAGCATAGCCGGCTCGTGGACGAGCGAGCGAGCAATGTGGCACAGTGAGCCTCCACGAATTCCCTGTTCTCAAGGAAATCGCACACCTTCCGATCAAAGTGTTATGAGTTTTGCCTCAAGTTCTGGCGCAGCCCCACTTGATTTAGTGTTGGGCGAACGCGGCCGTTTGGATGTTAAAGTCGATATGGTGTATGGACTGTTAGCAGCTTTAGGTTCAGGGGAAGAACCAGATATGGCTGATACTCTTCTTGCATTGAGTGCAAGTCCGGATAGCAGTCGAGCAATGCGTCAAGCTGGATGTTTGCCTGTTTTAGTGCAGCTACTTCATGCGCGAGATCCTGGTGGTAAAGCAGCTCGTGCTTTACGAAATCTTGTGCAAGGGCAACCTGATGAACGGTTGCGCAAAAGAGAACTCAAAGTTTTGCGGCTTCTAGAAGATATTCGCACACATTGTTTCAACAGCACGGAAGAAGAGCAACAATCAGTTGCAGGTGCGTCTGAAGATGAAATTTTACACCCCACACCAGCTACAGAAAATCTTATTAAATTATCTTTCGATGAAGGATATAGACATACTATTTGCGAGCTGGGCGGGATTTATACTTTAGCTAGACTATTAGAGGCTGAACATTCGCGACATGGATCTTCTCCTACATCAGACCGTTGCATTACTCTGCGACGCTACGCCGGTATGGCTCTGACAAATCTTACATTTGGACATGGTCGTAATAAGGCGTTGTTATGTGCCCAACCTGCTTTTCTGCGCTGTCTTGTAGCTCAACTAGATGCCCAAAGTGATGAACTTCGCCAGGTAACTGCAAGTGTGCTACGTAATTTATCTTGGAGGGCTGACGCTACTAGTCGCGCTGCACTTCGTCAAGCTGGAGTAGTTCCGGCATTAACAATCGCCGCAATGCGAGCTAAACGAGAACCTACATTAAAAGCTATCTTAAGTGCGCTGTGGAATCTCTCAGCGCATTGTTCAACAAATAAAGCTGATATTTGTGCCGTTCCCGGAGCTTTGGGCTTTTTGGTAGATATGTTAGCATGGCGCGCACCGTCACGTACTTTACATATAGTAGAAAACGCCGGTGGAATTTTAAGAAATGTGTCCAGTCACATTGCTGTTCGTGAAGATTATCGCGCAGTGCTGCGCGAACGTGGTGCTCTACCGTTGTTGTTACAACAGTTAAAATCACCGTCACTGACTGTTGTAGCAAATGCTTGTGGTACTTTATGGAATTTATCTGCAAAATGTGAACGCGACCAACGCACTTTGTGGGAACTTGGTGCTGCGCCAATGCTGCGTTCCCTCAATCACTCTAAACATGCCATGATTGCTACAGGTTCTCGAGCTGCGCTCAAAAATTTGTTAGCTTCGCGTCCTCCAAACAGTTTATTCTCACATGTTGATAGTACAGCGCGTGAATTAGGCTTACCAGCTTTACCTACACTCGGCGCAAGAAAGCAACGTGCTCTTGCTAAAGATCTAGACAGTAGTTTAGCAGAAACTTGTGACAACATCGAACCTACATCGCCACCACCTCCTGTTTCACCCTCGCAAACTTCACCAGTCAACCCGACACATCATTTAGCAGAATCATTTGATAAGCTCAGTTTACGAGACTGTACTTTTGAATTGGAGCAGCCTATAGATTATAGTGTTAAATATGCCGAACCTAAACCAAGTTATGCTGAAACTGATCTTGATCAAGATCAAGATCATCCTACAGATTATTCTTTGCGATATGCTGAAAATGATGCAGAACAAGAAGAACCAGATACCGTAAAAACGTATTGCACGGAAGGTACTCCTTATGAAACGCCGCGCAATTTTTCTACCGCTACTTCCATGTCAGATCTTCGCCAAGTAAACACGAAACCGGAATTGGAAGTTACTGCAGATAAAAAATTGAATTCAGGGCTGGTTACTCCTGAAAAACCTGTTAAATATTGTGAAGAAGGCACTCCTAGATGTGTTTCGCCTACTCCAAGGTCCTCCGACGCTAAAGTTGTTACGTTCAGCACCGCTGCAGCAGCAGCTGCTGAAGAAACTCCTCTTATGTTCTCCCGTTGTAGCTCTCTAGGCTCGCTTTCTAGTGCAGAACAGCATTCTATTCATGACGATCGAAGCTCCATCATCTCAGATTTCAGGTTTGTAACAAATTTAAACATGAATAATCAACATACCAATACAATTAAAAATAAACTGCTTGTCGTTTATTGCTAGTTGGTCAGTTGTTTCGCATATGTTGTAGAGTTTTTATCTATTAATATGAAGATATGGGCTGGTGAGATATTTTATGAATTGTTAAATTATTTAAAATTCTGTAAAAGTTCTATGTGTTGTTGCAGTCGCTTAACAAGTGGGGTGGTATCACCAAGTGAGTTGCCGGATTCTCCAACGCAGACAGTTCCTCCAAGCCCTAGAACACGCAAGGCTCCTTTAGAAGTTCCAGTACATACTCCTGTACATCAGGATAATGAACATCGTAGTGTATTTGAAGATAATTTAATTAAGTTCAAAGAAGTGAACACGCCGGTCGAGTTCTCTGCTAATACAAGTCTCAGTGCACTAACAATAGACGATGAACCTCCGCCTTGCAAAACTGCAGTGGTGACTTCCACCCCCGCTCCTCGTTCAGATCCAGTCGATTTAGTCGATGCTGATCCTGATATTGATGAACAGGCTGAAGATGACATGCTGGCTGCTTGTATTAATATCGGCATGCAAAATAACAGGTTGAATATTTAATTTTGTTTTACAAATCCATTCTTCCAATGACGGAAAAACAAAAAGTTTTAAGAGTTACAGATTACTTCATTATAAAATAATTACAAAAAGTAATTAATCAAAATTTCTATTTTATATTACATATTATTTTATTTAATTATTATTATTATTATTATCTTTTTAAATTTGCTTATACCCTTTCGGGTGTCGCGATTAGTTTATTATCACTTTATTTAATACTATTAATTAGTTCTTTCCAGACTGCTCTATTCCTTGCTTTTATACTCGCTTCTTGTTTTCCAATGTTATTTTTATTTAAAATCTCTTCTATATTATTTTCCCATGTCTTACCAGGTCTACCCCTTTTCTTTTTCCTCATTATTCTTGCGTTCCATACCTGTTTAGTTTGTCTTTCTTCCGGCATTTTAACTAGATGACCATACCATGCAAGCTGTTTTTTTTCAATGGTTGTTTGTATACTTTCAATTCGCAGATTGTTTCTTATCGTTTCGTTCCTTATTCTATCTATTCTTGTGAACCCTTCCACTCTTCTGAGGAACCTCATTTCTGTTGCTTGTATTTTATTTTTTTACTATCCAGATTTCACTGCCATATATCAATGTAGGTCTATAGATTGTTTTCTATGGAATCATTTTTGTATTATTAGAAATTTGTTTGTTGTTTAGTATTACTTTGTTTATTGCATGGTAGCTTTTGTTCGTCGCTTGTATTCTCTTGTTTATTTCCTGTTGTATACTTCCTTTATTATTCAGGGTTGCTCCGAGGTACGAGAACGTTTCCACTTGTTCTATTTCTTTTCCGTTTAACGTAATGTTTGTAGTTATGTCTTCCTTCGAAATCACCATAGTTTTTGTTTTTTTTGTCATTCTATGTTCCTTCAATTCCTCATTCCATAAGTTTAGATTGAATTGCATATCGCTCTCGCTTTTTGCTATAATCGCAAGATCATCTGCAAAAACACATTCAGATATTGTTGTTCTCTTTAGGTTGTAGTAGCCTATCTCCACCTTTTTTGTTTTGTACTTTATGTTTTTCAAGATATCATCCAAATAAATGATGAATAATAAAGGGCTCAGGGCTCCTCCCTGTCTTAGACCTTTTGACGTGTTGAATTCTTCTGAAACTTGCCTTTCGGTTCTTATGTAATTGCATGTTTTACTATAGATGCTTTTGATTCCTTCTATAAGTTGTTCGCTGATGTTATTCTTTAATATTTCCCACAATTGTTTCCTTATAGCCCTGTCGAAAGCCTTTTCCAAATCAACAAAAGTAATGAAGAGTCTACTATCTTGTCTCTTAGTTTTCTCAATTAGTTTTTTAATAGTGAAAATATGGTCTTGAGTTTAGTGCCCTTTCCTAAAACCAGTTTGTGGGCTCTCCATTGAATTTTCCACTTCTTTCCTGAGTCTATTCTCTAGTATCCCCTCGTAAATTTTGGCGGCTGTGCATAACAGTGATATTCCTCTGTAATTATTGCAGTTTCTATTGTCTCCTTTTTTATGTACAGGGAATATCACTGCCTTTTCCCAATCCTGGGGTATTTTCTTCATTTTCCATATACTGTTAATCATTTCTTGAAAATTTGCTCTCCTGATTCACCCATGTACTTTAGTTGTTCAGATTTTAGCATGTCATGTCCTGGAGCTTTTCCGTTTTTTAGTTTTCTCTTCCTCCTTGTTTTCATCTGTATCTTTGTCTACTTCCAATAATTTTTCGAAGTGCTCTTTCCATCTTTCCATTATTTCATTAGCATCCATTTTTCCTTGATTATCATGTAATTGTTGCAGTATCACTTGATTCTTCTTGTTGCAAGTGTGTTTAAGTGTTCTGTAGAACAGTTTTTGGTTTTCTCTGAAGTTTTCTTCCATCTTGTTCCCAAATTCGTCCCAATTTTTAGCCTTGGAACTTTTTATAGTTTCTTTTACTTTTTTTCTTTGAGTTTTATAATCCTCATAGTCTTGTGGATTCTTCGTGTTGAGATATTTCTTCCATTTCCTTTTTTTCTTTTTTACTTCTTCTTTTACCTCATCATTCCACCATTGAGTTTGCTTGCCTTTTCGTGTGAGTTTGGCTGTTCCGCAAGTATATATTGTTGCCTCTGATATTATGTGTTTAAAACTACTCCACATTTCTTCCACATTTTCCATATTTGGTTTTGGCATGTTATTTATTAGTTCTTCGATAGTATCTTGATACAGTCTTCTTGTTTCCGTCTCTTTGAGCTTATCAATTCTGAATTTAATCACTTCAGGTATGTTTCCGGTTTTAATGTATTCCTGTCTTGTCTCCTCTTTTATCTTTATTTTTGCAATAGTAAGAAAGTGATCGCTTCCAATTTCGCTACCTTTTTTAACTCTCACATCGTCTTACTTTGCATTTTACTAGTTAGAACATAGTCAATTATGGACTTCTCTTTTCTACTTTTCACTTCGCGGGTATATTTGTGTATATCCTTATGTTCAAAAATCGTATTTAATATTTTCAGCTCATTTATAATACAAAAGTCTATGAGTCTGTTTCCATTGTTGTTCTTAGTAGGCTCTCCATGCATCCCCATAATTTCTTCTATTCCCTTATTTTTGTTACCTACCCTTGCATTAAAGTCTCCCACTAGATATGTAGGTCCTTCCAGTCTTTCATATTCTATTTGTATTACTTCCCAGAACTCGTCCTTTGTTTCTTTGTTTTCGTCTTCACTTGGTCCATATATTATCATTATGTTCGCTGGTAGATTTGTACTATCTTCAAATTTTATTATAAGGAGCCTCTCGTTAATATATTTCCATTCTTTTATTGATTGTCCTATTTTATTACTTATTATACATCCTACTCCTGCTCTAGCTCTCTCGTTATTATCGACTCCGCTATATATAAATATGTGGTTATTGTTTAGTTTTTTCATTCCCTGTCCTTTCTTTTTTGTTCGTTCTCGATTTTTTGGTCCCGAAGTTAATGTTTGTCAGTAGTTTTTTGGAGCCTTTTATTCTTCGTTATTTTTTTGTAGTATGACGCCATTTTTCTGGTTATCCCAAACATAAACTTCTTCGCCAACTTTGATTTTCTGATAATCTATTTTAACAATTTTTCCCTTTGCTATTTCATGTTTTGCAATCCCTCTGATTTCTCTTTGTATTTTTCTCTCGTCCCAACTAAGATCATTGTCAATATATATTTTTGTACCCCTTAATTTACTTTTAGCTTCCATTATCTTTTGCTTCTCTTCCCAGTTTGCTGTTTCATTTTATTTAATATTTATAGAAAATAATATAATTTAATAATTTCCTTCCTTGTGTTGCCAGGCTCCGCCAGAAAAAACAGAACAGTCCCCGACATCGCCGAACGGGTATTCCAGTTAAAGCATCATCATCTTTCATGGGCCCAACTCCAGACAGCACGCGTACTTATTGCACAGAAGACACACCTGCTGCTTTAAGTCACGCTGGCTCTCGCTCCGACTTATCAACGCTTAGTATTGGTGGTGCTGATCACGAACCAGAACTATCGGATGATAGTAGCAATCTCTCCTGCGATCAAGACAACATGTTGGCTGAATGCATTAAGTCTGGAATGCCGCCAGCCAAGCCTGGTTCACGAGTGCTACGTCAACGGATTTTTAAATCAGCTGCATCGATTGTTCCCGTTGCGGCTCACGATGAATTGAATCGTTTTGCTGTTGAAGACAGCCCATGTCACTTTTCTTTGCGATCTAGTCTAAGTGATTTAACAGTAGACAGGGAAGTTTCGCAAAGAAATCAACTTCAATCGGCCCAGCAACCTTCGCTTTCAAGAGCTGACTCTTTATCGTCTCTTAGTTCCACTGAACATGCGGAACAGGCGCTATTAGAGCAATGCATATCTTCCGGTATGTTTAAAATTGTTTTGTTTATGAAATAATTAATTGAATTTTATTGTAGGTATGCCACCCAAGTCAAAAAACGCGTTCGCGGCGGGGCACAGTGCGAGCAGCCCCGCCGTCCCCGACACCGTCGTCGTCGCAAACAGCGGCCTCAGGAACATTGGGTATGAGGAAAATTTATTAGACGGAAACAAAAAGAACAGTCCCGACGCGGTGGATAAATGTTCAGAGCTACTGCTGGATGGTAGCGTCGAAGATAATTGCAGCCCCGAAGCCTCAGATTCTGAACGAAGTCGAAATCGCATGTTAGATCCAGATGCCATGATTGAATCACTAGATCGGTTTACTGCTGAACTTGTATCGCAATCCACTCATCTTCCGCAACAAGATATTAAATTGGATAATGTTGATACTTGGAATGATGATACATCTCCAAATGATGTTTCATTTCCTAGTTTGTCTGTGAGTGTCCCTCTTGCGCTAGCGGCGTCTTTTCCAAGCGATATGTCTGCTGTAACTCCAGATCCATTAACCACCAGTACACTAATTGCTTTGGAAGCTGCTAGACTGGCTGCTGATATGCAAATGAGTGTGGAACTAGAGCACACTAAACCACCTAGTGTTATGGACAGTTTAGTATCTTTAACTTCGAGTGTGTCGGAAGTAGCGCCTTTCCAAGAAGTGTCTGTTTCGGCGAGAAATAGTCCAGTTGCTGGGCGGAAACGTTCTCTACCTGTTGGATTGTTAGTGCGGCGTGCTTTGTCTCACAGTGCTTCAAATCTGGATCACGTGCAGCCGCCGTCTATTATGGCCGGCGATTTTTTGGATCTTGTTGATATGGAAAATAGCATGATTAGCGTTGCGAGTATTACAAGCGAGATTGCTGATCTGAAGCCATCTGAGCCTGAACATGAACCAGAACCGAAGTAAGTAATATTTTATTTTTATCGAAAATAGGAATAATCGGAATTGGGACGAACAATGATCCATAATTAAACCAATTCGGATGCCACTGACGTTTCGATATATTTTATATCTATTTATAGATAACAAAAATATCAGATGCGATAAAAACAAAATATGGTGCAAAGTATATTCTGATAAAATTTTAATAAATGAATTAAAAAAATTTTAGTGTGACTTAGTTGAATCAAAATGTTGATTGGTTTTAAAAGGTGTTAAATATTTCTAAAAATTATTATGATGAATGTTTTAATTTTCAATAGTGAAAAGTAATAATTTTGACATTCTATGAATTGTAGGTAATGAATCTTCAATCTTAATTAGTAAATTTAGAACCATTTGATCAATTCATTGTGTAATTATTTCTAAATTTACTAAGGAATACTTTTCGATCTGAATATTGCCTTGCAATACTAATAAAATTTGAGTTATTTATTAATTTGTTGGAATGCAGGAGGAAGTTCTGTTGATGTCCAAGTAAAGATAGACCAAACTAATTCAGTCAATTAAGGTCGACTAGTTTTGCATGCCTCTAACTAATTAACTAACTAAACAAGTCAGAAAATTTAGCACCCCCACTTTCAGCAAATTGAAAAAAAAGTAGGACTAATTTGTACCCACACACTTTGGCCATAAAATCAATTTGAAAAATGGGGGTGCCAACTTGAGAAAAAGCTGGCACTCCCACATTCACCGATCGAAAAAAAAACTAATATAGGACTAATTTATAACTAAATAATTTGAGAGTAGAGGAAACTTGAAAAATTTGATTTGGAATTAAGGACTAATTTGTACTCACATAGATTTTGTTATAAACAAATTATTCTTGTTGAAAATCAATTATTTTCGAATTGCGCTGCAGAAAGTTGAGAGTTTTTTTAAGCAAACAATTTGAGAATGAAGGAGCTTTGAAAAAACTTGAATTTGAAAAGTTCGGGCAGCGCAATTCCAAAATTATTGATTTTTAGCATAAATAATTTGTTTATAACAAAATCTTTGTCCTTAATTCAAAGGGTATAGCCCGATAAGCTATGGAAAAGTGCCCCCGCGTGTAATTTATTGAAATGATAGTGGGATGGTTTATCTACTATAGAGTATCACATATATCAAATTTTATCCCCGTGCGATCTTCCATAGGGTGGTCAGGAAATAAAATAGCTTTAAGGTCCAAGCTTTTTTTCTAGGTTTCTATCAGTCCAATCAATATGAAACTTGGTATGAATGATGTTTGTACAAAGTTCATTCACCTAGTGCAATTAGATGTATGTACGGTAATCTGAGCTATCGAAAAATGACAAAAGTATTTTTCCAGCGGCCATTACGGAAAATTTGGGCCGAACACGTTCACCAATTTTTTATATAATATATATTCGTATCTCGTCTATAATATTTCCAAGTTTCATCCATCTAGCTGTGGTGGAACAGGGTCAAAATAAATAAAAACTGATCTGGGTGCCACTGCCACAACAATATATAGTTGAAACAATGAACTTCAGAAATATGCGATCCCAAAAATAACAGAATATTCCATTTATTTAAGCTATCTAGCACTTTCTTAATGAATTTTGAGAACTTAGTACCATTCAGGAAATATTTTTACAGGATAAAAACTATACTATCATTTCAATCAATTACACGCGTGGGCTCTTTTCCATAGCTTATCGGGCTATACCCTTTAAGTTTTTTCAACTCTCTTTCATTCTCAAATTATTTGCTTAAAATTGCTTTTAACTTTGTGCCGCGCAATTCGAAAATAATTAATTTTCAACAAGAATAATTTGTTTGTCACGTGGGCACCCCACTTTTCAAATTGATTTTATGGCCAAAGTGTGTGGGTACAAATTCTAATTTTTTGGGTACAAATTAGTCCTAAATTATAGGCTACTTTTTTTTCAATTTGCTGGAAGTAGGGGTGCCAACTTTTCTGACGTTAACTAAACTAACTAACATCTTATTAAAATCGGTTACAATCGGAGATAATTCATTTATAGTTGCCATTTCCCCGAAAGTTTTAGTCTAAAATTATATACTACACTTGATAAGATTTCATCCAAATAAGCTCCAAATGGGCTCAACAGTACTTACAAATTAATTACAGTTGAGATGAATTGAAAAATCAACCCTTAAGGGTAAATTCATCTTTGAAACGTGATGAATATAAATGAAATAGTGGTAGTATAACCACCTGTTTAAAGAAATGATACATTACTGTAAACAATTGATGAGAAACAAGCGTGTGGGGTGTTCCCAATGCTTTAAACATAAAGTAGCACAATAAGTGCAGAGCAACCAAAAATACTTTCTTACAAGATAACAAAGAGTATATAGTTAATACAATAATCGATAAAATACGTGTGTGGAAAAGTATAAAAAATGTTGAAATAGTAAAATAGTTGTTGCACATCAGGAAAATGTTTGTTAATTTATTACAATAGCACATATAACTTTTTCATAATACCTGCATTGAAACAACGCTTTTCAACGCCTGTTTTGTTAGTCGAAACAAGACAATTGCAGACAAATGCGAGTGTAGCCGGGCAGGAACAGGCTTGTTTCTGCCCGAGGGGAGAAACAAGTTTGTTTCAGCCCGCTGAATTAATTTTTTACATCGTTTTATCCCTGGCAGAGTCGCATTTGTTCATTGTCAATCTCTAAATGAGAATCATATAACCTTAGTTAATTTGACAGTTGTTGTATTCGGAACTGTAAATTAAATTAGAAAGACGATTAGTTTCAAGAAAAAAAGTATTAATACGATAATTTTAAGTACACCACAACATCTTATTGATGAAGCACAAGTAGCTACTCTCAACTTGTTACCTGCAAAATCAAAAGAAAAATATTTACTTTGTTATGACAAATTTGTAATGTGGAAAGTTTCAATGCAGGTATTATGAAAAATACAATGTGTGGCACGGGACAAAACACGATTTCAGCCGAGGGTGATGCCGGCCCTCGCTTCGCTCGGGCAAGCAACGCTCACCCTCAGCTGAAATCGTCTTGTTTCGTCCCTAGCCACACAATATACTATTTTGACAGTTTTAATGCATCATAGAGTAGTTATTGCATCATTTCAAAGCACTGGAAACATTTCTTGTACATTCTACATACTCGTTTCTCATCGATTATTGTATGAACCACATTAAAATTAGCAAGAAAGTCATGTGGGCTATTCTAATTAATCAACTAATTACTTCTCGGGGCTCGATAATTATTTCATCTGCCAATCACTGGAGCATCAATTTTTTTTACAATATCTCACGCATTTAAGTAGTATAGAAAATATTGGAGAAATTATGTAAGCCGTTGCAATTTATCGTGACACTATCCTGTACACTTGTTTTTTTTATATATTATTTAAATTACTATTTTATAATTTACGAATAATTTATATTTTTTAATACTTCCATTATTATTCCATTTTGGGGCGCTCTTACCGTGCAAAGAAGGATTTATCCCTTGATGTTATTTTTCAAGAGTCTCTTCTAATTTAACATTACTGTAATTAATTTGTAAAAATTGTTGAGCCCTCTTAGAACTTATTTGGATAAAATATTGTTATTATGAAGTAGCTTCAGACTAATTTTGAGCCATACCTCGATTTTTGGGAAGCGGAAACGATAGAAAAATTATTTTCGGTTGTATTATTTATCGTTAATGTGTAAGCCATAATTCACAATGGGCGTAGCATAAGAAGTACATAACATAATTCTTATGAAAATCTTATGCGTGTTCACAATGAGCATAGCATAAGCAAAGCATAAAAATTATTTTATAGGGATATTGCGGCCTGAGTTCGTTATAAAATATAGGTACTTTTAGTTTTTAGTATCTGTCACAATTTAAATCACTTGTCTTAAACAATGCTTTGCTTTATTTTTATTTTTATTCGATTATTTTATCAAAACAGCTTTTTTAAAGACTCCTTTTTTCAAATTTTATATTTGAAAATATTTTTCATTGCTTTTGGTTTTGTTTTTTATATTAAAGCTCTTAGTTTAGGGCATTACTTTTGTTTCTGCACATGTTTGCAATTAAAAGTATTTTTTGGAAGATGAAATTCGTTTAGTATTGTTATTAAAACAAATATTATAAATATTCCTAACCACAAAAACAAGTTTATTTTCAATCATTTGACACATTTACTGTCTGTCTGTAAAAATATATTGCACTTGCGCATTAAGAAAATAAATGCGTAAGAAATACGTAAAGTTGAGATGATTTCAACTTTCTTATGTTATGCACTACGTAAGCATAAGAAATACGTAAGAGCATTGTGGACACGGCCATAAGAATCGCACATGTTCAACTTTATGTCTTATGTACTTCTTATGCTTACGCCCATGTGAATTAGGACTAAGAAACATTTTTGATTGGGATATCTGCGAACTGTTTGTAACAGTAATTTAGCCTGAAATCGGGTTTTTTGTTTATTAAATTTCAAGACAAAATAAATCATTACAAAATCTTGTTACTCATGTGTTAATATATTTTTTTATTGTGCAGCTCGGAGACCTTGTGCTCGGAAAATGAGGTTTGGGAGGAGTGTTTGGGAAGTGAAGTAACGTTAACAGAATGGTCCGATGCGGCAAGCGCTAGTACCACGCCAATACCCAGCAGCGCTGAAAATTCACCACGACGTCGTGGTTTAGCCCGTATCACGCCCAAACAACGCCGTCAACTAGCAAAAGAACGCTACAAAACTTATACTGTAGCAGCTGAAATGGTTATCCGCGAAGAATATAAATCTCAACAGCAACAATTACCCGAATCCGCGTCACCGGATACAACTAGTACTGCGGATACCAAATCATCTTCCAGTTCTAGTTATGTAACTGCTACGGCTC
The DNA here is from genome assembly GCA_963989225.1 of Dromius quadrimaculatus. NCBI lineage: Eukaryota > Metazoa > Arthropoda > Insecta > Coleoptera > Carabidae > Dromius > Dromius quadrimaculatus. The sequence goes on along the minus strand of OZ022324.1, from coordinate 66,692,163 downwards.
GGACCACCCCTAAAGAGCGCCGTCAAGCAGACCGAGCTCGATTCCAAACTCGTGTACTGCGTAAAGATAGCGACAGTGAAGATTTACATGCGTTGTTAGCCGCGCAGGCTGCAGTAGTGTTAGATACACTGCGGGCTGGTCCTGCCACCGATGAACTTCTTGACTGCGAGACTGTAAGTCTCGTGTCCAATGAAGACGATTCTGAGCACAATTCTATAAGCTCTGTCAATTACAGAACCTATCATAAGAGTTGGGGTTTCAGTAAGAATTTACCAGTGGTTCGGAATGAAATGGGAAAATCTAAACTTCCAATATCATCCGAGCAAGTCACTGAACAAAGTCGAAGTCCTAGTCCCACACCGGCTCCCTCACTGCCAGGAAAACCAAAAATTGTTAAACCTGGCGAAAAAACAGTCAATGTTGAAGCTGCAGTGAATGAAACAGAAGAACCAGCGAAAGCAATTAGAGGCAGACGAAAGCCTCTATATTCAGGAGCATCTACTACTGGTAAAAAACAAATTCCTACCAGTAAACTTATAACGAAACCCATAAAAAACATGACATCTAATCTTGTCAAAAATGTTACAAGCACTTTAAAAACCAATTCGGTTAGTAAGTTGACCACGCCCAAACCTACAAATATTAAAAAGCCCCAAATTGTATCTTCAACCAGTAATAAAACACAAATTCCTACTAAACCAGCAAGTGCTAGCACAGCGAAAAGTCGATTAGTGGACCCAAAGAAACGTCCAGCAACAGCTCCAGCAAGTCCTGCTCCAAGCAGACCATTAGAACGGCAGGGAACGTTTACTAAAGAAGAAAAGAAACCTCGTGGAGTAGAATCACGTATTCCAATGCCAGGTCGGCGTACTGCGCCTTTGCAGAGTCGGACTGTATCATCAAGCGCGGCATCAAGTAGATCGCCTAGTGCAGATCGAGCACGACCTCGCGGTCTTCATGCTTCAGCATCGAGCCAAAGTTTAACGGCTAAGCGGTCGTCTCTTCCATTACCGCCTGCACGATCCAACAGCCACGTGGATTCTACTACTACCTCAACTAGTGCTGGTCGCAGTGCCACCAGTCGAATTGCAAGTATTTGGAAACGAAATAATAATAATGCAAATTCTACAACAGTGCGCATGAGGAACAAAAATAGCGCAGCGTCGCAAGATGCTGCACCTAAACGCTTGTCTCGCCTCGGCTCCTTCATTCAAGTGGAGGAGATTTCTGTGACGTGAGCCTGCAGCGTCGCTTAGCCGCTTAGGTTTCTCAAGACGGCTAGGCTCAACCCAATGCCTACATGTGCAACATCCGCATTGCGGTATAAACTTGCAGGCTCATTTATTGTGCTTCTTCTCGTATAATTATTTATTTTCTTTGTAAATAGCATTATTCGATTTTAATTCTATTGTACAATTATATCTCTTGTTTTATATAATGATTTGTTTAGTTTATAATGAATTTTAACAAACTCTTGGAGCTATACGCGTTGAAAAGCGATTTTATTTATCATGGGATGATCAAGTTACCTCTTAACGTGCACCCGCTGCGCTATTTTTTTAAAATTTTTATTTTTAGTTTTAGTGAAATTTAGCAACCCACAAATTATATGAAATAAGCAGAATAGCATTTTTCAGTCTTTAGGTAATTGTATGTGCAATGATACATATTTTTCCACATATTTAAGGAAGTACGGGACTGGAGTATTTATTATTTTCTGTACCAAAAAACTATTGTGATGACAACTGGGTTGTTGATAAATTAAGCATGTAACTTGTTTAATTTGTATTTTATTTAGTTATTTACTTCCCAATAAGTATATTATTGGTCTGTGTAAGTAATTGCAGTTTTTATTTAATAAGCAACTATACTTTGTTTCATACAAGAACTTGATTGCAAAATTGTTCTTATATGGATCCGAGTATATTTACTCTATAATTTGGTGCCATATTATTCAGTAAAATAAATATACTTGAGTTTATATGAATAAATCTCTTTTATTTTCAACATGGTGTTACATAAAAAATTGTCAATAATCAATTTGCAGAAATGTCTTTAAGTTTTTGAGAATCGACTACACGCTCAACATATGTTACATGCGAAGCACCTAAAGCTTGTCCTACACGCACACGTTGCCCTGCACGCAACTGAAATCGAAAATTTTTAGGTGCTTCAAAAATAAGAACTATAGTTGATCCCATCCGGAATTCACCAACAGGAGCCCCTTTCTTAAGGTAAGAGTCAACAGGTAAAGCTATTTCATCCATACAACCGCACTGAACATAGGCGCAATTCGTACTAAGAGCTGGATCAATGTAGATATGCACACTGCCAACATTGGTGGCGCCAACAGCAGCCATGGAGAAAAAACCGTGCAGCCAACGTCCCAAGTAGACCACCCTTTCGTTCAGACAGAATAATCCTGGCACCCACGATGCTATACTTGGTGATACAGATAACAACCGTCCTGTTACGTGTCGTCGTACACTCGGCTGCCACTCGCACGGCGAATGAAACCTATTGACATTCTGGTTAAACTTCCAAATTTGAGGAAAGCTAGTTTTTGTTCCTAATTAAAATCAATTTTTTACTTATTTAACACGTTGACTGCGTTATCGGTCTCCGGAGACCATTTTTCAACTTTTCTTGAAAAAAGATCCACCGGTCCCCGGGGACCGGAAACGCACTGAACTAATAACTTTAATTGTTCTGTGCGGCTTCAGTTCCCGGGTATCGACACGCAATTCATGTATTTTGCCATTAAATTTTTGTTTCTGCATAGCTCGTTTTTACCGTTTGACTTTAATAGTTAAATGTTTTTATTCGTGGGTTCAGCATGTCTTCTTGCGCTAAATAGACAATGCAATTGGTTGCAAATGTTCAAGTTGATGAACAAAATAAAGAAATGAGAGCTCCCCAAAACTCCAAGTTCTCACAGTATTATTATTATTTTTGTATTTATCATTGAGGAATAGATTCACCATTTTATTTTCTCTACTCACGCCTATCAATTCATTTCTAGAGTTATAAAATTAAATTTATTTAGTTTTGTATTTCCAGTGATTTTTCTACTCAAATGATATAGATTTTTTTTTTTTTTTATACAGCTGTGCGTTTAACGGTCTCCGGGGATATATACGTATTCCTTATGTAATAATACCTTCATACTTTACTGCACGTCTGTGCGGTTCCAGTCGCCGGAGACCAGTGCGATTTGAAATATAATAACAAAGAGCAAAGATTCCTGCAACATCAAGATAATTTTACTTATAACTCGCAGATAGAGATGGCAATGAATGCACCGACTGGCCTCGGTCCTCGGGGATCGGAGCCGCACACAAAGAAAGTTTGAAATCGGTCCCCGGCGACCGGAACCGCACTATTGGCCAGATCTCTGTATTTGCCGCCGTAGTCAACGTGATAAAGTAAAAGTAATAATAAGTATTGTGAGAACAACAAAATTCACATTTCGAAATTTAATGGAAATATTCGTTTTGAGCATCCCTGAATCCATTTTGACTATTTTCGGCTTGATGTCGGTACGTGTGTGCATTTGCAGCTCGCAAATCTCAAATCCCGTCGAACGTATAATGTTGAAATTTTGTAATTAAGACTGGTGTAGGGTCTAGTTGTGCACCTTGCATTATGATTGCCATCGTCTGTACCGGAAGTGCACTTTACTTGAAACTTTTTTTGAATTTTCCACATTAATCCAAAGCGATTGAACGTAGAATGCTAAAATTCAGTATTTGGGACGATAATATCGTCTAGATGCTCATATCCTATTTTCATTGAGATCAACTGAGCCGGAAGTGCACTTTAAATAACAGACTTTTCGAATTTTTCACATAAATTCAAAATAATCAGTCGTAGAATATTGAAATTTCGTATTAAGCACTTTTATAACATCTAGTTGTACACCAGCATTATGATTGCGATCGGATGAACCAAAAGTGCACTTAGCTTTAATTTTCTTTTGAATTTTTCGCATTAATCCAAAACGATTGAACTTAGAATGCTAAAATTCAGTATTTGGGACGATAATATCGTCTAGATGCTCATATCCTATTTTCATTGAGATCAACTGAGCCGGAAGTGCACTTTATATAACAGACTTCGAATTTTCCGCATAAATTCAAAACAATCAGCCATAGAATATTGAAATTTTGTATTAAGCACTTTTATAAAATCTAGTTGTATACCTTGCATTATGATTGCGATCGGCTGAACGAAAGTGCACTTTACTTATTTTTTTTTTAATTTTCTGCATTAATCCAAAACGATTGAACGTAGAATGCTAAAATTCAGTATTTAGGACGATAATACCGTCTAGATGTTCATATCCCATTTTCATTGGGATCAACTAAGCCGGAAGTGCACTTTATATAACAGACTTTTCGAATTTTCCGCAAAAATTCAAAACAACCAGTCGTAGAACATTGAAATTTTGTATTAAGCACTTTTATAACATTTAGTTGTGCACCTTGCATTATGATTGCGATCGGCTGAACCGGAAGTGCACTTTACTTGGAACATTTTTTGAATTTTCCGCATAAATCTCAAACGATTGAATGTAGAATACTAAAATTCAGTATTTAGGACGATAATATCGTCTAGATGCCCATATCCTATTTTCATTGAGATTAACAGAGCCGGAAGTGCACTTTGAATAACAGATTTCGAATTTTCCGCATAAATTCAAAACAATCAGTCGCAGAACATTGAAATTTTGTATAAAGCACTTTCATAACATCTAGTTGTACACCTTGCATTATGATTGCGATCGGTTGAACCAAAAATGCACTTTACTTCAATTTTTTTTTTAATTTTCCGCATAAATCCAAAACGATTAAACTTAGAATGCTAAAATTCAGTATCTGGGACGATAATATCGTCTAGATGCTTATACTCTATTTTCATTGAGATCGACTGAACTGAAAGTGCATTTTACTTGACAGTCTTTTAGAATTTTTCGCATAAATTCGAAGCGATCGGCCGTAGAGTATTGAAATTTAGTATTTCAGTCTGCTGTAGCATCTGAATGATTGCCTACTATTCTCATAACAATCGACTGAACCGGAAGTGCATTTCAGTTGAAATTTTTTTTCAATTTCGCGCTTAAATTTCGGAACTTTTAGCCGTAGAATCTTAAAAATCAGTATTTAGGAACGTTGTAGCATAAGAATAATGACCTACTGATTCCATAGCGATCGACTGGGTCAAAAGCGCACTTCACTTGACAAATTTTTAGAATTTTTTGGATAAATCCCAAACAATCAGTCGTGCAACGATTAAATTCATGTTTGATTATCGTATTATTTTATGGAAAAAATATATCCAATGATGTACAAGTAAACCACGATTGTTACAATAGCGCAAATTTGATAAACCAATTATTTTGCAGCAACACATTTAATTCTGATATTGGGACAGGACAGGGGATTGTATTTTAAAATTATTAAAAAGCTGTGAATTTAAAATTTAAAGTTATGTCATCTGATACGCAATAATTGGAACTATTGTATAAATATCTCTTCAAAATATCGATTTTCCATTTAGTGAAAAGACACTCATGAACAAATGATTCATTATGCATTCTATAGTCATGCAAAATAATGATAATTACCTGTGATAATCACCCGGGGCCAGATAAATGACACACTGATACAGTGTATTGCTTGATTTATTTTGAATTAAAGTTGAACGGTAATTCTTGACTGTAATTTCCGGATCACCAACAAACTCATCCAAAGCATAAGTGACTCCTTTAACTTGAACTTGATCAAGATGATCTGAAGTAACTGGTCCACAATACAAAACAGTGCCGTCGCAAGGCGCCGTAAGCATTGCATTATCTTGCGGTCGTGCTCCTTCGCGTAATCCACGAGTAAAAAATGCAGCCAAACTTGGATAAGAACGTAAATCAGAGTTTTCAGCTTCATCCAAATTCACTCCGAATGCAGAAACGTAAAATCCTAATAATGTGGGTCTTAGAATCACTGGAATGTTTCGTTCTGCTAGCCAACCCCAAGCACGACTTATTGTACGTAACGGTAATGCACAATATAATTTTATTTGCCAGGGTTTGGCCGGTGATGTGCTGTAACGACGAAACGCTCGCCACTGCATTACTGCCACAAAGCAAAGCCCTAGCGGCACCATTCCACGTATTACGCCGCGCCATTCTGTACCTACATACCACAGAAATATATTAATAATGAACATGTTGCTAACTAAATCTTTAAAGCAAGAATAGAAGATTTATTTGTTTAGAAAGGTCAATATTATAATTCTGATATAGATAAGAATTGCCATTCGTCAATATTCACTCAAATAACATTTTACACAACGCTATACAGTTTATGAAACAAAAAAAAATACCTGATTTTGATTTGGTGTTTGTGGTACAATATTTAATACCATAAATATAGTTTGGGCATATAACATTTCGTTTATTATTAATTTGACGAACTCTAATCGGACTATATCGACACTGCAAACTTAATTTTCAGGTTATGATATAAATATATGTACATTTTGGCTTTTGTATGGACTTACAATAAATTCCTTATTAAAAAAGTCGCCATTATACTTATATTCACTAATTATTTATAAACATCAAATATTTATAATCACATTCCATTCGTATCGTTTGTAAAACGCATGCTTCTATCTGACACTTAGGTTTACCAATGTTGCCAACTTAGTGGTTCAACGGAAGCTTTGATAATCATTAAAATGACAAATTAATTCTAAATTTTCCAATGAGTATTTTTTCGCACAGCGAGATTAGAAATAATTGCATCATAAAATTCATTTTACGTGTACTTAAAATAAATGCACACTTGTATTTCGGTACCTTTTTCTTGGAATTCTGGCAGAGTGGCAACACTATTGTCACAGTTGACAGTTGACGAAGCGGTGGCAATTCAAGTTTGACAACGTAAGAAATAGAAACCACATTTTGCTACTGGAAATTTATTAATAACATTGCAATTACTACATTAAGTACATATTATATGCTTTTGATGTGATTATTTCCGTATTTGATTAAATAAATTCATGAAAAAACGCATTGAATATTTCATATATTTTTTGAATGTTCTAGAAGCTTAGCAAGTTCGGCAGATCTTGTTTGTAAACTCGGTCAATTGTGTTGTAATTACCTTATCAGTAAGAATAATGGCAATGCTAGGAGTTATAGTATCTGGTAGATTAGTAAGTAGTGATTTATATGACACTAATGACGCTTTATTCATGTTTAAATACATACATAACCTTACTCTTTTTAGGTGCAGACCGACTTTCAACAAATAAGTGAAACTCAGTTTATTACGACTATATTAGACGCGGATAACATAAATCACATAGTTATTTTCCTGACGGGAGTTGCACCTTTGCCAGAATGCACTGCAGGCTTAGGTAAAAAATAATTCATTTCAAATTTCTGGTACTTACATTTAATTTATCTTTGTAGTTTACTTTAGCTGGCCTGATCCAAATGCACCACCAAACTGGCAATTAATGGGACATTTGACGAACGAAAAACCTTCAGTGATATTCAAAATATCCAATTTGAAAAAACTGCATGAAATGAGCGAATGTAATAACGTTTCTACTTTTGGTCAACAAAACATTTGTCATAATGCTCAGATAGGCATTTCGATAGGTAAATTATATTTTATTTGAAATTACTTTGAATATAAAAATGTTATTTATTATAGAACCGATTTCAAATGTTCGAGACGTTCCATCGCCAACCACAAATTCGTATTTAACTTTTGGGCAGAAAATGCTGGAAAATTTTATGAATTACGTCTCTAGTTTTGCCGTGACACAAAGTCAAATGGTGCCGAATCCTAACGAAAATTTTGTGCCGCTGTCAACTTTACAAAACTGGTATACAACTTTTGAAAGAAGACTCGTACAGAATCCAAATTTTTGGAAAAGCTAATATTAAGTTCATATTATAATAAGTTTAGCATTTAAGTGACAGTTTTCTAAAGAAAGCGGAAACTGAATATGTATTCAATTATTATTAGACGTCTACATATTAAGAATCATAAAATTATCGTCAATACATTGATTGCATTTTTATATCTTGTTTCAAAAAATATTTAATTATTCTAGGAAATAAATGCTTTGGAAGTTGAATTAAGTATAAAATATTTGAGCTATGTTCCAAGTATTATTTTTTGTAAAAGTACTCAGCATTATAATAAACTTTTAAGTAATATAATTCTCTTTTGTTATTGCACATTATCAATGATCTTAATGAAATCAATCAAAAATGTAGGCTTGAAAAATCTGTAGACATTAAATTTTTAGTTGACCACATTTTAATATATGTGTTGTAACCTTTAAGATGCGTTTTAATTTATTTCTGTTGGCAATAATGTATTATTACTCTTCTGATCAATTTTGATATGTAGCGCTTGAATTTGATATCATTTTTATTAATATTACCTATATTTATACTTAGAATCACTGTTTGAGAACTCTAATAAACTTTTTTAAACATTTTTTTTCTTTATTTGTAGATCTTTAGTACCAATACACAATGTGCGTAAGCATAAGGAGTACGTAAGAACATAAACGTAAGAAATTATGTACGTTCACAGTGCTCGTAACGTAAAATATCAAAATAAGAGTGTTTTTTTTTTCATTTTACGTTGGTACAAATTAGGGCTATTACTGTATTGTGTTGGTTTCTCTGTCTGTCATTTTCAAATATTCTGTTGATTACGATTCTGTTTCGTGTTTACTGATTTTCTTTGATTTCACTTTTAACAGTTTAGGAGTTTAGTTTGTTTTGTTTTATTGTATGATGTCTGAAAAAGATCTTGCGATTGTTTCGTTATTATTGAAATTGCGTAATAAAAGCAACAAGAGAAATATTAAGACAAGGAAGAAATTGTTGTTTTTTTATTAATAATTCTGTCAATCATTTAAAGTACATTTTGATTTAAGGTGTTGTCAACTGTTATATAAAAACATGTGTTTAAAGTTGACGCATGCGCTATTAGTTGTTTCGTACGTAAACGTAACATAAAGTTGAATTTATCTCAACTTTACGTTTTCATTACGTAGCTCTTATGTCAATACATAAACGTAAGAAATACGTAAGAGTATTGTGAACACGGGCATTGAAATACAGTAGTTCAACTTTACGTTTATGCTTACGGTTACGTACTCCTTATGTTTACGTACATTGTGAATTGGCACATAGAGAATTGATTTTGCAAATTATTTAATACCTCTCATTTTCAATACGATCAAATTAAAATATATAACCTGAATGCTGGTTGAAAAAGGATGAAATAGAACTACAAATTGCTTTTTTAGATCAATTTTTGTTGCTTGTATTGGAAATCTTTCAAACCAGTGGCTGAAAAATTTCATATTATGACTACTAACGGTGAAAGGTTAATGGTATTTTTTGTGGGTATTGTAGAAGGGTACGAATGCGGAATAAATTAGTGTATGATAACTGTAGTAATAGAAAAAATATGGTAGAGAGAGTGGGCATGCGGAACGAAGTCGAATGAAAGATTTATGAAAAAATTTGGTGAAATTGTAGGTGGAAGTTTACGTAAGTGTCCTGCTTGTTGATTTGTTGCGTGAGAGAAAGCTTCCGAGTGGGAAGAAGCGAAAGAGGTTAATCGGCATAGAATAATTGCTGGTTTAATGTTGAATGAGGTTTATTCCAACCTCTTTTAGAAGAGAATGCGTAATTTAATTGTATGTATGTATGTAATAGAGAAAGGTTATGGGCTCAAGTTATGCAAGCTAGGATTTTCTAAATATATCAACCAATAAATCCTAAAAATAATTCAAATTTGCCAACAGTTCTCCAAATAATTAATTAAACATTCGAAAAGGTCATTGCTTTATTCGACCCCCATACCGGTAAGGCTCAAATATAAAAGGTAGGGCTTGGTTTTTGAATACATTCGATAATATAAGCTTTCCATCAGTGTTTGATTCATTAATATACGATAATTTATTTAGGAGATATAAGCCCTTTACTAGAGATGAATATGACAACGGGAAAATAATTTCAAGTCATACTATTTTTAAAATTTAGTTGGGGTGCGTCATATATCTTTTTTTGATTAGTGCTTTTGTTCACTTGAAAATCGATAATTTGTGAAAAGATGATTTCTGACGTAACGAGGGTACTAATCAAAAAGTGGTAAATGAATTACCCCATTTATTTTTTGAAAATAATATGAGTTTACTTGAAAATTTTTTTTGGTTGTCGTACTCCCAAAGTCCAGCAATTAGCTCACATTTCGCTAGACAGGTGGCACTACGTAGCTCGTTTGAAATACATGAAAATTGAATATATTTATTTTTGGCTAAACGGCCCATTGTATGGAAAATTTTGTGGATAATTTTTTATATTAGTTTTTAATTGTCTATCAAATGGTTACTAATAAATTTTGCAATACTGCGCTTGTTTCGAAATAGATGTTTATTTGCGTTACCATTTCTTTTGGCTTAACTATGGACTGAATCAAAAAATGTTCCACGTAAAGTCTCATTTATTTTTCAAATTAAATATTATCTGAAATTTTTTTGTCCATAAGGCTTATAATTCCAAAGTTATTGATTATTTTTTGAATTAACGATTATCTATGAAACCAGATCCCTAATCGCAAAAATGTATATGAAACACTGAACATTATTTTGAAAAATAATATGAGTTTATAATGAACATTTTTTTGATTGGAGCCTTCGTTTTTGATATATCAACATACCAGCTTTTCTGAATAAACATTTGGCAGTCCAGCTCTTAGTTGACATTTTGCTGCACAGGTGGCACCACGTAGCTCGTTTGAAATACATAAAAGTTAAATATACTTATTTTTGGCTAAACAGCTCATTGTATCAAAAATTTTGTAGATAAATTTAAATTCTAGTTTTTAATTGTCTATCAAATGGACACTAATAAATTATGCAATACTGCGCTTGTTTAGAAATAGATGTTTTTTTGCGTTACCATTTTTTTTGGCTCAATTATGGACTGAATCAAAAAATATTTAACGTAAAGTCTCATTTATTTTTTGAATGAAATATTATTTGAAATGTTTATGTCAATAAGGCTTATAATTCCAAAGTTATTGATTATTTTATGAATTAACGATTATCTATGAAACCAGATCCCTAAACGCAAAAATGTATATGAAACACTGGACATTATTTTAAAAAATAATATGAGTTTATTATGAACATTTTTTTGATTGGAGCCTTCGTTTTTGATATATCAACATACCAGCTTTTCTGAATAAACATTTGGCAAAGTCCAGCTCTTAGTTGACATTTTGCTGCACAGGTGACACCACATAGCTCGTTTGAAATACATAAAAATTAAAAATATTTATTTCTGGCTAAACGGCTGCTTGTATCAAAATTTTTGTGGAGCATTTTTAATTTTAGTTTTTAATTGTCTACTAGACAGACATAATTAGATTTTGTAATATTGCAACTGTTTCGAAATTAATGGGTATTTGCATTACCATTTATTTTGGCTCAACTATTGCCTGAGTCCAATAATGTTTGAAATAAAGATCAGCATAATTTTTTTTGCTATAGTACAGTTGATGCTCAGATACCGATTATTATTTTATTATATTATTAAATGAATAATACAAAATTCATGTTTTATTGAAGATTTTATTTCATTGTTCATACGATAAACAATTTTTTTATGATGGTTTTAATAATATATTTAAATCTCAACAATACAATTCAAATTTTCAGTTCTTTTCAATTCAAAAATATATATATAAAAGTTATTAAATTTAATTTATTTTTCTAATTACTCCTGAAAACAATAAAAAATAGGTTTGTGAAATAAAACGACTGTAAATTTTGTGGGAATGAGTTTATTTTGGGAATTAGGAAAGGGTATAAAGGTTCGAAGATAATTGTTGAATACTCGATGCTGTTGGAAATCTTGTTCGCGATGCTGTTGCGTTGTTGTAAGCCTTGTTCGCCCCCCAGGCAATGACTAAGGGGAAAGAGACGAACTCTTCTCCGAGAATTCTCCCTTTGGGTCTAGGGAAACCCCAGCAAAACCTAGACCAGAGAAGCGGCTTCTTCGCTGGCTGCAAGTGTAACAAAAAAATAATTATTACAAGTCGAAAAATTTAAAAAGAAATTAACCTACTTGAATTTTACAAGCGGCGGATAAAATTATCCAGTTGACTTCTTGAAAGTTGAGTTGAATCTGGGGCCTGGAACAGTTGCTACTGATGTGTTGATCTTCTACAATTACTGGAGGACTTCTTGGACGGCTGCTGGGCTCTGGTTCTGCTGCTGCTGGAGAACTTCTTGGAAGGTTATTGGGCTCTGGTTCTGCTACTGCTGGAAGATTTCTTTGACGGCTGTTGGGATTTGGTTCTGCTGCTGCTGGAAGACTTCTTGGATGGCTGCTGGGCTTTGGTTCTGCTGCTGCGCTTTGATTCTGTTGCTGGGCTTTGATTTTGCTGCTGGGTTCTGATTCTGCTGCTGGGTTCTAATTCTACTGCTGCGCTCTAATTTTGCTGCTGGGCTCTGATCTTACTGCTAGGCTCTGGTTGTGCTGCTGGACTCTGGTTCTGCTGCTGGACTCTGGTTCCACTGCTGGCTGGCCTAAAAGCATAAAAAATACAAATAAATTAATAAATTGAAGACCATTATTAACGTGTTTACAGTAGTTATATAATGAGTAATATTATATTACCTAGCTGATGATGCGGTGATGTTATGAAGATCTACGGCCGGCGACCTGAAACAGAAACTTAAAACAAATTTTGGTGAATCATATTCAACAAAAAAAATATTGAATGTTGATTTTGGCAGCTGGGCTCGTCCTCAGCTCCTCCTACGATGTCCATTCCCTCGATGTTCATTCCCTCGTTGTCCACCTCATCAGCTGGGCTCATCCTCAGCAAATGATCTGAAAAATTATAAATTAATTAGGAATCTGCGGAAGAGTAATACAAAATAGCTGAAAGAAAAATAGATTAGAACCTGAAAAGCAAAGTTTATTAGTCAACTTACGTCCTTTACTTGATTTGTTGGAGGTGGTAATGATGAAATGAAGAAGCTGAAAGGGAACTTTTTTTGATTAGTTGCATACATTCAACATTCGTTCAACATTCAAACGTGTTTTGTGTGTTGATTTGTTTGTAGCGCGCCTATTTAACGGATTTAATTTTTTGTTCGAAGAGCTAGCTACGCGATGGGTGATTGCTGCCATACTACTTCGCGGTTTTATTTTAAAAGTGCTCAGATATATTATGCTACTGTTTGACTCTACTTTACTACCCCAATGAGTGCCTGAGCGCTCAGACACCCAAGCACCGGTGTGCTCGTCGTTTGCAAAAAGAAAAATACGTTGTTTGAATACGTGGCCAATGCATATTCCGAGGCCCGCGATACCGCCTAATTACGCGATATGGTAACCTTAAGTATCGGTCTCAGCTAATGTTGTTTCTTGAACTTAATCAAGGACCCCCGCCAATTACCATATTTTCCGACTTCCGATAGGTACATATCGAGAGTATGCCGTTACTCCCCAGTTAATTCGCTCGTTCGCCCTAGAACTCATTGCAAATCCACGCGGTGGTGTTCACCAGGGGGGGTGCCTCTCGTAGCGGTACCTACGTGTGCACCGATTCCCACGTTGGACCTTTCATTACAGGCCTTTGCAAAAAAACCAAGACATTTTATTTATTTATTACATAATAAAAGCAAAGACTAACATCGCAAACTACATGCACCTAGTGCACATGCAATTGCGGAACAAAAATCCCAATTTACATATTCAAATAAACAAAATTTTGATCTCTACGTTAATAAGCAAAATTCACAACCCCAAATATACCACAGAGCACTGTTAAAATAGTTTTTAAACGCAGTTTACAAGAACGAAGCAACGCGAAATGTTTCTTCTACGACAAATGAAACAGCAATGACTAACTTGAAACGAAGGAATACGTTTCAGAATTAAATTATACGAATTAAGAAATACACTACGTTTTCCTATGTGTTAAAACGAGATAGATATATTAAAAGGTACTAGTAATATCAAAAATCAATTCGAAGCCTGAGCGTGTTGCAACCAACAATTAGTTCTTAATTGAATAAACTTGTTTCGAAGAAATAATTGAAAAAGAATGTATAAAATAGAAATTTAAAAATATTCAAATGAAATATTCAAAAATATTGTAAAATTATTGTGAATACAATAAATTATTATTATTAATAATTGTTTAAACATTATAAGAAATAATAACGCAGAATTTGAAGAAAAAAAAATTTAAGCATTTTTTTAGTGCAGAAATATTGCAAATGTTTATTAAATATTGTATTAATATTATTATAAACAAATATAGAACATACAAATTAATATTATTTGAATAACAAATTTAAATATTGATATAGTATAGCTACAATGATAGAAATATTTCTACGTCACACACCCAGACAATCAAAGCAATTATCTCTTGATTAAGTTTGGCATTGAATTTCAATAGGAATACAAAATTTTAAAACTATATTTCAAAAACTCAACGTATTATAAAAAATTATTCATAAATTATATTTGAATATTTATTTATCTATATCAAAATTTTCGTGACTGGAAAATAATAATTGTTAAAAGATTATAATACAGAGTGATCAATAATGACGGTCCGTCACGTGACTAGCTAAAGTTCGCATTATGATCAAAACTATCTTCATGAAATAAAGTTAGTATAAATTTATTTATTTTTAAAATTACGTTACCGACATTTCGTATATTTAACATATTTTATGACGGATTTATTCATAATCTGATTTAAGAAACAAAAAAGTAAGTAAATAGCTGTATTATTAAAAAATTATTATTATTCTATCAAATTATTAGGTTGGAACAGTGTTTTCAGATAAACTATCATCTGTCACTTATAGCTCACTATCTCAAGCAGGCGGCAAAAAATAAAATCAAAACAAGGCGGCACAGTCAATCATTTTTGATCACTCTGTATTTAAATTAAGAATTGAATGTAAAATAGGGCTCATACTAAGCTCATTTGAAAAGATGGCATTTCTGGTCTAGGAATAGTTCGAAAAGTCCGTACAAATCTTGCAGTTAAAATTTCAACTGTTTCTAATGAGTTGCGGGCTATCACGTGGTACTATGACTACTATGACGTAGCTTGGTGTTCAAATGTTCCAATATTTTGAAAATAATACATTTACAAAAATCTTAAACTATCTAGTAATAACATTTGTATAAAACATTTTTCTCGATCTGCCCAAAAAAAAGTTTTATTAATTGAATTACAAGATAAATTTTAACACACTGCAACAATCATTTGAAACAAAGTAGGCTTTAACAAGAAAGTCAAACAAGAAACAGTGAACAATGAAACAACAAGGAAGGGACTAAAATGATTTTCAAAATGGCCACCATTCGGAGCAACGCAAGCTCGGAAGCGTGTTTTAATAATTCGACAGCTCATTCGATTCGGAATGAAATTTAGAAGAAGACGATTTCAGGATTTAGCTAACAAAAATTGCAATTGTTATCAACAAAAAATGGAAACAAAAAAAGTTGTCTAGTTTTCTTGCAATAACTCAAAAACTATGAGGGATAGTGGAAATCGAAAAAAAGATTCTCAAAGAGGAGAAAATTTTCAATTAACAAGTCTTGCTTCCTAATTTCTATCTGTATTGTTTATAGTTTTAATTTAATGTTGAAAATAGAGTTCCAAACAACTTTTATAGTATGAGCGGTATTAAATAACAATTTAAAAATTTGAAAAAATTATGGCGTCATCTTAAAAAATGAAAGAATGAAGTTTGTTGGAAAAAAAATTTAATTGATTTTTAGGAAAGTGAGGCTATTGTTAACTAATATTTTTCGAACCTCCGTTTTTATTGAGAGCAACAAAAAATGTTTAATGTCTGACTATTTTATTATTGTTGTCATAATAACACTGATTTCAGGGTAATTACGTAACAAATAATACCCGAGGGCATTATATATATATATATATATATATATATATATATATATATATATATATATATATATATATATATATATATATATATATATATATATATATATATATATATATATATATAATCTATTTAAATCTCATTTTACCCTTTCGGGTGTCGAGATTAGTTTTTCTTTCCTTTGATATTCTATGTTATTTGTGAAATCTTTTCATTCTTTCCTGTTTGATGCTATTCTTTTTGCTTCTTGACAGTTGATATTGTTCTTTTTCAGTATTTCTTGTATATTATTTTCCCATGTCTTCTGTGGTCTTCCTCTACTCTTCTTTTTTGTTGTCTTAGCCTTCCATATCATTTTTGTTTGGCTATCATCTGGCATTCTTATAAGATGGCCGTACCAAGCAAGTTGTTTTTTCTCCATGGTAGTATGTATACTCTCTATTTTTCGTATATCTTCGTTTCTTACTCTATCTAGTCTTGTTATCCCTTCTACTATTCTCAGGTATCTCATTTCCGCAGCTTGTATTCTACTCTTTGTTCTCTGGTTCGTCGTCCATGTTTCACTCCCATATAACAGTATTGGTCTGTATAATACTTTGAATAGTGTCATTTTGGTCTTTTCCTTAACTTGTTTATTGCTTAGGATAATTTTGTTCATTGCGTAGTAACTTTTGTTTGCTGTTAAAATGATGTTGTTTATTTCTTGCTCCAAGTAACCTTTGTTGTTCAATGTGTGTCCTAAGTATGTGAATGCTTCTACCTGTTCAATTTCTCTTTGATTTATTTTTACCTCCGTTGCTATTTCTTCTTCCGCTATTACCATTATTTTTGTTTTGTCTATGTTTATGGTCATATTGTGCTTTTTCAATTCCTCATTCCACAAGTTAATGTTATGTTGTAAGTCTTTTTCACTTTTTGCAAGTATTGCAAGGTCATCTGCAAAGGCGCACTCCGCTATCATAATCCTTTCTAAGTTATGGTGTCCTACTTGAATTTTTTTAGTTTTGTCTTTTATATTTTTTAAGATGTTGTCTAGGTATATAATGAATAATAGTGGGCTTAATGCTCCTCCTTGCCTTAGTCCCTGTGTTGTGATGAATTCCTTTGAAGTTTCATTTCCTGTTCTAACATAGTTGGATGTCTTTTTATAGATACTTTTTATTGCTTGTGTTAGCTGTTTGTCAATCTGTCTTATTTTTAAGATTTCCCACATCTTTTCCCTCGGCACTCTGTCAAAAGCTTTTTCCAGGTCCAGAAATGCTATGTACAGTTTACTGTCTTCTCTTATGGTCTTTTCTGTCAGTTTTCTTATGGTAAAAATGTGATCCTGTGTCGAGTGTCCTTTTCTAAAACCACTTTGTGCTTTCTCCATCTTTGTCTCTAATAATTTTCCTAATTTATTTTCTAATATTGCCTCATAAATTTTTGCAGCTGTACGTAGCAGTGATATTCCTCGGTAATTACTGCATATTCTATTGTTTCCTTTCTTGTGTATTGGGAATATCACTGCCATTTCCCAGTCTTTTGGTGATTGCCCTATTTCCCATATTTTATTCAGCATTATTAATAATATTTGTTCTCCTTCCTCTCCCATATATTTCAATTGTTCCGCCCTTATTCCATCGTGACCTGGTGCTTTGCCGTTTTTTAACTTTTTTATAACTGTCTTCATTTCTTCCTCTGTAATATTTTCTTGATTTACTATTCCTGTGTTTTTCAGCTCTGTACTTTCTTCTTCTCTACTGACATTGTTAATGTGTATTTCTTCCAATAATTCTTCAAAATGTTCTTTCCATCTTTCCATGATTTCTTTGTCTTCTTTTATTATGACTCCTTGCTGGTTTACTAGCTGTTTCAATGTTATGTGGTTTTCTTTCTTGCAGTTCTTAATTGTTCTGTGGAATAATTTTTGATTCTCCTTGAAGTTTTCCTCAATTTTGTTTCCAAATTCTTCCCAGGTTCTCTCTTTTGATTTTCTTATCTCTGTCTTCGTTATCATCCTTTGTCTTCTATAATCTTCATAATCCTCTTTTTTTTGGTATTGATATATTTTTTCCATTTTTGGCTTTTTTTCTTGACTTCTTCTTTTATTTTTTCATTCCACCAGTGTGTTTGTCTTCTCTTGTGTGAATTTTTGACTATTCCGCATGCCCGAGGGCATTATGTTTCAAATTAATGCTCTCGGGCATTATTTAAAAGAATAACAAACAAGTTTCCTAGTAACAGCAAGTAACGAGAGTAATTTCTCTGACAGAAATCACAATGACAGGACATACATTGCTTAAAATTTTGATTGAAATAGAAAAAAAGTCGGACATTAAACATTGAAGGCACCACGGGAGTTGAACAGACAATAATGCCTACGGTCAACGTACACACCTCGGGCCAGAGGTCCTCGGAAAGTACACTGTTGACCTCAGGCATTATTGTCCTTTTAACATCCTTGATACCTTAATTACTATAAATAATTCGTCTATAAATTTTTTGCATCTTGGAGCCTTTTTTACCTGTACACTCAATAAGATTACGTTACATAAGTATTCAAAAGTAGCTTATCTTGTTGATTATTAATTTTTAAAATTGAAAAATATGATAAATGTTGTTGAATTTTTTTTTTTTTGTATTTGTTATGCTATTATTGGTTTCATGTCTAACAAAGGCATTCAAAAACCTTGCCTTAATTTTTTTCAAGCCATTTGCTTATATTTTTCTCGTGAACAAAATGGCATGTCTGATATTTGCAAGAAAAATTTTATTTGTCAACTTTAAAAAAGAATACTAGATAAGATAAGCTACTTTTGAACACTCATACGACGTTATATTGCTGAGTATATATGTAAGAAAGGCTCCAAGAAGCAAAAAATTTATAGACGAATTATTTAAACATTTCTTGCTGCTCTCAATGAAAACGGAGGTTCGAAAAAAATTTGTTAGTTTACAATAGCCTCACTTTCCTAAAAATCAATTTGAATTTTTTTTTCTAACATAACTTCATTCTTCTAAGCTTCAAGATGACACCATGGTTTTTTCAAATTCTTAAATTATTATTTAATACTATAAAAAAATTATTTTATGTGCTATCGTTTCTTAACACCATTTATAGTATAAAAGTTGCTTGAAGCCCTATATTCAACACTAAATTAAAACTATAAACAATACAGTTAGAGTTCAGGAAGCAAGAGTTGTTGATTGAAAATTTTCTCCTCTTTAAGAATCTTGTTTCCGATTTTCAGTATGCCTTATAGCCTCTGAGTTATTGCAAGAAAACTAGACGTCTTTTTTTTTGTTTCCATTTTTTGTTAATAACAATTGCAATTTTTGTTGGTTCATATTTATTGGACTTTTAGAACTATTTTTCTCGGAAAACTCACTTCTTGACTAGACTATGGTGTTATTGACTCCAGAAAATGAAATTTAGGGACTGACTCCGTAACAGGATCTTCGTTTCCAATCCACTTATTTGGATATTGTCTATTTGGTAGTGCTATGACTTCTCGGGTTGTGTGAGCCGGTGCTCCATCATGTACGTCATCAAGAAGCTCTGGAAAACCGTAATTCAAGAAAAAAAGGGCTCTGTCGTTTGTTATTTTATATTTAACAATTTTTTTCACATGTATATTGTCTTAATCTTGTCCAATTTGTTTATGAGGATATGCTTGAGTTTTGAGCTTTAAGAAAAAGTACAATTTGAGTCCCCTGTCAAATACAAAGGCACGAGCACTGTTTTTGAGTTTTAAGAACAATGTTTTAACAAGTGTTTCAAGGTAATTAGAATGTTCCAAAAACTGTAAGAAAAAAATTCCAGATACAATTGTCTACAATATTCGTTTAAAATATTTGGATTTAAATGATTTGGAGCATTCTTATTGCCTTGAAGCATTGCTTTTAAAACAGTCAACAGCAAATCTGCAATTAATTTAGTCTAAAAATATTGCACACATTGCTGAAGCAATTACGTAAAGCGGTGAGAAGAAATCGGCCTAATTTGTTAAAAAATTATTAATATTGCGTCGTCTATACGTTCGATATGTTTTTTTCAGGCATGTCAATCATATTTTAGATATTATTTTTCTTACAAAGGATTTTGATTCAAAAAGATGTCAATCGCACAAAGTTTCTGTTTCAGCATTGACGTCCCTTTCCATTCTCGGCTCGTTGGTTCACAAGTTGTCCAACAAGTTGATCCTAAAAGCAGCTGTATCTGTCCTTAAGAACAGTGTGCACTTAATGTGCAGGAAATCGTATGTTTACCATAAAAGTAAGCATCTCTGGGTTCCATTAGGGAAATGGCCATAAACTTTACTGGCGTGTTCTGCTGACTGTGTTTAAGGCTTTCCCGCCCCTTTGAAGTAACAGTCAATGCTTGGAATTCTATCATACATCAATGGTTGAATACCAAGCTACTATTAAGCGCAGTCCTGTAACAGATTATGCATTGAGTGAGTGGAAAGCACTCGGATTGAGATTTAAAAACCAGAGAAAACGTTTTAATTTTGACCGACAACAAAAGATGTCACTAGTCAAAAATAATTTTCATGTGTTAAGTTATTTTGAAGTGTAGTTTGGATGTCTTTTTTTTATCGATCTTAAAAATGGAGCACAATTTGCTATCGAAGCGTGGCGAATTTGTCAGCACTTGGAAAAAGTTTCAAAACTTATTCCGAGATGTCCGCATGACATTTTGCTGAGCCTTCAAAAGAAGTTTTTCTTAAAACGATTCTGACAGATTTAGGACGAATTTTGTCCTCATTAGAAGACATACATTGCCGCTTTGTATGAGGCAAGTTGAAAATACGTCCCCTAAATATATATTGACGAAAGCTTTTTGATCAAATGCTTTCTTTTGAAGTAGCTTGAATGATTTAAGTAATTGAAATCATCAGAATTTATAGACTCGGTAATAATCCATCTCAAAAAATTCATAATTCATATCAAATGCTTTTTATTATATTGAATACCGCAAGGAACATTTCTTGTAACATTATACTTTGATCTTAATGAGCTCTGAAGGCTTCCCAAAGGCGGCGCTTTCCGAATAAAGAATAATATTTCTCATTTTAAATTGAATAAACTTCCTTTTTATATGGAAATGTAAATTTTAGTGATGCGTAATGTAAGTGAAATATTACTCGCGGCTAAATAAATTGCTAGGTTGACCTTTAAGATCAAACGTAGACATTAAAATTGAAAATGAATACCGAGCGGTTGAGACATTGTAATTTCATACAAGAACTTATTATACTCATGAAAAATATTTTCGTTTCATTCAAAATAACATATTACACAATTTTATATGTAACAGAACTCTTTATATTACAGCAATTTTTCTCTGCGTTACATTGTTTTAAAATTATCACACTAAAAGGGTACAAAGTGGTTCTATCTCAATCAAGTCTTGAGATAGGGCCCCCTGCCGAAGCGGAGCGACCTTGTCGTGGTGGCAGAGCTTAGCTATCACTTCTTGGTGATGGTTACTAACAACTCCATATTTTTAAACCAAATTATTCTTAAAAATTAATTAACTGGCCTCGACTCCTTATGTATTTTGTTAATAATGAGAGTAGCTATTCAATTTCAATGTAGAACCCGGTTAAGAGAACATCAACAAAATTATAAGTAACTAAGTTTCCACTTTACTGAACTTTAAACATTAGAATATTAACACAGACTGCAGAAGTGCATTTCATATTTTCCCCACTTTGCAGAAATTATAAAACAACATACAAGAGTGCACTAAGGTTCAAAGTATACAAGAGAGTGGTTATTTAAATGTTGTAGGAGTTTATAATTATTTTATACTTTTTTTGTTGGAGTTTCGGAAGTAGGATGTTTACTTAGAATATTGTTAAACAGTTTTTCTCGAAGCTTTGCTTCTTAATACATCTTAAATTTCATTACATGTATATCAGTGGCATTTGAGCTTTTCAGAAATTGGATAATTAGTACATTTGAGCTCGTTGTTTCACACTGTAATTTATCCGAACGTTTTATGCTTTTTCTGAGGGGAATTAATTGTATTCAGACTAATGCATTTGCACATGCTAAATTCAAAATTAATTACAATTAGTTCACTCATCTAACGTGTAGCAATATAAATTTGTGACTGAAGGTGGACTTCATAGACAAATATTTCATTTTCCATGTCAGAATCAGCTAATTTTCTGATGAGAATAGTTAAAAAACAATATAAAATTCAATTAGTGTATAATGGGAGTATCTTTTCAGAAGAATTAAGCTCAAAACGCGAGCCAAAGGCAAGTAATCATCCGACTGAAAAATTATAATCAGCAAATATATTTGTAGGACTTATTTTACCAGGGTAATTAAATCCGATTAAATAAATTCATGAAAAGTCTGGCAATAATACAAAGTAGTAGGACACAATCTTTTTACAGCAATCCTTTTACTCTCGAAAGAACTCCTTATAATTACTTCACACAATTGCGAACAACTGGGTCCTTTCCGAGATATTTTTTGATTTATGGAACAGACCAAAGTCATGAAAACTGTGTGACAGCTGATGTAGTAGAAATTGTAATGAGTGAGCAGGAGCGCTATCGTACTGAAGCATCCAGTTGCCATTTTTCAACAAATTAGGCCGTTCACATCTTACTACATTATGTAATCGCTTCGAAGCACCAGAGTAACATTTTTTGTTTACTACTTAATTTTCATGATGAAAAACACATAACCTAAATGTTGCTTTGAGTTTGATGTGCTTCAGGTCTAGTTGTGCACCTCGCATTATGGTTTCAATCGTCGGTACCGGAAGTGCACTATACTTGAGACTTTTTTTGAATTTTTTGCATACATCTAGAATGATTAGCCATAGCGTATCGAAATTTCGTATTAAGCACTTCTGTAACATCTTATTGTACATCTTGCATTATGATTGCGATCGGCTAAGCCGGAAGTGCACTTTACTTGAACTTTTTTTTAATTTTCCGCATAAATCCAGAATGATCAGCCGTACGATACTGGAATTTCGCATTTGAAATTGCTGTAGCATCTTAATGGTCATCTTCTATTTTTGTACCAATCGGCTGAGCCGGAAGTGCACTTTATATGACAGACTTTTTGAATTTTTCACATAAATTCTAAACAATTAGTCGCAGAATATTTAAATTTTGTATTTGGCACTTTCATGATATCTAGTTGTACAACTTGCATTATGATTGCTATCGACTAAGCCGGAAGAGCACTTTATTCGGAACATTTTTTGAATTTTCCGCATAAATCCAAAACGATTGAACGTAGATTGTTAGAATTCCGTATTTAGGACGATTATACTGTCTAGATGCTCATATCCTATTTTTATTGAGATCCACCGAGCCGGAAGTGCACTTTACTTGACAGTCTTTTGGAATTTTTCGCATAAATTCGAAACGATCAGGTGTAGAATATTGAAATTTGGTATTTCAGTCTGCTGTAGCATCTGAATAATTGCCTACTATTTTCATAACAATAGACTGAACCGGAAGTGCACTTCAGTAGGAATTAGTTCTTTTAATTTTGCGCATAAATTCAGATCTGTTGATAGTCGTACAATTTTGGAAATCAGTATTTAGGAATGTTGTAGTATAAGAATAATGGCCATCTGTTTCCATAGAAACAGATTTGGCTGAAAGCGCATTTTACTTGACAGATTTTTAGAATCTCTTGAGTAAATCCAAAACGATTAACTGTGGAACGATGAGATTTTGTGTTTGATTATACATATCCAAGGATATATACGATCAAACACAAAATTACATCGTATTATATATATATATATATATATATATATATATATATATATATATATATATATATATATATATATATATATATATATATATATATATATATATCCAATGATGTACAAGTAAGTCACGTGATGTTCACGTCAGATTTTTTCCATTATTTATATTACTTCCTGATCTTTTTAGGTTTCTTATTCATTTACAATATCTTTTCTGAAAATACAGTATGCTATCTTTAGAAAATTGATTCAACTCCGCCTGGCACGTAGTCAATGAGTGGACTGCAATGTGAATACAACCTGTTGCTGTAATATTAATATTCACACTGCGAACTGTTGCCACAGATAGTTTATTTTTTCAATATGGTAAACTAACATTTCATATGAGATCAACAGTTCGGTCTTTTAGTCAAATTTATATCTCATTGTCAAGTAAATTAATTTTTATTAGTGGTCGCCCAGTGGTCGAAATTCGACCGTAATTTATTATATTGTTGAATTTGAACGTTATTGAATCCAAGTCTTTATCCCTGGGGGTTGAGGATCTCCCCTACCCCCGCCTTTAGGAGGAAGGGAAAATCGTTGAATTTTTACTTTTTTAGACATTTTTTCATTTGGTGCATATTTCTCGATATATTCCAACAAAAAATTTTATTGTCTCCGGTGGCAAATTCAAATGGGACGCCTGTATGTACTTCAAGTATGGTAAATCTCACATTCCTTAGTAAGTGCGGTACAAAGTTTTCTCTTTAGGTAAAATTGAAATAGGACACCTCGTCTACAATTTCAGCTTCCTGTATCCCTTCTGAATATGAACTTCAAGTGTGCCAAGCCTCACATTCCTTCGTTCACGTAGATTTAAATGGGACATTCCGTGTATAATTTTAGCTTTTTGCACTCCTTCTTTAAGGTAATTGAGAAGGAAACCAAAGTATATGAGAATTTATTTAAATTTTCACAGTATATTATTTGTTTAGCGAAGAATATTCTGGCAGAGTTTGAACTCAATCTTGTTTGTAGTTATCGAAATAAAAAATGTCAAAGTTGCTGTTCGGTGACATGTTATTACATTGCGTTAATGCACGCGACGTGTTTCACATTGATTTATACGTCATTATCTCGACTACCTGAAATGACAACATTACAAAAAATCGTCAAAATATCTATGAAAGTCTTATAAACATGTGTACCAAGTTTCAAAAAAGTCTTGTTTATAGTTTCAGAGAAAATTGAATTATTACTCAAAAAAATTGTACAAAAGCTACTAAAATTTAGCAAGTTATCATACGCTTGGCAACGTCGCCGCATGAGATAAAATGGGAAGAGTGTGTGTGATTAGAATCAACAAGATTTTTTATCATCTCTCTGACTTGGCGGTACACTGATTGAGTAACCCATTTATTCTTCCATCGATACTATTTTTTTGATGTAGATTTATCATCAATAAGTTTGTTTGGTTATGAAGCTCAGTAACACTACTAAACGTCAGATGTCAAAAATACTTCTGAAAGTCTACAGCGTTGCGTACTATACATAAAATATTGTAGCTTCGTTAAAATATGAAAAAAGAACATTTCAACGGATGGAAGCTCTTTAAAAGAATAGAATAAGGAACCAAATTATTCAACATCATGTATTTTCAACCGAAAACAAACATTTCCATTAGTTTTAATCATTAAAATTTTGTTTATTTGAAGTTGGCAATGAATGTTTATCCTATGTATTTAGCATAGAGCAGGGTTCCCACCACAGATTGACCCCACTCCTCTTCTTAACAATCTTAAACTTCAAGTATGCTGAATCTCACATTCTTCCGTTTGCGCATCACAAGGTTTCTTCTCCACGCAAAATGAAGAAGTATAATTTCAGCTATCTCCATTTAAGCTTCAGGTATGCCAAATCTAAAATCCCTGACTGTGTGCGTTACAATGATTTCTCTTCACGAAAAATCAAAATAAGACAGTCTGAAGATCTTTTAAGCTTCCTGCACTCCTTCATTTGAACATCAAGTATGTAAAATCTCACATTTCTTCGTGCGCACGATACAAAGTTTTCTCATCATGTAAAATAAAAATAAAATACCCTGTATATAATTTTAGCTTTATACACTCCTTCCCCATATAGACTTCAAGTATACCTAATCTCACATTCCTTTGTGCACGCAGTACAAAGTTTTCTCTTCACAGAAAATTTGAATGAGACAGACTGTATATAATTTCAGCTTTTTGCACTTCTTCTCCATACAAACTTTGAGTATGCCAAATCTCACATTCCTCTGTGCATGCAATATGCTTAAAAAGGGGATCGAAAGTATTCTCTTCATGTATTAATATATAGATTGAAATGGGACACTCCGTACATAATTTTTGCTTCAAGTGTGCCAAATCTCACATTCCTTCGTGCATGCAATATGCTTGAAAAGAGGGCTAAAACATTTCTCTTAACGTATTAATAAATAGATGATTTAGGGATTGCTTGCACAAGTTCATTGCACTTTCACAGAGAACAGCTGGAAAAAATAGTCTGAAAAGGATTAAAATCTGTGCTGTCATCTATAAGCGGCGAATAAAGTAACTGTTATTCTTAGTTTTAAATACCGCATAGTATTCTTATCATTACTTTGACATGAAATACGTTAACATAACGACAGTTATTTTACTTTTAGTGCAAAATGACAATACGTTTACAACGACGCATGGTGGTACCGAGAGGCGAGACTCAGCGGTAGGAAAAGACTTCAACTTCAACTTTTTTAAGATGAAAGTCCGGAGAAAATTGTTTATTTATCAAACTATATCATCAACAAACTTCAATAACAACTTGTCTCTATGTTCGGCTAGCGTTTATATCGTTCGATAAAAAAAAGTCCAAAAAAAGTTTGTTCATCAACAATACATCATTTTTTCTGGATGGAAGAGGAGAAATATGAAATTAAAACAGCGTATAGATCACTGAAACAGCACAAAACAAAAAATACGCATTCATATGCACAGCATAATTGATTTCTATTTTCAAAAAGCATTATTGTGGTTTCACCAGCATTTGTGCTTTGCTCCCATAGGGGTAGGTGATCATATACATGCGAATGCATAAATTAGCAATAATTTGTAGCACTAGATAGATAAAAGGTAAAACATTGCACCTGTCATGTTCTTACAACAATTGTTTCACTGAATGCAACACTAACAAAAGCGCAGTGGTGTTTAATTCCATTAATCATGGAAGGTATGTAAATCGCGTGTGGGGCTGAGCCATGTTTTATCGAGTATTCTATTCCTATGAATAATTAACAAAATAGCTTTGGGTATGAACATCAGTTATATATCATTCGATTATCCATTTCTCAACAAATAC
This sequence comes from Dromius quadrimaculatus, assembly GCA_963989225.1. Classification (NCBI taxonomy): domain Eukaryota; kingdom Metazoa; phylum Arthropoda; class Insecta; order Coleoptera; family Carabidae; genus Dromius; species Dromius quadrimaculatus. Next base: position 66,665,066 of record OZ022324.1, on the reverse strand, counting down.
TAGACAAAATTCAAACTAACAATTCAATTCAAAGAAGGGTGGCTAGCTGACCGCACCGTTTTGAGAATAGTTTAATATTTTTCCATAGTGCAAGTTGAATAGGAAAGACTAGAGGCATTGAAGGGAAATGTATTCAAGATGCACTGGTGTGTTTTGTGTTTAATCCCAGATGTGTTCACACAAGTTCGGTTTTCATGAATAGAAAAGATGCATTCGTGAATATTATCAATACAATGCGGGAAAGAACCATTATAGAGTAAATGTTTGTAGATGAAGTTACCGTTTTGTATTCAGAAAAAGTATTTTCAGTATGTATACAAACATTTGAATACTCCTTGTAGGAAAAATAACAGATAATGTTTATTTATGCTACATAAAGAGAATTGCAAGATATTACATACGAATAAGAGAGATTACTGAAAAGTTGTTGGAATAATATGTGTTTTATATACTTTATTAACTGATTGAATGAAATAAATTACGGAGATTTTTAATATCGTTCTGGGCTTTCAATGCATCTCCCTTTTTTGTGTGAATCAGAACATGGTTGCAACTCTTTCATGCAAACTGCAATTCAGAATCCCAGAGGCTATTGACAGTGACACTAGCCTTGCAGTATTTCACTCACTTCCTGATGTAATTTAGATAGGATGGAACTGTCAAAGAGCTATTTGATATGCTCATTTTCTTTTGATCCTTGACAAAAAAAGTTGTGGATTTACCAACAGCAATAGATGAGGATTCGTTCACTCAGCTGCATAGGATGATGAACATCTAGCTGTAGTAGATTGGAATCGAAAAATTATCCCAAATACCGCATCAAATCGGATGAATGATTTATATGAATTACAGAAAAGAAGAGAATTTAATTTGAAAAATCATAAAACCCCATGCTGAATAATTGATAGTTGACACTGACATTGACGTAAGGTAGAATCCATTGATCATTTAGATATTATATATATATATATATATATATATATATATATATATATATATATATATATATATATATATATAATCTATTTAAATCTCATTTTACCCTTTCGGGTGTCGAGATTAGTTTTTCTATCCTTTGCTATTCTCTGTTATTTGTGAAATCTTTCCATTCCTTCCTGTTTGATGCTTTTCTTTTTGCTTCTTGACAGCTGATATTGTTCTTTTTCAGTATGTCTTCTATATTATTTTCCCATGTCTTCTGTGGTCTTCCTCTACTCTTCTTTTTTTTCGTCTTAGCCTTCCATACCATTTTTGTTTGGCTATCATCTGGCATTCTCATAAGATGACCGAACCAAGCAAGTTGTTTTTTCTCCATGGTAGTATGTATACTCTCTATTTGTAACCTTTTTCGTATATCTTCGTTTCTTATTCTATCTAGTCTTGTTACCCCTTCTACTTTTCTCAGGTATCTCATTTCCGCAGCTTGTATTCTACTCTTTGCTCTCTGATTCGTCGTCTATGTTTCACTCCCATATAACAGTATTGGTCTGTATAATACTTTGAATAGTGTCATTTTTGTCTCTTTCTCAACTTGTTTATTGCTTAGGATAATTTTGTTCATTGCGAAGTAGCTTTTGTTTGCTGTCAAAATTCTGTTGTTTATTTCTTGCTCCAAGTTACCTTTGTTGTTCAATGTGTGTCCTAAATATGTGAATGTTTCTACCTGTTCGATTTCTCTTTGATTTATTTTTATCTCCGTTGCTATTTCTTCTTTCGCTATTACCATTATTTTTGTTTTGTCTATGTTTATGGTCATATTGTGCTTTTTTAATTCCTCATTCCACAAGTTAATGTTATGTTGTAAGTCTTTTTCACTTTTTGCAAGTATTGCAATGTCATCTGCAAAGGCGCACTCCGCTATCTTAATCCTTTCTAAGTTATGGTGTCCTACTTCAATTTTTTTAGTTTTGTCTTTTATATTTTTTAAGATGTTGTCCAGGTATATAATGAATAACAGTGGGCTCAATGCTCCTCCTTGCCTTAGTCCCTGTGTTGTGATGAATTCCTTTGAAATTTCATTTCCTGTTCTAACATAGTTGGATGTCTTTTTATAGATACTTTTTATTGCTTGCGTTAGCTGTTTGTCAATCTGTCTTATTTTTAAGATTTCCCACATCTTTCCCCTCGGCACTCTGTCAAAAGCTTTTTCCAGGTCCAGAAATGCTATGTACAGTTTACTGTCTTCTCTTATGGTTTTTTCTGTTAGTTTTCTTATGGTAAAAATGTGATCCTGTGTCGAGTGTCCTTTTCTGAAACCACTTTGTGCTTTCTCCATCTTTACCTCTATTAATTTTCTTAATTTATTTTCTAATATTGCCTCATAAATTTTTGCAGCTGTACATAGCAGTGATATTCCTCGGTAATTACTGCATATTCTACTGTCTCCTTTCTTGTGTATTGGGAATATCACTGCCATTTCCCAGTCTTTTGGTATTTGCCCTATTTCCCATATTTTATTCAGCATTATTAATAATATTTGTTCTCCTTCCTCTCCCATATATTTCTATTGTTCCGCTCTTATTCCGTCATGACCTGGTGCTTCGCCGTTTTTTAATTTTTTTATTACTGTCTTCATTTCTTCCTCTGTAATATTTTCTTGATTCACTATTCATGTGTTTTCCAGTTCTGTACTTTCTTCTTCTCTACTGACATTGTTAATGTGTATTTCTTCCAATAATTCTTCAAAATGTTCTTTCCATCTTTCCATGATTTCTTTGTCTTCTTTAATTATGACTCCTTGCTGGTTTACTATCTGTTTCAATGTTATGTGTTTTTCTTTCTTGCAGTTCTTAATAGTTCTGCAGAATAATTTTTGATTCTCCTTAAAGTTTTCCTCAATTTTGTTTCCAAATTCTTCCCAGGCTCTCTCTTTTGATTTTTTTTATCTGTCTTCGTTATCTTCGTTTGTCTTTTATAATCTTCATAATCCTCCTCTTTTTTGGTATTGATATATTTTTTCCATTTTCGTTTTTTTTTCTTGACTTCTTCTTTTATTTTTCCATTCCACCAGTGTGTTTGTCTTCTCTTGTGTGAATTTTTGACTATTCCGCATGATCTTTTTGTTGCTTCTGTTAGTATGTGTTTGAATGTATTCCACATTTCTTCTATATTGTTTAAATCTGGCTTGGGTGTATCTTTTATTAATTTAGATGTTACAATTCATTAAAACTACTGAATTTCGTTATTCTACGGCCAATAGTTTCGAATTTATGCGAACAATTAAAATAGATTGTCAAATGTAGTCTACTTCCGGCTCAGTAGATTGCTATAAAAATATAGAGTCATCATTTGAATGCTATAATTGCTCTAAATACTAAATTTCATAATTCTACAGCTGATTTTAACTTCCGATTCAGCCGATCGCAATCATATTGCGAAGTGTACAACTGGATGTTACAGAAGTGCTTAGTATAAAATTTCAGTACTCTACGACTGATTGCTTTGAATTTATGCGAAAAATTCGATTGATACAAAAATAATAGATAACCATTTAGATGCTACCGCCATTCCAAATACTGAATTTTAACATCCTACGGCTAGCCATTTATATACATAGATACATACAGACGTACCGACATTAAGCTGAAAATAGCTAAAATGGGCTCAGGGATGCTCAAAATGGATATTTACATTAAAATCTCGAAATGTGAATTTTGTTGGTTTCTTAATACTTACTTGTACTTTGTATAAGTGAAAAACAGATTCATAATGTTTTATTTTAAATTTGATATTTTGTTTATAGTCCGCGAGACAGCATCTTCTTTGTTGGATGATCAATATATACTTGGAACTTCGTGAGTGGCTTCCATTTGGCGAGTCTACCATACATTCTCTTTACGACTTCTTTTGAAAGTGCTGCGTTTTCAAGTGAGCATGGTAATCTCGTAATAACGTCATATTCAAGCTATCGGTCTGAATCAACGCAGCAGGAAATTTGTCGGACACTATGACCATTTGATAACATTGATTACTATTGAACAATTCAGCAAAAGTGAGCTAGGTGTGTATTGAAAAACAAAAATGTTCAACTACGGCCTGTTCGCGGTGGTAGACCAGCACATCGGTGCAGTATTTTTGTCGGATAAAGTATTTTTCGAATTTCTTATTAAATTATTGCATTCAAACTAAGTATGTATTCCTCAAAAAAGAAATAGTTATTTATACAACAAATGAATTGAACCACTGTTTATTTGCGAGCAGAAAGTTCAAAATCACGAGCGCGCTTAGCGCGAGTGGTTTAATTCTTCGAGCTAATAAAGAGGTTTAATTCACGAGTTTGTATACATAATTTTATTCAATTTTGCGTAAATTTCTGAAACATGAAACTGAGAAATGGAATGACAGATAATAAGCTGAAAACTTGTACAGATTTTTATTTTGGCATTCTAGAAATTGTCCCAAAAGTCTCATGAAATCTCATGTCTGCGTCTCGAGTCACAAAAATTAGTTTTTCGTGAATATCGTGGTCTCTATAGCTCCAATAATGTTGACATTTATTACAAAAATTATAAAGCATAAAATTTGCAGCAAAATTTGTCCCTAATATTTTTTCAAGCGCTCATCTGTTTTTGAAATAAAGCGCGGAAAACGCGCAGCACTCAGCCATACATACTGTAATGCAAGGTCATCCGTGGATACAAAGTCAGTAAATCACTAAAATATTCTTAATGATGAATGACTCGTATTATTTATTGGCCAACAGGCTACGTGCATGAAGTCCACTAGTGTCTCTAGTAGGCAATGGAGAACGATTGAACTCCCATTTTATCATTGTTTCATACCTATAATAAATAGTGTGCGTATAATATAACTTGCATAGCATAAAAGAAACGTTGAAATTATCTATTTCGAGTATTTTTCTCTTCGATTATAACGTACCTATTAGAGAAAATGTCTTAATTCGCCCAAATTGACAGGATAACTTTAAATTATGACGCCGATGATCTTGCAGATCGGGTTTGTATGTATCAAACATTGTATTTCTTATAGCGGGGAAGCATTGAAGAAAAGCGTTAAATTAGTTTTGCCATATTAAACATGTTGAAGAATATGTTGCTGACATATTAACAGCAAAATTATTGCGAAGTGTATCCGTCAAAATTCTATCACTGAAATATCTTACAAATTAGAGATAGAGGTAAATTCATGAATCCCAAATCGATGAAAAATTTTTCTAATTTCACAAAAGAATCACAAACATCTTTGTTATATAGATTAATAATGAAAGGCAGATAATACTCTATTCACCGATTTGATCCAATTCACTCGTTTTTTTTTATGTTATAACTGCTTGTATGAAATCTATGAGACTATATTTCACTTGAATCATCCTTAACACAACAGCCTGAAATAGAACAAGCGTTCTCTCATGTTTTATATGCAATTATTTTCACTTTTAAACTACAATGCCAATGACGTATTCTGAGAAATGGAGTTCGATGCTTAAAATGGTGCTCACCATGAGCGCTCGCATCGATGTTTGTTCAAACTCCACCCCCTTGCACATAGCCTTAATTCAATATTTTTTCAATAATACTTCTATTTTGTGTAATAAAAAACTGAACTGAAAAACTAAAAAGTAAACTTTAATTTAATATTAATATTGGTTGAGCGCCTGAAAAAATGTTCAAGACAAAATTTGTTGCAAATTTTATGCTCTACAATTTTTGTAATAACTATCATCATTATTGGAGCCATAGAAACCGAGATATTTTCGAAAAAACTATTTTTGCGATCTTTGACCTTGAATAACTCTAGACGCAGACACGAGATTCCATTAGACTTTTGAGACAATTTTAAGAAATCCAAAATGACATATTTTATTTCTCTTTGAAAAAGTTTTGATTTGTTATAGCTTTAAAATGATTAGTACAGGAGTTATTAATGTGAAATAAATATAAAATTGCATTTCATTGCCCGAAAATGGAGTAATTTAATATTTATTTTATATGAATAATTCCTGTACTAATCTAACCAAAAGAGAAATAAAATATCTTTGAAAATATGCAACAATATATACTAAAATTATAAAATTGCATATCATTGCGCAAAAATGGAGCATCCTGTAGAAAATCTTATGCATAAAAAATGTGAGTAATTTAATGGTAAAAATAAATAGTACAGATCGGTGGACCATCCTATATATATGTATATATAATATTGCTAATAAAATATATATCACTCTTGAAACTATTTCACTAATTTGTACATCTTGTAAATTTTTATTTAAATTTATTTTTTCGCAAGGTAAATATGGATGAAATAGCCCAAGCGTGCGAAGTAACAAGTTTGTACTCATATAATCAGCAATGTGAGTCATTCTGATGGGAATTATATGTTAGTATTTATGTGGCTTTTGTGTTGTTAAAATGCTGTTGTGTGTTTGTGAATATTTTGACTTTTTTTTTGCTGGACTTTATGATGGAAAAGAACAATTCACTGGAACAAATGTAAGTAATTGAATTTTGTGAAACTTAAAGATAAATAATACGGTAAACAATATCATATATGGAAGGTAAATTTATTTATGTAAATATTTTATTTTATCAATTAATTCTGACAATAAATGAATTCTTGTACTGAGGCTTGAATATCGGATAAACAAATATACAAATACGGGAATGATATAAATACAGGATGTATTATTAATGACGCATAATAATAAAATCATGTAATTGTGCACCAAAAATGAAACGTAAATATGGTCTTTTAATGAGTCCCCAATATTTAAATATATTTTTCAACCATACATAAGACTACTTTATAATAGTTAACAGCAAATAATCTCATAACCAAAGGTTAACACAAAATTGGTGCTAGAATTTTGAAATGAATTTTTTTGTGGGACATTACGAGTTTGGAGAACGAGAGTAAACTCGTAAAGCTACTTCCCCGACTTATAATATAATAGGGAAAGTATCGTGATCGTGATTTTTCGACAGTTTTAGACCCTACTGAGCCCGGAAAACATAATTTTAAAGAAAGTCGGTTTGTCGGTCTGTCGGTCTGTCTGAAAGCAAGATAATTTGAGAACGCGTGCGAATTTTCGACTGGAATTCTATATTTAAGATTTTCATCAAAAAGCTAGATTCAAGTTTGTAGATAAGCTTTTTTCAACCAGTGGTGCCAAAACTTTATTAATGGAACTTTTTAGTTTTTTGCGTTTATTTTATAAACAGCAATATTTATCATAAAATATGAAATATTATTATTATTATTATTATAATCATTTTAAATCTCTTAATACCCTTACATGTGTCGAGATTATGCTATAATTTTTGTATGTTTAATCTTTTATTTTAGTTTTATACCATATTATTTACAAATTTTCTCTACTCTTTCCTGTTCATTGCTGTTCTTTTTGCTTCTTGTTTGTTAATATTATTTCTGTGCAGTATTTCTTCTATGTTGTTATCCCACATTTTTCTTGGCCTTCCTCTTCTCTTTTTCCTTATTATTCCGGCTTTGTTTTGTTTGTCTGTCTTCTGCCATTCTTGTTAAGTGTCCATACCATGCTAATTGTCTTTTTATCTATTGTGTTCTGGACAGACTCTATTTGTAGCTTATTTCTTATTTGTTCATTTCTTATTCTGTCCATCCTAGTGACACCCCCTATTCTTCTCAAAAATCTCATTTTGGTCGCTTGTATTTTGCTTTTATTTCTTTTGTTCATTATCCATGATTCACATCCGTATATTAATGTTGGTCTGTATATTGTCTTGTATAGTGTTATTTTCGTTTTCGTTGATACTTGTCTATTGTTTAATATTACTTTGTTTATTGCATAGTAGCACTTATTTGCTGCAAGTATTCTTCTATTAATTTCTTGTTCTATACTTCCTTTATCATTCAACGATGCTCCTAAGTATGTAAAGTTACTATCTTGCTCAATTTCTCTGTCGTTTAAAAATAATTTGACTGTGATATCTTTTCTCGCTATTATCATGGTTTTAGTTTTGTCTGCATTTATTAACATGTTGTGTTTTCGTAGCTCCTCGTTCCATACATTTAAGTTATATTGCATGTCTGTTTCATTTTCAGCTAGTATTGCTAGATCGTCAGCAAATGCAAATTCAGCTATCGTTGTAATAGCTAGATTTTGGTATCCAATTTCCACTTTCTTCGTTTTAATCTTTACTTCTTTTAGGATATTGTCCAAGTATATTATGAACAGGATAGGGCTTAAAGCTCCTCCTTGTCTTAGCTCTTGTGAGGGGGTAAATTCTTCCGATACTTCATTTCCAGTTCTTACATAACTAGTTGTCCGTCTATATACACTCTTGATGGCTTTTATCAGTTATTCGCTTATATTTCTTTCTTTTAAAATTTTCCACATCTTTTCACGCGATACTCTGTCAAATGCTTTTTCCATATCTATAAATGTTAAATAGAGCTTGTTGTCCTGACTTATCGCCTTAACTATAAGTTTTCTAATTGTAAATATATGGTCCTGAGTGGAGCGTCCTTTCATGAACCCACTTTGGGCTTTCTCCATCGTTGACTCTATTGCCTGCCTGAGTTTGTTCTCCTATATTGCCTCATACACTTTAGCTGTAGTACAAAGCAAAGATATTCCTCTATAATTATCACAATTCCTGGTATCACCTTTTTTGTGTATGGGGAATATCACTGCCTTTTTCCAGTCCTTAGGTATTGTTCCTATAGACCATATCCTATTTAATATCTGCAAAAGAATTTGTTCGCCATCCTCTCCCATGTATTTCAATTGTTCCGATTTGATTTTGTCGTGACCAGGTGCTTTTTCATTTCTTAGTTTTTTAAGTACCGTTTTCAATTCATCTTCAGTTATAGTTTCGCTTTCCCTATCTATTGGAGCTCTGTCCGGTGATTGCTTCTCTTCTATTCTATCAATAGTTTCATTTTCTTTAAGTAATGCCTAAAAATGCTCTTTCCATCTTTCCATTATATATTCGTTTCCATTTATTACGTTACCATGTTTATCTTTTAGTTGTTTCAACGACATTTCTTTTCCTTTTCTGCAGCTTTTGAGGGTTCTAAAGAACAGTTTTTGATTTTCTTGAAAGTTGGTTTCTAATATATTCCCAAATTCTTCCTAGGTTTTCTTCTTTGAGTTTTTTATCATTTCTTTCGTTCTATTTCTTTGCTTTTTATGTTCTTTACAGTCCACGTCCTTATTTATTAAGATATTTCTTCCATTTCTGTTTCTTTCTTTTTACTTCTTGTTTAACTTCCTCATTTCACCAATGAGTTTGTTTTCTATTTTTTTATGGTCCACACACATTCAGTTGCTTCCATGACTATTCTTTTAAAAATGGTCTACATTTCTTCTATATTGTTTATGTCTGGTGTTGGTGTTTTATTTATTAGTTCACTTACTTTTTCTCCGTATTTTATTCTTGTTTGAATATCTTTTAATTTGTCTACTTTCGGTTTTGGTGTTTCTATTGCTTTTATGATAACATCATGCTTTTGTTTGCTCTCCTCCTTAACTTTAATTTTTGCTATAGTTAGAAAGTGATCACTACCAATTTCACTTCCTCTTTTAACTCTTACATCCATCACATTTTTCTTCAATTTGTTGTTGGCTAAAAAGTGATCTATTAAAGATTTTTCGCTTCTACTTTCAACTTCTCGAGTGTACTTATGAATCAAATGTCGCGACTGAATATTGCAATGAATTAAAGACCACGAAAATCCAGAAAGCATATTACTCTCCTGCTATTAGCCTTTCGCCTCCGGCGTCAATCTGTTACCAGGTAAAATGGTTTGAAAACTGTTAGAATTATTTTGTGATTATCAATGACTTGATGATAACAGCAGCAACTTTCAAAATTCAGATTATTCATTATAAAATTTCATTCCCTCAAAAAGAAAAGAGATTTCCCTATTTGTTTACGTCATTTAGATGATCACCAGTACCTTTTTTTCTTGCAGCAAGCCATGTACGTACACGTGTTGCGAATGAGAAATGGAATTTGCTGCACTGTAGAAATTACAAATTAAATTTACTTGATTAAAAAGAGCTCGAACACCCATTCCGTAATTTACATTCTTTCATCATGCTAGTAGACTCAAATTTATTTCGGAAATGGTTGAACATTGGAAAATTATTTTTCACATTGACTTTGCACGTGATGTTATTTTCACAATTCGCTATGAATCCAGAAATATGGGTGTCAACGATCAAATTTTCTGTCGTTCATATATCTGGAGAAATATTGTGATGTTTTTGTGTCACATTCAGCGCTACAGTGATATGAATTTAAAGTTTTCATGTTTGAACTTTGCTGACCAACAAAGTAATATTAAATATTAGATTATGGTACAAAAATATTTGTAATATGATTAAAAATGTAGTTATACTTATTACCATTAATGTGAGTTTGTAATTCATTTAATTTTTTGGATGAAATTGGATGGAATTTATCAAATACAACCCAGAAATAATAAATCAACTTTGCAAATTCTATTCCAGTTGCTGAAAGAGATGCTTGACAAACTTTTAGATAGAAATGGCTATATATTTATTGTGAAATCAAATTTTGCTAGCAGTCACAGATCAATTTCTTCAATTGTGTTTACCACAAAACTTTCCCAACCAGATAAAATGAATTTTTGATAAATCTCTTTATAAATTATAAATATCTCAAAATAGACCCCGATTAATATTTAAATATTATTGTCACCACTTTTCTTGTTTATAAAACTCTGAATAAAGTATCAAATCGCAAGTTCGTGCGATATGCGCACGCGTATTTCATCTATTTTCCGGTAGACGCTCAGCGTCGCTTCCATACAGCGCTCGGTTTTCAGTTTTCAGTACTCGTCCGTTTCTCGCTGGAAACAATGGTCTGAAATTTTGTTCAGCTGATGAAAACTCTCGTAGCCGTGATCTTGAACTTGAAGTAAAATTATTATTTTCTTAATTCAAACAGTTTAAACGATTGTGACGTATCTTGTTGAATTGTTCCGAATTTAATTTTTTATTGACTTTTTTGATCAATTATCGTTTTGTCGCCGCGGTATTTTTGTTTATTTTCATTTTGTGCGACAATTTGGTCGAGAAGGGTGAGTAGTTTTTGAATTTATTGATGTTCTGCAAGCGGGAAAAGTTTGCGAAAGTTGCCTCGCAACAAGTGTTGAATAATCTCCAAACTTTTGTATGTCAGCGTGATTTAGGCAGGACATAATTTGTTTCCCGTTCTGGAATATAATTATTCCGAAATTATGAATTTGAATTTTGGGAAGTATATATTAAAGTGAAATATAAATAGCTAGAGATGAATAACATTATTATTCACTCATTAAACGCGTTGAATTTGCGCCAATTAGATTGTGCATAAGTTCAATCAAAAGAAATTGAGTTGACTTACATTTTCGTGAATAATAAAATAATTTATTCATATTCTGCTACGTCCAAAATTTTCAAACTGAAATTGGATATTTGCATGAGTTATCCTATAATTATATTATTTGCTTGAAGTGAGCAATTTTCTTTTAGCATTATAGCGATTACTTTTTATCAAGTAACTTTTGGAATTTTCCGAGGCCAATACTACATAGATATTCATTGTTTTATTACATTTGAAATTCCGTTGATGCCTCTTCTAATTATAATTAACAGGAATAATCTCTGTACAGGATGTAACTGATGACCAGTAACACAACTCGTCCAGTAAAAAAATATTTTTTGTTCTTTAACGAGCTATAACTATAAAACTAAGCGAGATATCTAAAAATTGAATATGGTACTGAATTTCTCATCCCCAGAATCAACTAACAAAATATTTTTCACTGCTGAAATATTTCTCGTTGACCAGTTATTAAACTTTCCGTTTTTTTGCTGAAATTTACTGAAAGCTCCATAAAATAGGAACAGAAATAGATATTGAAACAAAATGGTCAGATTTGGGTTCAGTACTAAATTGTGCATCAATTTTAATGCTGCATCTATTGATATCTTCAAGTGGGGATGAGTTGACAATCGGTGAATTAAAATATACATATTGATAATGAAAAATATTAAAATCGCACAATGTCAGGCAACAAAATATAAAACGGAGCAAAACTCACAAAACCGATTACAGTACTGAACACCTCATCCCTCTAACTGAATAACAAAATAATTTTTATTGCTGAAATATTTCTAGTTCACCTGTTATTCAACTCTCAGTTTTCTCTCCTGAAAATTACTGAAAGCCTGATAAATCAACAACAGAGCAAGATAACGCGATGAATCTTATAAATTTAGATTTAGTACTAAATTGTACATTATTATCAGTGCCTTATCCATCAATATCTTGGAATGTCAGTGAGTTGACGATCGTCAAATTGAAAATATACATATCAATAATAAAACATTTTTTAAATGGCACAATATGTGACGCAACAAATAAGTAGAAACAATGATAAAGTACTTATTTTCTCATTGGACACTTTTACTCCAATGAATTCCCAATTTGCAACTATACTTTTTTTTTTTAATTCCTGCTGTGTTCTTTAACAAGACATAGATAAAAAACTAAACGAGTTGTTGAAAAACTGATTATAATACTTAATTTCTCATTCTAAGAACCAACTAACAAATTATTTTTCACTGCTTGGATATTTTCGGTTTGCCAGTTATTGAACTTTCAGTTTTCCCTACTGAAAATTACTGAAAGCTCGATAAATCAGGAACGAAACAAGATTTTGGAATGAAATTTTCAGATTAAGATTCAGTACCAAATTGTGAATTGATTTTAATGCTTTGTCTACTAATTTCTTGAAGTGGAAGTGAGTTGACAGCCGACAAATCAAAATTATTGATATTAATATTGAAGCATATTGGAAATCACATAATATATGACGCAACAAACAAGTAACACCTAAAAACAAACACTTTGACCTCCATAAAACTTCAATTATTTTTTTTCATTCTTGTGGTGTTCTTCAAAGCGAAATAAATGAAAAACTAAACGAGGTATCAAAAACTGATCACAGTTCAATAATTTTCCATCCTGAGAACCAACTAACAAATTTTTTTTCACTGCTTAAACATTTTTGGTTCGCCAGTTATTGAACTTTCAGTTTTCGCTGCTGAAAATTACTGAAAGGCCGATAAATTAGGAATAAAACAAGATAGTGAAATGAAATTCTCAGATTCAGGTTCTGTACCGAATTGTGCATTGATTTTATTGCTTTGTCTACTAATTTCTTAAAGTGGAACCGAGTTGACGGTCGACAAATGAAAAATATAAATATTACTATTAAAATATATTGAAAAACACATAATATAAGATGCAGCAAACAAGTATAACTCGGAAACAAACACTTTGACCTCCATTCAATTTCAGCTAATATTCTTTCTCATTCCTGCGGCGTTCTTCAACGAGTCATAAATCAAAAACTAAACATGATATCTAAAAACTGATCACAGTATTAAATTTTTTATCTTGAGAACGAAATAACAAATTATTTTTTACTGCTAAAATATTTTCGGTTCGCCAGTTATAGAACTTTCAGTTTTCGCTGCTGAAAACTATTGAAAGCTCGATAAATCAGTAACGAAACAAGATACTGGAATGAAACTTTCAGATTTAGGTTTAGTACTAAATTGTGTATTGATTTTAATGATCTGTTTACTAATTTCTCAAAGTAGAAGTGAGTTGACGGCCGAAAAATCAAAAATATGAATATTAATATTAGAAAATATTGAAAATCATATAATATAAGACTCAACAAATAAGTGAAACCCAAAAACAGACATTTTGACCTCCATAAAACTTCAACTAATTTTTTTCTTTTTCCTGTATTGTTCTTCAAAGAGACGTAAATCAAAAACAAAACGAGATATCAAAAAACTGATCATAGTTCTAACTTTTTCATCCTGAGAGCCAAACAACAAATTATTTTTAACTGCTGAAATATTTCTGGCTTACTGGTTATTGAACTTTCAGTTTTATCTGTTGAAAATCACTGAAAGTCTAATAAATCAGGAATGAAACAAGACAGAGGAATGAAACTTTCAGATTAGAATTCAGTACTAAACTGTGCATTGATTTTAATGCTCTGCCTACTAATTCCTCCTGAGGAATTAGTAGGCAGAGCATAAAATTTTAATTAAGTTTTTTGTCATTCCTGCGGTGTTCTTCAAAAATTCATAAATCAAAAGCTAAACGAGATATCAAAAAACTGATCACAGTACCAAATTCTTTGTTTTAAGAACCAACTAACAAATTATTTTTTTCTGCTGAAATATTTTTGGTTCGTCATTTATTGAGCTTTCAGTTTTTTTCTGCTGAAAATTACTGAAATCCCGATAAATCAGGAACCAAACAAGATAGTGCCATAAAACTTTTAGATTTAGATTCAATACTAAATTGTGCATTGATTTCAAGCTCTGTCTACTTATTTCTTAAAGTGGAAGTGAGTTGACGGCTGGCAAATCAAAAATATGAATGTTAATATTGAAACATATTGAAAATCACATAACATGTGACGCAACAAACAAGTAAAACCCAAAAACAGACAACCAATTATTTTGTTTCTTCCTGCGGTGTCCTTAAAAGAGTCATAAATCAAAAACTAAACGAGATATCAAAAAACTGAGTACAGTACTGAATTTTTCATCCCAAGAACCAACTAACAAATTTTTATTCACTGCTGAAATATTTTTGGTTTGTCAGTTATTGAACTTTCAGTTTTCTCTGCTGAAAATTACTGAAAGCCCGATAATTTAGAAAGGAAACAAGATACTGGAATGAAACTTTCAGATTTAGGCTCAGTACTAAATTGTGCATTGATTTTATTGATCTGTCTACTAATTTCACAATGTAGAAGTGAGTTGACGGTCGATAAATCAAAAATACAAATATATTCATCCTGAGTACCAAATAACAAATTATTTCTTACTGCTGAAATGTTTTTGGTTTGCCAGTTACTCTGCTGAAAATTACTGAAAAATCTGTTGCTCTTCCAGAAAAATTGTAAATCATATAAACGGAATTGCATTTTCTTCCTGTGTACTGCAATATTCTTTAAAAAATCTTTCAAATTCATCACTGCAAGTACGTCTGTGTAAAATATTACAGGTAGAAGCATGCAATCTTTTTAAAGCAGGAATCTATTCCTAGATGTATAGTAAATGCGAGAGCTGTGACTGAAGGAATGGAATGAAATCTCTCACAGGGGACTTTTTGTTTGCATGAAGCATTTTTATTATTGCTGTCGTGTTCATCTGACTGATGGCTGCAAAGTGGAAACGTAAGGTGTTTTAGGAATAAGAGGAGTGGAGAGAAGACTTTTATTGATTTAAACTAAATTATATCAGAATGTTTCGAATTTTTGAATGAATAATTTCAAAATATAGGATACCTCAATGGATATTGATGCAATTTACTTCGGATTTACTTTTTGTACAACTGACAAGGTTCAATAAATTTCTTTCGGTTCTTTGTAGATACGAATGGATTGCGGTCCATCGCAGTCCAGTCGATTTGGCTTGAATTCCGATGTTTAATGAAGGTTGATGCATTTTGTTGGACAATCCGTTATCTGGATAAACCTTTTGAAGTAGATATGCGTTTCTGAATTATCTGATTTTAATTTATTCTTTCCTCAAAAACCATGCCGGCAAAAAGTATCAGAAGTTCAAAATATTGGAGTATTGAAGGAGTTAAATTATTGAAAGTGAGACTGATAAATTGTTAAAGAAGAAGGAAGAGTTATTGGCTCTGTTTTTCTGGAAGAAAACTTTTTGTAAATTGAATTCTTCTTGTTGTAGTTTCACCCAAAATGTGAAATCTTTTGGCAAATATGAATTCAAGCATAGCCAGCACCAAATTTTCTGCTTGAATTTAGTTTTTTACCTTTCTTGGTGATGAATAGCCCTCATGAATCTAATACATTGATTCATGTTCTGTAGGTGGCTCCTAGTGGTTAGGATGAAGGTAGAATAAAAATATTTTCCCAGAGCCAAAACATGTCTCTCCTCTGCTTTATCATGAATTACGTGGCTCCTTTCGTGCTATGAAATATGAGTTGCGAGTACCGTGTTACGACATAATACAGAAAGAACCTGAGCTTGCTCAACACTCTTAATATTCACTATTTCAAATATACTTACGTATTTTCTCTTGAGGATATTCTTAGTTTCATCTGTTATTTGATATAAGAATTTCAGTAAAAAGCTGTTCCGCGAAGGTATTTTCAATTACGGAACAAAAGTCTTATACTTTTTAATTAAAATACACAAAATACTTGGAGAGCGAAAAAACAGGAAAAAAATTCTTATTGTATTGCTAGAATTAATCATTGTCTGAGAAAAGAGTTTTTCTATTGTAACAAAATTAGATTCGTGAACCGAACTTGAGCTCGGGATCAAGATTTTTTGGATTACAAGAACAATTGCCTTTGAAGTATTGAAATCGTTGCTTCAATCACGAATTATTTTCAAACAGGCGTTGTTTAAAACTATCTTAAATATGATTTCATATTGCAGACAGAGATACAGACCAACTGCGTTGTATAAGAGGTGTATGTTCTGTCTTGACATCATCTGTGCGGCATTGCACAACATTTTAACGAAGATAATAAGCAAGACATTCAGTTGCTTTCAAAGTGCTAAGTGAAGTGTAGTTTCCGTCTTTCATGTCCAAGTTGTAAGGTCTAGTCTCAAGATTCCATTAAGACACCGAATTGTCATTATTCGTTACTTGATAGAATGGGAATAGTCTGAGATTAACCCTTGGGTTTGTCCTGTAACTCTCTCAGTACATAATCTACACAGGAGATATCTGAAATAGATAATTCGAAATAGATAGTGGATAATTTCAAGAAGAACTAAAATAATTGAAACGTGAATAATAAAATTTTCATATATATAATTTTGTGGGCGTGGCTTTATTTTTTGAAATAATATCAAGCTTTCGGTTTATTTCATAACCTTCTTCAGGATCTTTTCTTGAATAAAATCGGCCTGAAAAAGGCTACGAAATGAACCGAAAGCTTGACTCTATTTTTAAACATGAATCTTTTATTTTGGTCACGCCTACCAAATTGCAAAATCAGTTTTCCATATAAAGGTGTCTTACGACGAGCTTACACTATCTATATTTCGAATAGCACATCCATTTTGAGGGTTTTTAGCGCATTTTTTGGTTGTCTGGCTGGCTGGCTGGCGTGACGCTGAGTTCTTAGCAACTATACTATTTACAGACTTGAAACTGGTACTAAATAAGAGCGGCTGTTTCGTAGGTTTGCACAAATTGCTTTAATTCAAGCTCAGTGATTGTGGAAGATTAAATTATTCAATTACTTGTTTCAAGTGAAACAATGCCCATAGATATATATGACATTAGGGATATGGCAACTGAAATTTATTAAAGTAGATAAAAATTCAGTTACAACTTTCGCCGCCGGTGTCACTATTATTATGTACAGTTGTCAAATCTGTCCGGGATTCATTCAATGACTTGTTTGACGCGAATTTGAAGCTTATTAGAATGAATTATTATTATTGGATGAAAATATGTTTACTTTTGGTGTATTTTTTTATATAGCTTTGATAAAAATCAAATTATCATTAAGGTACAGCACTTGACCGCCCGTCAGTCAGTAACTGAACAATGAAGATTAAAAGACATTTTTGAGTTTGTACATGCATAAATTATGTACCTATCAAATAGTCAACTTGAAACTAGTACTAAATGGAAGCTGCTGTTCCGTAAGTTTGCCCAAACTGCTTGATTTCAAGCTCAGTAATTGTGAGAGATGGTAATTTGCGAAATCTTGGAAGTAACAAGCATTCATGAGCTGTCAAAAATGCGCTTTCATCATCTAGATGATTCTTCCATTTTTGATCTTAACTTTATCAGTTAGAATAAAATAGCCTATTTACTTCCCTGACCTATATGATAAGGGAAGTATTTGAGGTAATCGTGATTTTTTGAAAATTCGAGATTTTGATGAATCTCAACGTTTTAGACCCTACTAAACCCGAGAAACATAATTAAAAAAAGTTGGTCTGTCGGTCTGTCGGAAGCACGATGACTTCAGAACGCGTACGAATTCTCGACTGAAGTTTTTCATTAAAAATTTAGGTTCATGTTCGTGGATGAGCTTTTTTCAACCAGTGGTATCAAAACTTTATTGATGGAACTTTTTAGTTTTTTGCGTTTATTTTATAAACAGTAGTATTTATCATAAAATACGAAATAACTAAAACTAATCCTTGAATGATTTGGCCCAATATTCTCTCGAAACATTTCCAAAATTATCAGCGGTTCATTTGTTATTATTAAAATTTAAATTATTATAAAATTCGTTATATTTCTCTGGACCAAAGAAATAATAAAAATCATAATGTAGAGTTAGAATTATTATTTCATATTTTGATGTCATATCGTTGATTGTTTTTTTAAAATAAGTAATTTGGCTTTATTGTGTTTGGTATCAAATTGAAGCTCTTGTGAAGATAATTCCAGTAGAAGTGTCAAAAAGGATATTTGGACGACTTTCAATTGTTTTTTTCACAAATCATTCAAATGATGTCTAGTTTGGTACCACTTTCAAGCTTTAGGGAAAATAAGCTCAGTAGATATCTAAAATAAATAATTAAGTAGTGGAATTCACGCTACCATCTTCAAATTATACTTCCAGCAATCAAATGCCGAAACTGTATGTTCCAATAAATTGAAGATTCCGAGATTCTAGAGGAGGATTCTTAATTTTCAAAAATACTTTGTAATAAATAAAACTGGGGTAGCGATTCTACCATTTCAAAGATTAATTGGCCTCACGCTGGGTGCCAATTTGTAATAATTGTTT
Source organism: Dromius quadrimaculatus (assembly GCA_963989225.1). Lineage (NCBI taxonomy): Eukaryota > Metazoa > Arthropoda > Insecta > Coleoptera > Carabidae > Dromius > Dromius quadrimaculatus. Next base: position 66,646,277 of record OZ022324.1, on the reverse strand, counting down.
TAAAGGCTAATGGAACCAAAATAGCTTCTAAATTTTCTACAAACTCTACCTTTGAAACGGCCTGGCTCAGTTTAACCAAAAATAATAAAAATAATCCCAGAGCCGGACTGGGTAATTGTAAGGTTAGCTTTGACAAAATATTAATGCCCGATTTTATAAAGGGCAGAGTAATTTACTTCCTGTATAAATAAAATTCACTCTACTATAGATGATAGTCGATTATTTGACAGTAATTCAAACTGATTAGTATTTGTTGAATAGAATAGATTTATTCTAGGAATAAATTTATTTGGTCTTTTATAAAACTAGAGCGCCACGCAATTGTTAATTTTCCGTCCCCAGGTACACAACTGCGAAAGTACCTCTAGAAAAAGATGATAGGATGGACGGGTGGAATACTGGATTTTAGGACAATTAGATATGTTGGCGTTGATCAAGATGCCGCAGAATATAAAAATAAATGATGATCAAATTTACCCAGAGAAGTAAATATTAATAGAAAACAAAAAAATATATGTATCAAAATGAACAACAAGTGAAAAAGTTCTGCGTTCCTAACGCAGACTTCAACAAGTTTCAACTGAATTGTTAACGAAACAAACACGTCAATAAACCTACTCCAGAAAAGATACAAGAAACTGAAAATCAGGCCCGAGATCGATCGACCTGGTTCACAATCAGACGTAACATTTATAACGTAACAATAGTATATTGTGTGGCTAGGGACGGAACAAGACGATTTCAGTTGAGCGTGAGAGTTGCTTGCCTGAGCGAAGCAAGGGCTGGCATCACCCTCGGCTGAAATCGTGTTTTGTCCCGTACCACACACTGTATTTTTCATAACACCTGCATTGAAACTTTCCATATTCCAAATTTGACATAACAAAGTGAATATTTTTCTTTTGATTTTGCAGGTAACAAGTCGAGTGTAGCTGTTAGTGCTTTATCAATAAAATATTGTGATGTACTTGAAATTATCATATTAATACTTTTTTTTTTCTTGAAATTAATGCTCTTTTTACGAATACAACAACTGTCAAATTAAGGGCCTTGTCCCACCAAAGCTACGCGACAGCGACGCAGAAACGACGCGTAGCTTTGGTGGGACAAGGCCCTATTTGTGTCATGTTGAAATCGTATCGCTGTCGCGCAGCTTTGGTGGGACAAGGCCCTATATAAACCATGGGTTGAACACGAAAGATACACGCTGGCGACATCGGGTCGTTGTTGCGTCGCTGTCGCGTAGCTTTGGTGGGACAAGGCCCTAACTGAGGTTATATGATTTTCTCTTAGAGATTGACATTGAACAAATGCGACTCTGCCAGGGATAAAACGATATGAGAAACAAATTCAGCGGGCAGAAACAGACTTATTTCTGGCCGGCTACACTCGCATTTGTCTGAAATTGTCTTGTTTCGACTGACAAAACAGTCGTTGAAACGCGTTGTTTCAATGCAGGTATTATGAAAAAAATATGAATGCCTACTGCAGAAAAAGTTATACAAAAAATGAACAAAAATAGTGTTGAAGCCATGAGGTGTCTTATTACACAAATAGTACCAACAAAAGTTCAAACAGCAAAGAAAACAAAACTGAACCACCTAGCTGGTGACGTCGCTGGAGACTTTACACTAGATAACCATAGCTGACTCGTCCGCCATCTTGGAGCCCACTGACAAATCTGTGAAACGTTTAATATCTTTATTTTTATGATTTTGTATTAATCATGTAGGTTTCTAGATGAATAATAACAAGATTAAAGTAGCAGGCAGTTGTGCATCTTGTTCTTTAAGAAATTTATCTGCTTGCATTAATTTTCTACACAAAATCTGTAAATGTTTAGTATTCAAATTATGAAGTTAAAGTAGGTAGTATAGTGATTTAAACAAATAGATACCTAGGTAAGTACCTAAATATCTGCTTTGGTCAAAGCAGGTTGAATAATGAATAATAATAAGCAAAAAAAAGAAATGTTTTTCTTATAAGATATCTCTTAAGGTAATCATAGAAAATACAATAAAAATTTAAAAAACAGTTCAAATCGAATGAAACATTATTACTTGCTTCTTGTATTTTTTTTGTTAGCTAATTTGGAATTGTAGTTGGTGGTTTGATTTTTGTTTGAAATTTCAAAATTCCTAATTCCCAAACGTCTCACAACAGTGTAGTGCTCTAATAAATAATTTGCAATATTGCAAAACTTCGGGAAACTATGACAATTTAGTAGCAAATCATTAAGAATATTACTGAAGGACAAATATTTTTGCAATAATGCTGACATTCACTCTGAATAATGCATTCAGTCTCTTACAATCGAATAGTTATACTCGAAATTTAAATTGAGGTTAGGTAATTCGGAATATATTTCTCCACATTCGAATGATGTATTGAGAAATAAAAATTACTCATCTGTAGAATCAGAATCCGTATCTTGAATGAATAATACAACTGGGCCCAGAACAGCCCGTCATTTGCAATTATTTTTCTAAATTATATTAAAGTTCATACATCGGTAAACGGCAAACAACTGATAATGGGCTCCAAAATGGCGGACGAGTCTGCTGTGCTTCATTTAGTGCTATTGAAGACTTAACGTTGACTACTTAAATTGAGTCAGATCAGGTTGATTTGACTTAATTAAGAAAAAACATTTTTTAGAAACTGTGGTGGTCACAGCGGATTTTTTATTTTATCATTCAATCTAGCAGAATATTTTACATATGAACTAATAAAAACATTTTACTTACTTGTACTAAGTACAAGGAAGTATTGTGAAACCGATAAAACTCACCTATCGAGATTTTGATGGATATATCCGTTTTGAGCATCCCTTAATCCATTTTGACTATTTTTGGCTTGATGTCGGTACGTATGTGCGTGCGTGTGTTCGTTCGGCGTTCATAACTCGCAAATCTCAAAACTGGTTGAGCTTATAATGTTGAAATTTTGTATTTAGGACTGATATAGGGTTTAGTTGTGCACCTCGCATTATGGTTCCAATCGTCTGTACTGAAAGTGCACTTTACTTGAAACTTTTTTCGAATTTTCCTATAAATCCAGAATTATCAACTGTAGGATGTTGAAATTCAGTATTTGAGCTTGATATTTTATCAGAATAGTTATCTGTTATTTTTGTATGAATCGGCCAAGCCAAAAGTGCACTTTACTTTAAAGTTTTTTTCAAATTTTTTGCATAAATCTAGAATGATCAGCCATAGCATATTGAAATTTCGTATTAAGCACTTCTATAACATTTTAATGTACATCTTGCATTATGATTGCGATCGGCTAAGCTGGAAGTGCACTTTACTTGAGACTTTTTCTTAATTTTCCGTATAAATCCAGAATGATCAGCCATAGGATACTGGAATTTAGCATTTGAAATTACTGTAGCATCTTAACGGTCATCTTCTATTTTTGTATCAATCGGCTGAGCTGGAAGTGCACTTTATATGACAGACTTTTTGAATTTTCCGCATAAATTCTAAACAATCAGTCGTAGAATATTCAAATTTTGTATTAGGCACTTTCATAATATCAAGTCATAATAATCATTATGATTGCTATCGATTAAGCCGGAAGAGCACTATATTCGAAACATTTTTTGAATTTTCCGCATAAATCCAAAACGATTGAACGTAGATTGTTAGAATTCAGTATTTAGGATGATTATACCGTCTAGATGCTCATATCCTATTTTTATTGAGATCCACCTAGCCGGAAGTGCACTTTACCTGACAGTCTTTTGGATCTTTTCGCAAAAATTCGAAACGATCAGGTGTAGAATATTGAAATTTGGTATTTCAGTCTGCTGTAGCATCTGAATGATTGGTGATAGTGTTTGAACTTGTAGCATCAAAATAGTTATCTACTATTTTTGTATCAATCGGCTGAGCCGGAAGTGCAGTTTATCTGTATAACAGACATGCAAAATTTGCCGTATAAAACAATCAGTTTTAGATAGGCAATAATAACCTTTTGTCAATTTTTTGATTTTGTTTGACATTTTACATGTCAAAATATTATTAAAATCATATTAATTATAATCTGGAGTGACAGAGAACTTTATTGAATAAATTTGTGTATATATCAAATGTTGTACAAGTAAGTCACGTGATGTTCACGTCAGATATTTTATTGACCAATAATATCCAGCATAATAAATTTATTTTTAATTTTTGTCTGCAATCCAGCACACTTTCAAAGCGCTGTATCTCAGACAAATAATCGGAAGAATTGAATTACGCTGAAATTGATTGGATAAGAAAGTTGAGGCCAATTTCCGGTCAAACCGGATGTGCTACTGGTTACAAAATGTTGAAAAACCCCTAGATACCAATTTTTGTAGGATTATATTAAATATATATTCTTTTATATTGAATAGTATTCAAAATACAGATAGTGTAAGACATCCTATATATTCATAATATTTTAAGTCAAGCTAAAAATAAAGAAAACTGTTTTTGTTGAATAAGAACCTATTCACCCTGTATTATTTGAAGATTGCGGAATCAACATCAAAGAATTTCCCAAGTCCTGTTTTCTAGAGCTTGCATAAACTTTTAACACAAATGATTCAATTTCTTCCTCCTAATACCTTGATGTTGCTTCAATTTATTACGTTCCGCACTTCAGGAGCGAAGCAATAAGAGTATCACTTTACAAAGAATCAAAAAAGTATGAAATGAATAACTGTAAAGCAAAAAAGCACGAATGTTGAGGACGCAAGAAATTTCAAATATATTCCTCCACTAAAAATAATATTTTGGTACGTCCTTACATTCCTTTGGGTGTCATGTTTTACAATGAGTTTTCCTTATCTTGAGAAAGGAAAAATACTGAGGTTCTTACTGCTTCTCTTATTTTGGCTTAGAATTAATGATCTTGTAGAGGGAAGATATATTAAAGCACTTTTTTCTCATACATATTTTCATGAAAGCGCACTTTTAATTATTCTTTCTATGACTTCCAAGATGCTCGTTATATTTTTAGAATTGTTAAGGATATACAAGATGTTCTGACGAAATACGAATTATGAAAATACTTCTACAGAAATATAAATATCCAAACAATGGCAATTATTTCATATATTATGAGTCTCCAGTAGCATTTATTCATAAAACTTTTGTAATGTTGAAAAGTGGAAAATTGTGTTTTCGAAAAGAGAAATTATGCGCCGTCTGTGTTAGAACGAGCTAAGTAAAAGCAATGTCGCACCATTGAAGTAACTTTGTTATTCGAATGAAGCAGGTGCCACTCTAAACTTAATTAACATCCAAATTTCGTTGAAGACTTGCAAGAGAATTATAGTTTTAAACAGATAATTAAAACTCTTGGATAAGTAACGTCTAACAAAATTCTGCCTGAATGAATTATGCACTTAGAATCTGGATGGGTCAGTTAATCACGAGTTGAACATTCGTCAGCTGTAACGAGGGCTGTCATTTTAATTAATGTTTGTTCAAGTCTTGAATACGTCATTACAAATGCTATGTCAAAAGTCCGTATCGATCTCGCTAGAGCGTTGTTTCTTATTCGAGGTCAAAAGTCACAAATTTTTCCTTTTTGCGTATATCTCTGAAATGGTGAGAGCTACTGGAAAAATGGGTGAGCAAAAATTTATAGAACGTAAAATTTCATACAAAAAAGGCGTCAATACTTTTTTCCCTACGAAGCATCGCTCTGGAGTTATCGCGACTTCAAACCTAGAAAATACGAATATGTATTCATATGTAGCCAGTATGCATCATTTTGATTTTTGTAACTCATGCACTCAAATACTATATGTGGAAAATATACGATTGAGTGAGACAATGGCCGTCCCTAATTCCATTAGTCGGTTGGCCTTGAATATCATCAACAGTCCAGTCAGTTTTAGACGGTTTTTTGTAGTAAATAGACTTGTTTGTAGGTGGTATTTTCATTCTAGACTATGACGTTACAAAATTTATAAAAATGTCAGAATAAGTTTGCTTCATTTGCAGTGAATCTTTGACTGAAGATGAAATAAAAGAGTGCAGTTATCTTTTGCTTATCAACACTTGTTTCGTGTGTTCTATTCAGTGGAAGTGTAGCTGGCCAATGAACTATATCCTGAAGACTGGGACTGTCAATTGATGAATGGTAGTTTAGAGCCAATTCGGACCTGCTCCAGAAAAACTACTGAATACATGTTTTTTGAATTGCAATAAAGGCTGCACGAACAATTGCGTTGAGCAGAAAAATTGGATTGTCTTGTTAACCAGTCTGTACCAATTGTCAAGGCAATTTTTACATTAATGCTGAATCAAATACAACAGATGCAGATTCTTTCGAAATCAATGAGGATCTCACTGATCCCTCTTAGAGCAGTCAACATAAATTGAGCAACAAAAGTAAGAAGAGAGCGAAAAGAAAGAAACGAGTGATCATGTTGAATTTGATTATGAATAATGTAATTTTCTTGCTGCTATAATTTTTATTATATTAATATAATATTGCCCCATTAAATATCCTGGATCAAAATATATCTACTGGTAAAACCACGTTAAAAAAAGCGCCGAGTACACTACTTCAGAGGTGGTGCGAGAATGTGTGCATATCTACGGTCTGAAATCGCGATAACTCAAGAATGGTGCTTCCTAGAAAAAAAAATTTTGAGACCATTTTTGTAGAAAATTTTACGATCAACAAATTTTTTCTCATTCATTTTTCCAGTGGCTTTCATCGTTTCAGAGATATGCGCAAAAAATTAAGATCAGTGATCTTTGACTTCGGATAAAAACACAACGCACACTGGGATCAATGGAGACTTTTTCCAAAAATCAAAAACAGACTGAGAGGAGCTGGAAGAAGCAGTCGACGACTTCATAAATGCAATTTTGTCAGTACCAACAAACGAGTGAAATATCTGCTTCTTAAGTTGGTTCGGATGAAATTAAAAATTAATTGAAACCTATCTACTGTTTACTTCCATTTCTATATACAAAACTAAAAAGACAACCCTTTTAATAAAATAGTGAGGTCTGTTGTCTCTTGGCCAAGTTTTTATTGCATAAGATACTTTGTAAGATTTTAGGAAGCTCACGATGATCTCCACGTATGATTTTAATAATACTGTAATAAAATTTTTCTACGATCACTATAGAAAACAATATATTTCTCATACAAAACACAGCTAGAAAACTTACAATTTCACATAACTGTGCGAAAAGTCGTGAGAAATGATTTCTCACACCAGTTTGACCAACTTATATATTGATGATTCATTCTGAATATTCTTTAGGTGATATATATGATATATTAAGATGGTTATTGATAAATATCACGGACTTGATATAAATCTCTGTTTGCTTTTTTATAAGCCACATTTATATAACAAAATTGCACTAAGTTCTGTTGGAGTTATTTTCTTATTCTTGTAATATATATTTCGAAGGTTGGCAACACTACGAATCACAACTGTCAAATTGAAGCTGACAAAACACGTTCCATCACATTTTGTTGAAATCGAGAAATTATGTATGTAATTATTGTATCATAACCAAAATTAGATATCCACAAATATCATTACTGCAGTTGGAAAATGGTTAGTGACGAAAATTTAGAAAACACGCTACCCGAGATCACAGAAAACTCTAACTAATGAACCAATCAGAAGGTAGCTTGGTGAGAGTGGGCCAATCAGATACAATCTTTTCGTAGTTTGCAAAAATTAGATTACGCAACAATGAAATGTCAATCAACTGATAGAAAATATATCAATAATGTTCCAACTCATAACTAAAATTAATGTCACAATAAATAAGCAGAGCAAACAATTAAAATGCCTAAATTATTTTACATTTGTGAAAGTAGCTTTAAAATCTCAGTTATACGAATGATCTACCTACATATTTCATTAAAAACTGTGATCGTAGAAAAAGTATAGTACACAACACGTATAGAATCACCTATTTCACATTTGTGTGATTCCAGCACTCGACTCCGTCTCGTGCTGAAAATTACACACCTCGTGTGAAATAGGTAATTTTCTATACTTGTTGTACAATATACTATTCCTCTACAGAGACTTAAATTATTCTAGCGAGATTCTAGGAGCACGGTTTTGATTTTTCTATGGTGTTCCAGATCAATGCAGATGGAGACAGTCTGAGTAAGAAGATATATTAATAAGTAACATAGAGCAAGCAATATAAATTATAAATAAATATTACCCGGATTTGTATTGACTTAAATAGTTGATAGTTATAGTTTCAGTGATTAAGGTTCATTTATTTTGAGAAGTTGTGTTCATAACACCAATATTTGTGAAAAATAGCGGCTACGGTTGAATCTGGTGCTTGCTTATGATGGTGTCGGAAGACTGTAGATCACGGAAGTTTACTCAGTTACTGAAGAACTCATCAAATAACTAATTCCTGCTAAAGTTAACATAACGGAACATTTTTGATTAACTTTGGAAGATTTCGTTTGCCTTTTGTAAAATATAGGCAGTTTTGTTTATCTTAGGAAGAGTAATAAACTCGGTGATGTATATTGCTCAAATAAACTCCATCTTGGGAAGTCGACATAATTTACGGTTTGCGAAATTAATACTTCGTCACGAAAGTGATAAAAAATTGCTATTATAAGATAATACTGACAATTTTCGAAGACTTGTCGCAGGATGAAAATTTAATACCGCGTGTAGTCCAGTCAATGAATGCTCAAAAGAGGGATGTAGAGAAAAATATAATTTTGCCTTTGAGACTTGGTTTGAACTGGGTAGAAGATTAATATACTACAAGTCCTTATTCCTAGGAGGCGAACGTGGGTAGGAGAGCAGGCGGAAGTTTATTTTTTTCGATTTTTCACTTATATCTCGGAAACTATACATCTTAATAATAAGATCTACATTTATGAAATTGAAGCTGATAGAATTTGCTACAAGATTGTATATATTGATTTTTTCGCTACCTTGCATAATTTCCGACATACCGGCGCTCAAAATTCGCAAATTTTTAAAAAGAAAAATTGATTTACGTTTTTTGGCTAATTTGACTAGTAAACTCTTCATAGTCCGTGAGACAGGGCATAAATTTTTCGTTGGTTACCGTTCATTTGAAACTTCGTGAGTGACTTCATTGTAATGAGTCCGACAGCTTTCACATTTGACGAAATTCTTGATTTGGGGGCGTTTTTCAGCGAGAGCTGATTGAACATGTCAATTTCATGAAGTCTTGAAAATGTATTACCGTCATATTGATGTTTACACTAATCGAAAGATTTTTTGATTATAAAATAAAAAATAATATTGTCCGACATGAATATTGGGGGCCAGTGGTAAGTCCGACAAGCTACACTTGTCAAAAGTACGTTGGTATGAAAACGGATTACCGCTAGTCTGAGACTTTGAGGACGTGTTTATTTATTTTTATTTTAAGATTTGGTCATTTTGTTCGACAAATTTTCGGGGGCGTTTTCTCAGTCCGACACTGAAAACGTGTCAGGATTATAACAGTTCCTTCATCAATGACCGCTTATCTCTATGTTTTTTATTTTCTATTCAGATAGTGTCTAGAACATTACTGTATACATGTCCGACATTTTAAGTGGGGCAATACTTTAGAAAATCGAAAATATGTTGTATGAATGCGGCTGCGTTCATAGACATATACATATATGAAATGCATATCAAGTCAGTATGATTATTGATTATAAATTATAAAAAAAAGGCTTGTCCACCAATATATTAATATTATTTTGGAATCAAATGTATATATAAAGTCAATAATCACCTCAAATATCATTCAAATTTACCTTCAACTGTGATATCTATATATTAATACGTCAAGAGCAAACTTTCGACCTCTTTTTAAGCATATTGCAGGCACGGAGGAGTGTGAGATTTGGCATACTCAAAATTTATATAGAGAAGATGTGCAGAAAACGAAAATTATATACAGGTGTTCCATTTTAATCTATATATTAATACGTGAGGAGGAAGCTTTGTATCCCTTTTCAAGCATATTGCATGCACGAAAAAATTTGATATTTGGCATACTTGAAGTCTATATGATCGAGTCACTCACGAAGTTTCAAGAGAGCGGTAATCAACGAAAAATTTATGCCCTATCTCACGGACTATCAGTTTTTTTGTCCTACAAAAAAGTCATGGGAAATAAAGTTGTGGAAATTTTCTGCTTTTTGTAGGACAAAGAGCTGAAGAGTTTTTTAGTCAAACTGGGAAAGAATTGAGGGACAATTCTTTTCTTTCAAAATTTGCGAATCTCGAGCGCATATATCTCGGAAATTATGTAAGATAGCGCAAAAATCATTGGATAAAATGTAGTAGCAAATTTTGTCAGCTTTAATTTTTTATATGATGATCTTATTTCTAGGATTTATAGTTTCCGGGATATAAGCAAAAAATCTAAAGAAGGAACTTTCTATGTGCCCCTCGGTCCCCCGCTCGCCAATGGGAATGAGGACTTTGCGTATGTTAATTTTCTACCTACTCAAAACAATGTCTCAAAGTTAAAAATTGTGTTCCTTTGATTTTCCTTTATAACCTTATATTGATTGGATTAGTCCAGTCAATGAATGCTCTAAGAATGGGTGTAGAGAAAAATCGAAGGAACACCATTTTTGCCTTCAACATACTAAAAGTCCTTATTCCTAGGAGGCAAGCGTGGTAGGGGGGCAAGTGAAAATTTCCTTTTTTCGATTTTTTGCTTATATCTCGGAAACTATGCATTCTAGTTATAAGATTATCATATGTAAAATTGAAGCTGGCAGAATTTGCTACAAGATTGTTTTTATTCATTTCTTCGCTATCTTGTGTAATTTCTGAGATATCCGTGCTCAAAATTTGTAAATTTTGAAAAATAAAAATTGCCCCACTTTTTTGCCTAATTTGACTAGAAAAGTCCTCAGTTTCCGTCCTACAAAAAAGTCATATGAAATAAAGTTGTAGATTACCAAATTTCCTGCTTTTTGTAGGACAAAGAGCTGAAGAGTCTGTAAGTCAAATTGGGCAGAATTTGCGAGTTTTGAGTTTGGATATCTCTAAAATTATGCAAGATAGCGCCAAAATTAATAGAGAATCTTGTAGCAAATTTTGTCAACTTCAATATTGCATATTATGATCTTATTCCTAGGATGCAAAAAGTCTTGAAAAGAAATATTTTATGTGCCCCTCTATCCTCCCGCTTGATTAATAGGAATGTGGACTTCTAGTATGTTCACTTTCTACCTAGTCAAAACAAAGTCCTGAAGACAAAAATTGTATTTCTTTGATTTACCTCTTTAACCTATTATTTACTAGACTAGTGTTTAGGAAAACCACCGTTTTAATTATTTTATTGGATTATATTTGAACTTCCATTTCAGTCTAGCATTTCTTCAAGATAATTAACCTGTAAATAGATTTAGCCAGTAACAATTTCATGATGAAAGTTAGATACAATAAAACAGCAGGGCAACCAGAATTAGTAAATTACAAAAAGTTACAAAATTTTGAGCCTGACTAATATAAATAAGAAAAAATAGGTAACAAAGCTAATGAACTAACGAAGCCTGGAAAAGGAGCACCATAGTGTTAACAAAACATAAAGTATGCATTTTATAAGTTTTTGTTATGCGTGCACGCACATTCTCAAACAAGTATTTAATCTTGGACCTTCTTGACGGTCGGTTACTGCAAATTATTATATAGTGTAACGAACAGTGTCAGACAAATGATATACGCAATAGAGTTGTCCAAGTTGGTGCAACTAACTGATTTATATGTGTTAAGGACGGATGACGTTAGACTGAATGAGAATTTCTAGAAATATTCGAGAAATGATAGCCGCAAGTATATAAACCAGTTAATTTAATCGAATTGGACAGTGGGTGCGTAAGGAAGGAAATAGTCGCAGGAATTGATGAACAAATTTGGAGTATTAAATAAAAATATGGTACTAAAGTAAAACAGACCGTGACACCTTCTAGATTTCTATGTAGGTATCATTCCGGTTAATTAGAATATCAATGGTTTACAACAATCTCTTACTCTCCGAGGTTAGATATAAGGAAAAAAAAGTAAAATGAAATTAGACTGCCGACAATATAAATGCCGATGAAATAATTTCCTCACGCAACGTTGTTTTTGTAGAATGGATTCATGAAACTTGAGATTTTAATTAGTTTATTATGCAGACTTAATTGAAAAAGCTTTTTTTGTATCTGGCAAGTGAACAGGAATTATGTAGCTGATAAAATTGGAGGATATAACTTTTTTAATAATTTTTGTATTAATTGAATCCGTTATTGAAGACAAATATTTGTTAGCCGAAAAAACCTCTTGGAAAAGTTTAATTTGTACCCTGATTTTGAGATATCAAAAGGATCGCTACCAGCAATAAGTCATTTAGTAAGAATGTCTCACTCTTTGATCTTTTTTGTGCTTTGTTTTTGATCAAAGAAACAATTTACTCAAGACAAAAAATCTGATCAAAGCTCCGAATTAACTGAGACAAAGTAAGTTATTTGGGAAATGGAGGAGTGAAACAACTGATAGATAATTTTTGAAGGCTAACTACAGTTTGCCGAATCCTTATAAGAGTTTAATTCAATCCACAATTTTTTATTAGCAATTTTAATCACAATTAGGACTTTGAATTTGATTGCATGTTATATATCAGCGTAAATAAATGAACAACAATGTTGAAACGAGACAACGTCCGGAATCAAACAGACAGGGCGAGAGAAATTTGCAACTCAGAGGTATCATTAAATAGGAAGCTGGAACAAATGTTGGAGAACAATAGATCAAGCAACCCTACCAATAAATCAATCATACTTTGTCAGAGTGTAAAAACTACAACATTTTTTTAGTCACTACCCGCAGAAAATCTACGTGTACTTAAATGTTTCTCAAGTTTTCTGAACGCTGCAGCTGAGTCTAGCCTATATGTTCACTTTCTACAAAGTTTTTTCTTATCTTTTAAACTTGTTGCCTTTAAAATATGAACCAAAGCTTTCAGAGCAGGATTACATATAATATATCTAGAGCCTGTCTGGGCTTACCAGCTGTGGTCAATTGAATTTTCTCCTTATAACCCTACATGTAATGAAGTCGCAGCTGTATCGTGCTACGAGTGGATGTCCCAAATCAATTGAATTATAATTTTCATGTGCTCTATCACACATTCTTTTCATTTAACTTCAAACTAGCATCACATTCTATTCATGCATACAAGCTCGCTTATTCTTCCCAATTGGAAACTTTTTCTTCCGCAACATACTAGCAATCCATTTGAATTTGATCACATATGGAGTTTACTCACAAACATCACGTACAAATCTCATTTTCTTAGATGACACTCTTCGTTCATGCTTCTGCAGCCACGTACATCATTCACCAACATTCATCAATGCAGGTACAAGTACTTCGTGCAATCGTTCTCAAAGCACCCAGTCTTACAACCAACAAATTTGTACTAATTCTTCCATCATTTGACATCACATTGATTAGATATAAACTTGTTCCAATTTCACGCTATTCATTAAAATATTACAGTCACCGATTCTTCTTCTTTTTCTTCTGTGGCACGACAGTCCTGGGAGGATCAAGGCCTCAAGTACAGGCATACTCGTTTCGTTACCGCAATTTGTTCTACAATCTCAAATCCCCAACGATTAAGCGGCATCAAACTGATTTCAGTTACCGATTCATTCCTGTCAAATACCAAAGCTTTACATTTATCAACAATCCAAAAGAAGATTCATTTCCTCATCAACTTCTTATTTTCCATTCTCATCTGAAACATCATCTGCATTATTATTATTATTATTAAGTAGTGAGGTGGGTTGGAGACCCCTAAGATAATCCGTCCTGACGATCTATTTTATCGTTCCTCTGCTTTTTTATACCTCCGGTAAATTCAGACTCTCAAATAGTTTGATGATTTTGTGGGGGGCTGATTGTTTAATGTTTTCAGGCGTGATGGTATCATGACCGAAACATAATAGTCTTGTTGGAGCTATTGCTGTGCAGACGCACAGGATGTGTTCAGCCGTTTCTGTTTCTACGTGACACATACGGCAGGTATCATCGTTAGATAAACCCATCCTTTTGAGATGGTGTTTAAGGTTGCAGTGACCTGTTAAGAGTTCCGTTATAATTCTGAGATCCTGTTTGTTGAGTAGCTTTTGTTCTCGAATGTGATATAAACTTTTTGACATGGCGTTGTCCTTCAACATTGCGCCAAAAAGAGGCTTTGTTACGCTTTTCCCATGCGTTTGTAATGTTTTTTACGTGTATATGGTATGCCACAGTAAGGTTCCGGACCGATGAAAGCGGACGTTGCTCCCTTTTTGGCAAGTGCGTCCGCTTCTTCATTGCCCTCAATTCCTAAATGGCTTGGTACCCAAGTCAAAAATACTTTGTTCCGTACTGCCAATTCATTGAGGGTTGACACGTATTCTCTGACCAGTGCTGATTTAACAGTGTACGCTTTGAGCGCCTGCATGGCTGAGAGGCTGCATGATGTGTATGTGTGTGCCTTTAGTGTCCTTTCGAAGGTTTAGGTAGGCACAGACATTGATGGCGCAGATTTCTGCTTGAAAAATGGATAAGGATTTACCAAGGGCTTGAGAGTAAGATGTGTTAGGCCCATATATACCAATTCCTACCGTACCGTTGATGCATGATGCATCAGTGTAGTAGACAGATGCGCTCTTTTTGTAGAGTGTTTTTCCGTCCGACCAATCTTGACGACTTGGTATAATCGATTCAAAATTGGTTTTGATATTCAATTCTTTGATTGTCAGGTAGTCCTTCGGGATTTTCAGGATATGAGAGTCCTCTAGTTCATTGAAAATCTTCAAATGGCCTGTTAGGTTTCCAGACTAGAGTTGATTGACATGTCCTAATTTAGGTGCACTGATTAGTGCGACCTTCTTGATACGTACATGTGAGGTTGTTAGATCTAGTAAGACTTCCATCGCTGCCGCAGTGAAGCATATGTGACGGTGGGTCTGACGATAGCATGGTAGCACCACGAGACCATTTTTGGCTGCAGTCCCCAAGTTTTTCCAATAAGTTTAGAACAGGTCCACATAATCTTTGTGGCTTTATTGGTAGTTCTATGCAGGTGTTCAGTCCAGGTCAGCCTTTTGTCTAGCGTGACTCCAAGATATTTGCTACTATCACTGAACTGAATAATGGTATTACCTAGAGTTGGAGCTTTCAGATTGAGCTTCAATCTTCTGGTAAAGGGGATATGAACTGTTTTGCTTGGATTAACTCTGAGGCTAATTTCCTCGCACCAGTTCCAAACAGTGTTGGGGCCTTTTTGCATGAGACTAGATATGGTATTATCAAAAGCTCCTCTTACAATAATAACTATGTCGTCAGCATAGCCTTGTACTTCCTTGTGGGCAGCCTCTGGCCGCTGTGACGGTAACTGATGTATCTCCACTGTTAGCAGTAATAAGTCGGCTTCGCAGCATCTCGCTGATCCACCTTCTTATGTAAGTATCAAGCCCTTTTTTCTCCGCAGCCCTATCAATAGCTTCGAAGGAGGTGTTTTCAAACGCTCCCTCAATGTCTAGAAAGGCGCAAAGGGCTATTTGTCTTGATGCCAGAGTTTTTCCCAGATTAGATACTAGATCATCTGTATACGCTCATAAAGGTATTACATTGCCACCCAACTATTAAAAACTTTTCGTAATTTGGATCCACATCAATATTAAGCCATTCACTCAATCTATCATCAACTTGAAGTACAGTTGCATTTTTAAATGGTTTTATTCAGTTTCACTTCATATATTTATTACTATCCTTGTTTTAAGTCTTTTGACAGCTTTTTCAACTACTACTAAACCGATTATTTGAGTTTCGTAAGACAATATTACATAATTTCAATTTGATAACGAGGGTTTGATGATGTAGTCAGGAGGTGGACAGTGGCACTATCCAAGTGGAACAGTGGAACTTTTTAACGGTAACTAGTAACCCCTTCAGGAAGGGCTATATATTAAACAGCTTGATTGAGAAAAATTGACACGGGGAAACCGTGCAATAAAGATGCAATGAGAGAGTTGCAAACGATGAGGAGCCAAAAATCAAACTAAAAACTAGAAAATAAAAATAGGTAAATGAATGAGGACACAAATCTGGACCTTCTTGAGATTCTAACGCCTGGTAGGAAACCATGCAATTCTAGCAATGTTGTCTTCTCGTGTCGAATGGCAATGGGAGCTTTGTGTCACTGCGTCTGCAGAATTAGTAATGTCTTGGGACTCTCAATCTACTTAAATAAAACCTGTATGATGACTGCACGATTAAATAAAAAACGACTCGTCAAGATGAATGTGTTTCGAAGTCCACCAAAAGAAATGCGCTCCACATTTTTATTTCAGTTTGTTAAAAGTTCCAATTATTACTTATTTGCTCATGCAGCAATATAAAGTGCCTCTTGACATCCGGAACGAGAAGACAGCACTACTAGTATTACACGATTTCCTACCAGACGTCAAAATCTCAAAAAGGTACAGGTTTGAATCCTCATTGTTCTCTAGTTTCTGATACAGCTGATGATAATTAAAAAAAACTGTTTAACTTGAGAGCTTTTCACCTATTTTTATTCTACACAACGTGCGAATCAAGAACAAGTGGATGTATACGCTTTTCTTGGATCTAGAAAGCCTCAGACTACTTTGTTCCTATTAAACAATTTCTCGAAAATCAAACTAAGAGATAATAATAGATAATTTCACTCTTTTTTAGGCAGGAAGTTTTCTTACACATCATTTATATCATAGATTGGTGAATCTCACACCACACGACCCACAATTTTTTCTAATAATTTATATAATAAATTTGCTGCCTGAAAATTGGTCCAAACGATCAAACTGCCCCTGCCTCTGAATAAAGGTCAAACAAAGTGGCCGTGGAAGATTTTGGGGGCGTCAGATTTGTAGACCGATTTTTTAGCCGACTGTCAGACGGTTTTTTAATGTCTTGCAGAAAGAAGTCTACAGGACATATTTCTGATTCATTTTTCTTTTATCTCTTGTGCAATTTCAACAAATTGTTAAATTGTAAAAATAGTTTGGTAACTAACAATTGTAGAGGGAAGGGCAGCCAGAAACTTAACAGCCTACTCTTGGGAAATGTGTATGCTCGCCACTGGACAAATAACAGCCTTTTTCTGATTGTCAAGAGCCTCACAACTTCTTAAACAGAATATGAACAAATAAACTAATTATTCGAATATCTTTTCACCTCTTTTTATCAATTATTCAATCCAGAGTCTCAATTCTTATTCGAAAAGATAGCTGCTCGACGTTACTTTGAAGATTCGACATATTTAACACCTAGCAGCCAATTGGAGAATTGATATAATGTCGTCATCGTGAGAATAATCTAGAAACGGACAATTGTAGAAGTGAGGGCAGCAAAAATTAAATAGCTATACTCTTAAACCTCTTATACCTCTCAAACAGAATCTAAACAAATAAGCTTACTATCCACACACTTTTTCACCTTTATTCCAAAAATTTGAATCCATTGGTACAATTCTTATTTTTAAAGATAGCTGCTCGACGTCATTTTGGAGATTCGGCACATTAACCACTTAGTAGTCAATTGGAGAATTGATACAATGTAAAAATGATCTAGAAACTGACAATTGTAGAGGCAAGGGCTACAAAAATTGAATAGCTATACTTGGGAAATATGTAAGTTCGCCACTAGACAGATTTTTCCAATTATCAGGAGCCTCATAACCTCTCAAACAGCATCTAAACAAATAAGCTAACTATTCAAACACTTTCTCACCTCTCGATTTCAAATATTCAATTCAGGGACTCAATTCTTATTTATAGAGATAGCTGTTTGACGTCATTCCAGAGATTCGACAAATTTACCACCTAGCAGTCAATTGGAGAATTGATTCAATGACGTTATAGTAAAAATAATCTAGAATTGACAATTGTAGAGGTAAGAGCAGATTTGGAGAATGTGTAAGTCCGCCACTGGACAAATAACAGCTATTTTCTGATTATCAGGAGCCTCGCAACCTCTTAAACAGAATCTAGACCAATAAGCTAACTATTCAAACACTTCTCACCTCTTTATATCAAATACTCAATTCAAAGTAACTCTTATTTTATTTGAAAAGATTGCTGTTCGACGTCATTTTGGAGATTCGATATATTTATCACCTAGCAGCCAATTGGAGAACTGAAGTAATGTCGTCATCATAAAAATAATCTAGACACTTATCATCAGGAGCCCCATAACCTCTTAAACAGAATCTAAACTATTCAAACACTTTTTCACCTTCATATTTCAAATATTTAATCCAGGGGCTCAATTTTCCTTTATGGAGATAGCTGCTCGACGTCATATTGAAAATTGGACACATTTAACACCTAGCAGCCAATGTAGAATTGATACAATGTTGTCATCTAGAATCTAAACTAATAGGCCAACTATTCAAACACTTTTCATCTGTTTATATCAAATACTCAATCCAGAGGCTCAATTCTTATTTGAAGAGATAGCTGTTCGACGTCATTTTGCAGATTCGACAAATTTATCACTTAGCAGCCAACTGAAGAATTGATACAATGTCATCATCGTGAGAATAGTCTAGAAACTGACAATTGTAGAGTAAAGGACAGCAAAAATTGAACAGCTATACTTGAGAAATGTGTAACTTGTGTAAGTTTGTCACTGGACAAATAACAGCCTTTTTCTGATTATCAGGAGCCTCACAACCTCTTGAATAGAATATAAACAAATAAACTAACTATTCGAACACTTTTTAACCTCTTTGTATCAGATATTCAATCCAGGGGCCCAATTGTTATTCATAGAGATAGCTGCTCGACGTCATTTTGGATATTCGATAAATTTAGGACCTAGCAGTTAATTGGAGAATTGATACAATGTCGTCATCGTAAAAATAATAAAGAAACTGACAGTTGTGGAGGTAAGGGCAGCAAAAATCAAATAGTAATACTTGGGAAATGTGTGAGTCCGCCACTGGACAAATAATAGCCTTTTTATAATTATTAGGAGCCTTATAGCCTCTTTAGAAGAATTTGAACAAATAAACTAGCTGTTCAAACACTTTTTCACCTCTCTATTTCATATATTCAATTCGTAGAGGTAGCTACTCGACGTCATTTTAGAGATTCGATATATTTACTATCTAGTAGTCAATTGGAAAATTGATACAGCGTCGTTATCGTTGAAAGTTGCAACAATAAGGAACAGAGTCAAAACATTCTTCATCTCGATTTCGTCAAATAATAACAATAGAACAAAATCTGATCACTATGTCTAATGAAGAATTATAAAAATGGATAACCATGAACTGAACTACATTTCAAGCATTGAATTTTCTTGTTACCAACATAAATATGCAAGTCTCTATGAATGTAAAGAGACTGGAATCTATTTTCAAGCTGTCTCTACGAATTAGAATAGAGCTCCAGGGGTTCTATTCTGATTCATAAAGTTTGGATATCTCCGAGGAACTGAATTTTTATCTCTCCAATATCTTTGATAAAATCACGTGCTTCACATATGTTTTTAGTGTGGTCATACATTTGAAACAAAGATGTGTCGAATGCAGGAAATTTGAACAAAGATACATTCGATGGTCCTTTTTATGTATCTGGAAGAAATTCTGGTTCATGTCTCGATGCAGTGAGTTGGCCTTCGCTTGTACTCAATACATTTTCAAATTTCATATTGTTTTATTATGGGGATAGCAATAAAAAATGGAAGAATCATCTAGATGATGAAAGCGCATTTTTGATAGCTCATGAATGCTTGTTACTTCAAAGATTTCGCAAATTACCATCTCTCACAATTATTAAGATTGAAATCAAACAGTTTGGGCAAACATACGAAACAGCTTCCATTTAGAACTAGTTTCAAGTTGACTATTTGATAGGTACATAATTTATGCATGTACAAACTCCAAAATACCTTTTAATCTTCATTGTTTAGTTATTGACTGACGGGAGGTCAAATGCTGTATCTTAAAATGATAATTTGATCTTTATCAAAGCTATATAAAAAAATACACCAAAAGTAAACAAATTTTCATCCAATAATAATAATTCATTTTAATAAGCTTCAAATTTGCGTCAAACAAGTCATTGAATGAATCCCGGACAGATTTGACAGCTGTACATAATAATAGTGACACCAGCGGCGAAAGTTGTAACTAAATTTTTATCTACTTTAATAAATTTCAGTTGCCATATCCCTGATGTCATATATATCTATGGGCATTGCTTCACTCGAAACAAGTAATTGAATAACTTAATCTTCCACAATCACTGAGCTTGAATTAAAGCAATTTGTGCAAACCTACGAAATAGCAGCTTTTATTTAGTACCAGTTTCAAGTCTGTAAATAGTATAGTTGCTGAGAACTCAGCGTCACGTCAGCCAGCCAGCCAGCCGGCCAGCCAGACAGCCAAAGTGAATATAATAGCGCTTTTTTCCAAGAAATGCGCTAAAAATGCGCTAAAAATTTAAACGCAGAAAAAAGCTTTCTGAATTCAATACGAAAGTACGATTGGAAAATCAGGATTCCTTAAAGACCCAAAAGAATTATTAATCAAATGATTGAATATTTTGGGTATCAATCAATAAATCTTGAGAATTGAGAAATGTCTTGCACTGTAAAAGGATTTATGAGATGGTTCTTTGAAACAGGGTGGTATATATATACATCCTCTTAAGTCTTTTACGAAACTTTTTATGATGATATTTTATCAAGTTCGTTAAGTACAAAGTTGTATCTATCGAATTTCAAAAAGTTTAGATGATACTGAATGCCCTGAAGGCTCGGAAACATTGAAGAAATGAAATTATTGTCTCTCGATAAAAATTTATTACATGGGACGTGGAAGTTTTGAAAATGTATTTCAGGCTTGAATTCTGAGAATATTCAATGATAAATTGCAGTGATAATAATTTGATTTATCCTAATTTTATTTCTAGCCGTCGAGTCGAAGGAATCAAATTAATTCCTCATATTTACACATTAACATTCATGAATTAGGTTGTGTTTATTTGGGCGAGATTTATAATTGATGATGTTGACGAAAAAATGAGGCAAATGTCATTCTAATTCACAAATTTAAATGGAAAACGGTTCCTCTGATGTACGTCTTGATTATAAATTAGAGGTAAGATCTCTTTGAAGTTGTTATGAAATACGCACCAGCTTGTGTACCAATTAAGGTTATTTGATGATCTGATGTCTATTTAACCCACTTATAAGTTCAAAATTTGATCCATTCAAGAATATAAAATAAATATTTGGAATCTTCCTTCAATTTGGGGAATAATATTGTCGGAAAGTAAATTTATTTTGTTTGGTGGTCATTGAGTTTCAACAAACTTAAACTTTCCAAGTAAAATAGAAAGTTCTGCATACATTCACTTAATTAATTAATCTTAAAAGCATTAATGTATTCCAGATTGATACTTTCTGGATGTTTCGTCTCTGTAGCCGTGTTCTAGTAGAAATAACACGAACGTAAGCCTTTTCCAAATATGTTATTAATTAATTCACCGTTTATTCAACCTTCAAATTTTTACGGTCACTAATCCAGCTCCAAACTTTTCAGCTTTCAGAGCAGTTTTAAAGCCGTAAGCACCCCCCGAATTGTCATCTACCGTCCTCTTGAGGTACTGATTGTAGGTCCGAAAACCTGGTGACCCGACTCTGCCCAACCATTATTACAAAGTACGTGAAACCGTTTGAACGCAAAGTATTGTGAACTTTTAATTAAATTTCATGAAGCTTTTATGTCGTAATATTTTGGTTTTTAATCGTAATGGCTTTAGAAACTGCATAAATTATTTCGATCTATTGTAATTCTTCGTTATAGAGAATTTGAACTCCTGTTCGTGAAATATGGAAATTAAGGTCAATTCGTTCTAGTTTTACAGGGGGTTAATACCAAGTTGTAACACCCGAGAATGGCTGTTAAACTTTTTTCTAATTTAAATACTACAAAACATATTCATGAAATTGCTCAAAATTATTGAATATGGAGCTTTGATTTCAAATTTGAAAAGGCTTTAGGAAAAATTATGTTGAAAGTATGTATTTGTGTATATTAATTAAATATTACATCCTGCAGTATGCCCTCCGGTACTAATCATATATTAGATTAAAATTTATGTTTTCGGACTCATAAAAGTAAAAAATTGGTTTGAAATTAATTAAATCCCGGTTGTAGCAAAATACGTAATTAATAAGAGCTACCTCCAACATAATATCAGGATTACATTTTTGTTTAGTCGAAACGTCTGTGATGCTCTGACAGTAATATAGAGCCTCCTGGGTAACACATTTCAATTTTATTCGAGTTACATGCTAATTTAGATTTGAATCTGTTCATGATTTTAGCCCTCAACATACTAATGACTGCATATAATACCTTCTTCCAACAACAATTCAATTCATTTTCACTTCTCATCCATCTGGAAGAGTACATATTGTGATTGTGCTTGTATACATAGCCTCTAAGATGATATCCAGTTGTCTCTGGATACAAAATACGTGTCAAAGATATGAATTTGGATGAAATTATTAAATAATGATAATGTTCCAAAGCTCACGCAAGAACAATTTTATTAGAAAACATATTTTAAATTGGAGATTATGGGTGTTTTATTGTATCATAAAGTATATGTATGGAATATTATTTAGAGAAAATGGTATTCACGGCTTTGTTGGCACGTACGGACTCTTGTAGCAATTTCCATGGCCGTTTTATATACTAAATGTGACAGAGTTTCGTTGATACAGCACTCAATTCCCAAAACTATAAGTTGTTCTCATCCATACCTCACAATAAAGGCACAAAATACTTGATTATCATGTCGCGATAGCGAGCACCATTAAATATTCTTGCCCGCTCAGCTGTTTCTTCGAAGCCCAAAATTTGCACCACACAGTGACACGTTGTGGAGTCATTTGTTCCTCAAAAATCACGATTACGAAAACATCAAAATTATAATAAGCGTCATCGCGGAAAACTGGGAGTTATGCAGATTTGAATCAAGTATTATTATTTGTAGAATGACAGATTCAAATAATAATTGATGGATACGAATGAAATACTTTGTCACTATATACAAATTCAGAATTTCAAACTCCCATCTGTACACTTCCAGCTATAATAGCATTTAGAATTCTAGAAGAAACAAGTTTAACAAAATTAGATTCAAAATTAATTTTTAATGTATTCATCCTATGAGCTTACCGTAACATTGTAAGTCAGATCTGTCAAATTTCTTGAAATTCGAACCATTCTTCTTACCAATATGACAAGATCGGTGAAACTACAATTGAAACAAATTTTTAGTGCATTTTTTGGAAAAAAGCGCTTATATATTCGCTTTGGCTGTCTGGCTGGCTGGCTGGCGTGACGCTGAGTTCTCAGCAACTATACTATTCACAGACTTGAAACTGGTACTAAATAAGAGCTGCTGTTTCGTAGGCTTGCACAAATTGCTTTGATTCAAGCAAAGTGATTGTGGAAGATTAAATTATTCAATTACTTGTTTCGAGTGAAACAATGGCCATAGATATATATGACATTAGGGATATGGCAACTAAAGTTTATTGAAGTAGATAAAAATTTAGTTACAACATTAGACGTGGGTGTCACTATTATTATGAACAGTTGTCAAATCTGTCCGGGATTCATTCAATGACTTGTTTGATGAGAATTTGAAGCTTATTAGAATGAATTATTATTATTGGATGAAAATTTGTTTACTTTTGGTGTATTTTTTTTTTTAGCTTTGATAAAAATCAAATTATTATTTTAAGGTACAGCACTTGACCTCCTGTCAGTCAATAGCTAAAAAATAAAGATTTAAAGGTTTTTTTGAGTTTGTACATGCATAAATTATGTACCTATCAAATAGTCAACTTGAAACTAGTACTAAATGGAAGCTGCTGCTTCGTAAGTTGGCCCAAACTGCTTGGTTTCAAGATCAGTAATTGTGGAAGATAGTAATTTGCGAAATTTCTGAAGTAACAAGCATTCAATGCGCTTTCATCATCTAGATGATTCTTTAATTTTTTCGGTTCTTGAAAGATTGATATTTAAATATGTTGAACCAAATACAGCTCCAAAATATCATATACATGAATTACATTATATCAAACATAGCCAGAAGTAAATATTCAAAAGGGTTTTTGGTACTGAAATCAGCTTTAGGCTATTTGTCATCTAATAAATGAATAAATGATAAAATAAATTTAGTTAGGTTGATAAGCCATTGACAGCTGTCATGTCATACAACATGTAGATACTAGATAGCGCCACAGAACAAATCTACCAGTAAGAAAGTCATATTTATACCACTAAAAGAAATTAAAGAATATTTCCCTAAATTATTATTTTGAAATATTTTGCCGCTGAAACTCCGGAAATTGGTGTGAAATATTGCTCATTATTTTTAAATACTATAAATATCTTATTTTTGTAGATTTGATGTTTCTATATCAGGAAATATAATTTGCACTTCTTTGAAACAAATATATTATCTTCAAGAAATATTTAGCCACGGAATATAATTACTTTTATCCAAATTGAACATGTAAATTTCGATATAGAATAAAGAAAGTGTGAAAGGACATCAGAAAAGTACCCAAAATATTAAGAATTTTGAGCCAAAAATTCAATGACTGATGTCAAAAGAATCAATAATTCAAATATGTGTATTTTGAAAATTTTAATGTCCGACTAGTTTATTATTGTTGTCATAATAATACTGGTTTCAGGATTATTACGTAACAAATAATACCCGAGGGCATTATGTTTGAAAATAATGCCCGAGGGCATTATTTTGAAAAATAATAAACAAGTTTCCTAGTTACAGCAAGACTACGGTCAACGTACACAGCTCGGGCCAGAGGCCCTCGGGAAGTACACTGTTGACCTCAGGTATTATTGTCCTTTTAATACCCTTGATACCTTAATTACTATAATATTATATTTTTAGAAGTGCGCAAAATAAATAGCTTTTGCATAGCACACTGAGGAATGATACCATTTACAAGTCTACCAAATTTTGTCCCTAAACACTAGATAGCTCCAGAGAAACTGGTATTTTCAGCACGAATTATTTTTTTCTTTTAATTGTCGAGTTCAATTTTCATGAAAATTTCAATATGATATCTACAAGTATAGTGCCTAGTATATATTGTAATGTTTATTGTTTCTGTAGGATTTTAGTATATTTGAATAAAAATCACTATTTAATAAATAAAATAAAAGTTTTATTCTTTCGGATATTACTAACACGCTATATAATTTATTCATCACTTACTACTATTAAACAAAGCCGCAGATATTTATTTTCATCTATTTATTTATTTATTACACTGACCACTTACCATTCCACTGTTTTATTGTTCTCAGTTCACTGTTCATGGATTTACTATTTTTCGTCGTTTGCTCTTTCTTATGTACAGAAACTTGTCTCTCGAAATATTCTAGATTTAATGATCTATACATACTTTCATTTTTTCTGATGAAGACTTTCGGTTAGAAAGTCGAAACGTCAAAAATGAAATTAAATATACAGAATTAAAACCAAAAAAGTCTATTTATTATTCTAGATTTAGTCTAGCACGTTACTAGATTTTTCCACTGTGCGGTGCGGTGCGATACAACGAGGACGAAAGGCTTTGCCCAGACAACAGAGATGGATTCAGGGCTTATCTCATTTTTGCACGTTGAAATATATATTTTTAGCGCATTTTTAGCGCATTTTTTGGAAAAAAGCGCTATTATATTCACTTTGACTGTCTGGCTGGCTGGGTGGTTGGCTGGCTGGCTGGCGTGACGCTGAGTTCTCAGCAACTATACTATCTACAGACTTGAAACTGGTACTAAATAAAAGCTGCTATTTCGTAGGTTTGCACAAATTGTTTTAATTCAAGCTCATTGATTGTGGAAGATTCAATTATTCAATTACTTGTTTCAAATGAAACAATGCCCATAGATATATATGACATTAGGGATGTGGCAACTAAAATTCATTAAAGTAGATAAAAATTTAGTTACAACTTTCGCCGCGGGTGTCACTATTATTATGTACAGTTGTCAAATCTGTCCGGGACTCATTCAATGACTTGTTTGAGACGAATTTGAAGCTTATTAGAATGAATTATTATTATTGGATGAAAATTTGTTCACCTTGGGTGTATTTTTTTATATAGCTTAGATAAAGATCAAATTATCATTTTAAGGTACAGAACTTGACCTCCTGTCAGTCAATAACCAAACAATGAAGATTAAAAGATATTTTTGAGTTTGTACATGCATAAATTATGAACCTATCAAATAGTCAACTTGAAACTAGTACTAAATGAAAGCTGCTGTTTCGTAAGTTTGCCCAAACTGCTTGATTTCAAGCTCAGTAATTGTGAGAGATGGTTATTTGCGAAATCTCTGAAGTAACAAGCATTCATGAGCTGTCAAAAATGCGCTTTCATCATCTAGATGATTCTTCCATTTTTTGGAAAAAAGCTCTATCATATTCACTTTGGCTGTCTGGCTGGCTGGCTGGCGTGACGCTGAGTTCTCAGTAACTATACTATTTACAGACTTGAAACTGGTACTAAATAAAAGCTGCTGTTTCGTAGGTTTGCACAAATTGCTGCAATTCAAGCTCAGTGATTGTGGAATATTAAATTATTCAATTACTTGTTTCAAGTGAAACAATGCCTATAGATATATATGACATTAGGGATATGGCAACTAAAGTTCATTCAAGTAGATACAAATTTAGTTACAACTTTAGCTGCCGGTGTCACTATCATTATGTACAGTTGTCAAATCTGTCCGGGATTCATTCAATGACTTGTTTGACGCGAATTTGAAGCTTATTAGAATGAATTATTATTATTGGATGAAAATTTGTTTACTTTTGGTGTATTTTTTTTATATAGCTCTGATAAAGATCAAATTATTATTTTAAGGTACAGCACTTGATCTCCCGTCAGTCAATTACTGAACAATGAAGATTAAAAGGTATTTTTGAGTTTGTACATGCATAAATTATGTACCTATCAAATATTTAACTTGAAACTAGTACTAAATGGAAGCTGCTGTTTCGTAAGTTTGCCCAAACTGCTTGATTTCAAGCTCAGTAATTGTGGGAGATGGTAATTTGCGAAATCTCTGAAGTCACAAGCATTCATGAGCTGTCAGAAATGCGCTTTCATCATCTAGATGATTCTCCAATTTTTCTAGATAAGTAGTGATAAAAGTCTCCGAGATATAGTTCCATACGTCAATAGACTTATTGCAGACAGAATGAAATATTGACGAATTATCTAATTTTTGATATACACACAACTGAAAACTTTGTTGATTTATTATGAAAAAGTATTTATCAAACATATTGCTTCAAGATTCATCATTTCAAATTTCGCGCTAAAATAGTTGTTCCGGGTGATGTTTCACTTTAAATCTGCACACTAGAATTCACAGTAATTTGCCAGCGAGTTGGAATTCCGTATACAGGTATAACTTCGTCGTGATTTGACCTTATATTGTTATGTAAGTTTACCGGAAGGCCTTTGAATAGCACATTGTCTCTTCGATTTT
Source organism: Dromius quadrimaculatus (assembly GCA_963989225.1). Classification (NCBI taxonomy): domain Eukaryota; kingdom Metazoa; phylum Arthropoda; class Insecta; order Coleoptera; family Carabidae; genus Dromius; species Dromius quadrimaculatus. Next base: position 66,618,648 of record OZ022324.1, on the reverse strand, counting down.
TTGCCCACTGATGCTCAAAATCTCAACTTCATCAAATCACAGTTTCTTGAGATTTTTGAGGACTATAGTAAATTGTTGACCAAATAGAGAAAAGTGAGAGTTTATTAGCGAGTGTAAATATTTCATTTCACAAGCGAGAGCAACGAGGGAGCGAATTAAATTTACACGAGCAGAATAATATTGCTTTTCTTACGTGTAGAATAAGCTATTTTTTTGTATACTTGATGTAGAAACTTAAGTGGAAGACGCCAAGAATAAAAATAATTTCCTACAGAAATATTAATGTGTTTTTGCAAAAACGTAGTGACGGATTCAACTACTGCTAAATAAAAGCATGGCAACAAATGAACAATATTAAAAATTAAATTGTTAGGAGCGTCAGAAGCTGAAGATTCTTGCAAAATTCTGGATGCAGCTAAAGAAGCGTCTTTACATTTGTTTCCGGCGAAATCGAGAGAATTTTTGTTTTCTTTCATGTTTAACCTGTAATTTTTTCTTAATTAGGTTGAAGCTGTCATTTGAGCGCGTGTCAAAGTGTGTTTTTGCTTGTTATTTTTTGTTGCTAATTGGAAAAGTGTTGCTAATTAGGAAACTGGCACTTTTATCTACTAATTTTTACATTGAAGTTTACAAAAAAATAAATTATCAACGCAAGAACGAAGTTTCGTTACATATCTTCTATTTCTCATGTATTTTCATAATTCTTATGAATTTCTACATAATTGTAACATTGACTCGTACATCCTCTCAAATAATAGTTTGGAACTAATTCCTATTTTTACTTACTTGTACAAAGTAACAAGTAAGTATTGTGAAACCGACAAAATTCATCTACCGAGATCTTGATGGAAATATCCGTATTGAGCATCCCTGAATCCAATTTGACTATTTTTGGCTTGATGTCGGTACGTTTGTTCGTTTGTGCGTGCGAGCGTGCGTAACTCGCAGATCTCAAAACTGGTTGAACGTATAATGTTGAAATTTTATATTTAAGACTGGTGTAGGGTCTAGTTGTGCACCTCGCATTATGGTTCCAATCGGAAGTGCACTTTACTTGAAATTTTTTTCGAATTTTTCTAATAAATCCAGAATGATCAACCGTAGGATGTTGAAATTCAGTATTTGAACTTGATGTTATATCCGCTATTTTTGTATGAATCGGCCAAGCCAGAAGTGCACTTTACTTGAAATTTTTTTTGAATTTTTTGCATAAATCTAGAATGATCAGCCATAGCATATTGAAATTTCGTATTAAGCACTTCTATAACATCTTATTGTACATATTGCATTATGATTGTGATAGGCTGAACCGGAAGTGCACTTTACTTGAGACTTTTTTTCAATTTTCCGCATAAATCCAGAATGATCAGCTGTAGGATACTGAAATTCAGCATTTAAAATTGCTGTAGCATTTTAATGGTCATCTTCTATTTTTGTAATAATCAGCTAAGCCGGGAGTGCACTTTATATGACAGACTTTTTAAATAAATCCAAAACGATTGAACGTAGATTGTTAGAATTCAGTACTTAGGACAATTTTTCGCATAAATTCGAAATGATCATGTGTAGAATATTGAAATTCTAGTATTTAAGTCTACTGTAGCATCTTAATGATTGCCTACTATTCTCATAACAATAGACTGAACCGGAAGTGCACTTCAGTAGGAATTTATTTTTCAATTTTGCGCATAAATTCAGATCTGTTGGTAGTCGTAGAATTTTGGAAATCAGTATTTAGGAATGTTGTAGTATAAGAATAATGGCTTACTGTTTCCATAGCAACCGACTTGGCTGAAAGCGCATTTTACTTGACAGATTCTTAGAATCTCTTGAGTAAATCCAAAACGATTAACTGTGGAACGATGAGATTTTGTGTTTGATTATACATATCCAATGATATATACGATCAATCACAAAATCACATCGTATTATATACATATCCAATGATGTACAAGTAAGTCACGTGATGTTCACGTCAGATTTTTTTGTTTCAGGACTCAAATCCAGAAGAACTTTTGATGAAAACTGCAGCCTTCAATCCAGGATAAAAGGTCAGAATTTTATGTAATTAATAAATACAATAGAAAATATAATTCATAATAAAACTGTTGCTACTACTTCCGTGCAATGATTAATATGCCTGGCATAAAGCCAAGTCGTATAGTTCACCCTTAAAAATATCTATTGTGCCATTTGTTACGGAAAACTTTGCTGAAATGATTTTGCTGTAACCAATTATAGCTCAAATCTTAATTGTTATAAAAATCTTTTACCCATGAAGATAAGCTGAACTTAAAGCTCAATTTGAAAGTGCTTAATAACATGACAGGCATTAAGTTTCCAGCAGCAGAATAGGAAAAGTTTTGGAGGAATAATTATTGAAACTTGACATCCCTTATATTTTGAAAAGCAGTATTTCTTAAGTGTTATCTGATTGATATGTCGTGCATTGTATACTCAAAATTGAATCATTCGTGTTAATGAAATCGACTGCAGGTCTTGTTCGTATCAGCAATTCATAATCAGCATCAGTGTAACATCGATTGAGATACATACAATCAGAATTGAGGAATTGTGTTCACACTTCGCTTTGAGCTATGCCAAGGGCAACGACGTCGACAATGACAACATAGAGAAGCGTCGAGAATCAATTTTAATAGAGTATGAAATGCTCCCAGTGCTGTGCTGTTGTACTTGTGTGTATTCAAACTTGTATGCTGCAAAATTGAAATACGAGAGTAAATATGACTTTCCAAACAATACCAGAATGATATTTAATTCAAGACTATATTATAAAAGAATATAAGTGTGCAGACTACTCTTGCATTAGATTTGCACATTCTTCAAAAGAAAATAATATTATTTGCTATATGATTTTCAAAGGATGAGTAACGGGCACTTGAAAAACTTTTCTCCAAACCTAATAATAAAAATACAAAGCGTACGAGTTTTCATCCCCAGAAGTTTGGGAAGCTTGGCTAGAGAATTTGAAGTAATGTAGTTAAACTTTCTCTTGAAATTCAGCCAAAGTCACCAGAGGCGCTGAGCATACTCAGAGACCACATGGAATGAATAAAATAGGAGAAAAAACATCAAAAAACACGACGCTGGGGAAAATATTTTGGTGTTTACACAGGCTGAAGTGCATGCTTCTCATAACGAATTAATTGAATAACGCGAAAGAACGAGAGGAAAATATTGTGTGAAAGATGAAATATTACGTGTGCAAGTATTGCCACTTGAACATTCTAATCCTAAATGTTACATCTATGATGTCTGCAACTTTGAAGCTATCTCCGGTAACATTTTACTCGAAAACACCAACTTTGTAGCCACATAATTCATCAACTAAATCACTAAGCACTGCTCCGGTGCTTCGCGCAAAGTGCAGATGCATTTCCACTTCATTTGCGGCAATTTTTAAAACATGGTGTGCTGTAAGTGCTGTGCGGAATATGCTGAAAAATTCAAAGAGACTAAGTAGGGAATATTAGACATGCAGTTGTTATTTTGTTCAGAATTTTTCAGAAGAGTCGATTAATGATGAGAATGGAGAGGTATTGATCGCTTTGATGAAGCCGTAAATAAGATTTTGTATTGATATAGCTTAAAAATGAATATTAATGTGATTCCTCTTTCAAAATTCTATTCATGAATTATTCAGGTAATCAAAGGGCATTATTGCATACTGTTGTAGAATTTGAATAAGGATTGGTACCCTGTTATCTTTCCCCAATTTATTGGGTTTTTATGGTACAGTAAGGCAATGAAAGTTAATTGTGAATTCGGGGCGTTATTGGGCGAGCGGAATTCACCCCTGAAATGTCCTGATATTGACTAATGTATAAATTGTAGGTTAGTCGTCGATTCTGAAGAGATGCCGGATATAATTTCCTGAAAAATATGACAAAATTATTGACCTCCTGGAATATAATTTATGAATTATATTAATGATTCAGAGCGGACATATAAAAGTTTGCATATTACATAGACCATACATCATATTCCAGTGGCTGCCAAATTCGAGCTCCCTTATTCCCTCTGTACTTGTTGTCATGCTTCCCCTCCACGTCATTGTGAAATAATTGCCCACAGGAATATAAAAGATGAATTTCCGGCTAGCTTGAATGTATTTGTGTATTATGAAGGGTTGAAAAATTAGCATGTGTGTTTCGTAATTTGAATCGCTTGCGTCGGCATAAAATATGAGAACAGCCTATTTGAAATGCTGGAGTCATCATTGCGGTTATTTTAAACGCACTTGTGCTCTTTTACATACAAATTGTCGTCTGTTTTATAATAAATCTTACAGTTTTATTACTTTAGAATTCATATTAACAGGTAAAAGTGGTATAAAAGTTCGTGAGGGTTGATAGTTAGCTAGCTCAAGCAGAAAAATCTTCTAGTCTATGCTTCTACTGAAGTTCAAGCCTCCAGACACCTTTGACCCGCCTCATTACTGATACGAACCCCTTAGCATGCAAATTCAAGTCGCAATCTTCACTTTAATCTCACAGTTTACACGGAGCTCAATTACCATTGCAACCAATTTAAGGCTGACAGTTCCATCGTACTTTTCATGAATCTGGAACTGTGTGACGCTTGGCGTCTCGACGGGGTTACAATTGAAAGTCGGGCGCCAATAGCGGTGCAATTTTTGAATGTTGAATGTCTAACATGGTATATTCATACTCATTGGCGGCTCTGGTCAGCAGCCTCACAGTGCTAAACGGCGGTCGTAATTATTACTGATACTGACAGTTGGCAATCTTGTGACAGAAGTAACTACAGTGTAAACTCTTTATAACGAAACTCAAGGGACCGAGAATTTTGTATCGTTTTAGTGATTTATATGGAATGAAGAAAGAGGGCAACTAAATTCACAATAACTTTTAATAAGTAAATAAGTGATTAATTTATTGATGGTTTACGATTGATAATACCATAGGTTCAAGGCAATTAACAATAACAAAAGCTGTTTAAGACCTCAGAAGCTTCGGAACCTTGAAGGTTTGATCGGCGTCTTTTGTAGCTTGATAACATAAACAATAACTATGTCTAAATTTGAACAAATTTCTTCGTAATAGAGAATAACTGTTGCGCTATAAGAAGTTTATCTATGTGTGGGCTCTGAAGTGAGCCAACCAAATTGTACTCATCCCTACGTTATAGAGAGTTTATCGTTATAAAGAATGGGTAACTTTATGAAAAGTTCACACAGTATTTTTTATTTCTCTATTTCAGCCTCTATTTATACTCCAGTTTTAATGACACATTACTTAGCTGGTATAATTAAGATAAATGACTTCACTTAGGTTACCTTTGTGGAATAATGAAAATTTATCCGTGTGCTAATTACTCACAATTACACATTCGTGAGATACCTTATAATATTTTTTTTTGATAACTCTCACTTACCGTAGTTGGCTCTAAAGTCTACATTATTGTCTGTTCCAGTTGAGTGAATTTATTAACAACAATATGTCAATGAATAGTGTACAACAAACATGCTATTACTTATTTGTTAATCAAACTTCATTTCAGCTTGAATCATTCAAAATTCGAATAAAGCTTCTGGTTTAGATTGTGCGACAGTTCAGTAGATATCAATATTTTTGACTGTTTTTATTTGGAATCACAGAAAAAAGACAGAAAAGAGTATTTGAGTAATTGGTGTGACGAACCCTTGTAGTTTTCTTCAATTACATGGTTACATAACAAAGGCCCTTCAGTTGCCGCATTTTGTTTTGAGGTTATTCACAACCAGTTTTGTGAATTTGAAAAGCCGTAGTTCTGTTTTAATACTATTCAATCACTGACCGTAGTACCATTAACCAGTTCGAAATATTATTTTTATGTAGTTGGAGTTGAGTTATATTTTTGTAAATGTCAAATAACTAGAATACAACTTTGTATATTCCGTTTACTGTGTTTGTTTTACGTGCACTCTTACTCAATAAATAAATATTTGATGTTCGACATTATGACAACCGCTACTCTACCGACCATGAACTGAACTAACAATGTAAATAAATGATTTTGTTGTGATATCATTTGAAGCTAAAAAATAATGTCACAGATTTTGTTGCAAATAATTTTTCAACACAGCTTACAATGCCAGTATTTATTTTATATACTCGTATGCTCACAATATCACTCACTGTTACTCGTACTGAATCACCGAAAAAATGAATTCCTCTCCTAGCTCGAGCTTTTATATAGCCGACAATGGATCAACATTCAATTGTCTAACAGTTGTTGCCTGGCAAACTCCGAACATCTAGTGACCATAGCCTGTCAATCATATCTGACAATTGAACATCGACCTTGTCAATACTAACTAGGACTACAGCTACAACGAATTCAAATAAATAATTATGTGAACTAATTACTACGAATACATAATTGTTACAATAATTTAGGAAATTTCATTGTGAAGGCATTAGTACTTTTGGAACGATTTTTTTTTTCTGAAGTATCTCTTCTTCACATTATTATTACAGCGCTAAATTGGAATTATTTTCGAAGGCACAATTTAAGTAAGGTTACTTCAAATTTTAAGTATAAATAAGGCCTTAAGTCATTTCTTTGAAAGTAAAGTCTTCTAAGTAGTCGTTCCAAAGTGCGCTTCTAGTTCCGATTCCGAGTGTCATCGTCCAAGTGGAGTCCTGTGCTAAAACAGTTTAACTCAATTGTACGACATGAGCTGTTAGTCCAATTGTTTCTTATAAGTCCGTAAAAGGAGCCTGAATTGGTTTTTATTGTTGCTATTTCCACTTAGAGTCACTTTTGTTTTACTTTGCCGTCTAGGAACTAAGTTCAGTTCCACGAACGTTGGATTAACGTAGCGTCACCGCTAGAGAAGTCTTTGTTAATTTCACAGCGTTGGACTAATTTAACGTAGCGTCACCGCTGAAGAAGTTTTTCTTTTTGACTTCACAGGGCTGATACAGTTTGAAGTAGAGTCACTACTTGAAAACCAGTTTGGTTCTACAAGAGTTTGAGATGACTTTTAAAGTTGATCCACCTTTTGGGAAATCGCTTCATGATTCCGCGAACGTCGAATACTATATGAAGAATGCAAACAAACATTTCAATTCACATGAACAAGAAATATTTGAGACGGATTTTCCTGGTACATGAACATTAGTAGAGCTACTCACATATCCTTCACCATGAAGTTGTTTCGTCTTTTGAACAACATGCTTGTAAAGATGTTGATTACAAACTCCTCTTTTCCACTTTAGGAAACCAGCGACTTACTCTGGCGATTCATCAGAATCAGACATTGATGAACACACAATTAAAAAACACTGAGATCACTTTACAGGCACTAAACGCAATGAAGATGAATAGTGAGTCATTCGAAAGGATTTATGGTTGTTAAATCGACGTGCCATCTTGCAATATACTTATAAGTTTGAAGAAGGAGATCAATCCAGGATTCATTCCCTTCTCAAACCTCACGCTCGATTCAAGGTGCTATATCTGCCTCTAGAGATTGTTATTCGTTTCCTTTCTACCACTCACATGTGGAGCTAGGCTTAAAGATGCTTTAAAGTACAAAAACTCATTTTGACATTTTTGGTCTTCATTCCCTTCTTAAAACTGATGATTCAACTTTAGAAGCTGCGTCACCGACCGCATTGACGCTCGAGCATACCGTCTGCAAAGTCAACGACTCTGCTAGCAGCGAGATATCGTTACATTGGTTCCTCACTATTGCTTGGAACGATACACAAGTTTATCAAACTTCGTTGTGGTAGTATGAGCACAAAGGGCGCCGAACAATCAGAACGTCCAATTGATGTTACAACGCCAGAAATCGTTAATAGAATTCATGGTAGGATATTAAATGATCGATGAGTGGAAGTACACGAGATTGCAGAGGCTATGGACCTCTCAACCGGATAGATATTTTTGAATATGAGAAAGCTATCTGCCAGTTGGTTGACAATAAACGCAACCGTATGACTTCAAAGAAGTAGTTGACGATGTTCAAGTGCAACAAGAAGGACTTTTTGCGTTGTTTCGTAGTCGTCGATAAAACATCGATCGATCACAACATTTCAAAGACAAGCTAACACGGATTTGCTCCGGCGAATCGAAGCCGAAAGAAATCAAAGTGACTTAATCGGCCAACAAAGTTATGGCGACAGTTTTTGAGAGTATCGTTCATATTGACAACCTTGAAAAGCCAGAACGGTCACCGGCAAATATTATTTAGAACTGTTGGATCGATTCGACGCCAATTTGAAGCGGAAGTAGTCTCATTTGGTGAAGAAAAATGTGCTTTGCCATCAAGACACATCGGCGCATAGGTCCGCAGTCGCAATAGCAAAATTGCATAAATTGCACTACGAAATGGTTTGTCAACCACCATAGTCTCCAGATTTGGCGCTCTGCGACTTTTGTTTGATTACAAACTTGAAGAAATTAACAGTAAATTGTTAGGCATATCTTTGATCGTAATATGAATGTCCTTTCACAAGCATTGATTATATTTATTGAAATGTGATTATTATAGAAGTTATTACTGAATTTTCAACACATTCGTTCGAAAATCAAATTAATTCAACAATACGCAAAGCCAGATTTATTGCCAGTTATTTTTAATCAATTACAAATTTGCTGTATCTGCATGTTTGTTGTTTTCCGGTGTGCAATTCAGAACATTCATCAAAAATTCAAATATTCGCAGGACTTCATGTATCCCATAATGACATACAACACACAATCAAATTTTCTCCTCTTCTTCATAGAAAAAAAAAAAATGCGGATTTCATTCAGACTAGGAATAGATCAGATAACACAAAATTCAAGCACATTTAATGTTGAATTTGAAAAGAGATATATTGACAAAATATTTTCATAGTACGAATTGAAATATTCGAATGATGCGACATCTAGAGTTCATTGAATGTAAGTTGGTTTGCATTTCATCTAAGTACAGTGTTGAAATTATTTCTGTATGCCATGATTCACTATTCACATTGTATTTTTCTTGAACTGTAATAGGGTCTGGATTACATGGATCCATTTTGCTATATCTCAATTGTTTTATCCATAATCGTGTCCACTACACACTTCTAAAATATTGGGTAAGAGCAGAAAGTATTAAATTAGAGAACGTCAGAACCATGAAATTATTACAGTGTTAATAAAAGAAGTCAAGTTCAAATGAATCTGCCATATCGCAATATGTTATAACCTAACCTAACCACAAGCTTTCAAAACCAGCTGACCGGTAAAATATGATTACCGTTAAGATGCCAGTACATCAAGTATAAAGAAGCTTACTTCTACACTGACTTGAATGTCATCTTGGCTAAAAAGATATCTCTCAGCTGTCACTTTGATTACATCCCTGTAATGAAAGGTCTGATCGTATCAGGACGGTCGATAGTAAATCAAGCTGACGGTAATTGAAGCCACGGCTCTTTGAGACCTGTTATGTCACAGACGATGATAATATGAATGAAGTATATAATTAAGAATTAAGTTATTCATACAAATTTCATGATCTTCACGTACAGCTGGCTTGCTTGGTTGTTCTGTCTTTTTGTTCATTTATCTCTGGTTGTGGTGCTTTTTTTCAGCTGTTTTTAGTATCAGTGTATGCGGGAAAAATTTTTCTTTGATATTAAAAGATTCTGTGAGTGTTTTATCTATTCGGGGGTGAGTTTTGTTCTTCTTTCGATATTTTATTGTACTTAAGTATATAACCTTCAATTAAGCTTAATTAAACCGGCTGTTTCTGCCGTTTCTCATTCGAACTAAACACTTATATATACTGGGAGCTCCTTTATAATTATATCTACTGGGTGTTGCGTAATCATTTTATCCACACTTATTTCTTTTTATCTCAATTATATTTAGTTTATTTCTTTTAATGGCTCAATGTCATTGTTGTAACGTTAAAATCGATAAAGAAAGAACAGTCAAGTGTTCAGTATGTAAGAAGTCCTTCAACATTGATTGTGTTGGAATATCTCTTCCTGAAGCTAGAAAAATAGTTACATCTAGGATTGGACTTAAATGGAATTGCTCCAGTTGCGACAGTTTAGTGAACGATATTGACAGTTTAAAATCTGTCATAATAGGTTTGCAAAATGATATTTTGCTACTAAAAAACAGTATATCTAACACTAATACTTCACCATCAGAAATCGATGACTGAAACTATTATACAAGAAATTGCTGATCGTGAACGTCGCTCTAAAAACATTGTTATTTCAGGCTCTTCAGAAGATAGCTCTAATTTAAAATTACGAGAGACTAAGGATAATGGTTTGGTATCAAATATTTTGTCTCATGCTGACGTTTCTTCAGAAAATATTAAAATAATTCGATTGGGTCGTTTCGATCCTACAAAATCAGATTCGAGACCAATTAAAATTCACTTAAAATTTCGTGAGGATGTTCTGAAGGTATTCAAAAATATTACTAAGATTAAAACAAATCCAATCTTCAAGAATCTATCTATCTCAAGTGATAAAACTCAAAAGCAGATAAACTACTACAAAATTATTAAAATTGAACTAAATGACAGATTGTCCAAAGGTGAAGATGATATTTCAATAAAACATATTAATGGCGTACCAAAAATTATTAATTCGGAAAACTAGTAGCTCCCAACAGAAGTAAAATGTTTCTTAATTGTCTTTATCAAAATACGCGGGGTCTTAAATCCAAAACGCATATGTTTCATACCAACTGTTGTACATCACTTAATGACATAATAATTCTCACGGAAACATGGCTTGATGATACAGTCAACAATGCTGGATTATTCCCTTCTAACTATAATGTGTTCAGGGAAGATCGAAATTTTTCGTCTACTGGACGTACTAAAGGTGGGGTTGTTCTGATAGCTGTGGACAATCATATTAATACTCAATTATTTGATACTTCTAGCGTAAAATTACAAGCTCCTTTAATAGACTTAACTGCTTATAAGTGTTTTTTTGGAAGTATGTCTTTAATTATCTGCGCAATATATGTACTTCCTGATATTTCGAATAGTGACATTGAAAATTCTACTGATGCCTTACAACCTCTTCTTTCGAATGAATCTGTTCTCATACTTGGTGATTTCAACTTACCAAATTTCACAAAATTGTCAATGAACTGTTCTAAATCATCTTCAATACGTAATCTTTGTAATATTTTAGATCTCTGTCAACATAATGAAATTCATAATGATTATAACAATATCATTGATCTTGTTCTGTCAAATTTGAAAAGTCTATTTCAAGTCGAGAAATCTGATTTTCCGTTAGTCCCTGAAGATAAAAAATTTCATCCAGCTCTTGTGATTAATCTTGATCTTATTGCCGTGAAACCAAACCAATTTCCATTACGCAGTGATAATAGGTATAACTTTCGAAAAGCTAATTTTCACAATTTATATGATGATATTCGTAATATCGACTGGTCTTCTTTAGATAACTACGAAAATGTCAATGATGCTCTTCATTTTTTTTATTCTACCTTATATTGTGCCTTAGATGCGTCAGTTCCAAAAAGTACCTTCAAATCCAATAATAATTATCCACTTTGGTATACCTCAGAAATTAGATATAAGTAATTTGAAAAGTAAGGAATATTACAGAAGAAGATGGCTCTAAACTAGGAATGAAAGGTTTTTAATTGAATTTAAAAGATTACGAAGCTTGATCAAATTACAAATCGATAATGCGTATATCTCTTTTACCACCCAAATAGAAGCTAATGTTTAAAACAATCCATCTGATCTTTGGAAGTACGTACAGTTGAAGCAAGAAAATACTCGCATTCCAAGTGAATTACACGATGATCATTCCACTTATGTTAATCCACAAGACATTGTTAATGGATTTGCGAACTTCTTTTCTGGATTCTATCTACCAAGTTCTTCTTACAGTGATGATAAAAACTGTTCAAATTTTCCTACATTTTCACTTGGTTTAGTTAGCGAAGATTATGTTAGTTCTCTGATGAATTCTCTTCCAAACAAAGCTTCCGCTGGCGAAGATCAACTTCCTTCTTATTTAATTAAGGATACCCGAGTTGTTCTCGCTAAACCACTTTGTACTATTATAAACTTGGCTATTCGTACATGTTGCTGGAAGTAAACCAGGATAACTCCCATTTGGAAAAAAATGATAAATCATGTATCAAAAATTACCGTCCAATTTCTATACTAAACAATTATGCAAAAAATTTTGAAATGGTGATTTATAATACCATCTATTCAAGTACTCGATGTTTTGTGTCATCTGATCAGCATGGATTTATGAAAGGTCGCTCAACGACAACTAATCTTATATGTTTCACACAATTTGTTTCTGAAACTCTTGATGATCGTGGTCAGGTAGATGTTGTCTACACTGACTTTTCACGAGCCTTTGATTCTCTAGATCATGGAATTTTATTATCAAAAATAAGCTCTTTTGGTGCATCTCCTTCTTTACTGAAACTAGTTCAATCATACCTTAATGATCGGTACTGTTATGTTTTCTACAACGGTTATTCTTCTACCAAATTCTCAGCCAACTCAGGAGTCCCCCAAGGCTCAAACTTAGGACCACTTTTATTCACAATCTTTATAAGTGAACTATTTCTTTCATTTTTCTGTCCTGTACTTGCATATGCGGATGATTTGAAAATTTTCAATAAAATAGATACTAGGGCTGACATAGATCTGCTTCAGAATAACATAAATAAAATGATTCATTGGTGTCAAGTGAACAAACTGAACCTTAACATTGCTAAATTTTTTACAGTGTCATAAACCCGACGTATAGCTCCTGTCTCTCACACATATCATATGGAAGGTATAACTCTGGAACTAAAAACGACAGTTAAAGATTTGGGAATTATTTTTACCTCTAAACTTGACTTTACGCCTCAAACGGAAAATGCATGTAAGGCTGCAAATAAATCTCTTGGCCATTTGATGAGAATCTCTAGTGTTTTCAAAGATATTTCTCTTTTCAAAACTTTGTACTTTGCGTTTGTTATAAGTAAACTTGAATACGCTATTCTAGTGTGGTATCCGTTCTATTCACATCAGTGCCTTTATTTTGATCGGATTCACAGGCTCTTCTTGAAATTTTTGTCATATAAGTTGGATGATGTGTATCCAAGCAGAGGTTGTGATCAAAATGAACTACTTGAGCGTCATAATCTTGTATTGTTAAGCGACAGACGTGAAACGTCTAGTTCCAGATTTTTGTGGATGCTGTTAAATAATAAAATTAATAGTCCATTTTTAGTATCGTGTGAATCAATGCGTGTCCCAAACATATCGACCAGACTCACTAGTATTTTTTATCTACCAACTCCGCACTCAGATATCTTGAGAAGATCACCAATCCACACCATGTGCCGTAATGCAGAGCAACATTTCGAAGACATCTTTAAATAATTTTTGATTAATTGTTTATTTATCTAAATACTATAATAATTGTATGTGAATTTTTTGCATATTTGAAATTCTTGTCCGTTTGGTATTTCCCTGTTGGGAAATAAATTATTATTATTATAATAGTACAATTAGTCGTCTGCTATGTGAACTTGAGAGCATCCAAACAATTTTAATGTTCAATTTAATGAATTTCGCAAAGGAGTTGGGAGCAAGACATTTCGAGAATTTTGGCATAGTTTGGAAGTTTGGATCTTGAGGCGTTAGCTATTAATGACATCAGTCATCATTTGGTCAAGGGGTCCCTTTCAATCGGACCATCCTCACATAGTTCTAAAGTGTCGGTATATCACAGGAAGTGTGTCGAAACCGGATACAGTCGGGTATGTTCTGCGCAAGATAAATCAACTTCAGTATGTATAGCAGGGATCTGTAGAGCAATAATCTTCATGGTGGAGTTGGCAGGAATGGCGAGCCACAAGAGTAATAAATAGTTGGTCGATTTCTAGAGGACAGTTTCAAAAATGTATTTGAGGATTTATGATCCATTAATTGTCAGTGGCGAAAAGAGAACCAAGTAGGAGAGTCTACAAAGTTTTAACGCTGGGAACAGCCCAAGCTTTTTAATTATTTATATCAGTATAATAATTGATTTTGATTATCTGTTAATAGAACTACAATCCTACAGACTTGAAACTTTGGTCGTTCGGCATATGTAAATTAGAGCTTTAGGATTTAGGGATAACTTTAAGAATTAATTCTAGTAGTAACATCACGTTGCCTGCACACAGTGTGAATATTATCCATTTATCTTTTATTCAGTGGTTAACTTAGAAGGGAGCACCCACAGAATATTAATTGTCCGATTCATACATGCACTGTCAGAGAAGCTTCATGCCATATATTTGCTGGCAGTTTATAAAAAGAAGAACTTGAGTAAAAAGAAGTTTGATAAGAAGTCGAACGACGAGCTTTGGGATTCTGATTCTCATTTATATTCTGTGCTAAAGTGTTGCAATGGCGTACTAAGTTACAGATGATGTAACACAAAAGAAGGGTTGTGTAATGACGTGTTGATGCCCCTGGGACACCAACATAACAAAAAGTATACAAGATTATTACAGTCCGAAAGAAGGTGAACCTTTTTGTTACTATTAGAATTATAAAACGTTGTGAAAGAGTCTTCATATTGCACTTTATTATATGCATACCTCATACATTTTGATTATTTCAGATGAAGTTTTTGCTGGAAAACTTCTTGAAAATAGAGAAACACAACATATAAATCTTACAAAAGCAGTATTTCTTGTTTTATATTAATATCTAAAACCGTTGGCTTGACTTTCTGTTGAAACTTTCTTGCTTCTTTTTCCGTGGGAAAAGTTTAACTCTCAGCTTGAGCGGTGGATGGATTCAAATCAAATTGATATTCAAAGAAGCTGTAGAAATAGAGTCTCACTGATATTCCAATTATCAGAATTTGGAGCACAATATGAGGGAACCTAAGCCAAATTTGTTGAAAGGATGTGCACAGTGATGATTAATGATTATACTTTCCGAATGTTTCACGAGCAGATTAGTGGCGTAGCTACCCTAAAAAAATTAAGTCAGTTTAGTTTTATCGTCCAGTTGAGTTACTAGGTGTGTGAGTTAAGTTACTAGATGTGTGAGTTGAGTTACTAGGTGTGTGAGTTGAGTTATTGGATGTGACTTGAGCCTGGCATGTGTGATGCGACTGTGCGTTCATATGAATTTTTTGCTGCGCTATGAAGCTGGAAAAACGTTCCATAAAATGAGATGTGGATAGCACATGACTTTCCAACTACCACAATCAAACAAAAGAATTTTGCTCACTTATCAAGACAAAAACACACATCACACAGCTTAAATCCTTTTTAAAATAAAAGGAGATGAAGGACAAAGTGAATTATCCCTGAAAAACTGAAGGGTGACATCTAAACAACAAGATCCAAAATTTATTTGGTCCAAATTACCAACCAAATAGCCCATAAACCCCCTAAACCAGTTTTAGTTCTGCATATGTTTTGTCTTCGTGGTTTTCTATTTCGAAAACATCATTATAGCGTCTGGCTTCCTGGAGGTTTAATTCAGCTTCAAATTCAAAATCAAACTGATTAAAAACTGTTATTGAAGTCTGTAATGAGGTGAAGTTTCTTTGGGACTTTCAGAAAAGCTTCCCTTCAAGTTTAAAAGAAATGTAAGCGCTCTTGTTAATTCTAGGCAGTTTTATGACAGTAAAAAATTTTCCCAAAATAATTTTTTTGCAATCTGTGCAAAGATAGCCCATTTGAGGCTTTCAGGAAAGCTTCCAGCTTTCAGGCTGAACTGAATTTCAAGCGCTTTAGCCTATCTTAATAAGCTTAGGCGTGATAAAATGTATTGTTAATTGATGAAACCATTTTTAAATGGGCTTTAAAGTCTGTTATAAGTGTTAGTAGTTTTGGGGCTTCCAGAAAAGCTTCCTGCTCAGCTAGATAGAAATTCAAGCGCCCTATTTCATCCTACAATGATTTGAACTAATTAAAAACTGTTTTCAAACCATTAAACTGTTACTGAAGTCTGTAATGAGGCACAGTTTCTTTGAGACTTTCAGGAAAGCTTCCTTTCAATCTTAAAATGAATGGAAGCGTTCTTATTAATCCAAGACAGTTTTATGATGATAAAAAACTGTTTCTGAATGATTTTTTGGAATCTGCGCAAAAACAGTCAATTTGAGGCCTTCAGGAAAGCTTCCTTTCAAGCTGAACTGAAATTCAAGTACTTTAGTCTATTCTAATGAGCTTAGACCTGATGAAATGTATTGTTTATCAATAAGATAATTATTTGGATGGGTTTTGGAGTCTGCAATGAGTGTTAGTAGTTTTGAGACTTTTAGGAAAGTTTCCTTTTTAGCCAGATAGAAATTTCAAGGCTCTATTCCATCCTATAATGAATTAAGCTAATTAGAAACTATTTCAAGCAATTAAATTATCATAGAAGTCTGTAATGAGGCAAAGTTTTTTTGAAATTTTCAGGAAAGCCTCTTTTCAAGCTTAAAATGAATGGAAGCGCTCTTGTTAATCCTAGACAGTTTTTTGATGATAAAAACCGTTCCAGATTAGATTTTTCGAAATCTGTGTGAAGCCAGTCAATTTAAGGCTTTCAGGAATGCTTTCTTTCAAGCTGAACTGAAATTCAAGCACTCTAGTTTGTCCCAGGATGTTTGGACTGATATAAAGGAGTCCTCAGTTGGTAAAACTATTTTTTGAAGTTTTTAATGATAGTCAGTTACTTTAGGATTTTCAGGAAACCTTTCTTCCAAGCTGAACTTAAATTCAAGCACTTTGGACCATTCTAGAAAGTTTCAAACTAAAAAATCAGTTCTAGATTAAATATTGGAATTGAGTGATGCGACCAACGATGCAGCGAGCAGCTTTGGGCTGTAGTAATCCTTGCCAGGTTACCAACGGTTGGAATCAAGCAGTGGAACTGTAATATTATTGACCAGGTTACCAATGAGGAAAAAGGTCTGTATAGGTGTCTGTGCTTGGGTAGGTATTTTAACATTTTCAGGGCTTCGAACTTGTATACAGCATTGTGAATACAATTAAAAATTGTAATATACAGATTATTTGTTTTCGTGGGAACAGTAATGCTATTATCATTGTCTTATTTATTCATCCTAAAGAAATTGTAGCTCTACCTCTAATTACTACAATAAAGTAAAAAAATAAAAATAAATAAAGTTAATTGTGTGAGATTTATGTCAAGATTTTCTGCCTACATTTCTAATTAAACGATGTTGAGCGAATTTTGAATAAGCTGTTATTTAATGCGCTTTTCTTCGAAAAAAGATTCCACGAACTTCATTCATATACATTAATAATTAGTACTTATTTCTGTCAGGGCAAGATATTTACCTCATAATAAAGAATAAATATGATTCTTATTATAAGAGCATTAAATTTGACGGTGGAAAATTATTTTTGAGCTTGTTATTCA
Source organism: Dromius quadrimaculatus (assembly GCA_963989225.1). Classification (NCBI taxonomy): domain Eukaryota; kingdom Metazoa; phylum Arthropoda; class Insecta; order Coleoptera; family Carabidae; genus Dromius; species Dromius quadrimaculatus. The sequence continues at coordinate 66,601,238 of OZ022324.1, read as the reverse complement.
TTAAATAAATATCCCTTGTCAACTCAATGTACTATTCAGATACAAAATAAGTTATTTTTTTCTTGTTTGTATTTTTTTTTCTATAGATAGGTCACCTCACTATTTAATGAATTTATGTTGATCAAAGTACTATTCAAATCTTTCAAAACTTCAGCTTAGATTTCATGCTTTGATAAGTTAAATCAACACCGAAACGATTCCTTCAAGATTTAATTCACACAATTACTAAATCTTTGCAGAACAAAAGAATTTTACTTTTTGCTTTTGAATCTCACAAATTAATTTCAGGATAACTTCGTCTACGAGGCACATTATTCTCGCCTGATAAAAAACGAAAACTTTTGTCTGGGAATTGAGTGTAACTTCAAGAATGGATTCTCAAGCTTTCCACTGTAACTACACTATTTTTCATCCCGAGTTGAAGAAATCCATGAAAATATATCACTAACAAAAAATATTCGCGCTTTACGTTTGAACAGTTCTGAAATTGGAAACAATCAAATTAATTTCATTACTTTTTCAGAAAACCACACAAGTAGTTTCTTTGTTATTAGTTGATAAATTTCAGTCGAAAAGAACCTTCAGATTACGAATTGATTGCTGTACAATCATAAAGTGATTAACTGGAAAATGTATCAGTGAATCAATACTTCTTACTTTTTTTGCATGTGGAGACTAAAATTGAGGTAGAATATAATTATGCCGGTCTCTATATGTAAATATTAGCTTAAAATTGGAATATTCAAACATTGAAAACCAATATTTATTTTTGATATCACTGAGTTTTAGTAATCGTTACATTAATGATAACATTCTGCATTTTGGATTAATTACTACAAAATACAGGAAAATCAACATAATATTTATAGATTGGTATGATGAATACATATTAATAAATATTTGAACTGATATAATACCATTAAATAAATAATTTATCAACATGAATTATTTTATGTTTCAAATAAATGTTTGATGACTGTTTTTTTATATTTTCATTATAATTACCAAAAAGTAAGAAATAAATGGTTTTCAATACTTTGAAGTCGGCTTCATTGTCGAAGTAAAGGACAAAGTGCTTATCTTTTATGTTAACATGCGTTTTTTTTTTTCGAAAATATTTTATTTTTACTGACTTGTACTAAGTACAAAATTTACCTATCGCGATTTTGATGGGAATATCCGTTTTGAGCATCCCTGAATCCATTTTGACTATTTTCGGTTTGATGTCGCTACGAATGTTCGTGCGTTCGTGCGTAACTCGCAAATCTCAAAACTGGTTGAACGTATGATGTTGAAATTTTGTACTCAAGACTGGTATAGGGTCTAGTTGTGCACCTAGCATTATGGTTTCAATCGCCTGTACCGGAAGTGCACTTCAGTTGAAACTTTTTTCGAATTTTTCTAATAAATCCAGAATGAATGTTTCAAGTAAAGTGCACTTTCGGTACAGACGATTGCAACCATAATGCAAGGTGCATAACTAGACCCTCAACCAGTATCAAATACAAAATTTCAACATTATATGTTCAACAGGTTTTCAGATCTGCGACACCAAGTCGAAAATAGTCAAAATTGATTCAAGGATGCTCAAAATTTCCATCAAAATCTGGCAATATAAATTTTTTGGTTTTACAATACTTCCTTTCACTTTGTACAAGTGATTGAAAATAACTAGAAGTCTTCAAATCAATGAAAGAAATTATTGTATGTACGCCGTATAGGCTACGTGCATGAAGTCTACTAGCGCCTCTAGCGGGCAATGGAGAACGATTGAACTCCATTTTATCATTGTTTCATACCTATAATTTTTTAAATGTACTAATATTATTTAATTCAGCCGTGTGCGTACAATATAACTTGCATAGCATAAAAGGTACGTTGAAATTATTTATTTTGAGTATTTTTTTCTTCAATTATAACGTACCTATTATAGAGAAAACGTCTTAATTCGTCCAAATTGACAGGATATCCTCAAATTATGACGTCGATGATCTTGCATATCGGGTTTGTATTTACCAAACATTGTATCACTTTTACCGAGGAAGCATTGAAGAAAAGCATGAAATTAGTTTTGCCATATTAAACATGTCGGAGAAAATGTTGCTGACAATATTAACAACAAAATTATTGCGATGTGCACCTGACAAACTTTTATCACTGAAACATCTTACAAATTAGAGATAGAGGTAAATTCATGAATCCCAAATCGATGATGAATATTTCTAATTTCACAATTGAATTACAAACATATTTGTTATATAGATAAATAATGAAAGACAGACAATACTCTATTTACCGCTTTGATTCACTTCACCTTTTTTTTTATGTTATAACTGGGTACATGAAATCTATGAAACTATATTTCACTTGAATCATCCTTAACACAACAGCCTGAAACAGAACAAACGTTTTCCAATGTTTTATATGCAATTATTTTCACTTTTAATCTACAATGCTAAATGACAGCTCATTGACGTATTCTGAGAAATGGAGTTCAATGGTTACAATGGTGCTCACAATGAGCGCTCGCATCGATATTTGTTCAAACTCCGCCCCCTTGCACATAGCCTATAGACAAACTTGAAAAGTTATTTTTTGTGTAATTGCAACAAATTTGGATTAAATCATCGATTAATTCTCGTAATTTTGAGAGAATCACCAGAAATTGGCATTTAAATCGTTCAATAATTCAAAAACTGAGAAAAATTTCTTTTAAGTGTTCTCTCTTCGGTCCGTGTACTCTACCGACATCATGGTACTGTACTATTTACACTTTCAACATAAATATTTCAGTTATTATTTTTCTGAAATATTTTCAACTTCTTGGCCTCATTAATGTTATCAATTCATCAACAAAGCTTCAAAATGATTAATTTATTGAAAAAAAATGGAAGAATCAAGGAGATGATGAAAGCGCATTTTTGACAGCTCATGAATGCTTGTTACTTCAGAGATTTCGCAAATTACTATCTCTCACAATTACTGAGCTTGAAATCAAGCAGTTTGGGCAAACTTACGAAACAGCAGCTTCCATTTAGTATTAGTTTCAAGTTGACTATTTGATAGGTACATAATTTATGCATGTACAAACTCAAAAATACCATTTAATCTTCATTGTTTAGTTATTGACTGACGGGAAGTCAAGTGCTGTACCTTAAAATGATAATTTGATCTTTATTAAAGCTATATAAAAAAATACACCAAAAGTAAACAAATTTTCGTCCAATAATAATAATTCATTCTAATAAGCTTTAATTTCGCGTCAAACAGGTCATTGAATGAATCCCGGACAGATTTGACAACTGTACATAATAATAGTGACACCTGCGGCTAGAGTTGTAACTAAATTTTTATCTACTTCAATAAATTTTAGCTGGCATATCCCTAATGTCATATATATCTATGGGTATTGTTTCACTTGAAACAAGTAATTGAATAATTTAATCTTCCACAATCACTGAGCTTGAATTAAAGCAATTTGTGCAAATCTACGAAACAGCAGCTTTTATTCAGTACCAGTTCCAAGTCTGTAAATAGTTTAGTTGTTGAGAACTCAGCGTCACGCCTGCCAGCCAGACAGCCAAAGTGAATATAATAGCGCTTTTTTCCAAAAAATGCACTAAAAATTCATATTTGAACTCTCTATTATTATAAATGAGCTCAAAAATGTTAGCATACTTCAATAATATTCGGGAATAGAATATATAAAGTGCACCGATTGGTACAAAAATAGAAGATAATCATTTAGATGTCACAGCAATTTCAAGTACAAAATTATCATGCCCGCCTTATTCCACCTCTAGGAATTAAATTCACCTTTCAAATAAATATGGGACCTACCCTAAGGTACCCTCTTTTTTTACAGAAAAAAATCACCAAAATTGGTCCATAGTAAAGAATCCCGTCAAATTGAGAACTTCCTGCTTCTTTGAAATATGTGAAGCAAAATTTATGATTAACAAATGGACAGGCAGTTGACAGAAACCAATGTGTTTACTGTAATCAAGTCGATTGGTGCACCACGTTGCGTAACTCTATTGGTTGTTAAGTGTCAATTTGTCGACCAGTCTTGGGATATAAGGTCTCAATTTCTGTTCGGGCTTAGTGCTGTAAGATAATTCGGGTTATAACGGGTTAATTGGGTCTTATTGCATTTACACATTTTTTTCTTTCATTAAATTTGGAGCGAATTGAAGCTGTTTGGAGGAATTATTATAAATCAAAGTTTGCTCCAATCAAGTAACGTGATTTGAGAAAGTTCATTGGTCGCTTACTGCTTTGGAGAAGTATGCAATCTCGGACAGTGCACACAGCGACGCAAGTGTCGATAATCCAGCTCCTGACGACTATCTTTAGGATCTTTTACCTTTTTTTACTTACTTGTACAAAGTAACAAGTAAGTATTGTGAAACCGACAAAAATTCACCTATCGAGATTTTGATGGATATATCCGTTTTAAGCATTCCTGAATCCATTTTGACTATTTTTGGCTTGATGTCGGTACGTATGTTCGTGCGTGCGTTCGTACGTGCGTGCGTGCGTAACTCGTGAATCTCAAAACTGGTTGAACGTTCAATGTTGAAATTTTGTATTTGAGACTGGTATAGGGTCTAGTTGTGCACCTCGCATTATGGTTTTATTGTTTGTACCGGAAGTGCACTTTATTTGAAACTTTTTTCGAATTTTTCTGATAAATCCAGAATGATCAACAGTAGAATGTTGAAATTCAGCATTTGAAATTGCTATAGCATCCAAATGATCATCTCCTATTTTTGTACCAATCGGCTTAGCCGGAAGTGCACTTTATATGATAGACTCGAAACATTTCTGGAATTTTTCGAATAAATCCAAAACGATTGAACGTAGAATATTAGAATTTAGTATTCAAGACGACAGTACCGTCTTCTTGATGCTCAGATTTTCATTGAGATCGACTGAGCCGGCAGTGCACTATACTCGACAATCTTTTGAAATTTTTCGCATAAATTCTCAACGATCATCTGTAGAATATTGAAGTTTGGAATTTCAGTCTGCTGTAGCATTTGAATGATGGCCTACTATTTTCATAACAATAATAATAACCGGAGGTGCACTTCAGTTGTAATTTGTTTTTCAATTTTGCGTATAAATTCAAATCTGTGAGCCGTAGAATCTTGGAAATCAGTATTTAGGAATGTTGTAGCATGAGAATGATATGACCTACTGTTTCCATAGCAACCGACTAGGCTGAAAGCGCATTTTATCTGACAGATTTTTAGATAAATCAGAAACAATTAGCCGTGGAATAATGAGACTTTCTGTTTTATTATATATATATATATATATATATATATATATATATATATATATATATATATATATATATATATCCATTGATGTACAAGTAAGTCACGTGATGTCCACGTCAGATTTTTTAGGTATAGTACGTCCAGAGCTCAAAAGTTGACGTTAAAATTATTGTATGGTTGTGGTTACCTTTCATTGTTTCTTTTATGAAATAAATGTGAAAGAAATACAACCTTTATGTATTTTGTTATGGGATGTATAATTTCTCCCAGGTATCCAGTTTAGCACTGGATTTGGAAACCCTAAAGTAACATCAGCATGCCTAGCTTAATATAAATGGATTACTGTACGAGTATACGACATTTCATAGGAGAAGCATTGAAAGGTACAACCACAACCATAAAGTAGATTAAACATCAACTTTTGAGCTCTGGGAGTACTATACTTTCGTGGTTGTGTGCCTTGCGGACGGAAATACAACTACGTGGCGCCCCGGGTAATACGGTTGAACTTCACATCTATAAGATAGTAAGTCATGATATTTTGAACATAAGAACAATAGTATCATTTATAAGGAAGATCATTTTGTCGAGTGTATTAATTTTCCTTGTTAAGGAAATGCGAAAGTTAAGCATCTTGAGGAATAATTGAATATCGTGATCGTGAGGAAATTCAACGAATATCATTCAGGCAAACTCTAGAAATAATTGGAAATGCGATAAATATAATTATTATACCGAATTTCTCTTGATGTTGCAAAAATATTGATGTTTGGTCAATTGCTCATGTGAAAATGGTTAGGTATGTTGCTAGTCTTGTAGCTCCTGGATGATGTTGGACGTGCTTTCAAAAATAACTACAACACGCTGATCATATTATTCTTGTTCTCGAAAGAGTACAATACCATAGAAAAGGTTTTTCTGTTCTTATTTTCTAAGCCTGACAAGCTGGTTTTTCATTTTGAACCGTGTTTTTTCCCGGAAGCATATGAACATTTACTACTGCTATATTTAAATTTTTCTCCTCAAGCTATGGGATGTGAGCCAATGCGGGAAAAGTTTTAAATAAAATCACTATGATGTATTGAATTTCGAATCTCGAAACGATATCATTCAATTGAGTTGTGATGGAGGAGGCATCGGTGTACTACTGATTCGAAAATGAAATAGTTTATTCATCCAAATGTATGTTCTATTGAAGTTTACTTTTTGTTGAACATCAGCTAAGTTACTTCTATCTGCTGATTCATCTTCTTCTTTAGCCAGACCCATCCTGCTTTTTCCTAAATAGAAACTTGCTTGGAATGTTAAATACCTTAATTGAAAAGATGCCTAGCTAAGAACAGTGTTTCGATAAAAAAGAATCAGTTGAAATCAATTAGACTCCATATTCTTTTGCGGCGGCCGTAATCAAGGCTCAAGACTTTAGCACAATTGATCTATTAATTCACAAGGTTAGTTCTAGATTTTTCTGTCGTCTTTTTGGACACTCACGTCTCAATTTTCAATCTTCCAAATATATATGAGATATTAAAGTATCAAGAACAAATTAAAGTCAATTGGTTCCCTCGTACTTTGAGAGCAAGTCTGTGAAAGCACACATGTCGGTGCTCACTGCACGTGTTGCGTGATGTATGGAAGATTAGCGCGGCTCATGTCTGGATCTTGGAAATCCTGAAAGCCCGGAAATAACTTCGCCGGAACACAAAACCTGCTCGACAGAGACGTAAGATGCATGTCGATTTATCTAACAAGCCGAGTTGCTAGCGCGCTACAAATAAGAGAAAAAAATGTTTTTCTGTTCGTGATAGTAAGTTGAATTTATTTTTGAGTTAGCTACTAACTTAACTTTTATTTGTGATAACAGTTTTTTACAATGGACCCTCACAGTAATCTCATCAGTTTTCATCTGCAACTCTGTCGTGAAGCTAATGAATCATTAAGTATAAATAACAAAAAACAATGTTTATTTTAAAACTTCATTAGCGACTCTGTTCTTTAAATCTCTATTCGATTGTGATTTCAATTGCATTCGAACGATTCTTTGACTAATGATTTAACTTTTGTTTTCTGAATTTGAAAAAAGATTCCTTGAAGAATTATTTTCTATTGATTATCTTAATTGCATTTGAATTGTTAATTGATAGAACAAATGATTCATTCTTGAATTTTAAATCTATCTTTGGATCTCCAATTCGCGTCCCTGAACACCGTTGAACTCTGTAAACTGAAATGCTGAGGAAGCGAGCCCTCCTAACTGAATATCAAGTTTTATAGGATTATTTATGGATATATGAAGTTTCTAAAAGACTTCACAGAAGTGTTTATAATTCAGGATGTCTGCACAATATTCCTATTAGGAAGTGAGTAATTTCTTTGCCAGGAATATGGCTGACGGTTGCAAAGAAAAGGATCAACGAATGAGCAAAATTAGAATAACTTAAGATATTATACACTGGAACATGAATAGATTGTAGAGCTTTGGTTGCCACTTCATGCAAAATTTAATTGTTAATTAGACATGTATGAATGCTCATGCTTTTAAAAATGTATGTTTTCAGGGAATGCATAAAATCAAAATCATATTAGATCTGTCCTAGGATTAGCTTAGTCTCCTATCTTAAGATATCAAACGATAATATAACCTCTAAGATAACAGCTTTTTTGAACCTTGTTGTTCATTCTATTCTCTGAGATGTGTTCTCCTTGATTGTCATCAAATAATTAACGTTCTTCTCTAACTCAGGGGTTATTCAATTGGAAACTATTTTATTTTGCTGTCTTAAGGGGTGCCTTGTCCTAAGAGTCAAGCGATGATAGTCTAAACAAAATAGACATTCCAGTTTGCATCAATTGAATAACTAGTCAAAAGTCCTTATCGATCCCGCTTGTGCGATGTTTTTTTTTTGCGTGTATCTCTAGAGCGAAAGAAGCTACTGAAAAATGAACAAAGAAAAGTTTGTAGATCGTAAAATTCTCTACAGAAAAGTGGTCAATACTTTTTTCCCTACGGAGCACCGTCCTCGAGCTATCGCGATTTCCGCATCACCTCTGATGTAGCGTACTCGGTGCTTTTTTTACGTGGTTTTCCCTCAGAAATATTTCACGATATTTTTAGATCCATTAAATTTTATGGGACAATATTTTATTGATATAATTTTATTGATAAATAATTGTAGCCAAAAGAGAACTACATTATTCATCATCAAATTCTACATGATCACTCGTTTCTTCCTATTCGCTCTCTTCTTCCTCTTCGTGCTTAATTTGAGTTGTATTTTAGTTAGATCCTCATCGATTTCGAAATAATCTTCATCTGTTGCATTTGATTCAGCATTAGTGCAAGAGAGGACTTGGCAATTGGCACAGACTGGTAAACAAAACAATCCAACTTTTCTGCTCAGCACAATTGTTCAGTCAAAACAAGATTTAACCTTCAAAAAAGCCGAAAGCTTGCAAGCTCATGAGGCACGCCGTAGCGGCAATCAGCAAAAACAAGCCACTTTTTTTTTGGTTTTTCGCCAATATCTCAGGAAAGGTTGGTCTAAGATGAAAGTTGACTATACACTGTGATGAATTATGCCCTGAAACTCCGTCACAGTTGCACCTCCCAGAGCCTTCTGCTACCGTCAAACATTTTAACTTCCATCAAAATTTGTTTACATCTTGCACACCCAATAAAATTGTGAATTCTGTAATTCTGCTTAAACATACAACACCGCTTACCTCAATCTTATCAGTCATCAACTCCAATAAATCTGTTTTAATATTTCACATGTGGTGGAATGAGGTTAGGTTTTTTGAAAACACCTGAAATTAAATGCAACCGATATTGCTTGATCTGTATTTATGTCTTGTGCCTTACCGTTAATAAATCTGAGTGTAATCAACCGTTGCTCTGTAAATATGTTGAATATTGTATATTTTGTTTGACGTTCTTTGTGACCTTTGACCATACACAAATAAACATCTGACATTCGACAGTTGACTACATTACCGACAGATAAAACGATATTTAGAACAATTTTAATTTGAGGAAATATAATCAGGAAAGGATGTATCTGACTGGAGAGTAATAGGAAATTTGTTATTGTAAAGAAATTTGTAATTGTAAAATTACTTCTTCTTTTTTATGTGTTTGTCTTCTTTACATTATTTAAAGCACTAATATGAATTTAATTTGAAAACATGTTAAGTAAGAGTTCATTGAAATTTAAGTATAAATAAGGCCTTCTGGCCGACTTAAGTCACTTCTTTTGAAGTCCAGTCTTCTGAGCAGCCGTCCCAAAGTACCGATACCGAGTGTCATCTTCAGAGTGTTTACCGTCCAAGTCGAGTTTTTGTGCTAAGTCCGTTAGCACAACTGTCTGACACGATCTGTGAGTTTATTTGTTTTTTTATAAGTCCGTAAAAGGAACTTAGATTTGTTTGCTTTAGCCGTTTTGAATTAAGAATATTTTTTTAAATAATTTACCGTAGAGTCATCGCTAGCGAAGTCTTTGCCGACTTCGCAGTGTTTGAATAATTTAGCTTAGAAGCACCGCTGGCAAAGTCCTTGTTGACTTTACAATATTTGAACAATTTAACGTAGCGTCGCCGCTTGTTTTAACGTAGAATCACCGTCGAGTGGGTCATTATTGGCTTCACATCGTTGAGCAAGTTAACGTAGAGTCACTACTTGGGAGCCAGTTTAGTTTCACAAGCGTCAAAAATAAATTAATCCACCGTTTGGGAGATCGCTTCACGATTTGTTTGTTTTAAGGTTTCTCGTCATCTGCGACCGCCTGGGTCCATACTGCAACCGCTGGTGTCGAGTGTCATGTACAGCCGTTCCGTCACCGTCAGCGAAATCATCACCGTGCAAGTCCTGAAAAATATATGTTTTATGTTCATCGTCGTCGTTTTTATGTGTAATAATCTCATTGTGACACCTACCTCCTGATGATTATTTTGACAGCCCTAACCATTTCCTTCTGAGCTATCCAGCCGTCTGCCTTAGAGACTGTCACCGATCGTATTGGCGCACGAGCACACCGTCAGCAGTTTTCCACAGCGACGCCAAAGTTAACGACGTAGCCATCAGCGAGGTTATCGTTACAACACACAATTAAAGCTTATTAAATTTGGAGCAAAAATGATCGAATACATTTTTCTTGTATTCCTAATGGTTACCGAGCTTAGGGCGCTAAAAGATAGTATGTAATGCTAAAGAATGTCACAACTAGAAAATAAAAAATTTTTGGACATCGCCTACTAGATATGAAATAACGAAGTACCAAAACGAAAATGATTTCCCGATTTGGCCTTATAAGCAAATTGATAAATCATTGTCAAATATTATTATAAATGTTATATTAAACCGCGCTAGCGTAGTTTCTCAAGAAACATTATCTTTTAGCGCCCTAAACTCGGTAACCATCAGAAATTGAAGAAAAATTCATTCTATAATTTCTATTGAAAATTTGATGAGCTTCAATTATGTAATGATCAACTTTTACCTCAGACCAACGGTTCTCAAGATATTAACAAAAAACTAAAAGAAGTGCCCTGTTCTCGCTAATTGCCGCTGGAGCTCACATTCACGAAGACTTTTGCTATATTCATCTCTAGGTACCCATAAATTAATGTACAAGGTTTCAAAACTTTCGGACTTTTCAGGAGGTTGGATGATTTTTTGACTGGATCATTATTGCAATTACAAAAAAATGTATTCAGCATTTTCTCTGGAGCACGTGGAAGTAAAGTCTAGATTGGATCCAAACTATAATTCATCAATGTACAGTCCCAGTCTTCAGGATTAAGTTCATTGTCCGACCACACTTGCACTTGGCGAAACACACGAAACAAGTGTTGATAAGCAGAAGCAGATGTTAGGGGAAGACAAAATAACTGCAATCTTTTATTTTACCTTCAGTCAAATATTCACTACAGATGAAGCCAACTTCCGACATTTTTATAAAATTTTGTACGGTACATTTCAAAATGGAAATACCATCTACAAACACGTCATTTACCACGAAAAACTTTATAAAACTGGCTTGACTGTTGATGTTACTCAAGGCCAACCGATTAATGGAATAAGGGACGGTTTCTATCTCACTCATTTGTATATTTTCCACGTATAGTATTTGAGTGCATGAACCACAAAAACCAATATTCCAATATTTTTTTCTTCAAATTATGCAAACTTCGTAGGGAAAAAAGTATTGTTATTTTTTTGGTAGAAAATTTTACGTTCTATAAATTTTTGCTTACTCATTTCTCCGGTAGCTCTCACCACTTCAGAGATATATGCAAGAAGCGAAAATTTGTGACCTTTGACCTCACATAAAAAACAACGCACAAGCGAGGTCGCTGAGGGCATTTGAAAAAGCATTTGTAATGACGTATTCAAGACCTATACACAAATTCAGCTTGTTGGGAATCAATGCAAACTCAGCACTTTTTAGCGCATTTTTTGGAAAAAAAACTCTATTATATTCACTTTGGCTGTATGACTGGCTGGCTGGCTGGCGTGACGCTGAGTTCTCAGCAACTATACTATTTACAGACTTGAAACTGGTACTAAACAAAAGCTGCTGTTTCGTAGGTTTGCACAAATTGCTTTAATTCAAGCTCAGTGAATGTGGAAGATTAAATTATTCAATTACTTGTTTCAAGTGAAACAATGCCCATAGATATATATGACATTAAGGATATGGCAACTAGAATTTATTGAAGTAGATAAAAATTTAGTTACAACTTTCGCCGCGAGTGTCACTATTATTATGTACAGTTGTCAAATCTGTCCGGGATTCATTCAATGACTTGTTTGACGCGAATTTGAAGCTTATTAGAATGAATTATTATTATTGGATGAAAATTTGTTTACTTTTGGTGTATTTTTTCTATATAGCTTTGATAAAGATGAAATTATCATTTTAAGGTACAGCACTTGACCTCCCGTCAGTCAATAACTAAGCAATGAAGAATAAAAGGTATTTTTGAGTTTGTACATGCATAAATTATGTACCTATCAAATAGTCAACTTGAAACTAGTACTAAATGCGCTTTCATCATCTAGCTAGACGATTCTTCCATTTTTTTTCTTTATTTTGTCTAGACTATCCAAACGATCCCTGCAGTATCACCTCAAAGATATAAAATTTTATTTTGAACCTACTTCCTATTCTCCGAGATGTGACATTTCCAATTTTGGAATAATAAATAAGATTTTTTTTTTTTTCGAAAACTAGTCCACCCTGAAATGTTCTGTCGAAGACAGCTTCTTTTTTAGAACATTTTTTCCCTTCTATTTCCCAAGATGCGTCTTCTCAGATTGCAGAACAATTCATCAGGTTTGTCCTTGAATCGGGAGCTATTTGATCTGAAAATTGATTAATCCCACCATCTTGGGATATAAAGCGATGATTTAATCCCAGAGATAAGCTTGTTTCCAACTTCTTTTGCCTCTTTTTTCTCCAAAATTCTGTTTGACTAGTGAGGGAATTCCCTAAATCAGAGATTAATTCATTGTAAGAATTGCTGTTTGGCCTCAGTAACAAGAAGTGGGCAAATAAGCCTAGACACTCTCAAGAAATGTTCAAACAAATGCGTTTTTGATCGACCAAACGAGCAGTCAGCTTTCGCATACCCAAAACATCCCCTAAAAATCGAAATATTTTAAGTCCCAGCTATTTCTCGAAACTTCTTTAACACCGCACCGCACCGCACCGCACCGTCCCTCACGGTCGGAAGTTTTAATAACGTGTTCTTGACTAACCTAGAACATTTAGAGAAACGGACATCTGAATATATATGAGCAAACGACCTGACTGGGGAGCAGTGGACGATAAAACAGTGAAATAGGAAATATCCAGGTTATAAATAAATAAACTGTTAAAAATAAATATCTGTTGCTTTATTGTTGAAGATTAATAGCAGTAAGTGAGAAATAAATTGTATAGAGCTTGCTTAGTAATACTTTGAAGAATAAAACTTTAATTTTGTTTTCATTTATTAAATAGTGAATTGTGGATTTTCGATATGATTTTGTTCGATTGTCTAATTGTCAAGCACTGAATGTTATTTATGTCTTCTTCGATTGTTGAACAATAAAGTTGTCTTCTAAATCAGAACTCATTCGTCCGGGAACTAGTTCATCCTAAGATTTATCTTTCCCAGTCGCAAAGCAAAGAATATGACCGTAAAGATAAGAACACTTTTGGACCTTTCTCTTTCTCTTATTCCCTAAGATGTGTTCTCACCGTTTTCTGGATCAGAAATTATCTGATCGGAAGTTTTATGTTCTTTAATTGTTTTCGGCCACTGTAATGATTTGGAAAGTCATGTCAATCACAATTGAAGGTACATCTTTCGGAAGGATTGAATAGATACGCTTGAAAGATGACAAATAATATTTTTTTGGGAATATAGATGCACAATGTGTGGTTAAAATGCATTTCAATAATGTAATATGGTATGATGAGAACAAATTGTTTGCAATATCATGTTTTAGAAGTCACTATCATAAGTTGAAGTTATTGAAATGAGGTTTTCTGGCATTTAAATAACAATTTGGAGCTTCATTCATGAATAGAAGTATAACTTCATATTTGGGGAAAGATTGGTATCAACAGAATGCTTTTTATTGAATTCACCACAAAACATGAATGAGTGAAAAAAATAAAATGAAATTTGAGTTTATAGAGCTTGAAAGTATGTAGGCTCTTTTTTGTTGACTATAAATCAGAGCTTTACGCTACCTAAATCATAGATAAAACACGCAGCAATGGCAAATAACAAAAGAAACAACATTGTATGAATGTGTGCACTGAAAAATGAAATAGGAATGGTTTTGTGTTCATTCTACTAGAATAAATCACAATAAGAGTTTTTTAAAATTAAATTTCATAATAAAATGTTTCCTGTTATCATTCTTCTACACTATTATAGAACGATAAATCTTCAATATTTATGAACTTCATCTGGAGAGCAGTACAGAAAGACGTAGGTAATATTTTTCACTTACGAAAATGGCGCACTTCTTTGCATGATTTAAAATCAAGCCAATCCATTCGCAGAAGGAAAAATAGTAGTTGAATAAATCTTATTCGCAAGTACTTTATGAGATATTTAACCAACGTAACTGCACTATTTCACTTTAATCGAATTTTTACTATGTTTTCTCTCTGATGGAACATTCATCATTTTGTTGGATATGTTCAAACGAAAACCACTTGGATAATAAAATAATTTTGCGAATTATGGTACAACTTTAATGTACTTAGGACTGTTTGTAGCCTAGTTTGTCAAATTCAGTAATTGAATAAATTAGAACACTTGGTTGTTTCACAAATTGATTTGTGAGTCAACCAAGTGTTCTAATTCATTTAATTATTCCATTATGTTCCATCAAGTAGTGCCAACCATTTCAACTCTTGAAATTGTTGAAATTAGGTTATCCAAAATCATTCACTACTGAATTGGTGAAAAGGTCAGTCGGAATTATTTCACCGGTAATTTACCGATTCGCTGATGTGGAGTATGCAATTTAATGATGGACATTCAAACGAGTATTGTGAATTGTTTGGAATAATTCTCAGAAATAATAATGGAAAATTTCAACTTGAATCGGAGATTTGACCAATAATAGTTACTTTTGATGTGCCTGCAACAGCAAGATAAAATTATCAAATTGGTAGTATTTTGGGGACTCCAATTTCGGTTAAATTGAATACTTGTGTCATCTACTAATTTTACGAGAAAACTATGAGTTAAAGACTATAATGAATGAAACAAAGTTATTTCCCAACCATTACTTTCTCGAACTCATGTTAGGGGCAGTAACAAAATCAATGAATTTTGCGTATTGTTAAATTTTGTAATAGCAAAGCTACAAGAATAAAGCATTACATGAGCTTGGTGATTCTATTCTGTTCTAAAAATAGATCTGTAGTTTCAACTTTACCAAAAGTTAGGAAAGCTCAAAAATATGCCCAAGAAGGTAACGTGGCTAGTTCTGGATGTATTAAGAGCACTTCAAAAGAGAAGCGCATCATCAATCAATATTCTTTGGAGTTATTCAAAAAAATAAAGAAAGGTTGGGGATGCATCTGAATAAAAACAAAATGTATATTTTCATGGAGTTATATTACAAATCTTTTCTGTTATAGTTTTAATAAATGTTTCTTCAATGTAGGAAGAACTTTTCAGAACTCATTTTTAATAAATATGTTTTATTTGGATAAATTTCTGTATATAAATTATTTGAAACACAACGTTTAAACAGCAATGTGCTGCCTTTTCCAAGTGTATAAATGTATAATGAATAAACTAGATAAGTATAAAATATTAACTCCTAGGATCGTAGAGCTCTGCCTGTGATTTAGTGTGATTTAGTTTATAATTCAAAGACAATAGGTCTTCAGGAGATGAAAATGAAGGTCTGAATAGAAAAATTGTCAACTTCTTGTAGTTCTAGGTCAATTTGACTCTACTCTTTTTGGTTTGGCGCATAACTAAACCATACTCAGATCTTCAGGAGGTGGTGTTGAAGTAACTCTTGCAAATAGATTCATAGATAAAAATAACTTGAAATTATAAAGAAATGACTGGTAACCACGATCAATTGAGCTCATAACCAGTATTCAAATTCAAATTATTAGGTGTTTTTTTTATCTCTATTACTTCTTTTATTAGCCTCTTGAACCAATTGTTCTCTTCAGCCAGAAGCTTTGTATTCTTAAAGTCAATGCCATGTAATTATTGAATAGCTTGATCAGCCTCCGTAGACTTTTCTGGATGGTTCAGTCTTTTATAACGAGAATGCTCTTTCAATCTTGTTTCCACAGTCCTCTTGGTTTGTCCAATATGTACTTCGCCACATTGGCAGGGAATTTTGTAAATACCTGGATACTGTAGAGGAAATCTGTCTTTAACATTATCAATAAGATTTCGAATTTTCAAATTGGACGTGTAAGAGGTCTTAATGTCATATTTATGTAAGAGTCTGCCAATTTGATCTGTTATATTAGCTACATACTTCTTTTAGTATTTTGTTAAATTCTCAAATAATTTGTCAAACTTAGTTTTTTGTCTCCTGAAGACCTGTAAACTAGTCACTTTTTGTATTTTTGTTGTCTTGACAATTTTTGTTCATTTATTTATTATTCATTTATATACTTGAAAAAGGCAGCACATTGCTGTTGAAACGTTGTGTTCAAATAATTTATACATAGAACTTTATTCAAATGAAACATATTTAGTCACAAATATGAAATATTTGTAGTAATTAGGTCACATAATTATTTGTTTAAATTCGCTGTAACTGTAATCCTAGTTAGTACTGACAAGGTCGATGTTCAATTGTCGTACATGATTGACAGGCTATGGTCACTAGATGTTTGGTGGTTGCCAGACAACAATTGTTAGACAATTGAATTTTGGCCCATTGTCGGCTTAGGTATATGAGAGCGTTAGCTAGGAGAGGAATTCAGTCCAGGGAGTACCGGGAGAGATCACTCAAATGGAAGAATTTGGCGCTCAGCTACTACCATCTAACGGGAACAGCCGCACCTATTTTTAAATTTAATTTGAATCTTGAATCTTAGTTACCATTGAAAAAATTTGAACAAATGTCGATGAAAGTAAATAAGATTGTTTGTCAATATCAATTTATAATTTTTCCAATTTCCAGTTGTGTTTGTGTATTGATTTTAATAGTTAAACGCTACAAGAAATTATTAAAAAGCAATTACTGCAAGTCAATTGTAAGTTTGTTTCATATTTTTCTGTTCGCATGTTATAAAATATAATAATTATTCTAGGCGCACATCTGCTGGTTCCATTCCGTTACCTGCAGTTTTTATATTAGTACAAATGCTATTATACGTAATGTAGTTCGAGCTCAATGATAAATATTGGGCTAAGTTATTTTCTGGACCTCACAAATACCTGGAGTTTCAAATAATAAATAAATAAGAAGCATTTGGGATGGATGAGGATTTGCCAGCTGCAATAATAACGTGGTGCTAGAACTGAAAATGAATATTTGTAACGAAAGATACGCCAATTTCTTTATATCATATGAAACCAAGAAAAAGTAATACTCTTCAGTCTTGACGTTACTTCAGAATTCAGGCAGTCGAAGAAAGTTGAATAAGTTCATACTCACATTGTGCCCACGCTAAAAGATTTTCCAGTCATTATATAGGAGGTAGAATTAGGAAAAAATGAATATTTGTGAAGAAAAAATCTTCAATACTATAAAAGTGACTTTGCCGAGACAGTAAGATGCATTTAAGTTCAAATGAAGTAAAGACAATGGAAAACGTCACTTTAATTCAAACTATATTCGAGAAATTCAGTAATTATCTTATAAAAATACTTTGAGTATATCAATCTTTTCAATTTATTTATTTTCTCAATCACATCTCAAAACAATTTAAACTGTCTACAGTCTTGAATTAGTGATTTTCGTCCAAATTTTTGTTTCAATTTTGTTATAACTCATTCTAGTTCCTATCTTACGCCTATTTATCAACATAAGTAAATCAAGATTGAATTTAAGAGACCTAAATTAGAAGAAAACTCACTAATCCAAAATTGTGGGTTAGTATGAACTCATTTGAGAATATGGCTACTGATTTTTATGCTTTAATAGAATAACTTTAAATTTTTTTGAACATTTGTATCCAATGTCTTCCTACTTTTTTTCACAATGGTGTTTAAATACTGTGGAAAATAATTTTAACATAAAGTATGACCTACAATTGAAAGAATTGAAGAAAAATTAGAACATTTCTTGAGAATAGACACTCTAAAGTAATTGACTTATGGCATTTTAGCTCAAATTACCAATTTACATAACTTTAGAGTTGGATCAAACTTAAGGCATATGAAATAACTTTATTTAATTTGGAGTTTGTTAGATATTGAATGTATTGCAATACTATGAAAGGTATGATCCACAGTTGGAGAAGACATTTTATAAAAATAGATTATTCAAATTCATTGATTGATAGCGTTCTTAACACAAATTTTGAATGAATTTAACAACTGCGGATTCAATTACTACAATTGGATCACACTTCATGCATAAAGTAACTTCATATTTCATCTCAAACCTGATATTTGCACAAATATTTTGTTGATAACATTGATTCACATGTACAAACATTTATAATACAAGTATTTTTGAAAAAATTTCTTTGACTTTTCTATTTATAGTTCCTAACCACTAAATACTAATTTAGATCTGAAACGATGGTTACATAGCTATCAGAGACCTTAGTGGCAGCGGCCGCAACTATATTCATGCCCATAATTTTTAACATTGAGTGATCACTCCCGGTACTCCCTGATTCAGTCATTCAGAGATTCAGTAAGAGTTACTCTGAGCGATGTTGTGAAAATACGAGTTTGTAAAGTGAAGATTTACGCTGTAACCTGTGTTAATAAATTATTCTAAATAGAATTATGACATTATTAATATTTTTTTTTGTTTTCTCGTTGAAAGTTTCGGCACTTTATTCTAATGTCATTAGTCTCTGATCGACTCTTTTTCTAATTACTATGAGTGGGAGAAATGTGCAATGGTGCATTGTGTTAAATTTAATTTCTACCCCAGGATGTCAATAAAAGAATATCAGTGATTTTAAAGATGACGTGTTAGATGTGTAAAGGTGAAGGCTTGAAAGCTCGACTATTTAGAATCATTTATGAAGAAAATAATCTGAATATTGTAGCCAAGATTCTTCAAAGGCAAAAAAGGACCAAAAATGAATCGAATGAATTCTCACAAAGCTACGAAAAATTATGTGTGAATCTTTCAGATGAGTTCAGAAGATCGTCAAAGAAATTGCAATGGACCAATCGTTGGTAGTGAGCTCTCAAATTCTACCTTGCCATCAGGAGTAAAGAGTTGGTCAAGTGTTAGGGCATAATTAAGCCAAATTCTCTTAAAAGTAATATGAGTTCAAGCCTCAATGTTACGTGAGATGTCACCAGAGAGTCTCACACATCAATTCCTCGCCATCGGGCCTTTTTAGGATCAGTTTAGCAAACTAGAACGGATATAAAAATGGTACACCTGCATCAGAGGTTGGATAGGATATTTGCTTGACCCATTCTTGGAACAACTCCGTTGCCCGCAATAACACACAGTACATGCGATTGGCATACACATATGCCCGCGCAACACCGACAGAATTTTGTTACACCGATGGTACTAGCTTTCAGGTAACTAATGCCCGTACTTATAGTCAATACTTCGCTCGAACTCAGACTTGAGAATTGCTCAAGTATGCGAATAGTACCAATAGTTGTTATTTGGCTACAGAGTATTACTTCGTGTTTGCTTGACTCCGGCTTTTCTTGAGTCTACTGCAAGGCTATTTTGAGGCGTGCTCAAGTATTTCTATCAGTTATTCTTGACATTTGTATTTCCAACATGGATATATGCCATAGAGGTATATATACTCACTGAAATTTACCTTTCCAATCAAATTACCCAAAAATAGATCAAATTCAGTAGACAAACTGGGAATATTCCGCAAATACTGTTATGAACGTCCAATATATCAATCAAATATATGTCGAAGTATCGACTATAGGATAGAATAATAAGTATCTATGGTGACTTCGCCTCGACTCGACTTGACCAAGTAATACTTAAGAACGAGATTGAGTTTCGACTATAAGTACGGGCATAAGTCACTAGCACTGTTTATCTCACGTTGAACGACACCTACGTGGCTATCAGTACCGTAATGCTGTACCGATGTCTGCGACCCACGCAGGTTGATTAATGTATTCACTCTTGGAACAACCTCGTTGCCGCAATAACACACAGCGGTTGGCAACAATCACCGCCGTCACACGGCCAAGGTGGGCTCATCGATGGCATTGGTACTCGCTGAGAATATCAACACTTTAAAGGAAAAGGATCAATCCCACGCACACTCAGCGTGGCGTCACTACATGTGACGCTAAACATATCAAACTCAAAAAACTCATGACAGACAATCTCAGCCACTTCATAACACTGAATTAAATAATATGATGGCCAATTAAGCTCAGATAATTGAAGTAAATAATGCACCACACAGATAAACTGAACGCTCAAAGTTCGACTTTGAAGTGATGCAAATGTGTTTGTAGCACACGCTTTCTGTTAGGCTTGACCTTCAAACCGATTAGGGTTGTTTACTCGAAACTAGGTTTTATGTATACTACGATTCTTGGCTCATATTGGTATAGCAGTGTGTGTCGATAATCTGCTCTTATTCTGGAGACAAAGAAATGGATCAGGCCATATGGTGAATTTTTAACTAATGAATATTTCTTTTAAGAGCAGAAAAATATTTGTAAATTATTGTATTCAAAAATTGTCGTGATATTTGAAAGAAAAACTATTGAATTACTTTCCAAAACTGGATTCTGACGTTGAAGATGAAAGAGTTGTATTCGATAATATGTGGAATTTTTGTTGATATCCTTACAAATTTCCATATGTCAACCATTACAGTAGCAGTAAACATTTCTGGAAATTCTCATCATAATTAAATTAAAGCTTGTAACTACTACAATTATGAAAGTTTGTAGGGTGTTTTTAGTTTCAATTATTTGTTGTGGTTGAATTACTCCTAATAAGTACTTTGTGGCAGGGCTTCTATTATAGTAACATGTTTGGTAATTTGAATATAAGTGCAAATTGTAGTACTGAATTACAAATTCTAGATTGGTTATTCTGTATTCATGCAAATATAGCAAATTATTAGTGATGATAAATGTCAGAGTTTGGACGTTTCTGCGGTGTTATTAGATGAGACATCTTTCACCGTACAATCATCATAACCTCATTACTAATACATGAAATTATTCAAAATTTGAGTCTTCCCCACGGATCCTCGATCAAAAATTATAATCTATCCTTTTTATAATGATGACTACTTCAACCAAATGACTGGCAACATTGCAATATTCCACAATTTTAATTAATCCCAGATTCAGAATGAATATCCTCTTGTTATTTCCGAGATAACACCGACTTCTGTTCAAGTTAAAATTGTTTGTTCCAATCGACAAATGCACGGAATGAACAAAGAAATGTCATTCGGCAAGTCAGCAGCTCTGAACTGTGAAATCTGCGGCTCTCAACTGCCGCGGTCGGCTATACAAAAGGATCTCGATCGAACAACTGTTCTAATTTCTCATTGGTTTTCATTAAAACAGCTGACTTTTCCACTTCCTCAAGACTCTATTTCCAAAGATATTCTATGGTAATTATTCGATGTGGAAATCAATGTTGTAGCAACCAAAAATATTGAGTTTTTATGAAGTGCAAAATCCATCATGTATGGAACTCTGTTGTCGAACAATATTCAGATACATCCAACGTTTCGATTCCGGCTCACTAATGACATAGAGGGCGAAACTTGTCAGCCCTAAGGGTTCAATCTCACATTTCACGTATGTCAATCCATTACATATTCGATGAATGGGATCGCTCTGCGACCGAGAGGTTATCTTTCACTAGCATACGAAGAATAATTTCAACATTTTAGACTGTCAACCACAGATTCATGATATATTTTGGGCATGTCCTTTGGTGACATGGCCTAGGTGGGTCTACATTTGAAATATTTCAGGACAGAAGTGGACAGTAATGATAATTTTATGTAATTAGTTCACATTTTTTGATAGGAGAGGCATTGCACAGACAACTGCAGTATAATTGCAACGATAATAATCTACAAAGATTGTAAGTATAATTGGACTCTTAGCATCTTGACTGTTGCTGTGGATAGTTGTTTGACATTCATTCTAGAGACAGGCAATACTTCTGCAAACTGTCTTCAGGTTGTAGGACGAGGAACATGATTATCTAGCTGTCTTTGAAGTATATTCTATATATGTTCCATCAAGTTCAAGCCTAGAGATGATGGTGGAAGAGCAAGATGGTTGATATGCAGTTCATCAAGAGTCTGCTTGGTACGGACGAGCATTTTCATCCAAAAACATAAAATTTTGAGGTCCGATGAATTCGTGACTGTTCACAACATATTTGCGGATGATATTGTTCCTATAATATTGTCCAGTGACTCTACCATCAAGCACATGTAGGTCAGTACTGTCGTCTGTCGACTGTCATCATAGATACAAAATCTGGACTCATCCGTGAACAGAACATGTTCCCAAGTGGTAACGTTATTGAGTCATTGGTTAACCTCCTTTACTCTTTGACGTCGGTAAGCACGATTTGAAATCGATTCTGATAGTCGGTATGAAGTCAAACCAGCCTTTAACAATTTGTTTCACATCGTTTGATCACTCATCAGGATCCCTGCGCCATTATAAAGATTTTCGCTTATATTACAAAATTTCCTGTCACACTGTGGTAATGCGACTGGATCCACTATCAGGTCTTGTTGAGATTGTGCCTGTTTCTCAGTCGGACAAATTAGTCCTAAAATCAGTTTCTACATTTGATAAAAATGGTGCAGTTTTTGCCTGAACGATTGCAAGTGTTCTGGAATGCAATTTTTCAAGTAATTTGGTCACTTGGAGCCGCGCTGACTGCCACACTTGCTCCGATCTAGAAACTTGGTCCGCAGCTAGGTGCTAGACTTGCCACGAAAATTGTTATTTTTCGCATTTGCTGCGCAATCAGAACGGGCGACGAAATCACGTGACTACATTACTGAGTTGTAAGTCGCATCAGCACGCTGCGCTCTATTGTGCTTTACGATGTTTTGAAATACAAATCAGTAGAAATTATGGCTAATGGAAAAGAAGTGCAATTGGAAAGAGCAGTGAAAGCTCTTATTGAAGCATACAAGAATGAGCTGTGTCTGTACGCAGTAGGATCGACAAACAACATGTTGAGAACTTTGTGGCTTTGATTCCTCCTCAAAAGCCACTGTCTTGATTAATTAATTCGCAAGCTGCAACTGCAGCAAATGCTCCCGTTCTCCTCCGACAATTATTTGTGACAACATTCATATTTTTGACAAGCAAGTCTAACAAGTCTACCAGTGGCGGGATTTCAGAAATATTATTGGGGAGGCTACATTGGAATCTTTTTTCATCAATTTTAGAAGTCAGGCTCGTATTCTATATTTCTAGGGTGTAGGGAGGGAGAGGGTCTAAGTAACTTAATTGATACAAGGCAGAACAATTTTTCTCCTAACTTTTATTCATTCTTAATTATTCCGCAATGTGAAGGTGTATATTTTCAAAAAAAAAATTGCGAAACTTGACGAATGATTCTCTGATTTTATGAATAAACGACACTTTTTTCATTATTTTTTCCACTGCATTTTTTTCTACTAATTCTTTTTTCCATTATTTTTGTTCCATTGATTCCATTTTTTTTCAAAAATCAATAGTAAATTGTCACCTGTCTTCTAATATCTAAATTCCGAGGATTCTCAACGGGCGGTGCTTTGCACTCAACTAACGCGCGGGCTTCGACCTCTCTGACCATCTTGGCTTGGAATCTTGAGTAACGACGTGTCCCATATGCGATATTATGCAATATAATATGCGAACTGTGTCGATGGCACTAAAATAGTGGTTTTTGTTTCCAAGTGGCGGTGCCTTGCATCCAACTAACAAGCGGGCTCTGCCCGCTCTGATTAGGTCGATGTAGAACTTCGGAAATGTAATCAAAGCTTGTAAATAAGTCAGTGGTAGAAATATAATGGAAAATATATGTATGGTAGAAAGAATATATAGTGGAAAAATATACAATGTGAAGTTCATTCAGTGGAAAAATTAGAGTGAGAAAAATGTATAGAAACATCAATTAATAATGATTTTCATTGAATTTAAGCATTATTTAGCTTCAAAACTTTTGAAATATTATAATATAACAAAAATTAAGAGAATTCTGATAAGAGAAAGTTGGAAAGGGGTTCAAAATTGCGATGATACGTTGATCCGATAAAACATCCAGAGCGAGTGTAAATGAGCATTATAAAGAATAGCCTTAAAGGAAACGGATGTGAAAAAGGTTGATGGTGGGTAAGGGTATTAGATTGGATAGCAAAAAAATGTAGAGAGACGAAAATATTCAAAGCAAAAAAATACAGAAATACGAGAATATTTTAGTACACAAACTATTTATAATAAACATCACGATTTCTACACAATTTAATTGAATATTTGAGCGCATGTGACATGAGCGTATGTGGTCGTAGGCGCCATATTTAGGGGAGGTAGCTGCCCATCCTTGCCCCTGCCAAATCCCGCCACTGAAGTCTACGTTCTAGAGCCAGAATGAGTGGCACAGTTTGCATCGTGTGCTGCGAAAATAAGTCTCACGCCAAGCGCAGCTCAAATTGACCCAAAAAGTATCTCCAAGCCATGTTTCCTACTAATTCTTCCCAATAAATTGTTTTCATTATTGGATTTGGCTCACTACGTCGTCTAGTTAATTGTAGGAAATCGTCAAGATCAAATAAATAGTTATAAATAATTGAATATACAAGTCTTCAGAGTGACTATTTCTCAAAATCTCACAGAATACAAGACATAAAGCTGATGTTAATGTAGTTACGTGATTTCGATACCCGTTCTGGGCACATACGAATTGGACACGGATCCCAGGTAGCTGTAATCCGTATATACGAATTGGGCACGACGACCCGCGATAATCCCCTTTAGTGCACAGGTATATATAATTATAAATAGGACCAAGGATAGTGAAATAATGACAAGATGGAGAGAACATTTTAAAGACCTACTAGTAAGTGACGAAAGTACTAATGAAACAGAGAGTGAGGAGACCCCACAAACAGAAAGTATAAATGAAAGCACAGAGATGATAACTGAAGCAGAGTTAATTGGAGTACTTAAAAAACTGAAGAATGGCAAAGCACCGGGACATGACTGTATGAAGGCCGAGCAATTGAAGTATATGGGCGAAGAAGGAGAAAGATTATTGCTGCTTATATTAAACATAATCTGGAAAACAGGGAAAATACCTTCAGACTGGGAGAAAGCAGTAATATTTCCCATACATAAAAAAGGAGACAGTAAAAATTGTGAGAATTATAGGGGCATATCACTTTTATGCACAACAGCGAAAATTTACGAAGCAATACTCGAAAACAAGCTTAGAGCTGCGATAGAAACAACAATGGAAAAATCGCAAAGTGGATTTAGGAGGGGACATTCGACACAAGACCACATATTCACTATAAGGAACTTGATAAAAAATACAATGAAAACGGACAAAAAACTGTATATCACATTTATAGACCTGGAAAAAGCGTTGGACCGAGTACCGAGGACTAAGTTGTGGAATGTATTGAGAGGAAGAAAAATAGGAAAACAGTTATTAACAGCAATAGAAAGCATATACGAAACAACTTCCAACTACATAAGAACTGGCAACGCAACATCAGAAGAGTTTAAAACATCCCAAGGATTAAGACAAGGAGGAGCTTTAAGCCCATTGCTATTTATTATATTTTTAGACCAAATAATGAATAATATTAAGTATAAAATAAAAAAGGTAGAGGTTGGACATTACAAGTTGAAAAGGATCTCATTATCAGAATGCGCGTTCGCAGATGACTTAGCAGTGATGGCAAAGAGTGAAGAAGATATGAAACGTAATTTAGAAATATGGAACAAAGAGCTGAGGAAACATAATATGAAGATAAATGTAGAAAAAACGAAAGTAATGGTCATATCAAAGGAGAATTTGAGGATAAACATAATACTGAATGAGAAAGAAATAGAGCAAGTAGAAACATTTAAATACTCCGGGGCAGCAATAAATAATAAAGGAAGTTTAGAGCAGGAAATAAATACGAGAATCCAGCAAGCAAATTGGAATTTTCATGCAATCAACAAAATAATATTGAAAAATAAACATATAACGAAAAGGACAAAAATGACTCTATTCAAAACAGTGCATAGACCTATATTAATATATGGTAGTGAATCATGGTTGATGAATAAGAGAATAAGAAGCAAAATACAGGCGGCGGAAATGAAATATTTAAGAAGAGTGGAAGGAGTCACGATAATGGATAAAATAAAGAATGAAGATATAAGAAGAAGAGTACAAATAGAGAGCATTCATAATGTCATAGAAAAGAAACAGTTGGCGTGGTATGATCACCTATGCCCGAAGATAAACAAACAAAAGCAGTGTGGAATGCAAGAATACAAAACAAGAAGAAAAGGGGAAGACCAAAACAGACATAGGAAAATAATATAGAAGAGATATTAACAAAAAACAACATTAGCGGCCAAGATGCAAAGAAGTTAGCAAGGGACAGAAAAAAATGGAGAGAGATAATCAACAAGATAGAATAGTAATCAACGCAAATAATTAGAACAAGAACAATCTCGACACCCGAAAGGGTATTAAGAGATTTAAAAAGTTTATAATAATAATAATAATAGGACCAAGCTCGACGATAGGTCTTGCGTAACTTATAACAGTAGCTTTGTTTTCAACCAGTCATGCTTCACACCAAAACGAACGAGCGGGCTTTACTCGCTCTAACCAAGCTCAACGTGAAATTTTGCGAAACTTGTAGAAGTGGTTTTGTTCTCAACCAGCGGTGCTTGAAGGCACCAAAACAAATATTTTGTAAATTTGGAACGAGATCCTTATGATATTTTGTACGATTAGTGCCCAATTTACATTGCTGGATTGGAGTACCTGCCTCGACCGTTGGCTATTACTGAAGATTATAAGGGTCTTGTGCCAAGTTTACTTGCACCGTCCGTTCTAATTGGCCATGGATAGCAGCCAGCGGGCAAGCAAGTGCAAAAAATAGCACCGGATCTATCTTGTAAAATTAGTCGTGTGGCAAGTTTCCAGCATCGAAGCCAGCGTGGCAGCCAACGCGGTTCAAGCAAACGAAATTGCCTCGTGTGTGGCGGACTCAAGACTGGGCACTTAAGCTAGTTTGTCAATGAGATGAAAGAACAGACTGTGCGCTCGTGACAGGAAAAAAGAAACAATTTTTTACAGGCTGTCATTTTCAGGGACGACACTTACAGTAGTAAGCTTGAGATATTTGCTTTTGATAGTCCATGATAGACAAGTAAATTTTAAGTAGCAGTAAAAATAACTGGCTGCCATTTTTTCGAACCTAAGGCAAGTTTGTAAAACTGATTTTTTTATTGACAGACAGTCTGCATGAGTTCAAGGGTACAGCATATTTGGGTGGGCTTGTAAATTTATTGCGTGCCTCAGAACAATTTCTACAGTATGCATTAATAGTCCAGGCAAAATAGGAGAAACCTCTGTATTACCAATTGATTCAAGAATGTAATAAAGGAGGTCCCCTGATCGAAATATAATAGTCAGAAGTGAGATCACCATGCCGCAAGGGGAGAGGGATTCCTTGAAAGCTCGTTTACAAAGTACTTCGCTCATAGCTTAGAAATAGTGCGTCCTAGAGAAAAAATTTTGAGATAAAAATTGAAGCTTGATAAATTTCCTATAACTTTAATTCAATATGTTTTTTGAAAAAAATGCATAGTTTTTCGTGAATTAAAGGCGAGAAAGCTTGACGAAAAGCATTGGTTAATTTAAAAATTGCCCACTTTTCGAGAGCAGATATCTCCGAAATTATGCATTTTTTCAAAAAAGCGTAGGAGAACAAAGTTGTAGAAAATTTATCAAGCTTCAATTTTTATGTTGAAAATTTGGCGCTGGGATAAACCGTTCTTGTGTTATAAGCAAAAAACTTTGAAAACGGATTTTTAAAGATGAAGCTATGATAGTAATTCACAAATCTGGTAGAAAGACGGTGCTGGATTAGAACATAATTACAAGAAATGGAATGAATAATCACTTTTGTATGATTTATTACCCCAAGAGCTGTAATAGGCTATTAATAATTCAATCATCACGCTATTTGCAGATTTTTCTTCTACATCGCCTATGTTATTTTTGAATTTGAATATTTTGGTTGACTGACAGCATAAATCTTAGGTGACAGTTGTAACAAAATAGCTCCCTTACAAAAATTTCATCAGATGTCAAACGCAGCCCCATCTAAATTGCACTATTTCCGAGCAGTTATGAAAAGTAATCTAACGTTGGATGTCAGCGCACAAAAATGTTAGCTTTCTATAACAAAAAACAAAAAGATTGATCGAGTGTTTACAGCAGCATACTATTTTCTTTATGTTTTTTAAGTGGCTATTAAGCCAAGCGCCTGGATATTTATTGAATCTCTAATATAAAGGCTTCAGTTTGTTTGGAAACTTTTTGTATTTGTGATATAGAGCTAATTAGAAACTTTGAAGACTTTGCATAAATTATTAGGTTGAAGTGATATAATCAGTTATTTGGTATTTGAGTTTGGTTGTGCTTGAAAATTCAAATGGCAGTTGGAAATTCTTTTCAGTCACAAAACGTTTTGAAGTTTTTTGTAATTTAAAAGTTTTGTACTATAATTAGTGAGCGGTGAATGATTACACTTGATGAATAACATGAAAAGTTCAATTGTTAGAGACTATTATTGCAAAGAAAAGAGTAAGAGCATCTTTGGACTGAACGTATTGAATAAATAATTGCCCAGAAATCTTGCGTTTCCGTTATTAAGTCAAGAATTTACAGCTTGGCTGATACGAGCAGAATTAATGTGCTTTTGTGATCAGAATACATGAATATATCAAAATCAATGGACAGCTATCTTGTTATTCTTCGAATTAATTTAATCTAAGCCTAATTCCAATTCTCTCTTTGCCTTGTTGAATTCCAAATAGTTTATCTCGGATTCATTAAATATTTGACGGCTTCCTGCAGGAGGAAAGTATTACTGACGCTTTTGGTAGAATGAAATATGATAACATTGTACGCGGTTGTCTGCCATTAATCCAGCGCCTCTCTGGTGTCTAGTTCAACGATGTTTATTGAGGAGAACATCGTACATTCATAAGGGAGATTTTTATTCGAATAAAGTAAATTGACCGTGGTAAGACACCAATTATTTATTTAGTTACCCTTTTGGCTCATCTACTGACGCTCGATGATTCTCGGTCTCATTATTGGGAGTCGAGGATCATTACGATGGAGGCTGACCTGGCTGACGTTAGCAAAAGCTCTCCGAGTCAATGTGATTATAGTTGGGGCGAAAAATTCTATCAGACGCCATTTGGCAGAGGGTAGTGACCCTTAGAATCTCAGATCAAATCTTGCAGATAATTCGAGGAGTTCGACTACGAATTCGTATAATGGCAGAACTAGAAGTACAGTCATTTGATGGTTTTATTTGGAAAGTTTTCCGGGAATTTTAAAATTTTATAGATTTTTAATGTACTCTTTCCAAATTTCAACTTTGAACTCTCGTATCTTTGCCGCTTGCGCCCCTATATTGGAAAATGGCGCCTAAAAGCAGGTTTTTGACAATATCTCCTTTCCGACTCATTTCACGATAAAAAAATTATATACAAAATGAAACTTAGACCTTTTTTTCGTAAAATCAATAGTTTTGGCGTATGAGCGCCGCAATTGTGGATGAGAAGTCGTGACATAGCTTCCTTTACGCAAGGATGCAGCGATTAACTTCTTATTATTATATCGTTTTCAACATACATCGTGAACCACTACCGATCTTAGTCCCACCAAAAGTTTATCCTTGTTAACCTTTCTTTTAATACTTGACTTACGAAAAGTCTCCACTTCTTTTTCTTTTCCTTCAATCACTTCACTTTCATGCAATGGATTAGCACAAATAAAACTTCATTAGAAGCCATGGCTCTATGAATGCGAACGATACTGTGGAGGGAGAAAAGGATGCCCGACACAAAGGCAACGCATTCCTTCATTACTGCGAAGGACGGGCCATAGTGAGCCGGTGTTTCAATAATAAAATATTTATTGTTAATATAGTTTTCAGATTCAAGTTAATTCTATAATTCACAAATTTCAGTTAAAATTGAATGCGCTCGTACGCCAAAACAATTGATGCTACGAGAAAAGAGGTTATTACATATACTATAGGAAATTTCCTCTAGTTTCATTTTGTATATAAATGTTCTTATCGTGAGATGAGTTGGAAAGAAGATATTGTCAGAAAGCTGCTTTTAGGCGCTATTATTCTAATATAGCGGCGCGAGCGGCAGAGATACGAAGTGACATAATTGAAATTCGGAAAGGCCACGTCGATGTGTAAACCATCAATTCTCTTTTTAACTGAATTAAAAAAAAGGAGTTCTCAACAACTACAGCACTTACAGACTTGAAACTGGTACTAAATAAAAGCTGCTGTTTCGTGGGTCTGCCCAAATTTCCTAATTTAGAGCGCAGTGATTGTACATTCATGAAATGCTAAAAATGCGCTTTGAACATCAAAATGACTCAGCCTTGGAATAAAACGGGATAAGCTAGAAATTTGTATCAACCATTATTTTGGTGACGGAAAAAATTGTGTTTCAAATAATTCATGTACAAAACATCTTTATTCTAGTATTGTAATGTTTATTGCTTGAAGGAATAGTTTATAATTGAATAAAAGTCACTATTTGATAATTTAAAATATTTATTTATCACCTAATACTAACTTAACAAAATCGCAGAAATTTATATTTAACTATTCATATTCACTGATCACTTCACTGTTTGATATTCACTGCTCTAGCTTCACCATTACACTACTCTAAAATCGTTTGCTTGCGTTTATATATAGAAATATCCATTTCTTGAATGTTCTATCACATTTCTGGAATATTGCTAGAGGTTTCCATAGGGAGAGATGATGTGATGCGGCGTGGCGCATGCAAGGTTACGAGCTTTCACACACTCGCACGTTACAGTATTTTGAATACTCTTTCAAAAGTCTGATGAGGTCATGTGTAAATGTCTTCAGATATATTCAAGGTTAAAGGTCGCAAGAATTAGTTTTTTAGAAATATTTCGCTTCCATTGCCTCAAATAGTATTTGCATTTATCATAAAAGTTGTAAAGTATAAGAATCTCCACAAATTTTATTTTGAAAACATTTTTATACGTTGAACCGTTTTAAAGATAGAGTACGATAAGTGCGAAGCGCTTAACCAATCATTCATACTCATTGCGCTCTATCTTCAGAACGGTTTAGCGTATATAAAATAATTTGGGATAAAATTTATAGAAAATTTTATACTCTACAACTTCTATAATAAATGCAAATACGATTCAAGATGAAGGAAGCGAGATATTTCTAAAAAACTGATTTTGGTGACCTCTGATCTTGAATATTCAAAAACGCTCACACGTGACCTCATGAGACTTTTAAAATAAAATCAAGAATGCCAAAATTAAAGCTGATACAAATTTTTGGCTCATTTCGTTTAATGCCGAGGTGAAACCCTTAAGGTGACTGCATTACAAAAGGTGCAATAAGAGTGGAATGATAATTTCATGGATCTATTTTGATTATTCTTCTATTATTGGAAAGGGACTGTTCCCTATCAGTTTGAAGAAAAAATTTCATCCCTAAGAATAGGACGATAATATTAGTGTGTGTTTCGCAATATCCTCGTTGATCAAGAGGCGATTTAGGTGATTCTTTTTTTAATGAATAGACTTTGCTTCGAGGGTGATCTCATTTGAACTTTAAGAGAAATTCAACATCCAATAGTGCTACATCTTGAAGTTGGTCCCATTTGAATTTGATGATAAAACCTCAGCTCTTAGGATGAGATAAGGGTGGAAAAATAGGGGACTTCTCAACTGGGTTTTCCGAAAGGGTGTGACTTTTCTCAGTGAGCAAACTTTCAGTATAGGCTACGTGCATGAAGTCTACTAGCGCCTCTAGTGGGCAATGGAGAACGATTGAACTCCATTTTATCATTGTTTTATACCTATAATTTTTTAAATGTACTAATATTATTCAATCCAGCTGTGTGCGTATAATATAACTTGCATAGCATAAAAGGTACGTTGAAATTATTTATTTTGAGTATTTTTTTCTTCAATTATACCGTACCTATTATAGAGAAAATGTCTTAATTCGTCCAAATTGACAGGATAACCTCAAATTATGACGCCGTTGATCTTGCAGATTTGTATTTATCAAACACTGTATCCCTTTTACCAAGGAAGCATCAAAGAAAAGCGTGAAATTAGTTTTGCCATATTAAACATGTTGAAGAATATGTTGCTGACAATATTAACAACAAAATTATTGCGAAGTGCATCTGACAAACTTCTATCACTGAAACATCTTACAAATTAGAGATAGAGGTAAATTCATGAATCCCAAATCGATGATGAATATTTCTAATTTCACAATTGAATTACAAACATATTTGTTATATAGATTAATAATGAAAGACAGACAATACTCTATTTATCGCTTTGATTCACTTCACTCGTTTTTTTGTGTTATAACTGGGTACATGAAATCTGTGAAACTATATATTTCATTTCAATAATCCTTAACACAACAGCCTGAAACAGAACAAACGTTTTCCCATGTTTTATTTGCAATTATTTTCACTTTTAAACTACAATGCTCAATGATAGCTCGATGACGTATTCTGAGAAATGGAGTTCGATGTTTACAATTGTGCTCACCATGAGCGCTTGCATCAATATTTGTTCAAACTCCGCCCCTCTGCACATAGCCTATACCCGGTGTTTTCACTAAAAAGTGCAAAATCAAATCTTCTCTGAACAAAAATTGACTTCAACATGCACCACCAAAAAATGAGAAATATTTTTATATCTCTTGTGATTTTCGACATCTTGAAGTCCGCTTTTTATGTTCACATAAGCCCAATATTTGATTAGAAGACATTGCATCCGACTTCAAGAAGGCATTATCGTCCGTTCAACTCTCGAGGTGCCTTCAATGTTTAATGTCCGACTTTTGTTGTATTCCAATCAAAATTTTTAGCAATGTATGCCCTGCAATTGTGATTTTTGTCAGTTACTAGCTGTAACTAGGAAACTTGTTTGTTATTTTGGAAAATAATGCTCTCGATATCAGTATTATTATAACTACAATAATAAACTAGTCGGACATTGAGAATATTTATTTCATACTTCTTGCTGAAGTATGTATGGAATCACTATTTTTTTCCTAAATATATCATATTAGTCCGTGAGACAGGGCATACATTTTTCGTTGATTACCGCTCACTTGAAACTTCGTGAGTGACTTCATTGTGATGAGTCCGACAGCTTTCACATTTGACGAAATACTTGATTTTGGGGAGTTTTTCAGCGAGAGCTAATTGAACATGTCAATTTCATGAAGCCTGAAAAATGTATTACCGTCATATTGATGTTTACACTAATCGAAAGATTTTTTGATTATAAAATGAAAAATAATATTGTCCGACATGAATATTGGGGGCCAGTGGTGAGTCCGACAAGCCGCACATGTCACAAGTACGTTGGCATGAAAACGGATTACCGCTAGTCTGAGACTTTGAGGACGTGGTCAATTATTTTTTTTCTAAGATTTGGTCATTTGTCCGACAAATTTTCGGGGGCGTTTTCTCAGTCCGACACTGGAAACGTATCAGGAATTTAACAGTTCTTTCATCAATGACCGCTTGTCGGACCAAAACAGTCATAATTTGAAAACATATTATCTGTCCAAAAAACATATTGTCCGACAGAAATATTGGTTCTTATTGTCAGTCCGAGAAGAAAACGCTCGCACATATATAACTCAGTTTTTGACGTATTTAATATCAAGAGATAAGTAATGGACGTTGTTTATAAGCTTGTAATGAATAATTCATTGAAAAAATAATTGAAAAAAAGTAAAGTAGAAAATAGAAAAAGAAATATATTATTATGTCGCTGAAATGGAACGTGACTTACTTTAATCTTCCATCTCCGACGGTTCCTAGTAGAATTAAATTGGTATTCGATGCTCCATTCGAATCTAAAATTAGGATTAGTGGTTCCCATTCAAGATTTCAAAGTGACTTTTTCCCCCGACTATAGCAAGGGAAGAGAAATCTTTGAAATTTTTCTTCTGCCATTCTCCCTTTTGGTGCATATTTCTCCAGATATACTTCAAATATGCTATATATCACATTCTCCACACAGACTTCAACTAAGCCAAGTTTCACATCACCTCGTGTGCGCGGTACAATGTTTTCTCTTCACGTCGTAAAATTAAAATGGGACACCTGTATATACTTTCAGCTTTCTGCACTTGATCATATAAACTTCAAGTAGGCCAAATATCAAATTTTTTCGTGAGTGCAATATGCTTGAAAAGGGATACAGAGATTCCTCTTCACGTATTAATATATAGATTAAAATGGAGCACCTGTATATAGTTTTTGCTTTCTGCACATCTTCTCCATATAAATTTTGAGTATGCCAAACCTCACACTCCTCCAAGCATGCAATATGCTTGAAAAGAGGTTGAAAGTTTGCTCTTGACGTATTAATATATAGATATCACAGTTGAAGGTGAATTTAAATGATATTTGAGGTGATTATCACAGTACACTGACTTTATATCACACATTTGATTCCAAAATAATATCAATATAATGGTGGACAAGCCTTTTTTTTATTATTCATAACCAATAATCATACTGACTTGATATGCATTTCATATATGTATATGTCTATGAACGCAGCCGCATTCATACAACATATTTTTGATTTTCTGAAGTATTGCCTCACTTTAATTGTCGGACATGTATACAGTAATGTTCTAGACACTATTTGAATAGAAAATAAAAAACATAGAGATGAGCGGTCATTGATGAAGGAACTGTTATAGTCCTGACACGTTTCCAGTGTCATACTGAGAAAACGCCCCCGGAAGTTTGTCGGACAAAATGACCAAATCTTAGAAAAAAAATAATTGTACACGTCCTCAAAGTCTCAGACTAGCGGTAATCCATTTTCATACCAACGTAATTTTGACAAGTGCGGCTTGTCGGACTCACCACTGGCCCTCAATATTCATGTCGGACAATATTATTTTTCATTTTATAATCAAAAATCTTTCGATTAGTGTAAACATCAATATGACGGTAATACATTCTCAAGACTTCATGAAATTGACATGTTCAATTAGCTCTTGCTGAAAAACGCCCCCAAATCAAGAATTTCGTCAAATGTGAAAGCTGTCGGACGCATCACAATGAAGTCACTCACGAAGTTCAAAGAGAGCGGTAATCAACGAAAAATTTATGTCCTGTCTCACGGACTATAATACTTTAGAAAGTGTAGAAGAGATTAAATACGATAGAAAAGAATAAATGAATACTTCAGAAGGAATAAAGCTGTGTGCAGCAAGTGCCAAATAATCACAAATATTGAGAGAAAAATGTTTTTGTAACAAGAAGAATTTATTTTCGGGTCTGAATATTCGCGACAATACTAATTGTGTTATAAGTATCCATTACAATAATAAATGATATGTTGATTTAATTGTTTGAATTTATTCTGTCAATAAAAAAATATATTTTTGTGATATTTTTTAGACAGTGACAGTTCCGTCCAATTATATAAAGTAAAAGTCCTAGTCCAATTAAGTGGCACATTATGGGCACTAAATGCAACCATGAACTACATGATTATGATGCAGTCG
This sequence comes from Dromius quadrimaculatus, assembly GCA_963989225.1. Lineage (NCBI taxonomy): Eukaryota > Metazoa > Arthropoda > Insecta > Coleoptera > Carabidae > Dromius > Dromius quadrimaculatus. Next base: position 66,565,432 of record OZ022324.1, on the reverse strand, counting down.
AACATAAAAATATTTATTTCTTACTTCTTGGTGAAGTATGTATGGAATCACTATTTTTTTCCTGAATATATCATATATTATAGGTATAATATGTGCTTAGGAAGGTACAAAGTGAACTTGAATTACGAGTTAACTAAAAGCCGTCAGGAAATAAGAAAGACTGCATATTCGATTCAACGTTACTTATAAATTCAATATCACCAAGCTAAGAACATCTATTCAGGCGAATGAAAATCATATTTCACAATATTAATAATGAAGTAGACAGATAAGTACATCTCTCAATGCAAATGGAAATATATTTTTCATATTCATGAGGGCTTCAGACATATCCTTGCAATAAAAAGATGAGACGCAAGAAAGCGTTGCATTCTTGATAACTTCAAATTAAAAATATGTTCTTGGGATACTCGTTTGTCGCGATCAGCTTTAATTTCTTAATGATATTCATAAAATGTTTGAAGCCGACTGGATTAGTGAATGTCAGTGGGAATATGCTGATTTTGTAGTTGAATTTTCGTTGGGTCTATCCCTAGTTTCGGACAAAAAGTCAGTATGATTTTTACTGAAGTAAGTAAGAGTTTGAAAGTGACTTTCCATGGTCATATACTTAATAGTGGTAGAATTTAATTTTTGTGGGATGACAGGATGAGGGAAGGCTTCTCATAGATAAGATGAGAGCCACATTATTTGTAGTGTCGCGATTCTCTTCTATTGTTCCGCCTGAATCACTTCCGTATCTCTGAATGGCGTACTCAGCAAAGATATATACCGAAACGCAATTAGTGCAACCACCGTTAGGTGATGCATTGTGTGTGTACAGGAATTTATGTTAGGACATTAAAATGGAATTACAATGAAAGCTTGGATTTTGTTGGAAGTTGTACGTTTGTAAGTACCTATCTATAAATCTCAAACACTCTTGTCTTGGAAATGTTTTCGTTCCATCTTTACCAATTATAAACTTTGTTTATTCTACTTGAACGGATCAGATCTAGTTTCGGGAGATATTGGAATTAGTTCACAAACTATGTTTTCTAGTACCAATAATATTTTAAAAACATACATTTCAGCGAATGCAATGTGTTTTTTTATACGAACATCTCGGAAGAGAATTTTGCTTCTACTTCAGTGGTTTGTAGCTCTTAACCTTTGCTCTCTGTTTTGGAAAGAATCAAACTTTTCTTGCCTATAGGCTCGTTAAATCAGCTATAGATTCGATACACGTACTCACGTACTCGATAGGCTTCCTGTGTAGTATTCAATAACTGAAGAAACACGGAAGTTCTTAAAATATAAGAGAACAATTCAAACGAATATATGAAGCTGAGAAGTATGTGAGTCTTATCTTGAATATTGATAATTGTCAAGTCTCCATATTTGAGAGGGATGAAATAAATAATATTGATAGTATTGTCACAAATATAAAATATTTGTAGTGATTAGGTCACATAATTATTTATTTGAATTCGCTGAAACTGTAATCCTAGTTAGTACTGACAAGGTCGATGTTCAATTGTCTGACATGATTGATAGGCTATGGTCACTAGATGTTCGATGATTGCCAGGCATCAACTGTTACACAATTGAATGTTGGCCCATTGTCAGTTTAGGTATATAAGAGCGCGAGCTAGGAGAGGGATTCATTCAGTCAGTGATTCTGTACCAGGAACTGTGAGCGAAATTGTGTGTTTAGAAAATAAATATTCACACTGTAACCTGTGTTAAAAAATTATTTACAATATAATGTGTGACAGTATATTGTTAAATGAAGAAAGATTTGAAGAAGAATATTTAACAGAGTCCTTGTACTTTTATTAATGTACGGAAGTAAATTGTGCATAAAATCGTATAATACAAACAGGAGGTCAAAATAATTTTCATGGAATAGTATGAGGTCCTTCGGACTATCACTAGCTTGAAAAGAAGATGAGCCATCCAAGAGAACGACATATAGCAAATGTCAGACTGATGACAGGACTTATCAAGGAGCACTGTGCAATGAATATACATCTACATACATTACTGGATTGGAACAGGATTCAATATGCATATGTTGTGGTAAAGAGGATTAAACCCTTGAACACGTAATGTGTCACTGCGAGGCATTCACTGCCAGCAAATACGATCTTCTTAGAGCAGAGAAAATGCATTTAAAGACTTCAAAAGACTGAAATCTGGAGGAGATACTGGACTTCGTTGGACAGACAGAGAAGTAAATAGGCCAAAATGTCGCAGTAATAATAATGTGATATCAAGAAAAATTTGGTTGAAATAGATTCGTTGGTCTTCATACCAAATGTCAAAAATAGTTTAAGGAGGTACACTTGAACTGCTTGTTATGAGGGTGTAACAGAAACAAGTACATTTATTTCAACCAGTGATAGAATTAGTCAAGAATAACAATTTTTCTTTTCTTAGCATTTTCTATCCCCTATAGTTTAGCGAGTTGTTCAGATGCACAATTTTTAAATCCAGTAGCAGTTACAACGAAACAATTGATTTTGACATATGTGAGTTATCGATTCCCTCAAATAAATTCTGAAAAAAGTCGATTACAATATATTATTGCCACAAAATTTTAAACCTGTGAAAATGTCTAGCTTTTCTGTCTACTATTTTGCAGGCAGTTCAGGATTAGCTCAGCGAATTTATTTGGAACGATTTCCGAATTGTCATTTTTCACTAAAGTCTGAATAATTGTGGTTATGCTATACTATTTAAACACTGATCTCTATATAACACTGGATTGGGTTTAGACCGTATTCTGGCATCTGAAAGCGACCCCGGTTGAACGGCGGCCTTGACAGTAAAACTGAGGTTTTGTGTCACTATTCGGCGGCAAATTCAAAACACTTATAGAAGACACTCGATGAAATTCAAAGTATAATGGAAGTAAGATGAAGAAATTATTCTCAATATATATTAAAATACATACATTAATAATCAACAAAAGTTAAAAATTGTTATAATAGTTGAAATATTTATTAATAGTTAAAAATATTTTTGAACTTTTTAGTGTCAGTGTTTTAACTATTTTTCGAACATTGTAGTTTAGTATTATTTAATCCCTTCAATAGTTTTATAAATTTTTGTTACCTGAAATTTAAAACTATGAATTTACCTATATGAATAAATGGAGTGCATTTCTGCGATAATATTGCCTATTCAAAACTAATAATTTTAAATATCTACTACACTTGATAAGAGAATAATAATACATTTAATAATCAAGATTTTATTGTTCGTAAGTAAGCACAAATTTGCAGTCCAGCGATTAATTTTGTGAGCAAGATATTTTATATTAAATTTGATATATTACTCAAATTTGTTATCATAACTTTGTACATTGCCCAACAATATGATTTTATTATTCATGATATTTTCAATTTAATCTAAAATTGAAAATCAAATCGTTTGATTACTTTAACATAATGAATTGATGTATCCTTCTAGGTCTCCATAAAACCTGTAAAAAGAAATACCTCACTGAAAATAGGAATAAGTTATATCTTCAAATTTTTTCAGTTGAGTTTTCTAATAAAATAGAACAATAACAATATCATGTATTAATATATATACATTTAAATAAATAAACAAAATTTATTCAGTATAAAATTGCGTCCCAACACCATACTGAACTGTCACCAATTGACACAGAACCTCAGTTTTTGCCAAGATGGCGACGCTCAATTGGGGCCGCATTCCAGCGGCCTAAACCCAATCCAGTGTTTATCAGAGATCAGTGTATTCAAGGTATCAAGGGTGTTGAATGGACAATAATGCCTGAAGTGTACTTTCCGAGGGCCTCTGGCCCGAGGTGTGTATGTTTACCGTAGACATTATTGTCTGTTCAACTGTGGTGCCTTCAATGTTTAATGTCCGACTTTTGTTGTATTTTGATCAAAATTTTTAGCAATGTATGTCCTGTTATTGTGATTTCTGTCAGAGAACTTACTCCATTTACTTGCTGTAACTTAGATACTTGTTTATTATTTGTTAATACCCTTAAATCAGTGTTATTATGACAATAATAATAAGCTGGTCGGACATTAATGTATTTAATGTCCAAATATTGTGCACTTGAACATTATGATGAGAATACTATGGAATATTTAGAACTTAACGTTTATCTGAAACGTGAAACAGCAGATGAGATGAATGAAATACATCAATTTATAAATGGAGCACCTGTGTATTAGTTTTTTCTCTTATTATTATAAACTTCACACTCAGGTCGTTACGATAAAGTATGCCCCGTGAATTAATCTGCTGAACAAATGAAATATTGTATTTTATATTTCAGAAGATATTTAAAATCGATCACCAAATGCAGTTTGATATATTTGTAGGTTATGTTCTTTGTTCTTCAAGAATAGAAGCTTCTAGAATTTATGTGGCAATAGTTTCAATTGAATTATCCATTAAATTAATTATCTTAGAATTACATTCCAATTAATATTCCACCGTTTTTTTTGAATAAATCGTTGAATGATTTCCTTTTTATGTTTGAGAATTAACGATAATGATGTAAGTTGAGAACAGCAACTACTTTTGAAGCAGCGCTTAGATGGCAGCACGGTTTGGCACAGATTCTGACTGTATTTAGAATCAGCTGATCCAAGTGCAATGAACTTTGCAGACAATCTTATGTTTATGAAATGTATTATCTGAGAATATGTGTGAAATTTCTAAATAGAAATTGAATTTTTCAGCAATGACCAAATTGTTGATTTCAGAGACAAGTTCAGTTTTTCTTCCAACATATGCAAAAATAGAATTATCGAGTTGAGCGAAAATGTATTGCCAAAATACTAATTTTCAGTTTCAAATGAATGATTAACAAGACCACGATGGCTCAAAGTCGCAAAATACTCATTTCAATCCACAGCTGTCATTCTTTCAACAAATGAGAGACATTCAGTTCGAACTATAGGCGCACTATGAAATTCTTGACAAAAATTTGATTATTTTTTACTTGATATCCAGAGGATTTACAGAGAAAAGTTATCGAAGAAAATTGTTATGGTTGATGAGTTCTATTACAAGTTGAAACTAATGTACTTACGTCTGTATAATGAATGAAATGCTTGTCAATTTATTGCGTGAGATAAATGTTTCCAGAAAAAATAATAAGCTGATTTTATATCAATATGATTATAAAAATAGATGAAAATAAAGATGTCTTGAATTGGACTAATAATAGAACTCGTGGAGAGCAACAATCTGCTTGAAAACTCTCATTCAAATCTTAATTTTTGCCTAACATTCTATTCTCTTTCTCTCATGATTTAACGAGCCGTTTAGATGTTTTTATAATTATTTGATCTATTGGCAATGACATTGAAACAACTGATTTTGACATGTGGGTTTTCAATTCGATTGAATATTCCATTCGTAGTATTTATAACAAGGTTAACAATGCTAAATCGCCATAGAAACGGTGCATATCAGGGTATTTGGACGTGTAGAAATACCATCGGGTATTATACTAGTGGTCAGAGTGAGTATTTTATTCAAAGATGTGGATACCTCCAATTTGTGCTTTCTTCGTATTTATTGGAATATTTTTCTGGATATCTTCATCAATTTTATCTTTTGATCCATCACCGAACCTTTCTGTACTAGATTCCATATCAAGACGCAATATATTTCTCTATTATTCGTCAAAGAAAATGCAAGAAATTCTAATTTTTCAGTTTGACAGAAGTTTGTTTACTCGTTCCTATGAAAATTACGTGAGTTGTTACTAGATTCATAGAAAACTAATTTGAAAAAATGGTTTTACTTCTGGAATAGTCCTCCATATACCATTTGTAGTTAAAGTATTATAGGCTATTTTTGTGGTGCAATCACTCATGTTTATTGTGCTTGTGAATACCACTCGTGCTGCACACTCGTGGTATTCAAACGCAAGCACAATAAACATTCGTGATAGCACCACAAAAATAATCGATAATACTTCAACTACTTATGGTATAATAAATGATAATTGTCACAAATGTTTAAATTTGTGGCAATATCTGCCTTTGCTCACAGCGATGCAGACATGCTGCCATATGATCATTAGCTCAGCAAGTTTATTTGGAACACTTCCCGAACTGTCATTCTTCACTAAATATAAAATTATTGTATTTCAAAATCTTGTCTACTTATATACACAATATATTTGAAACTTAATGTTTTTTCGAAACGTCAATGCCTGATGTACAATCTAAGCTTTTTCACAGTAGTTCAATTGAATTAAACTTATTTTCTATGCTCAAAATTATTTTAGCGATGAAATGACTGGAAAAAAAAATTTATATTATCACAAACTTTACTTTCAAGTCGTTTCAATAATCAATTCACTTACCAAATGCAGCTTGATTACATCTGTAGGCTATGTGCTTTCTATTTTATAAGAAGCGAAACTTCCAGATTAGTGGCAATATTTTCAATTGAATTTACTGAATTCATTATTTTAGTGTTAAATTTCATTCAATATTTCACTTATTTCTCGAAATAAATCGTTGAATAATTGGTTTTCAATATTAGTTTATTCACTGTTCATAGATGGCAGCACATATTTCAGCTGTCACTTCAGCTGTTATCTGTAAAAGTGAAATGAACTTATGGTCATTTTAGTTTCATTTTAATTTGTGAAACTGTATTGAAGTAATTTTAATATGTTGTCAAAATACAAATATTCTTTCAGCTTCAAATAAATGATTGACCATCGTTCAAAGTCCCAAAATATTTATTTGAATCGACAATTGTCATTCTTCCAATCGAACCATAGATGTACAGTGAAACTTTTGACAAAACTTCAATAAATTCAACTGGATATCCAGAAAATTCACGCAGGAAAATGTTACTGGTTAAAATCAATGTACTATCAAAATCTTGGATGAAATCAATTGAATAAATTATCTCTTTACCCCATGGGAGAGACTGAAAGCCAGAATAATTCAAAAATGCTATTACAAAGCTCCTGATTTATGTGGTTGTAAGTACGGGTCAGAATCACTTTTATATAGGGCAGGAATATTGTGTTTTAATCTTTTTCACCCTCTCGATTCCTCTGATGTGGTACGGAAGTGTTTTTTTATGTAAATGGCTCAATCTTCCCACAACGCTTGCGGTTTATCATTTAAATGTGTTTAACTTAATTTTGATATATTGCTTGAATCACACCCATTCATTCCAAATTTGCATTATTATGCTTTTAGTCTTTAAACTTTGAAATATAAATTATCACCAATAATAATAATACACTTTCTTAGTGAATTCTCCACATTCTTTTGATCTCAAATTGGATTTTGAAATAAATTAATTCAGAACTTTATAACAGAACTTCAACTGGAAAGTTTGGAATAGGTTGAGTGGTTTGAAACAGTCCTAACCTGGCGATATAATATTGTTTGAAAAGTTTGTAAACTGATATTAGTTACTGGGTTGCAGCTGCTTATTATTAAGGGGCAGAAATTGGAATTTGTGATGAGTTTTGACCAGTGGAACGGAGAGTGATATGAAGGGAGTATTTCGAATTCCCTTTCATAGAGAGTGAACGTTATATGCTTCAGTTAGTACGGGGGTGTAAGTGCATGAATTGTATCAAGTATATGCAGTTGAGTGGTAACCTGAAGCAAACGTGAAGCTATTACGAAGCTATATTAGCGCGAAATTTATGTTGCTATGTTACAGATTACACACAAAGTGCATTATTGGCAGTCACGAATGAAGGCTCAAATAAGATAAAATGCGGCTTTCAACGTCCATCCAAACAACATGTAGGTATATATAATCAAAATACTTATTTTTGCTGTCTGGATATTTGACTACAAATAAAAAAGATATTCCATTTCATGTAATTCAGTTAAATAATTGACTATTATATCAAAACTAATATGGGAAATATCAAATTATAATTATTATTTTCCGTAGTCGCATGTAATTTAACTAGATTTACATTATTTACACAATGAAATAGCTTCATCTGCTGATAAATATGTTTTATTGAGTAAACAAAATTTAATAAGGAACACAACATTCCAACAGCAAAGTGCTATTATAATATAATGTATTATGCATGGACAAGTTGGTGAGACAACAAAAATAAATAAATATGATAACAAGATAAGTTTTAACTCCTAGAGATCGGATGTAGATGTAGAAATGGAAATTGTAACTGGGTTATTGTCAATTCCTAATGATTCTATGTAAGTCAATCTGGCTTTACTCTTGTTGGTTTGGCACAGATCTTCAGGAGGTGTTGTTAAAGTATCTCTTAAACAGCAGTTTCGTTGACAAATATAGCTCGAAATTATGAGCAAATGACAGGTAACTACGATAGCCTAAGTTCATGAGTAGTATTCATCTGCAAATGATATGTTAAGCAAATGCAAGAGAGTTTTAAAATAGTAAAAACATTTGATTCTGTTATAGAGTGGCACTCCGAAACGCCTGTACTATGAAGTTTCAAATTCAAATATACTTGGATAATTTGATTTAAAATGGTTTAAGTATCAAATAATGGAGAGAAATAAGTATGCTATCATGTTGGAGATATTTTACCCCAATTCAGATATTTCTGAGAGGAATAAATATTATTGGAGCATATAGATTGTCGAATTCTATCCCAAAAAACTCTTTGACGTCATTTTTGCTTTGATACTCGCCAAGTTACAAAGGATTGGAACCGTTGACTTTCAAGCAAAAAATATTTATTTTTCAAAGGTTACGTTACAAGCAAATTATTCAACGAGGATCCAATTTTCAAAAAATCAGACGTGAACATCACGTGACTTACTTGTACATCATTGGATGTATATATATATATATATATATATATATATATATATATATATATATATATATATATATATATATATATATATATATATATATATATATATATATATATAACGCTTACAACGAAAATATACAATTTACCATCGAAACAGAGCAAAATAACAGCGTGCCCTTTCTGGATACGAAAGTTATCAGAACACCAAACCAAACAATTATTTTGGACTGGTATCAAAAGCCATCGAACTCTGGTAGATACATTCATTACTTCTCTTATCACACAACGAAAGTAAAAATCAATCTAGTCCTGGGAATGAAAAATAGAATAGAAAAAATATGTCACCCTACTCTACGGCTACAAGCATTGAAAAGGTTGGAAAAGGTACTGGTACAAAACTCATATCCAATAAAATTATTACGAACACTACTTTTTAGTTCACGAACTCCCATCGAGACTAACGACGAACATAACAATATTAACGTAAATGAAAACAACAGTGTAGTTAAAAAAAAAGTATATATTTCAATTCCTAACATTAGCGAACTTACAAATAGACTGACAAACATTTTTAGCGACGAAGAACATCTAATTTTTGCTAAAAGAAATCTGAAAACTGTTAACTCTGTCTTTTCGAAACTTAAAGACAAACTAGATATTTTTCAACTATCAAATATAATTTACAAAATTCCTTGCGGTGGTTGTGCTAAGGTATACATAGGACAGACCTCACAGAAACTGAGAAATAGAATAACACAACACAGAAGCGACGAGAAATCGAATTTGAAAAAATGCGCTCTTGCAACCCATGTCAAAAAAACTAAACATCTTGTAGACTACGATAACACAGTTATTCTTGGCCGCGAAAGTAATTATAACAAACGGCTTTTTTTAGAAATGTACTATATCAAGAAGTATTCTGACACAGCAATTAATGCTAAAACAGATACGCAAAACCTGAGCACAATTTACTCGTGGCTTTTACAATCTAAAAAATAATATTAATAAATTCAAACTTCCCGCTGGTTCTAGTCCCGTGAATGCCTCACGCGCATGTCGATATGTCGTTCGCAGCTGGGCTGTGGTATTCTGTTTGCCAGTGCAATCAAGTAAAAATGTGATCGAACATCTGAAAAATTTTTACTCTTGAACTTTCTTAAAATAATATTTTAATCTTGGACTATGTCTCGGTCTACACATTTACTTGTCAGAAATTCATGAAGATTCTTTCTGTTTCAAAAACGTTGTTATGCTTAATATCAGTATACCAATTGTAAGTAAAAAATTGTATATTTTTTCCAAATTGACTTTGTGATATTAATAAGCGCCATTTTGTAGCTTTCCCTGAAGAAGTGTCAAAACTGTACACGAAATATTGGAATTTGAATTAAATTACTACCACTACAAGTTTCAAAATTTATTGAAATTGTGCCCAATCACAACCGTTACACCGTTAAACTGCAATTTTTGCAATTCTTATCTATATATATATATATATATATATAAAATACGATGTGATTTTGTGTTTGATCATATATATCATTGGATATATATAATCAAACACAAAATCTCATCGTTCCACAGTTAATCGTTTTGGATTCTTAGAAAGGGTCAAGTAAAATGCGCTTTCAGCCAAGTCGGTTGCTATGGAAACAGTAGGCCATTATTCTTATAATATAACATTCCTAAATACTGATTTCCAAGATTCGACGACTACTAACAGACCTGAATTTATGCGCAAAATTGAAAAATAAATTCCTACTGAAGTGCACTTTCGGTTCGGTCTATTGTTTTGAAAATAGAAGGCAATCATTCAGATGCTACAGCAGATTGAAATACCAAATTTTAATATTCTACACCTGTCAAGTAAGGTGCACTTCCGGCTCGGTGGATCTTAATAAGAATAGGATATGAGCATTTAGACGGTATAATCGTCCTGAATACTGAATTCTAACAATCTTCGTTCAATCGTTTTAGATTTATGCGGAGAATTCAAATAATGTTTCGAATAGAGTGCTCTCCCAGCTAAGTTGATAGCAATCATAATGCAAGGTGTACAACTAGATATCATAAAAGTGCCTAATACAAAATTTAAATATTCTACGACTGATTGTTAGGAATTTATGCGGAAAATTCGAAAAGTCTGTCATATAAAGTGCACTTCCGGCTCAGCCGATTGTTACAAAAATAGAAGATGACCATTTAGATGCTACAGCAATTTCAAATGCTAAATTCCAGTATCCAATGGCTGATCATTCTGAGTTTATGCGGAAAATTAAAAAAAAGTTTCAAGTAAAGTACACTTCCAGTTCAGCAGATCCCAATCATGATGCAAGATGTACAATAAGATGTTATAGAAGTTATTTATACGAAATTTCAATATGCTATGACGGATCATTCTATATTTATGCAAAAAATTCAAATAGAGTGCACTTCTGGCCTGGCCGATTCTTACAAAAATAGCAGATAACCAATCTGATACAACATCAAGTTCAAATACTGAATCCCAACTACGATTGATCATTGTGGATTCACCAGGGAAATTCGAAAAAAGTTTCAAGTAAAGTGCACTCCCGGTACAGATGATTGAAACCATAATGCGAGGTGCAGAACTAGACCCTATACCAGTCCTAAATACAAAATTTAAACATTATATGTTCAACCAGTTTTGAGATTTGTGAGTTACGCACGCACGCACGCACGTACGAACGCACGCACGAACATACATACCGACATCAAGCCAAAAATAGTCAAAATGAATTCAGGGATGCTCCAAACGGATATTCCCATTACAATCTCGATAGGTGAATTTTATCGGTTTCACAATACTTATTTGTTACTTTGTACAAGTAAGTAAACAGTTTCGCTCATTAAATGATAAGAAAATAAATTTGATGAAAATTTGTTTTGGCTGATTGAAGCCAAAATACAGGTGCATTCGAATGTAGTTCATGAAAGTTCACGCTCTTCAAACGGTCATAGTTCAAATTCAAGAAAACTTTTCAACATGTACCTTGAACCAAATCAAAGCTTATTATAGTAGCTTCGGATTTTATGACAAATGGCTATAGATATTTTTTAACTATTATTTCTGCACTGTTTTGAAATATCTTCAACAGATATTCCTGCAATATTTTGATCTATGATAATAATGATCGATAATAGATATAATGAAATATAGAAAGAAGATATAAGAATACTGATGTTTGATGGCTGATGAGCTGTTGATGGCCTTGCCGACAAGAGTAAGGGGCTGGTTAGGTGTAAGGATATAGCTAAGGCAAATTCTACTTGAAGTTATATGAGTCGAGTCACAATGCTCTGTGAGATGTCATCAGAGAGTCACACACATCAATTCCCCGCCATCGGGGCATTTCAGGCTTAGTTTAGGTGACTAGAACGGATATAAAAATGATACAGCTGCCTTAGAGGCTAGATAGGATATTTGTTTAGTAGATGTTGAGGTCACCGAATACCATAGTGAACATCGATGCTCGCAACACACGCAAGCTGGTCGATTTACCCACTCTTGGAGCAACCTCGTTGCTCGTAATTTGTGATAACACAGTACATGCGATTGGCATGCACACATTCCCGCGAAACGCCGACAGAATAGTGTACCACCGGTGGTACTAACTCTCAAATAGCTGAGTCACTAGCACTGTTTATTTCACGTTGGATGACACCTACGGATGCCTGTGACACATGCATGTTGGTTGATTTATCCACTCTTGGAACAGCCCCGTTGTTGCAATAACACGAAGTTCATGCGGTTGGCAACAATCACCGCCATCACACGGTCAAGGTGTGAGCAACGATGGAATTGATATCCCAGGTAGTTGAAGATACAACACTTCAAAGGAAAATAATCATACCCGACGCACACTTAGCGTGGCGTCTTGGCGACATGTGACACTAAACATATCAAAATCATAAAACTCAATGACAGACAAACTCACTAATTGATAGAAGTTTCAGCTACTTCACAACATTGAATTGAATAATATGATGACTTATTTAGCCTGAATAGTTGAAGTAAACAATGCAGAACATAGATAAACTGAACGCCCATAGTTCGACTTTAAAGTGATGCAAATATGTGCATGCTTGCTGTATGGCTTGACCTTGGGAGTGATTAGGGTTGTTCACTCGAAACTAGGTTTTATGTATACCACGGTTTTTGGGTTATATTGGTATAGCAGGATGTGTCGACAATCTGTTAGAATTCCGAAGACTAGAAAAAAATGGATCAGCCCATACGTTGAATTTTTAACCAATCAATAGTTCTTTTAAAAGCACTCTTCTTTCACCTGCCCCAGAAAAGCTCCCTAATATTATTTTTGAAACTGCAAAAAGCAGTGTGATTCGAAATGGGGCTGCAAAAAAATAGGCTTACATTGTTCACCAGCTGTCGAGGCCAGAAGTGTTCAAATACTGAATCTTCAACATCAACGACGAATTAATGATGTATCACTTTTTGAACAATTTACGTTAACTAAGGAAAATGAAGATGAAGAAGAGGAAAGTGGAAGAGGAAAAGAAGAAGAAGAAGGAGAAGAAGTTGAATAAGATCTAATATTACATAAGCCACGTCAAAAAATACGCGCCAAATACAGTACCTCATAGGTGGCGAGGAAACGTGTGCATATTGTGGAGACATAACTTTAGAATGGCTTTTTCTCTAAGTTATCTTTATCATAAAACTAACTGTTCCGCTAAAAAATCTAAAATCCCCGTTTTTGCGAACTTTGACCTTGCATGAAAAAGATTTGCATTCACGGGATCGATTATGATTTTATCCCTAACGTTCATGTCAATTTTCAGTATTTGTGGGAATTTATGCAAGGGTGAATGTCTATTTTGACCGGATTATTATAGGGTAAGTCGAAAACAAAGTTCGACTCTGGATCCTATTAGTCTTGACATCTTTCTGGTAGAAGACCTATGAACTAAATTAATGACAGGCTCTTGTTTTTTTCCCCAAAAAAATCTTAATTATTATAAAATTTGATCGACCATCATTTAAATTAGTCCTTCAATAGCTATTTTACTATCATGTATATTGACAAGCTATTTGAATAACAATTTTATGATTCACAGCGGCTTCAATGGGAGATGGAAACGGCCAGAACGTGCTTTTTGAGATAAAAAAATCAGGGTTTGGAGCTCCAAGTGTATAATCTCACAAGGAGGAATGGTAAGCAGAGGTAGAAACTATATGCAAGGCCATCTATCCTGCATAGGTAGAATCTACGTACAACACCATCTAGTGCATGAAGCACAGCATAAAGTCTATTGACTTATGAATAAATTCACAAAGAAATATCACAAATATGACATTCTGTTATGCTTGGAACATTCTAATAAAATTAGAGTTCAAACAAGATTGAAAGAGCATTCTCGTCAGATAAGATTGAACCATCTAAAAAAAGCTGCTGTGGCTGAGCATGCTATTCAAGAATTACATGGCATTGACTTCAAGAATACGAAGCTTCTGGCTAAAGAGAACAATTGGTTTAAGAGGCTTATAAGAGAAGCAATTGAAATAAAAAAAATCACCGAATAATATGTATTTGAATACCGGATATGAACTTAATCGATCATGGCTACCAATCATTTGTTCATAATTTTAAGTTACTTGTATTTACGAATCTACTTGCAAGAGTTACTTCATCACCACCTCCTGAAGATCTGTGGATGCTTCAGTTATGCGCCAAACCAAAAATAATAGAGCTAGATTGACCTAGAACCACAAGGAGTTGACAATTAACCTATTTAGACCTTCATTATTATCTCTTGAAGATCTGTGGATATTGAGTCATCAACCACAGGCAGAGCTCTACGATTTTAGGAGTTAATATATTTTAAACTAATCAAGTTACTTCTATTTTTGTTGTCTTGACAATTTTGTTTATTTATTTTCATATTTCTTTACACTTGAAAAAGGCAGCACTTTGCAGTCGAAACGTTGTGTTTCCAATTAATGTACAGAACTGATATCTCAATAAAACATATTTATTTATAAAATGAGTTCTTAAAAGTTTTTTTCTTCATTAAAATCATAGTAATCACAGTATGAAAGTTTCCATCAATATTTGAGTTATTAAACACGTTATTGAGGTTAAAATTCACTCTATTGTGCTGTAAAGCCAATAATATCGCATAATTTCTTGCTTTATATGCCAAATTAATTGAATAAATATATCTCGCTTTGCTGTCAAAGCTGTTTCTATCCTCAAAAAGCGTTTGGAATTTTTTGAAATAAATATTCATAGCCTCATCACTGCATCCACGAGTAGCTTAAAATATTGGCAGTTGTGACACATGTTTTTAGCTTGTCGATGAATATCACCGAATTTAAACGAATTTCCCAGTACTTGTCAAGAGCTAAAAATAAAATTGCATATTTGATTGGCGTGAAAGAATTTCTGGATTCATATCAAATTCATTCAAATAAGAAGCATGAAAAGTTGTTTACATGTCACGGTACATCACTGGAAGCGAATAATTGAATTTTATGACTGCATTTGGTGGATAGGATTGTGCATATTTTTATTTTGAAGAGAACTCACGTAGTCGATTTGCTTTTAATCATTTTGTTAACATTTTTGTAGAGCAAAAATTTTATTTTATCTTGTTGTGCTTTTGGTTGAGTTTTATATCACACAATGAATCTATGAAATTGAGTTATCATATTTTGCTTTGCTGCTAGGAATATGCAGCAAAATTGTCAGTGTTCTGTTCAATGTATTATAAACGATCGCACGATCGACTGAGTCTGAAAATAGATTCTCAAGAAAGTTTATCCAATATCTCACAATCAAGTGAATATATGTGGGTACTAAACGACATATAATCATTAATTTTTTTTTCTGGAATTGGCTAATTGATTAGCATAGCAAGGTTATTGGGAACCGTTGTTAGATTTATTTGCAATATGAATTTTGTTTCAAATGTTAAAAGATGGAAGAATCATCTAGATGATGAAAGCGCATTTTTGACAGCTCATGAATGCTTGTTACTTTAGAGATTTTGCAAATTACCATCTCCCTTAATTACTGAGCTTGAAATCAAGCAGTTTGGGCAAACTTACAAAACAGCAGCTTCCATTTAGTACTAGTTTCAAGTTGACTATTTGATAAGTACATAATTTATGCATGTACAAACTCAAAAATACATTTTAATCTTCATTGTTCAGTTATTGACTGACGGGAGGTCAAGTGCTGTACCTTAAAATAATAATTTGATCTTTATCAAAGCTATATAAAAATAATACACCAAAAGTAAACAAATTTTCATCAAATAATAATAATTCATTCTAATACGCATCGAATTCGCGTCAAACAAGTCATTGAATGAATCCCGGACAGATTTGACAACTGTACATAATAATAGTGACACCTGCGGCTAAAGATGTAACTAAGTTTTCATCTACTTGATTAATTTTAGTTGCCATATCCCTAATGTCATATATATCTAGGGGCATTGTTCCACTTGAAACAAATAATTGAATAATTTAATCTTTCACAATCACTGAGCTTGAATTAAAGCAATTTGTGCAAACCTACGAAACAGCAGCTTTCATTTAGTACCAATTTCAAGTCTGTAAATAGTATAGTTGCTGAGAACTCAGCGTCACGCCAGCCAGCCAGCCAGCCGGCCAGCCAGACAGCCAAAGTGAATATAACAGCGCTTTTTTCTAAAAAATGCGCTAAAAATGACCTCATTATTGTATTAGATATAACAGCTTTGTATGAATGGCATAATAAAGTGGTACAACACAAACTGCCAATGAAATTTTGTTTTCCATTGGGAATATTTCCAAAAAACATAATTGAAATGCTGATGTGACATTTTCGAAAACAATTTTTAATTTACAAAAGCAGGTAAATTGCTATTGTTTCCATTTTTTCCGGTCTGTTATTTTTGATGCTTTCATTTCCCAAATGACATGTTATTCAGAAAATTGATGCAAATGTCTGCTCCAATGCGATAAAAGAAGTTATTTTCAATTTACTGATAATATCATTGCTTGTACAGTTCTAAAACAATTAGACGTCAATTGTCGATTATTCAACTTATTTTAAGAATATTCCTCAAATCGTTCAGTCACAGAAGAAAAATAAATAATGCAGGCAATGTTTACAACATCAATCTGTCTTACAACAAAAAGATCTTCAACCTTTGATGTCTGATCAATAGTATTTGTACATAAAGGAAAAAAGGAAATGCGTATTGCAGATTTATTTCGGCTCAAAACTACAATCTAACATATTTTATTTTTGGATTGATCTGAATCGTTTGTATTGTGACGAATCCTTGTGTTTGCTCTCGAAGTTTCGACCCAATTACACATCCTAAAGCCTTCAGCTGCCGTACTTTATTTTGAGGTTATGAATGCCCTGAAATACAGCTCTGTAATTGTATGATCTATGATAAGTCATGGACTTACCGTAAAAGGGTCCGACCGTTGTTCTGTAAAATACTTTGTTTATTTTGTTTACCGTGACTTTGACTTTGACTTAACAAATAATTATTTGACGTTCGACATTTCGACAATCTCTACTCTACCGACAATTTATTGAACTATCAATGTATCCGTTGTGAAGATTTTGAGGTTGTTAAGAAGAGGAGTGGGGTCAAGCTATGGTGGCAACCCTGCTCTATGCTAACTACATAGGATAAACATTCATTGCCAACTTCAAATAAACAAAATTTCAATGATTAAAACTAATGGAAATGTTTGTTTTCGGTTGAAAATACATGATTTTGAATAATTTGGATCCTTATTCTATTCTTTTAAAGAGCTTCCATCCGTTGAAATATTCTTTTTTTATATTTTAACAAAACTACAATATGATATGTATAGCGCGCAACGCTGTAGACTTTCAGAAGTATTTTTGACATCTGACGTTTAGTAGTGGTACTGAATTTCCTAACCAAACAAACTTATTGATGATAAATCTACATCAAAAAAATAATATCGATGGAAGAATAAATGAGTTACTCAATCAGTGTACCGTCAAGTCAGGGAAATGATAAAAAATCTTGTTCATTCTAATCACACACACTCTTCTCATTTCATCTCATGCGCCGACGTTGCCAAGCGTATGATAACTTGCTAAATTTCAGTAGCTTTTGTACAATTTTTTTGAGTAATAATTCAATTTTCTCTGAAACTATAAACAAGACTTTTTTGAAACTTGGTACACATGTTCATAAGACTTCCGTAGATATTTTGACGATTTGTTGTAATGTTGTCATTTCAGGTAGTCGAGATAATGACGTATAAATTGATGTGAAACACGTCGCGTGCATTAACGTAATGTAATAACATGTCACTGAACAGCAACTTTGACATTCTTTATCTCGATAACTAGAAACAAGATTGAGTTCAAACTTTGCCAGAATATTCTTTACTGAACAAATAATATACTGTAAAAATTTTAATAAATTCTCATATACTTTGATTTCCTTCTCAACAACCTTAATTTTTTTCTTTTTAGTTCATATATTCGTTTGAATTTTAAACTGATCATAGATTGCGATTGTAGTCAGCTAAATATAATGTTAATGATAATATAAATAGGTCGTTCAGAAAGTACAGACTTGAAAATGTTTACTAAATTAATTTTAAGTGAAGGTCATGTTATCATTAAAACTAACGAAGTTCCCAATAATAGACACATTATGATCAGAGCTTCCAAGATATCTCACGACTCTCAAACTTTCTAAAGGTAAACATTATATATGGAAGCTCAACAAAACCTAATTAATATATAATGATGAGAGAATATAAGCTCGTGCGAATAATAATTTACTAGGCAACTAGACTACACAACAAATTTTCTAGAAATAGTAATATAATTAAGTCTTACATGTCAAACAACTCCGTTCAGTCATCTTTGGTCTATGAAGCTTTGTTTCTCTGATATTTGATAGTCAAATCAGTTTGCAGACTTTTGTCTACTCAAAAAACAGCATCCAATAACAAATAAGGATCATGTTTGATATATACAACAGTACTTTTTACTTGTACGAAGTAACAAGTAAGTATTGTGAAACCTACAAAATTCACTTATCAAGATTTTGATGTGAATATCTGTTTTGAGCATCCCTGAATCAATTTTGACTATTTTTGGCTTGATGTCGGTACGTATGTTCGTGCGTGCGTGCGTGTAATTTCAGTATTTAGGACGATTATACCGTCAAGATGCTCATATCCTAATTTGATTGAGATCCACCAAGCCACTTTATTTGACAGTCTTTTGGAATTTTTCGCATAAATTCGAAACGATCAGGTGTAGAATATTGAAATTTGATTTTTAGGTCTACTGTAGCATCTGAAAGATTGCCTACTATCTTCACAACAATAGACTGAACCGGAAATGCATTTCAGTAGGAATTTAATTTTTAATTTTGCGCATAAATTCAGATCTGTTGGTAGTCGTTGAATTTTAGAAATCAGTATTAAGGAATGTTGTAGTATAAGAATAATGGCCTACTGTTTTCATAGCAACCGACTTTTTTCTGACAGTTTTACTTGACAGTTTTTAGAATCTCTTGAGTAAATCCAAAACGATTAACTGTGGAACGATGAGATTTTGTGTTTGATTATATATATTCAATGATATATATGATCAAACACAAAATCACATCGTATTATATATATATTCAATGATGTACAAGTAAGTCACGTGATGTTCACGTCAGATTTTTCTCTTATTCATAACAGTAAGAATTATATTCTTGTTATTATCTTCTGATATTCGTATTCAACATCCGTATTCTTTACATATTTTCCTATATTCTCACATCTTTTACCGAAGTTGCTGGAATTCTGAAAGATATCTCCCTGGAGTGTGAAACACCGCGCAACCAACTTCAAGGTCAGGCGTTTTGATCAAACTTGAACATGTAATCACTGCACCGGAACCAAGCAGGATGTATAACCCGGAAATTTCTGCCATTCTGATTTTTCGATTTTTCACTTCAAGAAATCTTACAAACGAATCAGTGAATGGTAAAAAAAATATATATTATTTTCCAATTTAAGTAATGGAAGATATCTTTTGAATTAGCAAATAGAATTCAAGACTTAAACGTATTGGAATTTCTTAACCAGCGGAATGAAACTCCTAATTTATTTGTTTTTATGACGGTGATACCCAATCGGTTGCTATGGAAACAATGGGTCATCATTCTTATACTACAATATTCCTAAATACTGATTTATGAGTTATCAAAACATACACGTATCAACATCAAGCCGAAAATAGTCAAAATGAATTCAGGGATGCTCAAAACGAATATTTTCATAATAATGTCGGAATGTGAGTTTTGTTGGTTTCACATACTTTCACTGTCATATTTTTTTTGGATAGTATACTGTGGCTGGGCTCATTGAATCATAATCTGTAAAATCACCGATAACAATACACGATTCATTCAGTTGGCTATTTGCAAATACCACAGGATTATATACAATTTACTTAGTACATTTAGACAGTTGTTTATTTTATTCTAAACTAAACAACCGCATGATGAAGTCTCCGTTTGGATCCCAAAATAAATCGTGGAGTGATATTTTGTAGTATTCCGCGAACAAATAACAAATAACAGAATAAATAAACTGTTTTTCTTCGGGTAAGTTCTGTATTTCTTCATTTGGAGCTCACCCAAGTGCAACAATTTATTTATCATATATTCAGACAATTTTTTCTTGAACTTTAAGTAACAAAATATAAATATGGATATAAAAGAAAAAAAAGCAATGTTTTTACAGAAAATGAAAGCAAGGAGTAATTCCAATCTGGATTCATAACGAACGATATCATCTGTTATCGTTTATCTTCATCTACCACATCGGATCACAATCAATCATTTAAAAATGAGTAACCGTGATATTTCTCGTCGCGTTTTTCGAACAAGCATTGCGATTGGTTGATATTTCTGGAGTGATTCCCTATTCCAAACCTTTCTTCAACTATTTAAAGCGCTTTTAACAGCCCTTAAAACCAAATATGAGTATTTTAGGCTGTACAGAACTACCAGAAACAAGAAATCTGACGTGAACATCACGTGACTCACTTTAACATCATTGGGTATACATATAATACGATGTAATTTTGTGTTTGATCATATATATCATTGACTATATATAATCAAACACAAAATCTCATCGTTCCACAATTAAACGTTTTGGATTTACCCAAGAGATTCTAAAAATCTGTCAAGTAAAATACGCTTTCAGCCAAATCGGTTACTGTGGAAACAGTAGGCCATTATTCTTATACTACAACATTCCTTAATACTGATTTCCAAAATTCTACAACTACCAACAGATTGAACTTATGCGCAAAATTAAAAAATAAATTCCTACTGAAATGCACTTCCGGTTCAGTCTATTGTTATGAAGATAGTAGGCAATCATTCAGATGCTACAGCAGACTCAAAAACCAAATTTCAATATTCTACACCTGATCGTTTCGAATTTATGCGAAAAATTCCAAAAGATTGTCAAGTAAAGTGCACTTCCGGCTCGATGGATCTCAATAAAATTAGGATATGAGCATCTTGACGGTATAATCGTCCTAAATACTGAATTTTAACAGTCTACGTTGAATCGTTTTGGATTTATGCGGAAAAATCAAAAAATGTTTCGATTAAAGTGCTCTTCCGGCTCAGTCGATAACAATCATAATGCAAGATGTACAACTAGATACTATAAAAGTACCAAATTCAAATATTCCACGACTGATTGTTCAGAATTTATGCGGAAAATTCAAAAAGTCCATCATATAAAGTGCACTTCCGGTTCAGCCGATTGTTACAAAAATAAAAGATGACCATTAAGATGCTACAGGAATTTCAAATGCTGAATTCCAGTATCCTACGGCTGATCATTCTGGATTTATGCGGAAAATTAAAGAAAAGTCTCAAGTAAAGTGCACTTCCGGTTTAGCCGATCGCAATCATAATGCAAGATGTACAAGAAGATGTTATAGAAGTGCTTAATACGAAATTTCAATATGCTATGGCCAATCATTCTAGATTTATGCAAAATATTCAAAAAAAGTTTCAAGTAAAGTGCACTTCTGGCTTAGCCGATTCATACAAAAATAGCAGATGACCATTCTGATACAACATAAAATTCAAATACTGAATTTCAACATCCTACGGTTGATCATTCTGGATTTATTAGAAAAATTCGAAAAAAGTTTCAAGTAAAGTGCCTTCCGGTACAGACGCTTAACCAGTTTTGAGATTTGCGAGTTACTCACGCACGAACGCACGTACGAACATATTTACCGTCATCAAGTCAAAAATAGTCAAAATAGATTCAGGGATGCTCAAAACGGATATATCCATCAAAATCTCGATAGGTGAATTTTGCCGGTTTCACAATACTTATTATTTTGTACAAGTAAGTAAAAAGTAGTGTATACGATAGTAATTCAAAAAGTTCTCGGTCTGATGAAGGAAACGCAAGAGTTTCGGGCAATTTTTTTTCACTGTAACGATACCTTGCTGCTGACGGGGTCGTTGACTTTGGCGTCCCTTTCGAAACTGCAGACGGTATGCTCAGGTGTCAATGCGATCGGTGACGCTGGATAGCTCAGAGGACAAGAGTTAGGGTTGTCAAAAGAACAATCAGGAGATAGATGTCACTATGATATTTATTTGCACACAAATAACGACGACAGTGAGCATACAACATATATTTTGCAGGAATTAGCACTGGTGACAGAGTAGCCAAAGACTAACTGCAACGTGACGGCTGTACATGATATGCGACACCAGGTATCTGCAGTACGGTTTTAAGCGATTTCCCAAACGGTGGAATAACATTAAAAATCATCTCAAACGCTTGTGGAACCAAACTGGTTCCTAAGTAACGACTCTACGTTAACTTGTTTAACGCTGTGAAACCAACAATGACCTCCTAAACGATGATTCTACGTTTAAATAATCTAACGCTGCGAAATCACGAAGACTTCGTCAGCGGCAACGCTGCGTTAAGTTAATTCAACACTGTGATGCTACGTTAATCAATCTAACACTGCAAAATCAATAAAGAGTTCTTCAACGGCGATGCTACGCTAAGATAATCCAACACTGTGAAATCAGCAAGGACTTCTTCAGCGGTATTCTACGCTAAAACAGCAACAAGTAAACTAATTTCAAGATAAAAACAGCAAAAGCAAATAAATCAAAGCTCCCTCTACTGACTTATGAGAAACAATCGGGCTTAGAGATCGGGACGTACAATTGTGTTGAACGGTCTTGACACACAACTCCACTTGGATGGTGAACGGTGTACACTTCAAAGATGACAGTCGGAATCGGAACTAGAAGCGCACTTTGGAACGGCTATTCAGAAGACTGGACTTTCAAAGAAGTGATTTGATTCGGCTGCAAGGCCTTACTTAACTTGTGTCTTTTAAATTAATTTCAATTTAGCGCTTTCAGAGTAAGATGAAGAAGAGATACTTTAGAAACGAAAAAATTATATGAAAAGAACTTATTCCTTTACTCAAATTTTCTAAATTATTATCAAGCTCTGATGAATCTCTACAATGATTACAATTCATTTAAAAAACATTCAAATAATATTACAAAAAAATTATTTGTTCACATTGGTAGTTCATTGAAGAATCAGAATGTCAATATTTATCTGTTAAATCAAAGTCAGAGTCATGATAAACAAAATCAGGAACAAAGTATTTCATAGAACAACGGTTGGATACATTTACGGTGAGTGCATGGCATAAATACAGATCATACAATTACAGAGCTGTATTACAGCAAATTCATATTTACACAAATATAACCTAAATTCAACCACATGTTGTGAATAGGAAATATCAACAAATATTTATTTGGACTGATGATTGGTGACGCTCCGGTGAGTGGTTGTGTAGTATTTGAACAAAATTACGGTTCTTTAAAATTAACAGGGCAAGCAAAATGTTAAGCTGAAGACTCTAGGATGTGTAGTTGGGACGAAGCTTGGAAAGAAAATGCAAGGATTGGCCATTTCTATAAGTTGGGAATATCTGGCAAGTATAAGATATGTTGAAGAACTTGGAATCAAACTTCCTCGAGACTTGTGCGCAGGTGCATCATCTTGGTGAAACAGCACCTTTTTCGCCAGATAAGGATATTCAATTCTGCATAATTCAATTAGTGAGCTCCAGTGATAGTTCTGCCTTTTTCCAAGTAGTGTAACACCATAAGACCGCTGCCGTTACTTTTAAAACAGATGAAGTTTTTTTGGCTTCCTAATGCATTGCTTGGAATGCTGTTTTATCTCTGGTGTATAGTGATGGATCCAATATTTGTCTACAGTAATAAAAGTTGAAGAAACTCAGTGGAATTGCGTTAAGATAAGTTCATACACTCTTGGGAAATGTTCAAACGAATGCATTTTTGATTGGCTCATAGAAGCGACACCCAGCAAGCAGTCAGTTACGTAAAATATGATGGTTGCGGTTTATGGAGATGTTTACAGCCTTAAAAATTTCTCGAACCTTCAGTCGACGATCGTTTGATATGAAATTATTATTTTCGAGATGATTTCATCGGTTAGGACCGTCGAAAATGAAAGAGTAGAGTCTTTCAATGTAGATCTAATCAATTTATTAATGAAACGTCGGGGAAACACAGCCGAGTTGTGCTTATATAAGTCAAAGCACTTCTCAGACGTACAGTCGCGTTTAATCTAAGCCACCAATTTGTTAACCGTCGAAAATGAAGGAGCAGATTCTTGCAACGTGGAATTTCCCTTATTTTTAATCTCTACGGTCTCAAGTCTCTCGTTACGAAGTACTTTATAACAGCCTGAGCTTCAATTTCATCCATTTCATAAGACAGACGAAAATAATCCAATTATCATCACTGCTGCAACAAATCTATTGAGCATACAAGTCTGAAATTTTGCACAGCGCCATCTGAAGGTTCTTACTTAGTCAGCGTGATCTTTGCTTCCCTCGCACAACATAAAACAGAATAGTAGGTATAGAATCCACAAAAAAAAACTTCAGATTATTAGGACTAATGTGAATTCTAACATTTCTATTCAACTTTATATATTAGTTATCATATCTAGCAATGATTATTGTTCTTAGTGTTATATCTTGCATTTTTTCTTCGGAAAGTTTTAGGAAGTTGATACTTCTTCATTCACCTAAGTATTCGATCAAATTTCACCTATCGAAGTTAGTCATGGAGTTGATAGGTTATATGCATAGCCTGTCTGAAGTTTGTGGTTGTTGTTGATCATGTCTTAATCTTTAGTATAAAGTTTCGCTCTTTACTGTTTCGAACAGAATTCATCTTTGGAAATGAATCCCTTGGTTTAGATTAAACCCACAATATATTTCAAGATAAAAATAGTATAAAGTATAATATTATTCTTGATCTAACTTGAAATGAGAACTCTTTTTTAAAAGGACACGCAGTATTCCGGTCGGATATGAGTACTCGATCCATCTTAAAGCAAGGAACTGTGGCGCGAGGATAAAGATAAGATAGAATAAGTTTACAATGTAAATACAGTTTCCGATCTTTGCTAGGTTCGGATATTGATTTTATAAATGTGTTTTCAGTGTCACATGACTTGGCGAGGCCTGAAAGAAATGAACCTATTGAAAGCCCCATGATAAAATATATTATATCGTATAAAAGACCAAATTGGAAAGTGAAAGATCGGATATTACTATCTATTCATATTCGACGTTATTATAACGTCAGTCCATATGAAAACTAGGGCTTTATATTATATATTGGGCGTGATTCGAAAATGATTTTCGATAATGCGAGCGTAACATAGTAATATCATATTTCAATCAATTCTTGTGTAATTCTTTCATAAAATATTATTTACCTATTGTGATGTTTTATCTACAGTTTTCAATACTTTTCCCAACTGAATTTTTATTCCGCAGGCAGTTTAACGATCGCTCTGTTTTATTCCGTTCATGATTTCGCATAATAGCTTTTTCACCCAAATTGCAACTTTTCAGCTGTAAAAGCATTTTTCTTTGCAGTAAAAAATGTCATGCAGAAAGCCGGGAATAATTTCAAGGATATAATGGATTATGAAAATGATTTTGTTCACTACTGGCTAATTTATAAAGCGTATCGTTACTATCAGTTAAATCCTCCGTCTTTAAATAATAAAAACTTATTTTTTGTTGGTTAAGTTCCATACTTTTGGAATATAATTCTGGTTCGTGAAGTGAAATTAAGGAATAAAGCACTAGTCAATAAGTTTCCAGCATATTAATCCACAATTCTGCTCTTGTTGCAATTCCTCGTGTCTTATCAAGACATTTCAATCAATAAATCCAAATCACGAAAGCTTTCAGTCTTTATTTAGAAGATGCAGAGCTTGCAAAATTTTAATCCATCAGTTTTAATCAAAATTCTCCAAGTTTTCTAGTCAAAAGCACTGAAACAAAATTCTTAATACAGCTTACTTCGACGAAAGCAGGGCTAGCACATTTAAAATAAATTGGATAAAACATCGACAACTGACTAATATTGAAAATCCGTCAATCCCAATTCCGCAGCTTTCATCCTGGAATGTCTCCATCTCCTTCTGGTTTTTGATAATTTATTAAAATGGCTTTGACAAACGCCAAAGTGAGACGGGATGGCCTTATTCATCCGAGGTTCTGCAGAAGTGGACAAAAAATAATTCCGGAAATCTGGAAATTAGTATTGAATATATAATTTTTATGTGAAGTTTTTTGCCTTAAATATTGAATTTCATGGATGATATTTGCTCGAAAGTTCTGTAGGCATGAAATGAGATAAAAGTTTAATCTGAAATATTCCTGAATTGGATATTTGAAACTTTCTCCAAATTTTGTCGCATATATCAATTTTCACATGCGAGGCGAAATCAAAACTTCTGCACGATACATTTAGACTCAAAGCGTGATGAAAATATGTCATCACGATTTTGCTAACACACTTCTTTCTCTCTTATTATGATTTACAGAGCTGGCATCAGCTCACGAACTGAAATTTAACATATTTCGGGGCTTCTTATAACAAAGTCTCATATTTCAAACATTCAACGTATTTTTGAGTAATATATGGTTCATTATATGAATTTTGGGAGCTTAAAGGATGCTGTATTCTGAAAAATGTTTGAAATTTTGAGTTCAACTGAAATTTTGAGCATTCTTGTCATCCAGTAGCTGCAAGCATTCCTAAAACGTTTCATGTATTTATTTCTTGAATTAATATGAAGAGACTGAGTCAGTTCTCGGGAGTGAAACACGTGTTACTGAGCATGAGGAAAATTATCGTCAAAGTGCGAAATCCAGCCAATATACCAGATGTTCAAAGGAAATCAAGGTAGAGCTCAACATATAAATCAAATACAAAAAACCTAAAATCACACCATATCTCACCAATAAAAGTAACCTTACTTGTCTCATGACCCAGAAAATATACAACTATACCCATTT
The DNA here is from genome assembly GCA_963989225.1 of Dromius quadrimaculatus. Lineage (NCBI taxonomy): Eukaryota > Metazoa > Arthropoda > Insecta > Coleoptera > Carabidae > Dromius > Dromius quadrimaculatus. Next base: position 66,538,159 of record OZ022324.1, on the reverse strand, counting down.
AGTGACTACTAGCAAAACAAATCTAAAATACAAACACACTAATCAAATTATCCAAACATGCATCAACCAACAAGTTCGTCAGCAAACCAAGGACTATCGTTCGAAAAGTAACAAAAAAACCTGCCACAGTCACCTTTCCCCGTGAAGACCAAGCAATATCACTCGACTCGGTAGATGGTTTAAAAATAAAAGATTATATCATAACAATAGGAAACATAGTTGGACCGAAAAACGTACTATTTGCATCCAGAATCTCCAACAACCGTGTATACATATATCTAAATTCAAAAGAAACGGTAGACAAAATAACTGTGAATAACAAATCAATCAAAATAGAAAATAATAAAATCAACATACGTCTTTTAATAACTCCATCCAAAAGACTTATACTGTCCAACGTATGCCCATCTATACCACACAACATAATAGAAGACCAATTAAAACACACAGGACTTAAACTAGTATCTCCCATAAACTTTCTCAGAGTAGGTATATAAGAAACTGAATACGCACACGTCTTGAGCCTCGGAAGAACTTTTTATATATCACCAGAAAATATCGAAAACAGACCAGAAAGTCTATTAATCAAATATGAAGACATAGATTACAGAATTTTTATTACTGAAGACAGCGCAATATGCTTCTTATGCAAGCAAACTGGACACAATAGTAGCCAAAGTCAAAATGAAACAACAGAAATGACAATATTGAATAAAAATAGTACCAAACGACCTGCTTCGCAAATTGCAACAGACCCAACAATATCCGAAAGCCTTGAGAACATAACAAACAATGAACAGGAAGACATCAGACAAATATTTCCAAAACCAATAAGTAGAAAACCAAGAACTAATCGTGAAGACTACAAACAACTACACGAATCACTCGAACCACTCAGAGAAGAAATGAACCAAAACAAAGAAAAGTATCCACTGAAATTTGAAGATCTTGAAGAATTCTTGGAAAATACTCATGGAAGCCCCGACCCATTAATTATAGCCAGAGAGTACACAACAAATACTCAAGCACTTATACAAATGCTATATAAACTCTATCCTAAAATTACACAACGCCCATTAAAAACTAGATTCTTCAAGACTACAAACATAATAAAACTTCAAGTGAAACTAGAGCGCAACAGTGAGATAAATGCCAGCCAAGAATCACTACTGGAATGATATTGCAGTGGAATTGTAACGGCCTTCATACACTATAGGAGAAATAAAACAACTTATATTAAACTATGATCCTGAATTTATATGCATCCAAGAAATTTGTCTGAAATCAACACAATACGCCAACCTGAAAGGGTACAACACACATAGAAAAGACAGATACAATCCCGTCAATGCCAGCGATGGAGTAGCTATATTCTCAAAAACTGATAATCCGGTAAAACATATAAACATAAATACAACAATAGAATATGTGGCAATACAAACAACAACACCAATAAATGTATCAATATGCAATATCTACATTCCACCAAATGAATACCTAGATGAATCGGAGCTGGAAAATCTAATAAATCAACTACCAAAACCATACATACTAATTGGAGATTTCAATAGCTATAATATCGCACGGGGATCAAATAGCACTGACAACAGAGGTAAAATTATTGAGAATATTATAGACAACAACAACCTAGTACTATTAAACGACGGCACGAACACTTACTTTTGCAATAGAACAGGAAATTCTTCATGTATAGATCTAACAATGTGCAGCCCGCAAATAGCCCCTAACCTTCTATGGAACGTAAAACAGTACCCTTATAATAATCGACATTTTCCCATTATTATCACAAACATCACAAATACAAATGAAACATTCCATCCCATATACGCAAAATAGCAGGTAGAAAACGCAGATTGGAAATCTTACGCAGAATTAATAAAATAGAACAACGTGAAAGAACAAGAGTACACGGATATGAACATTATAGTAGATAATTTCATTAAAAACATAATACAAGCCGCAAACAGCTCACTAGGCAACAAGAAAATCAAAAGTAGAAAGAAAAGTGTACCATGGTGGAACAAAGACTGCGAAATCGCCGTAGCGCAAAATAAAAATGCTCTTTATGAATACCGGAAAGACAAAAGTCAAGAGAATCTGATAGAACTAAAAAGAACCCAAGCAATACTAAGACGACAAATACTTCAAAGCAAAAAAGAATCCTGGAGAAAATTCGTCCTCATCATGACACCAAATACAACATTACATACTGTCTGGAACAAAGTAAGAGGCATACAGAGTGGGAAAACTATACAACAAACAAAAATATTGAACACGGGTGATATAATCATAGATAATCCTCAAGAAATTGCAAACACACTGGCTGAGACCTTCCAAAGTAACTCAGCCGATACATATTATACACCGAAATTCTTACTTAATAAAAAAGAAGCAGAATTCCTCCAATAAATCCAAAGGATCAAGACAACTTGGCAATAAATAAACCATTCACCCTCAATGAACTCAAATATGTCTTAAATAATTTGAAAACACGAAGTAGCCCTGGCCCAGATGGAATACCATACGAAATGTCCACAAATCTACCCCAACATGCTTTAGATTATCTACTACAAATATATAGCCTCATATGGAAACAAGGCAAATATTCTAAATCATGGCGAAAAGTTATCACGATTCTTATCATAAAACCTAACCAAGACAGAACAAACCCAGCTAACTACAGACCGATAAGTTTATCAAACTCTATGAGCAAGATAATTCAAAAAATGATAGACCAATGGTTAACCTCAAACAATCTTCTCATAAATGAACAATGCGGCTTCAGAGAAAACCATTCCACAATAGACCAAATTGTAACATTAGAAACAGAGATACAAAACGCATTTAATAACAAGCAACACCTAATTGCAGTTTTCTTTGACATCCAATAGGCATATGACACCACATGGAGATACTACATTATGAAAACTCTAGAAGAATATGGCTTATCTGGTCATATTATGCGATACGTATCAAACTTTTTAAAAGAGAGAAAATTTCGAGTTAAAACAAACGGATGTATTTCTGAAGAGAAAATATAAAAGAGCGGAGTACCGCAGGGAGAAATCTTGAGTGTAACGCTATTCTTGATTTCAATGAATGAAATAAGTAGCTTCATCGACAACAATACACAAATCTCCCTTTTTGCTGATGACTTGGTGATATATCGCAAAGGAAAAAACATACAGACCATTCAAGAAAAACTACAAAACTCTATAAATAACTTGGAAAAATGGGCTATGTAACTACAAAAAAAATCCTAGGTGTAATATTCGACACAGAACTTACATGGGTACCACACCTCCAAAACCTAAAAAGAGAATGCATACAAAAACTGAACATAATCAAAACAATTATTCACCTAAAATGGGGAGCACACAGAACCACAATTATAAACATATATAAAGCTTTGATAAGGTCTAAAATCGACTATGCCTGCGTAATATACTCCACTGCGAAACCATCTAGAATTAGAACATTAGACTCTTTACACAACACAGCACTGAGAATAGCAATAGGAGCATTTAGAATAAGCCCTACGGAAAGCATATTGGTGGAACAAATCCCAACAACCCGGCGTTCAAAAAAATATTCAAAACAGTGTACCCACTACAACAAAAAATTCACACTTATTTAAATGAACTACAGCTGACGTTACCTGAAACACAACAAATATCCTACCACAAACATCCTCCTTGGACACTCACACAACCAAATATTAATCTCCACCTTACCAAATACACCAAAACTGAAACACCCCAAGAGCTCTACCAAACCAACTTCAGAAACATCAGAAAGGACCAGAAAGAAACTCACTTCATATTCACTGATGGATCCAAGCAAAGTAACAAAACTGGAAGTAGTGTAGTTACCAGATACAACACTCACAAACAGCAACTACCATCAACATGCAGCATAGCTTCAGAAGAAAACTACAGCATCCAAAAAACAACACATATAATCAAACAAAGAAACGAAACCAAAATTATCACCTGTACAGACTTACTTGGATCCATTCAGGAGCTAACCAATATCTACAGTAAAGACAAGCAAACGCAGACAATTCAAGAAAACATCGACGAGATCATCTCTAACCAAAACAAAGAAATAACCATAATGTAGATACCATCACACGTGGGCATTAAAGAAAATGAAGAAGCCGATCTAGCTGCAAGAGAAGCCACCACAGCAGAAATTGACAACATACCAATACCAGCTCCAGACATAAAATTGGAAATTAAACAAAAACTAAGAGAAATATGGCAAACGAAATGGAAAACAAGACCAACTCCAAACTGAGACAAATAAAAGAAGACACGACCAAGTGGATAGTCCAAGAGGAAACAAGATCTCAAACAGTGATATCCAGACTAAGAATCGAACATACATAGGACCGAAATGCCTCTAAACATTTTAAATAAAAAAAAAAAAAAAATATATCTCAATTTGAATTCACTTGTAACTCTAAGATCTCGCATTGCTGTAAATTGTAGAATTATTGACTAAAATCAACAGATATATCCTTTTGGAGCTATGTGACCGATGAGTTTTGCATGTAAATGAAAAAAATGCCTAGTAATTCATTCGAAAACCCGATTTGATTCCACATTGTACATTTTAGATTGAAAATCACATTGATGGACGTTGCAACATGTTTTTATACTATTTTTTGTTGGAATACAATATAAATGAATGGAAAACATCATTCTAAAAAGTCATTAATCGAAATTTCATATTACACAGAAGTGCTATGAAACTCTCCACCTGCATGTAGTAAAATAAAAAGGGTAGAAAATTCTCGCTCGTATTTCCCAATTAGTCATTTGGATTTGTAAACAGTTGAGTACCTAATAATTAATATTCGCTGCACCCTCGAAAATATACTGTAATTGTGATTAATAGTAACCGCATATTGATAATTAGAGAACTTAATTACAATTTGTAAACATGGTTATCGCATATTTCCAGATACGATAATTGCGAGATTTCATTGTTCATTTGGAACCGAAACTTTTTGACAGTTTTATAAATGATATATCTACTATTGAAACCTGCAAATATAAATAGATAATATGTACATCTGAGATAGAAGACAGGGTGGAACTGTGTAAAATTATTCTCCAAGGAGGCCGTGACTTCCAGCGTTCTGAGGAAATGTATTATATCAATAATCGGAAAGAAACTAAGAGAACATGAAATATTTCAAACTCTGTTTCCTTGTTTTGTAATGGTTTGTTTCAATTCGGTCTGTTGTAAAGCACTTGACCTATAAATTGTTTGCAAACCAATCACGTACTATTCTTGAAAGCAAAAATTTTTGCTGTTCGCCTTTCAGCTTCCATTATTTCTCGGACAGGATAAACTTAAGAATCGTAGGTACTTCTATGACTTGCAATGTTTCGAACAATAAAAATGTTATGTAGGAAACATAAATCATCCATTCTATATATAAATCTATGTATAACAAATAAAGGCAAAATGTACAAAAGCCGGATTGATAGAGTCGTGAATAATTCAAAAAGGGTATATTATGATCAGTTATACGATACGAATGAATATTTTTTGTGCTATTTGGATGAATCAATACCAGTAAAGCTGATACTTGTGAATAGATGAACTTGTATTCCAGTTTTGGGCCAGAGCTTTTATCATATTATATTGTTTGTATTTTGGGTGAATATAACTAAAAATGTGAGCTTCTCTCTCAAAAGAATAATGCTTGATAATTAATTCGAAAACTTTGGACTTGATACAATCAACAAGTAGTCATTTATAGATCGTTATAACATTGATAATATTTATTTCCTCCAAGCTTGATTCAAATAAACTGTAGATAAGCTCAGATTATACAATCGGGTCTAATAGACCGCGGTACAGAACCCCTTTCTCCGGATTATTAACACTCTCTTGAAACTTTGTGAGTGGCTTCATTTTGATGAGTCCAACAACTTTTTATCTGCGAAAATCTTCGAAACTGCTGCATTTTCCATCGAACAGCCTAAAAAGACGTCGATTTTATGATTTACTCTTGATCAATAACATCACTCTCTTTTATAGTTTATTCGTAAGATAATAATAGCAAAAACACACACAATATTTTGTCCGACAAAAATAATGCGGTGTTCGGCGTAGCCCCCATCTCCAAAATTTATTTATTTATTTATTTCGAATCGGTCCTTCAGAATAAATATTCCAATTACAGGACGATTCTCAGAAAAAATATAACAATAGTTTCCCGAAACAGACAAATATTGAATAATATAAGGTTAAGCCTAGATTATTAATCACATTTGAACTATGATTCAAACATTAAATGTGTGTGAGATGAGTGTAAATTAGAAAGAAGAAAAACTGCTTTGTAGATGGCGTCTGAATTCTGTGAGTGAGCTACCAAAGATGTCAATATCATATGTACTTGAAATGTGGTCATAAACTGTACAGAGCATTCGGATAGATGATTTAGATTCATAATTTGTGCGTGAGAGACTGTAATAGAATGTCCGAATGCTCCGCGAACTTAGCCTAGGTACTGCAAAATGTATCAGTTGAAGTGTTACAGAATCGCTTATGTAATTATGCAATAATTTATAAAGGTAAATACAGGATAAAATTTTCCTACGGTTTGCGAGATGAACAAAATTGAAATTAAAGAGTAGTATTTCGTACAGGCAGTCAAAATCAGGATACCGCCCGTGAAGCTTAAAATAACAATATTTGAGGAATTTACGTTGGATGGATTCAACCAAAGAAATGTATTTATCGTAAATTGGATTCCAAACTTGCAGACAATATTCTAATTTTGGCCTCACAAATGAAAAATAGATTCTGTAGAGTGTTGATATTTTCGTGAAAGATTGAGTGTTATTAACATCTCTTTGCAACAAAGCTGCATCCTCGATCGAATCAATTGTTCTGAATATTTTTAGATCATCTGCATATAGTAGAATATTTGAGTTTTGAACTGAGTGAACGATGTCATCGATGAACAGCAAGAATAACAGGGGTCCAAGATTCGATCCTTGAGGAACACCAGAAGTAGCAACAAACGATTGGGATTTATAACTTTTGCAGTGCACACGCAGTTCACGCTGATTAAGATAAGTCGATAGAAAATGAAGTAGATCAGAAGAAAATTGAAAATGTACATTCAATTTATGAAGTAGTAATCCGTGGTTAATGCGGTCAAATGCTTTTGAGAAATCTGCATAAACTACGTCAACCTCCGTATTATCATGTAGTGAACTAAGGGTGTATTCAGCAAAGTTCATAAGATTGGTTGTTGTTGATCTGCCACTCATAAATCCATGGTGATGTATGGATATTCTGTGTCGCACAGAACTGTAAATATATTTATAGAGGATAGACTCAAACACTTTGGACAAATTCGAGATAATTGCTATGGGTCGATAGTTTGAAATATCAGAAATATCTCCGTATTTGAAAATTGGAGTTATGTATGAGTCTTTAAGGGAGGATGGAAATGTATGACGGGATATAGAAACATTGAACAGATAGAATAAAGGTTCAACAAAACGGTCCATACAACCTTTGAGGATATATGCTGGAAATTTGTCAGGGCCGGGATTAGGGAAGAGTTTTGATGATTTAATAGCACCTAGAATATCTTCCTTACTTATATGAGTGATGATTACTATCTCAGCATTATTATGAATGATGTCTTCGTGAGGATCGAGTGTATTGTTTGTACGCTTGAGAAGAAATCAGCAAAGCCTTGCACAATTTTAGAGGTAGAATCGTATTGTAATGTTTATTGCTTGATGAATCACTCTGTAAATAAATAAAAGTCACTATTTAATAATCTAAATGAAATAAAATCTTTAATTCTTCTTATGTCACTAATAACAGTATATTTATATATTAATCACTTAATTCTAATTTAATCAAAGTCACAGATATTTATTTTTCACTATTTATATGCACTGTTCACTGTACTTGTTACTTCATTATTTATTTCACACTAATACTCTTATTACTGTACTGTACTGTCGTCGTTGGCTGGGCCTTATATAGCGAAACACCGTCCTTCTCGAATTTTCTATTGCGCGTCTTTTTCTATTTCTAGAAATCACCAGATACTTCCATTGAGAGGGGTGATGGGCTGCGACGCGGTGCGGCGTAAGCGGCCGAAGAAGCTCCGCCCCCTACTGCGTCGTATTCACGAGCTCCCCTCTCACTCCCGCACGTCACAGTATATTACATTATCTAATTTCATGAAACCAGGTATCCTAGATTTATTACGTTTAATATTTATGTAACTAAAAAGTTTGTTAGGATCGTTAGCTATTTGATTTTCAATATCGAATATATACTTGTCGTGTTCTACTCTTATTTCGTTTTTGATTAATGCTCTCAAACGTTTGAATTCATTCAGATACTTTCTATCGCCGTGTCGTTTGTATAGATTGTGGTACTTTTCTTTAGATTTTAAATTATCGATAATTTGACGATTAAACCATGGTGGATATGAACAAGTACAAGGCTTAGAGTAAGGAATACAACTGTCAAAAGCAGAATGAAGAATTGCATAAAAATTTTCAAACGCAGCGTCAACACCATCAATAGAATAGACTTCTTCCCAGTTTGTCTGAGATAGTAAATTATAAAGCTTGTCATAATTTCCATAGCGAAAATTATATCTAGAAATGCTATTCACCGTGCAGGATTTCAATTTTAAAGGAGTAGGAAGGGAGACTGTAGTGAAAAGAGAAGGATGATGATTATCTTCATCGACAAATGGATCAAAATGATGAGTGACAGAGCAGGGCATGTCAAAATTACGAGTTTTGTTAGATTATTAACATTCTGTTGGAATTCTCAGTACTATCAAATGAACATTAGTGAAGTTAAATGGTATAAATAAAGTTGTGTGCCTGAGGACGGAAATAATTAACAATTGCGTGGCGTCCTTATTTACTGGAGTAAGTAGTCTTCCAATAGCATTTCAGGAGCTCTACGTTTGCATGGACAGGTAGCTTTATTTATCAATATGCGTTCATCCTTATTCAATCTTTATTTAACGATTCTGATGGATTCCTCATCCATTAAAATCGTAGAAGAAAGATTGAAAAAGGATGAAGGCCTAGAGAACAGAATGAATTTACCTGTCCATGCAATCGTGAAGCTCCTGGAATGCTGTTTGAAAACTACTTACTTCCAAGCTCTCTCCGGCTTCTAACAACAGGACGACGGACTATCAATGGGATTACTACTTTCTCCAGTTATTGCCAACATATATATGAAATTTTTTGGAGAAATGGCTATGGAAACAGCATGGGTGAGATATGTGGATGACACATTTATCATCTGGAATCACAGTGAACGAGATCTCAAAGAATTTTTCGACCATATTAATTCTCTCAGAACCAGCATCAAGCTCACAATGAGAAAAGTAGTCCAGAACATGTTGTTGAAAGAACCGGAATCAGTATACCGAAAACAAACACATACAGGTAGATATTTAAATTTCAAATCCAGTCACTCAGAAGCGACGAAAATCGGAGTGACTAGAACTTTACTGGATAGAGCAGAGTTTCTGCAACACAGAAGAAGGTTACAAAATCAAGGTGGAGAAAATCTGTAACACGCTGAGAACAAATGACTATCCGGACAATAGTATCAAGAAGATATTGAAGAAGCATAAGATGACATCCACACAAAACAAGAAGACAAAAGAAGCAAATAATTATATATTCCATACATCAAAGGCAGCAAATACAATATAGAGACAAGATTCCAGACGACAGAAACACTCTCAACAACCGCGTTACCATCAACAACCGAATCCAGGAAAGGAATCAGATTGACTGCGACTGTGGGAAATCATATATCGGAGAAACCAATTTAGAAATCAAGATTAGAGAACATAGACGACGTACACCAAGACGAGAAAATTCAAAATCAGTCATTGCAGACCATGCATGGAAACATCATTACCGACTTCGTTGAGACCAGGCGAAAGAAGTAGCTGAAGAAAAGCACACCTTCAAAAGGCTGCCTTCATCATGTATAACAGAGAAGTCAGCATCGAAATTGGACCTCTTTGAAAAAAAATCATAGATCAAGAACCATCTTTCAAGATAAAAGTCCAGGATCCACAACCACTTACTGAACCACATCCAAAGCCTCACCTCACTCCCCTTGACTTACCTATCAATTGTGATGAATTTTGTCCCGAAACTCCGTCACAGTTGCACATCCCAGAGCCTTCTGCTACCGTCAAGCATTTTAACGTCCATCAAAATTTGTTTACATCTTGCACACCCTATAAATTTTAAATTCTGTAATTCTGCTTGAACATACAACACCGCTTACCTTTATTTTATCCGTCATCAGCTGAAATAAATCCGTTTCAATATTTCACATGTGGTGGAATGAGGTTAGGTTTTTTGAAAACACCTGAAATTGAATGCAACCGATATTGCTTGATCTGTATTTATGTCTTATGCCTTACCGCTAATAAATCTGAATGTAATCAACATTTGTTCTGTAAATTTGTTGTATATTGTATATTTTGTTCAATGTTCCTCATGACCTTTGACCATACACAAATAAACATCTGACATTTGACAGTTGACTACATTACCGACAGATAAAAGGATATTTAGAACAATTTTAATTTTGAGAAAATATAATCAGGAGAGGATGTATCTGACAGGAAAGTAATCGGAAATTTGTTATTGTGAAGAAATTTGTATTTGTAAAATTACTTCTTCAGTTTTAGCTGCATGTCTTCTTTACATTACTGAAAGCGCTAATATGAATTCAATTTGAAAACATGTTAATTGAGGATTCATTAAAATTTAAGTATAAATGAGGCCTTCTGGCTGACTTAAGTCACTTCTTTGAAAGTCCAGTCTTCTGAGCAGCCGTTCCAAAGTACTCTTCTAGTTCCGATACCGAGTGTCATCTTCAGAGTGTTAACCGTCCAAGTGGAGTTTTTGTGCTAAGTCCGTTAGCAAAACTGTCTGACGCGATCTGTGAGTTTGTTTGTTGTTTTATAAGTCTGTAAGAGGAACTTAAATTTGTCTGCTTTTGCTGCTTTGAAGTAAGAATATTTTTGCAGCTTTTGAACATAATATATTTTTGCATAATTTACCATAGAATCACCGCTAGCGAATTCTTCGTCGACTTCGCAGAGTTTGAATGATTTAACGTAGAATCACCGCTGGTGAAGTCTTAGTCGACTTCACAGTGTTTGAATAATTTAACGTAGAGTCACTACTTGAGAGCCAGTTTGGTTTCACAAGCATCGAAGATAAGTTAATCCACCGTTTGGGAAATCGCTTCACGATTCGTTTGTTTTAAAGTTTTTCGTCATCTACGACCGCCTGGGTCCGTACTGCGGCCGCTGGTGTCGAGTGTCATGTACAGCCGTCCCGTCTCCGTCAGACAAGTATTTTCTGAAAAATATATGTTCTATGTTCATCGTCGTCATTTTTATGTGTAATGAATCTCATTGTGACACCTATCTCCTGATGATTATTTTTGACAACACTAACCCTTTCCGTCTGGACTATCCAACCATCTGTCTTAGAAACTGCGTTACCGACCGCATTGGCGCCCGAGCACACCGTCAGCAGTTTTGACCGCGACGCCAGAAGTTGACAATCCTCCCTTCAGCGAGGCATATCGTTACACAATCAGGAGTATAGAACATATATATAACAGCTAAAGTTTCAAATGAATATTCACTTCACTTTAGTGTACGCTAAAATACTTCAAAGTTTATGAGGAAGCTTATAAGCAATTTTAATTTAGCTTAATAAGGAATGCTTTACGTTCGCTAATCAACAATGAATTCATCTTATTGATCACTGATTTTTTAGTTGTTTAATTGGCTCTTACTGGAATGTTTGGGGAATTTAATAATGCGGGTATCAGAAATTGATATTAAAAATGATTTTAATAAAGTATGAGAAGATATAAGTTTCAAGAATAACGGTGAGGGCTTATGGAAAATTACATATTACCTGGTAGAAAGCTAATGAGAATCAACCCTAATGGAGTACTAATGAATTAATTAGTTACACGAGAAATATTATGTCGGTATATCATATTCTATAATGAAACTTTGTACTTTATACTCAATAATTTGCTTTCGCGTAGTTGTTATTTTCATTCGTCTTATTCAATTTCAGAACTGAAATACATCAAAGTACCGATGAATAATGTTTTGAAATTTCCAAATGTCGTTGTAGGGTTTCCATTCTGTTTCGAATATATCAGATTTCTTCAATGTTTCATTGATATCATGTACTCTGGAGATTTTTGTATTTAACAACTCCAGAATTTTATTCATCATTTGTTTATGTTCAAAATTTACGATAATTATATTATTTGGATTGAATTTACAATTACTTTTTCAGCTTTGATAAAAAAAAATCCAAATTGGAAGACATAATCAATCAGTACATTTTTTTCTCGAATTTCTTTACGACTGGAGCGTGAATGCGTGTAAAAAAGCGAAATTTAGTTAAAATGACAGCACAGGATTGCGTGGCTCCCCAACGCCAATGCGATTATCAGCTCCAGCCAATCGGATATGATTTGGTTTGATTACGAGGGTCGTGAATTAACACTTGAGTGAGAAGTTACCAAAACCTATGCTATTTCTCCATGGAGGTTTCGTTTTTCATCGTCATTCGATTTGGGTTAATCAAGATGTCTTTCGTTACAAAAAATATATTGCTCTGAACTTTATCATTGTAAAAAATGGAAGAATCATCTAGATGATGGAAGCGTATTTTTGACAGCTCATAAATGCTTGTTACCCCAGAGATTTCGCAAATTATCATCTCTCACAATTACTGAGCTTGAAATCAAGCAGTTTTGGCAAACTTACGGAACAGCAGCTTCCATTTAGTACTAGTTTCAAGTTGACAATTTGATAGGTACATAATTTATGCATGTACAAACTCAAAAATACCTTTTTTCTGCTACTGTATAAATAAGTGAGCTTTGTAGCCTTGGCAACTCGAACGATAACGAAAGCAAACCTTTGTGTTACCTCGTTGCTATGCGTTGCTAGCTACGAAAGTAATACTTTCGGGGCCAGAACAAAGAAGTAAAAATTTAAAAAATGCAAATATATTGGAAATTTCAATATTTATTCAAATAAATAAGTAGTTTATAACAATAATATAATTTTATCCAATCCATTTAATTTAATTTTATCTATCTATTGGTTTTAGGTAATTATCCAATTTGAACAATTGGAAAAAGTCATGGTAGAAATATTATTTGAATTATTAACTTCTTCACTTTGTATTGGGAGATTTTTATCATTTTGAATTACGTCAAAATTCATATTTGTCACTGTTTCTTTATTTGAGGAAATATTAATGTGAATTTCATGTAACCGCTTTTTAGAGATTTCAATTTCATTACTTTACGAAGAAGACTTCCATCCGCTCTTTAAATCCAAAATATCGGCACCCGAAGCATTACCTTTTCGTCAATTCGAGTAACGTTTTTATCAGCAAGCCATTTAGAAAATATGCCGTATGTTTGATTGTACCTTTCTTTGGATTCATCCGCAAGAAGTGAGGCACATGCATTGTTAGCTACCTTCTGAATACCATTTTTATTTTCTGTTAACATTTTAAATAAGTCAAATGCAATGTTTCACTAAATTATTGAAATCCAAAATCTGTGACAGGTGCTGATGACAGATAACATTGTAAATAAACCGTTGCTATGGATAATTTTAGACAGGTAAAACAGCCTCCATAACATTATTCCAAATATAATAATCATTATTAAATATTAATATCTATATAGAACAGTAGCAGAAAAAATTTAATACATCACACGATGCGAAAGCCCTTTCAGGTGTTCGGAGGTTTTGAACGGCCTCGGCTTCACCTCGGCCATTCAAATACCACCTCACACAAAAAAGTATACTTTCGCATCTTGTAATGTAAATAACTATTATTCTTCATTGTTTAGTTATTGGCTGACAGAAGGCCAAGTGCTGTACCTAAAATTAAAATTTGCTCTTTATCAAAGCTATATTAAAAAAATACACCAAAATTTAAAAAATTTTTGAGCCAATAATAGTGATTCATTCTAATAAGCTTGAAATTTGCATCAAACAAGTCATTGAATGAATCTCGGACAGATTTGACAACTGTACATAATAATAGTGACACCCGCGGCTAAAGTTGTAACTAAATTTTTATCTACTTTAATAAATTTCAGTTGTCATATCCCTAATGTCATATATATCCATGGGCATTGTTTCACTTGAAACAAGTAATTGAATAATTCAATCTTCCACAATCACTGAGCTTGAATTAAAGCAGTTTGTGCAAACCTACGAAACAGTAGCTTTTATTTAGTACCAGTCTCAAGTCTGTAAATAGTATAGTTGCTGAGAACTCAGCGTCACGCCAGCCAGCTAGCCAGCCAGACAGCCAAAGTGAATATAATAGCGCTTTTTTCCAAGAAATGCGCTAAAAAGTGCCTGCATTCCGTATCACTCTCTAATATGATATTTCTACTTTTATAATTTGTTTATATTTATCATTTGTATTTCTGCGATTGTAGCGAAGACAGGACTCGGCAATTTAACTGAGTTTCATTTCAAGTATATATACTCCAATGATGCCTACAGCTTTGAGTTATATATTCGCTTTGATTCCAATTGTGATCTGCGCGTAAAATGCGCAGTTATATGCGTAAAAACTCATTTTGTCCAATAATCGCTCCATTTATTGACTGTGAGTAAATTTTAATGAAAAAGCCGATAACATGAGTAGGTATACAAACACTAGTGACCGTGATTTCACCGAACGATATTCATGTCGATAAAGGACACGAGTTTTAATCATGCAAATTGACTGGAAACATGCAAAAGAAATTATGACTTTTTTCCAATCTATATTTTCACACGCAAGAATATACAAAAAAACTTTCAACTTTATTTTCCAAGCATGTTTACAATATAAAGATATAATATTTTTAAAAAGCATCTTAAATGGAGATTTAATAAAATTCCACTGTTTTCTTACAAACTTTATTTTACAAATAAGCAAGTTTAAATGCTTAATTGATGAAAAAACTACTTTTCTATTTTATTTTGATTTCATGCTAAGTGAAATGCTACATTTTTACTATAACCTGCAGGAATGAAAATTAACAAATTAAAACGTAAAGTTTTTTGCTTTACGTTTCCATTTCACAGTTTTTTGTTCCCATCAGTTGAATGTTAGCTCTGTCCCTATTTTACAGACAAGCAATAATTGAGTACTTTGAGTTGAAGCTATTTTTCCTGGTTACGCTCTACAGTTACTTCCCTGATAGACCGTCAGATAGTCGAAGATTTGAGTGCCCCATTTTGTTTTCTCAGCCTTCAAGAGTTTTGATGAGTATGTATATTTAGAGTATAATAATGCCAAAATTAAAGCTGGACCGTGTGGCCAACATAATAATAATTAATTTTAAATTTTCATGAAAAATCCTGTTTTGATCCAATTTTTCCGTTTCTGCCATGCTTACGAAATGAAATTTAAGGAAAAAAGAGTCAGCGAAAAACGATAGGCATAAGTGATCCACTTGGCCAAGGGTTTGGAATGAGGGCTCGATTATGCAAAAAAATATATCCATTTTTCACGTTTTTCTCGTTTCTGCCGTTTGGTCATATGAAAGTTGATATCATAAGTATCTCGTAAAAACGAATGGCATAAGTTTTTCGAATGGCCAAGTCAAGATATGCACGAAAACATTCATACTTTCGCAAGATGTTTTCGTGCATATCTTGACTTGGACATTCGAAAAACTTATGCCATTCGTTTTTACGAGATACTTATGATATCAACTTTCATATGGCCAAACGGCAGAAACGAGAAAAACGTGAAAAATGGATATATTTTTTTGCATAATCGAGCCCTCATTCCAAACCCTTGGCCAAGTGGATCACTTATGCCTATCGTTTTTCGCTGACTCTTTTTTCCTTAAATTTCATTTCGTAAGCATGGCAGAAACGAGAAAATTGGATCAAAACAGAATTTTTCATGAAAATTTAAAATTAATTATTATTATGTTGGCCACACGGTCCAGCTTTAATTTTGGCATTATTATACTCTAAATATACATACTTATCAAAACTCTTGAAGGCAGAGAAAACAAAATGGGGCACTCAAATCTACGACTATCTGACGGTCTATGACTTATAATAAGAGAAGTATTGTCTCAAAATTATCAGCGGTTCATTTGTTATTGTCAGAATTCAAATTATTATAAAATTTGTTATATTTTTCTAGGCCAAAGAAATAATGAGAATCATAATGTGAAGAATTATTATCACTCATATTTTGACATCACATGCAAACGTTCGTCAATTGTTTCCTCAAAATCAGTAATTTGGTTCTATCGTGTTTGATATTGAATTGAAGCTCTTGTGGGGATAATTCTAGTAGAAGTTTAAAAGAGGTTGTTCGAACGATCATCAATTGTTTCTTTCACAAATCATTTAAATGATGTATAGTTTGGTACCACTTTGAGGCTCTCGGGGAGATAAGCTTAGTGGATATCACAAATAAATAATCAAGTAGTGGATTCCACGTTACCATCTTCAAATTACACTTTCGACGATGAAATGTTGAGACTGCATGTCCCAATGAATTAAAGACTCCGAATATCTAGAAAAGGACTCTTCATTTTCGAAAATACTTATTTTATGTAAGGACCGCCATCTGTCACTTTAACAATGACAGTTGTCATTTTGACAATGACAGCTTTCACTTTGAATGAATATGCAATTAATTGAAACTGGCTATGAAATTTTTGGTCGGGATAGTACTATGCGGCCACAGTGAATTTCATTGATCAATGATTGAAACATTCTCATCTGATCTATCAGATACTTCTTCAAAATGCAAATGATTCTTGTAAGAAATTATGTATTGTTTTTAAAATGGAAACATTCATAATTCATGTATTCAATAAAGATATCGTTTCTTGTCTGGTAATGTACTTGAAGCTCTTATATTTTTATGCCATTTTCTCTGAAATCATTAGCTATTCTCTCAGTGAGTGTCTTGTATTATATTTGGAATAAAAATATAGAAACGTTGGAAAACAGATCATATTTCACTTTACAAACTGAGTTTTATATGTCTTTTTTATCAAGTATTGTGAAATTACTATACAGGGTGTTGAAAAAGGGGTGAATTTTTTTATGGCATATAGGCTACGTGCATTGAGTCTATTAGCGCCTCTAACAGGCAATGGAGAACGATTGAACTCCCATTTTATCATTGTTTCATACCAATAATTTTTTAAATGTACTAATATTATTCAATTCAGCTGAGTGCGTGCAATATAACTTGCATAGCATAAAAGGTACGTTGAAATTATTTATTTTGAGTATTTTTACTTACTTGTACAAAGTAACAAGTAACTATTGTGAAACCGACAAAATTCACCTATCGAGATTTTAATGAAAATATCCGTTTTGAGCATCCCTGAATTCATTTTGACTATTTCTGGCTTGATGTCGGTACGTATGTTCGTGCGTGCGTTCGTGCGTAACTCGCAAATCTCAAAATTGGTTGAACGTATAATGTTGAAATTTTGTATTTAAGGCTGGTATAGGGTCTAGTTGTGCACCTCGCATTATGATTCCAATCGTCTGTACCGGAAGTGCACTTAACTTGGAGCTTTTTTCGAATTTTTCTAATAAATCCAGAATGATCAATCGTAGAATGTTGAAATTCAGTATTTGAACTTGATGTTGTATCAGAATGGTTATCTGCTATTTTTGTGAGAATCGGCAAGGCCAGAGGTGCACTTTACTTGGAACTTTTCTTGAATTTTTTGCATCAATATAGAATGATCCGCCATAGCATATTAAAATTTCGTATAAAGAACTTGTATAACATCTTATTGTACATCTTGCATTATGATTGCGATCGGCTAAGCCGGAAGTGCACTTTACCTAAAACTTTTTTTTAATTTTCCGCATAAATTTAGAATGATCAGCCATAGGATACTGGAATTTAGCATTTGAAATTGCTGTAGCATCTAAATGGTCATCTTTCATTTTTGTAACATTCGGTTGAGCCGGAGGTGCACTTTATATGACAGACTTTTTGAATTTTACGCATATATTCTAAACAATCAGTCGTACAATATTCAAATTTTGTATTAGGCACTTTTATAATATCTAGTTGTACACCCTGCAATATGATTGCTATCGACTGAACCGGAAGAGCACTCTATTCGAAACATTTTTTGAATTTTCCGCATAAATCCAGAACGGTTGAACGTAGATTGTTCGAATTCAGTGCTTAGGACAATTTTACCGTTTAGATGCTCATGTCCTATTTTATTGAGATTCACCACGCCAGAAGTGCACTTTACTTGACAGTCTTTTGAAATTTTTCGCATAAATTCGAAACGATCAGGTGTAGAATATTGAAATTTGGTATAAGTCTGCTGTAGCATCTGAATAATTGCCTACTATTTTCATAACAATAGACTGAACAGGAAGTGCACTTCAGTAGAAATTTATTTTTTAATTTTGCGCATAAATTCAGATCTGTTGGCAGTCGTAGAATTTTGGAAATCAGTATTTAGGAATGTTTTAGTATAAGAATAATGGCCTACTGACTTGGCTGAAAGCGCATTTTACTTGACAGATTTTTAAAATCTCTTGTCTAAATCTAAAACGATTGACTGTGGAACGATAAGATTCTGTGTTTGATCATATATATCCAATGATATATATGATCAAACACAAAATCACATCGTATTGTATATATCTATTGAAGTACAAGTAAGTCACGTGATGTTCACGTTGGATTTTTTTCTTCAATTATAACGTACCTATTAGAGAAAACGTCTTAATTCGTCCAAATTGACAGGATAACCTCAAATTATGACGCTGATGATCTTGTGGATCGAGTTTGTATGTATCAAACATTGTATCCTTTCTACCGAGAAAGCATTGAAGAAAAGCGTGAAATTAGTTTTGCCATATTAAACATGTTAAAGAATATGTTGCTGACAATATCAACAACAAAATTCTTGCGAAGTGCTTCCGACAAACTTCTACCACTGAATCACCTTACAAATTAGAGATAGAGGAAAATTCATGAATCTCAAATCGATGATGAAGTTTTCCAATTTCACAATTGAATTACATACATCTTTGTTATATGGATCAATAATGAAAGACAGATAATACACTATTCACCGATTTGATCCACTTCACTCGTTTCTTATGTTATAACTGCGTACATGAAATCCGTGAAACTATATTTCAATTGAATCATCCTTAACACAACAGCCTGAAACAGAACAAGCGTTTTCCTATGTTTTATATGCAATTATTTTCACTTTTAAACTATAATGCTCAATGACAGCTCAATGACATATTCTGAGAAATAGAGTTCGATGCTTACAATGGTGCTCACCGCTCGCATCGATATTTGTTCAAACTTCGCTCCTTTGCACACAGCCTTTCGAAATGTATGTGCATGTCGTTAGAAATTTTTACGCTTTTCTGTTAACACCCTGTATTAATAAATCAGAAAATATACCAATTGTCTTTCCAAATTCCGGAATTAAAATATGTTTACTGTCATAATAAGACGAGAATAGTTGAATATTCCACTTACATTATAATCCCAACTTTCATAATTATTTTTAAATCTTCATCTTTTTTTTTCTGTTCCAGGGGAGCTTCAAGTTATGAGATTGGAACTCAAACTTTCACAGGTAAGTTTGTATAAATCATGCAACATTGAAAGATCATTTTTCGAATGATATATTTAGGTGGATCCTCAAGAAACAATAATAATAATTAATTAGTTCTCATGAGATTTGACAATTGGTTTGACCCATTCAAGTATGGGCTACGTGCATGAAGTCTACTAGCGCCTCTAGCGGGCAATGGAGAACGATTGAACTCCATTTTATCATTGTTTCATACCTATAATTTTTTAAATGTACTAATATTATTTAATTCAGCTGTGTGCGTACAATATAACTTGCAAAGCCTAAAAGGTACGTTGAAATTATTTATATTGAGTATTTTTTTCTTCAATTATAACGTACCTATTATAGAGAAAACGTCTTAATTCGTCCAAATTGACAGGGTAACCTCAAATTATGACGTCGATGATCTTGCAGCTCGGGTTTGTATTTATCAAACACAGTATTCCTTTTACCGAGGAAGCATTGAAGAAAAGCGTGAAATTAGTTTTGCCATATTAAACATGTTGAAGAATATGTTGCTGACAATATTAACAACAAAATTATTGCGAAGTGCACCTGACAAACTTCTATCACTGAAACATCTTACAAATTAGAGATAGAGGTAAATTCATGAATCCCAAATCGATGATGAATATTTCTAATTTCGCAATTGAATCACAAACATATTTGTTATATAGATTAATAATGAAAGACAGACAATACTCTATTTACCACTTTGATTCACTTCACTCGTTTTTTTATGTTATAACTGGGTACATGAAATCTATGAAACTATATTTCACTTGAATCATCCTTTTCACAACAGCCTGAAACAGAACAAACGTTTTCTCATGTTTTATATGCAATTATTTTCACTTTCAAACTACAATGCTCAATGACAGCTTAATGACGTTTTCTGAGAAATGGAGTTCGATGTTTACAATTGTGCTCACCATGGGCGCTCGCATCGATATTTGTTCAAACTCCGCCCCCTTGCACATAGCCAATAGTAATGAGTGTAATAATGTTATCCAAGAATCATGAAATGCATTTTCATTTCTTGAAAATACTTCTTGTCAACCCTTGACTACCCTCCACATCTTGTTCTAAGATTGTTTTGAGCTGAAACCAAATAGAGCTCCAAAAAGTTGACTTATCCTCTAAAGCTCATACAGAGTTTACTCAACTCCAGCAATTGAGAAGCTAGATTTGAGTATCTAGTATTTCATTTGATGAGAATATTAGACAATTACAATATCTCTTGTAGTGTTTGATTTTTGTCCATCGACAGTCAATCTATCGATAGTGAAGTAATTGCGAGGATAGTTCGAAAAGTTCATGGCCAGAAGCATATATATCGCTAGTATGACCATGGTGATATCATATTAATCAAGTAAAAACCTTCAGGTGGCACTGCGCAAGATTTCAGACTAGTGTGTTTAGTAGATTTGTTGTAGCAATGTCGGTAAGTGAACGATTTTTTCTGTCTAATGAAAAGGATAGTTGAAGCTTGTGCTGTGATTAGGTACTTTGTTTTGAAAGGCCTACGATCTGTTTCTTCATTTAAGACGGCTGAAAAGTGGATGCCTAATCTAAATCTTCGCAAAAATCTGCAATTCCATATTAGAGGATTGTTGACTGAAGGTTCGTGATATTGCTGAGACTTTTAAGATCTCGATATACTACGTGCACTACATTTGACCTGAACTTTGTGTACTCGGAAAGTGACTGCTCACATTTCTTAAGAGAGTTCAGATTTCTAGACTTTTTCTGACATTTCATCACTGTATATGAATCTTGAATTTATAACTGTAATTGGTAAACGGCGAGCTTCGTTTGGAATTTTAGTTTAGGGTGAGCGTTGTGTTCACCTAGTCAACCTCTTGGTTGATGTGGAAGGCTATCGTGTGGTCACATCAATCCGTAATTCATCGCTCACTTTTCTCGACACTTTTCTCCTCAGGTACTTAAGTTATTCTGTGCCCTGTAGACGGAAGGACAATGACGTGACGTCCCGGGTAATGCTCCAAATTTTATTTGGAAGGCCTCACTTACAATTCTACTGAGTTTTTTTGACATTTCGTCACTGCAGATGAATCTTAGATTCATATTAGTACCTGGCGAACGCAAGCTGTTTTCAAGAATTTAATTTATAGTAACTGTTGTGTTCACCTGGTTGAACGCTTGGTTTATGTACAAGGCCATTGTGCAGTCTCATCATTCCGTCTAACCGTTCCGACACTTTTCTTCTCGGATAGTTTTGTTGTTGTGTGCCATGTGGACGAGAGGACAATGACGTGGCGTCCCGGGTGATACTCCAAATTTTATTTGGAGGGCCTTACTTATAATTCCACTTGGTTTCTTTGACATTTCGTCAGTGTGGATTAATCTTGAATTCATTACTACAGGCCAGAGATAAAGCAGTAGTACAATCTGCCGAAAAAATCATGACAATTGACTACTACGTGACAATAGTAGACTATACAGGGTGTAACTGAACCTTTGTAACAAAATTTGATGGTATGTAGTATTGGACGTACTGATCATGAATCAAAAAAAATATCGCTGAAACTCGTAAAAACAGTAGTAGTTTGTAAAAATATAGCATTTTGGGTACCGTTGGTCGTCATAGGTACTCTTATACAAAATTAATTAAAAACTATGTTACACAATATTCACATGCGTAATTTACTGTCAGTAAAGCCATTGAATCAATTAAATAAGAATATTTTCATCAACTGCAGATTAAAATTTGTACTACACAAGATATTACATAAATCTAAAGAAAATAATTGGAGGATGATAAATTTATAAAAATTGCTCAAAATTGTCACCGTTCACAGCAACACACAATGCAGCACGTTGAATGAGGTAAACAGTACAAGCTTGACGGAGGTAATAGTGTTCTTTTATTATAAAAAATAACCTTAATTTGACAGATTTGGCTTCCAGCGAGTTTTTCTTCTTCTTTACTTTAAGAAATATCTAGGAGAACGGAACGAAAGTTTATTCTGCAGACTTGGACGAATCTTATTGTTTTGATAGTATTGAAATGTTAGAACATCATGTTACGTGCCAGTTCGGCTTTCAGATCTTTTCTTTAGATCTTCAGGTCAGTTGGCGTCATTTCCACCGTTCCAGAGGCCTGTGGATCTGCTAAGTGAACTGTTGTTGTGTTAGTTGTTAACTAAGCTATTGGAGGCAGTTTCTCACAAATTGGACGTTATTTCAACTTTGTTTATTTTTGACACTAGTGCAGAGGATTTTCGTTGTTGTGTGCCCTGCGGCCGGAAGGATAATGACGTGGCTTGAATTTATTTTAGAGGGCCTCACTAACACTTTTGCGTTTGCTTCATTTGACCGAGAATTGTTCGAACTACTTTCGTAATATGTTATAGAACAAGAGAAACAAGTTCATCCTTCAGAACTTGAGGCCCCTTGTTTGATTTACATATGTAGTAATTTATTATATTCAAAAGTGATTCACAAGACTGCATTATTCAGATATGAAATTCATGCAAGAATTTTCTGATAGAAGTTCGTTGCGTTCTGTTCCCGGATATTCTTAGCGCATTCTTCCGAAAAAATAGAAGAATCATCTAGATAATGAAAGGGCATTTTTGACAGCTCATGAATGCTTGTTACTTCAGAGATTTCGCAAATTACCGTCTCTCACAATTACTGAGCTTGAAATCAAGTAGTTTGGGCAAACATACGAAACAGCAGCTTCCATTTAGTACTAGTTTCAAATTGACTATTTGATAGGTACATAATTTATGCATGTACAAATTCAAAAATACCTTTTAATCTTCATTGTTCAGTTATTGACTGACAGGAGGTCAAGTGCTGTACCTTGAAATGATAATTTGATCTTTATTAAGGCTATATAAAAAAAATACACCAAAAGTAAACAAATTTTCATCCAATAATAATAATTCATTCTAATAAGCTTCAAATTCGCGTCAAACAAATCATTGAATGAATCCCGGACAGATTTGACAACTGTACATAATAATAGAGACACCGGCAGCTAAAGCTGTAACTAAATTTTGATCTACTTGAATAAACTTTAGTTGCCATATCCCTACTGTCACACGTATCTATGGGCATTGCTTCACTTGAAACAAGTAATTGAATAATTGAATCTTCCACAATCACTGTGCTTGAATTAAAGCAATTTGTGCAAACCTACGAAACAGCAGCTTCTATTTAGTACCAGTTTCAAGCCTGTAAATAGCTTAGTTGCTGAAAGCTCAGCATCACGCCAGCCAGCCAGCCAGCCAGCCAGGCAGTCAAAGTGAATATAATAGCGGTTTTTTACATGAAATGCGCTAAAAAGCGCTATTATATTCACTTTGGCTGTCTGGCTGGCTGGCTGGCGTGACGCTGAGTTCTCAGCAACTATACTATTTACAGGCTTGAAACTGGTACTAAATAAAAGCTGCTGTTTCGTAGGTTTGCACAAATTGCTTTAATTCAAGCTCAGTGATTGTGGAAGATTAAATTATTCAATTATTTGTTTCAAGTGAAACAATGCCCGTAGATATATATGACATCAGGGATATGGCAACTAGAAGTTATAAAAGTAGATAAAAATTTAGTCACAACTTTCGCCGGAGGTGTCACTATTATTATGTACAGTTGTCAAATCTGTCCGAGATTCATTCAATGACTTGTTTGACGCGAATTTGAAGCTTATTAGAATGAATCACTATTATTGGTTGAAAATTTGTTTGATTTTGGTGTATTTTTTCTATATAGCTTTGATAAAGAGCAAATTTTAATTTTAAGGTACAGCACTTGTCCTCCTGTTAGTCAATAACTAAACAATGAAGAATAAAAGGTATTTTTGAGTTTGTACATGCATAAATTATGTACCTATCAAGCTGTCAACTTAAAACTAGTACTAAATGGAAGCTGCTGTTTCGTAAGTTTGCCCAAACTGCTTGATTTCAAGCTCAGTAATTGTGAGAGATGGTAATTTGCGAAATCTCTGAAGTACCAAGCATTCATGAATAGTCAATAATGCGCTTTCATCATCTAGATGATTCTTCTTTTTTTTTTATTGTACCATAACCAAATTTTGTATCCAAGTGGAATATATTATGTTATCAGAAAAGGATCAATTTGGATACAAATAATCATTCATGTATTTTGAGAATTCACTTTCAGGCTGAGCTGTCTTTTCATCAAATATATTCCTCCGAATATATTTAACTTAAGCTGAATAAAACTCTTAGCATCCCTAGCAGAATTTTGCAATGCTTAGCTTATCATTCCGTTTCCCTTTGAAGTTCTGTTATTGCACTATTAAAATATCTTCTGAGAGAGATTATATATCTGAGAGTTTCCTTCTTTTGCGTTTTCTTTGTTCCTTTGGAATTATTCAGGATACTTTTTCGCGCATTCACCTCAAAGACAAAGAAGCATTTTTGTTATCCTACGACATTGATCCGAAAGGCCTTAAAGTAAGTAAAATATTAATCTCCCACTCGCCTTGTTTTTGAGCTTAGATATTTTTCTGTTCTCTATATTTTAATGAAATTTGTGCTATCATAAATTCATTGCAGATACATGAATAAAACACAAAGCTAATATTCCTGTACGAATGATTGTTATTCAAGATAAAGACAAGTACTGGAAATGTAATAACAGAATACTCTCATCTTCAACAACATTTCATTTTATTTGTGCATGCAATTGTTACAATCCTCTTCAATTCGTAGAATGAAACTTCAATGCTGGATCGTTGCTGGGATGAATTCAAATATTTCAGGTAGTTTGATATATACCATATTATACCTCCATCACAATCATTAATTGAATAACTATAAACATGTGTAGTTTCGTGATTAATGAACTACAATTTGAAATTGCAACAGGCGTCATGACGACGTCAATGTATTTATTTACAACTGTCAGCGAGAATATTCATTTATTATACCATAAGTAGTTGAAGTATTATCGATTATTTTTGTGGTGCTATCACGAATGTTTATTGTGCTTGCGTTTGAATACCACGAGTGTGCAGCACGAGTGGTATTCAAAAGCACAATAAACATGAGTGATTGCACCACAAAAATAGTCTATGATACTTTAACTACAAATGGTATATGGAGGACTATTCCAGGAGTCAAACCATTTTTTCAAATTAGTTTTCTATCAATCTAGTAACAACTCACGTAATTTTCATAGGAACGAGTAAACAAACTTCTGTCAAACTGAAAAATTAGAATTTCTTGCATTTCCTTTGACGAATAATAGAGAAATATATTGCGTCTTTCAATTGATTTCCGCATTCATCAAATATATTATTAATATATTTTGAACAAAATTTCAATTTGTATGAACTTATACCAAATTAATTATGCCATTATTTCAGCATTATTCTTTGAAACGATCCTATTTATAACAGATTTTATGGAAATTTTAATTTCGGCTGATTACATATGCTTCTAAAAGATTTATTTATAATATAAATTCGATGCGACTAGTATTTTTGTGAATTAATGAATGAATGATCCGCTTATTTTGTATAACTACGGCCACATAACTGTTTTACTGCTCAATTCAAATTTGATTAATGCGCTAGTCGCATTTCAATATATTATCAATATATTTGCCAGAGTCTAAAAATTACTTCCCATTATTAATTATAATATAATATTGGACGAGTTCTATGAAATATATATTACACTGATGGATATTTCGGCGAAATTGATCAATTATTTTCTAATTCGAAATTAATGATATTTTTCAAGGTGATGCCCAGAGCCCAGAGGTAACATAAACAGGGTGTAACTGAACCTTTGTAACAAAATTTGATGGTATATAGTATTGGACGTACTGATCATGAATAAAAAAGGATTTTTCTGAAATTAGAAAATTGGGAAATGGCCTCAATCAAATAAACAGTTTTGGGCCACTGGATCAATAATTTCTTTTAGAATCACAACATTACTCGTAATCATTACCCGACAACTAAACACAAATCAAATAGATATTGCATAAGACATAAATGAATCAAATAATTTTCTATTAATTTCTGTCGGCAAAAGTTCACAAGTTTGTAACGCAAAACAGTGTTCAATGTTATTGTTATTGAATTTTTTTTGAAATGATATGACCATCTGAGAATTTTATGTAGTTGAAATTTTCATAATTTTATATTGTCATATATAATTCGACAATGTGAAAATATCAACTGGAATCTTCATCCTCAAATAATATCTGAAATTATTTGGTGACTTAAAAACTTGTAGAAGTTAAGATTTTCATAATTTTATACCGTCGTATATCATTCGACAATGTAAAAGTTATTTATTCAATTTTGATGTTTTAAAGCTACATTATTGAATCCATAGCAACAGTCTTAAGTGAATCTTTATTCACTAGTGATTTAAAATGAATTATTAGTGATTTAAAAAAATTTAAATCACTGTTGGAATTCTTTTTCATAAACTTCTTCATAAAAAGATTTCGATTTTTGAGAAATAATTTTCCCAACTGCTGCTGCTGCTTCGTTCAAAATGGTATTAGGGACGATTAATCACTTTTTCCCTCATTCCAGACAATACTTTTTACAAATATAACGCTTCAATTCAAAATTCACAAAACTGACAGTTTACTGACAGTTACATTCCCGAATGTTTGATAAACAAACACTCGTCGCGATGTCAACGAAGCTCCCTTGCAACTGCAATTTAATATTTTTGAATTTTGTTCCTCATTTTCATGTTCCAGAAATTTACGCAAAATTGAATAAAATTATGTATACAAACACGTGAATTAAACCTCTTTATTTGCTCGAAGAATTAAACCACTCGCGATAAACGCGCTCGTGATTTTGAACTTTCTTCTCGCAAATAAACAGTGGTTTAATTCACTTGTTGTATGAATAACTATTATACAACAAGTGAATTGAACCAGTGTTTATTTGCGAGAAGAAAGTTCAAAATCACGAGCGTGTTTAGCGCGAGTGGTTTGATTCTTCGAGCAAATAAAGAGCTTTAATTCACGTGCTTGTATACATAATTTTATTCAATTTTGCGTAAATTTCTGGAACATGAAACTGAGGGACAAAATTCAAAGAAATTAAATTGCAGTTGCAAGGGAGTGATATCGCGACAAGTGTTTGTTTTTCAAACATTCGGGAGTGTGACTGTCAGTAAACTGTCAGTTTTGTGAATATTGAATTGAAGCGTTATAATTGTGAAACGTATTGTCTGAAATGATGGAAGAAAATGATTAAAACAATGTTCTCCTCCCCAAAATCATTTTGAACGAAGCAGCCGCAGCAGTTGGAACAATTATTCCTTAGAAATCGAAATATTTTTATGAAAAGGAATTCCAACAGTGATTTAAATATTTTTTTCGTGTACTTGATAAAAAACAACGTCTTTTCTGGATAGAAAATAATAAAGAAAAGTGCTACTTTTCTTGTTAGTAACACTTTTCCACTCAACTGCATAGAAATACTTTCCTTCATAGCAAACAAACAAATTTATTCATTATCATTACACTTATTAATATTATTACAAATGTACAATTGTGTAAATTATTAAATGTTGTGCCAGAAGAAGATGCCATCGACTGGAAATTCGAAACGGACAAAGAAGTGCTGGTTCGTTCGCTTGATGTTACTGTTGATGAGACGCAAGAAGTTCCAATAGATGAAGGTTGCTTACTAACGTTATGCTGGCCATTAAAAATTCTTCTTATCGTATTTATTTTATTCTCGATACTCTCCTCAACATATCCCTCGACAACGGTGCTCGAACGCCATCCTCCATGCCTTTTCAACATTTGGATGTCAGCCCCACTCTCTGCAAGTAATGTCGCGGAAGTCCTTCGGAAACAATGTCCGGTGTAACTACTGGCATTTGGAAGTTGTAAATACTCTGCAATTTTTCTTGGTATACTGTAGAAAGTATCAATTCCTACTGACTGCACAGTACATTTGCCTTTTCGGTAACATACGAAGACCCTACGATGACCAATACTTTTTGGTCGTAAACTCAAATACGTTCGATATAATGCAATTCCATTGATACCTCCCACATCTGATAAGATTGTAAAGACACGTTTTTTCTTTGTTTTTGTATCATGCAATGTGACAACCAAAACAGATCCGTTATCTTCAATGTTGTCAACTTGTAACATACGTAGTTCATCACCTCGACATGCACCATGAATAGCGAAAATTAATACAACTTTCATGAACAGAAATAAATCATCAGGAGCTTTCGACAAAAACATTATAACATGATCCATTGTCAAAACTTCAGATTTATTTGCCATATACCCTCCATTTTGACGTTTTATATATGCAATCAACTTTCTATATACAGAAATGTCCACATTTTCATTAATTGCAACGTGCTTTTCAACATAGAATACACTGACCACAATGTTGAGGATTTAAAAGTATTAGCCTATAAAAATTATAATAAAAATATTATCAAGTTAGACTATAAAACTAACCTTCTCAAAAAAGTGAGCTATTAAAATATCTTCATTAATTCCCTGAACTTTATTATTCTCCACTGGCAAAATAATTCGTAACATTTTTCGTATTTTTCTTTTGATTTTGTCGGGAGTATTTTTGAGGTTGCTTCTGACACAGCTTTTAAAATATCAGGAAACTCTTCTTCCTCTTCTTGATCCATTTCGAAAATTGTTTATTTACTCGTCGTTATGATGTTTTGTTATCATGCCCTTGTTAACAATAAAAATTAAAAAAACAAATCTTACATAGCTTTTTTGATAAAAACATTTATGTAATGTCAAATTTTAAATTTTCTTGTTATTTTTGTATACTTATTCCTAAGTACACGAAATAATAGCATGTTCAATACGTAAAGAAAAGTAGATTTTCAAGTTCGTGTATAATTAATGCACTCGCTACGCTCGTACATTAATCTTATACACTCAGTAGAAAACTACCTCTTTTCTTTACTTAATAAACAATCTACTATTAAATCACTAATAATTCATTTCAAATCACTGGTGAATAAAGACTCACTTATGACTGTTGCTATGGATTTGATAATGTAGCTTTGAAACGTCAAAATTGAATAAAGATAATTATTGAAATTTAACATTGTCAAATAATATTTGGAATGATTCGATGGTATGAAAATTGATTGAGATAATATACTCACCTTATGATACAAACCATGTAATATTCAACAGCAAAATAATTAGGACGATGGTAACATATATTATACCGATTATCAATGGTTAGGTTGCCGATAAAATATCTATGGGATACTGAAGTATTTGAAATGATTTGAAAATATGAAAATTCATAGTAGCTGGAATTTTTATGATCTCATATCGTCATATCTTATTTGACAATATGAAAATAATAATTGGAATTTTACATCGTCAGATGATGTTTAAAATGATTTGACTATAAGAATAATTTTGGAATATATGCTTATAGTCCGTGAGACAGGGCTTAAATTTTTCGTTGATTACCGCTCTCTTGAAACTTCGTGAGTGACTTCATTGTGATGAGTCCGACAGCTTTCACATTTGACGAAATTCTTGATTTGGGGGCGTTTTTCAGCGAGAGTTAATTGAATATGTCAATTTCATGAGGTTTTGAAGATGTATTACCGTCATATTGATGTTTACACTAATCGAAAGATTTTTTTATCATAAAATGAAAAATAATATTGTCCGACATGAATATTGGGGGCCAGTGGTGAGTCCGACAAGCTGCACTTGTCAAATGTACGTTGAAATGAAAACGGATTACCGCTAGTCTGAGACTTTGGGGGCGAGTTCAATTTTTTTTTTCTAAGATTTGGTCATTTTGTCCAGCAAATTTTCGGGGGGCGTTTTCTCAGTCCGACACTGGAAACGTGTCAGGATTATAACAGTTCCTTCATCAATGACCGCTCATCTCTATGTTTTTTATTTTCTATTCAAATAGTGTCTACTACATTACTGTATACATGTCCGACAAATTAAGTGAGGCAATACTTCAAAAAATCAAAAATATGTTGTATGAATGCGGCTGCGTTCATAGACATATACATATATGAAATGCATATCAAGTCAGTATGATTATTGATTATAAATAATAAAAAAAGGGCCTGTCCTACAATATATTAATATTATTTTGGAATCAAATGTGTGATATAAAGTCAGTATACTGTGATAATCATCACAAATATCAATCAAATTTACCTTTAACTGTGATATCTATATATTAATACGTCAAGATCAAACTTTCGACTTCTTTTTAAGCATATTGCATGCACGGAGGTGTGTGAGATTTGGCATACTCAGAATTTATATGGAGAAAATGTGCAGAAAGCAAATAGTAGATTATGCCCGACCTGTGAAAAATCTGTCATTTCCGCCGTGTTGTGAATTGAGTCGCAATCGCCGGAGTGGAATTCGGCGAGTGCGATATTTTGACACGGAACGTAGGTGATTGCAAATCACTTCACAACAGGGCGGAATTTGACAGGTTTTTCACATGAGGGACATATGCTATTTTATTTTCGACTCGGTGGAAAATACCCAAAACTAGGGACGGGATTGATTCCATTTCATAGTGCACAGGATATTCTTTCCAATTACCAGCACCGAAAGTGCCGCCTTTTGTGTCACACGCAGAAGCTCTCGGTAGGGATCAGGGGCGAGGCTCCTGACAGGTTTTATAGGCGAAGTTAAGTTGCGGGAGGGTCCAGGGGCGAAGCCCCGGCAGGGTCAAGGGACGGAGTCCTTGCGGGGGGCCTGGGGGGCGGAGCCCCCCGACAAGACCACTTGCGAAAAGAAAAGATATAAATACTCGCAGAAAAATAATTCAATATCTGTAAAAAGTAAAACTGGAAACTCTTATATAATAACTTATCTGGCAAGGAACTGATTGCAATTTGCCTCGCCTGTTTTCATACGTCAACTTTCGATGTTTTTTTAGAGTTTTCTGTACTCAACGTATTCATTAAATCCATTTTTTATAATAAAATTATCGGTGTCATCGTATATTTTTGTTATTGACAGATTGACAGTTGCTAAGATTTGATCATTTTATATTTGCAGAGAGATATAATATATTACCGGCAGACAAAAGAAATACGGTATTTTCCACGTCGTTCAAACGGAGAAAAGGAGGTATTTTCCACCGAGTCGGAAATAAAATTATATACAGATGTTCTATTTTAATCTATATATTAATACGTGAAGAGGAATCTTTGTATCCCTTTTCAAGCATATTGCACGCACGAAAAAATTTGATATTTGGCATACTTGAAGTTTATATGATCGAGTGCAGAAAGCTGAAAATACATACAGGTGTCCCATTCCAATCTTACGACGTGAAGAGAAAACATTGTACCGCGCACACGAGGTGATGTGAAACTTGGCTTAGTTGAAGTATGTGTGGAATGTGAGATATGGCATATTTGAAGTATATCTGGAGAAATATGCACCGAATGGGAGAATGGCTGAAGAAAAATTTCAAAGATTTCTCTTCCCTTCCTATAGTCGGGGGAGAAAGTCACTTAGAAATCTTGAATGGGAACCACTAATCCTAATTCTAGATTCGAATGGAGCATCGAATACCAATTTAATTCTACTCGGAATCCCCGGAGATGGAAGATTAAAGTGAGTAACGTTCCAACTTAGCGACATAATAATATATTTCTTTTACTATTTTTTACTTTACTTTTTTTCAATTATTTTTTCAATGAATTATTCATTACTAGCTTATAAACAACGTCCATTACTTATCTCTTGATATTAAATACGTCAAAAACTGATTTATATATGTGCGAGCGTTGTCTTGTCGGACTGACGATAAGAACCAATATTTCTGTCGGACAATATGTTTTTTGGACAGATAATATGTTTTCAAATCATGACTGTTTTGGTCCGACAAGCGGTCATTGATGAAGGAACTGTTATAATCCTGACACGCTTTCAGTGTCAGACTGAGAAAACGCCCCCGAAAATTTTTCGGACAAATGACCAAATCTTAGAAAAAAAATAATTGAACACACCCTCAAAATCCGTTTCCATACCAACGTACTTTTGACAAGTACGGCTTGTCGGACTCACCACTGGCCCCAAATATTCATGTCGGACAATATTATTTTTCATTTTATAATCAAAAAATCTTTCGATTAGTGTAAATATCAATATGACGGTAATACATTCCCAAGACTTCATGAAATTGACATATTCAATTAGCTCTCGCTGAAAAACGCCCCCAAATCAAGAATTTCGTCATATGTGAAAGCTGTCGGACTCATCACAATGAAGTCACTCACGAAGTTTCAAGAGAGCGGTAATCAACGAAAAATTTATATTCTGTCTCACGGACTATCACCTTATAATACAAACCCGCAAGGTGCAAAGTACATGGTGAGGGTAACTAAATCATTATTGTAACATTATTATGGGCTGATATTGTGAGTACAGTATTATAAAAGAATGGATCATCATAGTTGTTGTGTCGTTAATTGCAAAAATACAAGCAGAAGCATCAGTGAATGTGACTTTTACTCTTTCCCAACCGCGAATTGAAAGTTTAAAAATGGGAAAAAATGGATTCTTGAAATGAAAAGCAGAAATTGAGTAATACATAACCCAAGTTTAAGGGCTATTTGACACATTGCATTGAATAATATATTTTGCTTCACATCTTGACTCTCAGTTTTGATGCAAAGCAAAATTAATCTTTGATACACAAAATTTTGTGCAGTGCACTCTTATTTCATGTATGACATGACATGTTGCCATCTCTTTCACTTCAAAATAAAGAATCAAAATGCAAAACCAAATGCAGAATTTGATGCACCGTACTGTCTGAAAAGAGTAGTTAAAGCTTGTAAGTATTAATAACAATTGCAGATAGGTGAAGGAAGTTGGCCGTCATAGGACGCCCGGCAGATGTAGAATATCTTAGTGAATATCCAAATTTCTAGTAAATGAAAACCAAAAGCTGTTGAAAAATTAGGAATAAGATCATGAAGAAGAGAGTAGAATATTTGACGCATGCGTACTACTTCTATAATTCATGTTAACTATCAAAAGTTTGATCATATTGCAACATTTTGCTCTCTGTAATCAATAGGCAACGAATAATTACCAATGGTGTAATGGGACACAGTGATTTCAATAGAAAATCTGTTATTCATTTCAAGGTCGATGATGAATCCCAAAATACCCAATTACATTATGGAGAAGTAGGCGTTTGATACCATATGCGATCAAAGTAAAACTTCTAAATTACGAATATTGAACAAGAAACTTTTCGAAGTGAAACTTGTAAAACGACCCTACGCTCTTGACGAAATGTTTGAGGTATTAACCCTCTCATTAGAAACTGAGGAATCAATTTCTGCATCAATCAACTGAAGGTGAATCAGGAGGTCCAATGAAAATTATATCGTCAACGTATGTGTGAGTGAAAACCGATTCAGTCCTTAAATTGCTAATTAGTACAGCAATGAATCAAACTAGTACATCAAACTTCTAACTTTGCGAATGTGAAATGCCTAATACAATAATTTAAATATAAATCACCTAATCAGGGAAAGCGTGTAACTAGAAATTTCTAGAACTGACTTAGGAGCAGAATTGATTAAATAATTTTGTTACCACTGATTCGCATTTATTTGAAGTAAAAGTGGTCAGAGCCATCTCATGGATTATATTCAAAAAAATCTACACAGAGTCAAACAAATATGAGAAATATTATTGGAATGAATGCTCCTCTATGATATTTCATTAATATTTTGAGAGTACTCCCGACATTCCAATTTGCGTATTAGAAATACTTCTCACATGCAAATGGAATTTGTTGAGCAAGTGCCTACTTTTACTACCCACTCATTTCCATGGAGACGAGTTTTGAAAAGTACACTCCACTCACAAAATGATTGAGGAAAGACTATTTATCATCCATTCTCATCCTTTTCTTATGGTCTTTCCATTTCTGAATTAATGCTCTGGTTCCAGTAAAAGAACGAATTCAGGATACATGTCTCATTAAAGTTAATGGAATGTCCAGTGGTGCATTATTGACCTACTAACGTGCATCAGTTTTTACTGTTGCCCCTGTGTTCGCTCATCCGTGTTTTTAATAACAAAGCTCCCGTACTTCAATACGTTCATACACCGTTCCACAGCATTATAAACCATATCCATTAATTATTACCCTTGTGAAATCGTATCAATTAATAAAGCATCGGCGGAGCTATCCACAAATAAATTGTTTGCACGATGTTGGCATTGCACAAAGAGTTCAATCAGTCCCATAACATCAATCTGACTTCAGACCTTCCCTCTTTTTGGCAGTAATTCTTTAGAAACTTGTCGCATTGTAGCTTTTGTTGTTTGACCACTGACTTCCACACGTGGACCTGATCTTGATCTTCTAAGTTTTGCTGCCTCAGTTTACAGCGCATAAGCTAAAGCCTTCAAGTGAGCAGGCGGAGACTGAGTTTCAACTCGGTTTTCAACTCTTTCTTCCACGGCCTCATGATCACTCCGTGGAAGATTCAAGTTTCGCAGATTCACGCAGATGTCTGCGGGCAGTGTGATGTAAGATGTGCTAGGACATTTACTTAACATTGCTTCTCAGCGTTGTTGTTCTTCAATGTTAATTTATTGTTGTTGAATGTTGAGTGCGTTAGGGGTGAGCTGATGGAACTCGGTTCGGCGAGGACTTGTGTTTTGCCAGGTGTGGAAAAAATGTGGGAAGTTTTCTGCAGGTACGGAGAGTATTTTGAAGATGCAGAATGTTTTCTGCTTGTGATTGCAAACTGTTTATCACATGTATGGAATAATTGCGAAACGTATTCACCACGTTGATTCTGCATCTACGGAAAATATCCCGTATCTATTCCTCAACTGCAAAAATAATCTTGCAACCGTTCCATAACTACAGAAAATATTCCGCAATCATTCCGCATCTGCAGAAAACTTTCCACAATTTTTCCACACCTGCCAAAATCCAACTCCTTACCGAACCGAGTTCTATTTGCTCTCCCTAACGCACTTTACGTCCAACAACAATAAATTAACATTGAAGAACAACATCGTTGATAAACAATAGTACATAAATATCCCAGAACACCTCACGTCACGCTACCCGCAGGCATCTGCGTGAAAAACTCGCATCCGGAGGATGGTAATCTGCGAGACTTGCAATCTTTCGCGAAGGGACCTGCGAGGCCGGGGAAAAAAGAGTTGAAAGCCGAGTTAAAACTCAGTCTCCGCCTGCTCACTTGTTGTTCTTTCTTGCTGTTAAATTATTGTTGTTAAATGTTGAGTGCGATAGGGGTTAGCTTATAGATCTCGGTTTGTGTAGGAGCTGGATTTTGGCTTATCGCAGGTGTGGAAAAATTGTAGAATGTTTTCTGCGGGTATGAAATGGTTGCGAGATTATTCTTGCTGGTGAAGAGTAGATGCGGAGTATTTCTGCAGATGCAGAGTGTATCTCGTAGATGCAGAATATTTTTTATTTGCAGTTGCGAACAGTTCATCACATGTGCGGAACGAATGCAGAACGTCATCTCAACTTTTCTATAACATATTTACTATGTTGATTCACAATGATTCAACATTGATGTAACCTTGAAGTAACGTTGAGTCTCGGTTTTGAACTAACACTTTTCCACAACTTCATAGTCTGCTATGTAAATCTTGAAATTACCAACGTTTAATCAATGTTGTTCTGGGATATTTATTAAACATTGCTTCTGAACGTTGTTGTTCTTTGATGTTAATTTATTGTTGTTGCAAGCTTAGTGCGTTAGGGATCAGCTGATGAAATTTGGTTCAAGTAGAAGTTGAGCATTGGCTTTCTGCAGGTGTGGATGTTTTCTACGGATTTTGAATGCTTACGAAATGTATGGAACGGTTGCAAGATTATTTTTGGAGGTGAAGAATAGATACGGAATATTTTCCGCAAACGCAGAGGTATAATTCGTAGATGCAGAATGTTTTCTGCTTGCAATTGCGAAATATTTATCATATGTACGGAATGATTACGAAACGTATTCACCACGTTGATATACAATGATTTAACATTGATGTTGCCTTGAAGTTAAGTTAAGTCACGGTTTGAGATTACCACTTTTTCACAACTTCATAGCCCTTTATGCTTGACGCTGTTCTGGGGGATTTATTTAACATTGCTGCTCAAAGTTGTTTGTTCTTCTGTGTTAATTTATTGTTGTTGAACGTTTAGTACGGTAGGGGTCACTTGATTGAACTTGGTAAGTGTAGAAGTTGAGTTTTGGCTTCTCGCATTGTTGAGTGTTTTCTGCAAATAGTTGCGGAATAGTTTTCGTAGGTTTGGGACTATTTTTGCAAATGTGAAATAGGTACGAAAAGTTTAGCACAGACGAAGAGTGTATTTGGTAGATGTAGAATGTTTTCTTTTTGCGATTGCGAACTTTTTCTCACATGTAAGTATTGCGGAAAGTTGTCGAAACGTTTGTATGAGGTATTAGCTACGTTAATTTACAAGGATTCAACATTGATGTAGCCTTGAATAAACGATGATTCTTTGTTCGAAACTAACACTTTTCCAAAACTCTATAGCCCACTACGTAGATATTGTTGTTGAGCGTTGAATGCGTGAGGGGTTAGTTGATAGAACTTGATTTGAGTAGGAGTTGAAATTTAGGTTTTCGCAGGTGTGGAAAAACTACGGAATGCTTTCTGCAGATTCGGAATGCTTGTGGAATGTTTTTTGTAGGTATAGAACGGTTGCGAGATTATTTTTGAAGGTGAGAAATAGGTGCGGAATATTTTCCGCATGATGTTGGAACATTGTCTCAACGTTTCCGTGGCGGATTTACTACGTTGATTCACAATGATTCAACATTGATGTAGCCTTGAAAAAACGTTGAGTTGTGGTTCGAGATTAACACTTTTCCACAGCTTCATAGCCCGCTATGTACATCTCGAACTCACCAACGTTTATTCAGCGCTGTTCTGTGACATTTATTAAACATTGCTTCTCAATGCTGTTCATTGCTAATGAACGCTCAGTGCCTTAAAACCGATTGTGTATTATTTGACGTGCTCAATACAGTCCTTTATTTTGGTTTGATACCTACTTGTCATTTTCCAAGTACTAAACGATGCATACATAGCACACAGTACGGAAAAAATGCGTTCTTCACATTCAATATCATTCGTTTCGAAGAATTTAATGGATTTGAATAGTTTTGAAACAAATGAAGACGTTTCTTCGTTGAAAATCTTATCTTATTTGGTGGTGTACCGCAGACTCCTTCAGGTCTTCTTCTAATTCTTTCTCTCAGTTTATTTTAGTCGAAAATGTGAGTGAATGTGTCTAGGGGCTGGAGACGAGATTCAATGGAAGCTCTGTTTTCTATTTACGACTTTTTAATGTCGCTTCATGTTTGCTTGTTTTCTTGTCACGTGCTGAAATGCATGTTGCACATATAACGTACTAGAACAGCTCAAAAGTACATAGCTTTCACACTAAAATAACATTATATAGCACTTTTCTCCCAATTGCGTATTCTGCTAGTGCGCCTTATTTTTTTTATAGATTTTTTTCCCGAGTAACTCAACGAGATAACAAAAACAATTATTTTCATAAAGCACATTTGTGAATGTCAACCGATTAGCAATAGAAGGACTTACTGCTACATGAATCCATGCATCTAGAATTGGTTAATCATTTCTAATTGTAGTGAGCGCAATTTTGGCGCGCATGTCAGCTACCTACTCAAAGTTTTGTTGTGCTGCATCCAACACTAATGTTGATATTTGTTTTTTTTTTGTTCATATCATTAAGCATGAGCATCCGTTTGATGTTTAGCTCACTTTGAAATATATCAAAGGGCTGTTTGTGTGAAATGCTTTGTTTTGTCAGTCTACCACTGATGACCGTAAATTTTCAAATAATTGACTTTTGCTGCACTTCGTATGGTGCCACGGGAGGCCTGATTCTAGGAAACACTGATTACTTATTATTTTGAACACGTTACTTGGAAAATGTTGTTAAATGTGTGCGTAGGGCTTCAAAACTCTCATGAATAGGCATTTTATTGTACTATCTGAAGTTTATAAAAATAATAATAATAATAATAATAATAATTTATTTCCCAACAGAAAACCATTTACAGGGAAATACCAAACGGACAAGAATTTTAAATATGCAAAAAACTCACATACAATTATTATAGTATTTAGATAAATTAACAATTAATCAAAGATTATTTGAAGATGTCTTCGAAATGTTGTTCTGCATTACGGCACATGGTGTGGATTGGGGATCTTCTCAAGATATCTGAGTGCGGAGTTGGTAGATAAAAAGTACTAGTGAGTCTGGTCGATATGTTTGGGACACGCATTGATATACACGATACTAAAAATGGACTATCAATTTTATTATTTAACAGCATCCACAAAAATCTTAACGATACAAGATTATGACGCTCAAGTAGTTCATTTTGATCACAACCTCTGCTTGGATACACACCATCCAACTTATATGACAAAAACTTCAAGAAGCGCCTGTGAATCCGATAAAGATAAAGGCACTGATGTGAATAGAACGGATACCACACTAGAATAGTGTATTCAAGTTTACTTATAACAAACGCAAAGTACAAAGTTTTGAAAAGAGAAATATCTTTGAGAACACTAGAGATTCTCATTAAATGGCCAAGAGATTTATTTGCAGCCTTACATGCATTTTCCGTTTGAGGCGTAAAGTCAAGTTTAGAGGTAAAAATAATTCCCAAATCTTTGACTGTCGTTTTTAATTCCAGAGTTATACCTTCCATATGATATGTGTGAGAGATAGGAGCTGTACGTCGGGTATATGACACTGTAAAACATTTAGCAACGTTAAGGTTCAGTTTGTTCACTTGACACCAATGAATCATTTTATCTATGTTATTCTGAAGCAGATCTATGTCAGCCCTAGTATCTATTTTATTGAAAAATTTCAAATCATCCGCATATGCAAGTACAGGACAAGAAAATGAAAGAAGTAGTTCATTTATAAAGATTGTGAATAGAAGTGGTCCTAAGTTTGAGCCTTGGGGGACTCCTGAGTTGGCTGAGAATTTGGTAGAAGAATAACCGTTGTAGAAAACATAACAGTACCAATCATTAAGGTATGATTGAATTAGTTTCAGTAAAGAAGGAGACGCACCAAAAGAGCTTATTTTTGATATTAAAATTCCATGATCTAGAGAATCAAAGGTTCGTGAAAAGTCAGTGTAAACAACATCTACCTGACCACGATCATCAAGAGTTCCAGAAACAAATTGCGTGAAACAGATAAGATTAGTTGTCGTTGAGCGACCTTTCATAAATCCATGCTGATCAGATGACACAAAACATCGAGTATTTGAATAGATGGTATTATAAATCACCATTTTAAATTTTTTTGCATAATTGTTTAGTTTAGACGGTAATTTTTGATACATGATTTATCATTTTTTTCCAAATGGGAGTTATCCTGGTTTTCTTCCATCGTTCAAGAAAGCAACATGTACGAATAGCCAAGTTTATAATAGTACAAAGTGGTTTAGCGAGAACAACTCGGGTATCCTTAATTAAATAAGAAGGAAGTTGATCTTCGCCAGCGGAAGCTTTGTTTGGAAGAGAATTCATCAGAGAACTAACATAATCTTCGCTAACTAAACCAAGTGAAAATGTAGGAAAATTTGAACAGTTTTTATCATCACTGTAAGAAGAACTTGGTAGATAGAATCCAGAAAAGAAGTTCGCAAATCCATTAACAATGCCTTGTGGATTAACATAAGTGGAATGATCATCGTGTAATTCACTAGGAATGCGAGTATTTTCTTGCTTCAACTGTACATACTTCCAAAGATCAGATGGATTGTTTTTAACATTAGCTTCTATTTGGGTGGTAAAAGAGATATACGCATTATCGATTTGGTTTTTGATCAAGCTTCGTAATCTTTTAAATTCAATTAAAAACCTTTCATTCCTAGTTTTGAGCCATCTTCTTCTGTAATATTCCTTACTTTTCAAATTATATCTAATTTCTGA
Source organism: Dromius quadrimaculatus (assembly GCA_963989225.1). Taxonomy (NCBI): domain Eukaryota; kingdom Metazoa; phylum Arthropoda; class Insecta; order Coleoptera; family Carabidae; genus Dromius; species Dromius quadrimaculatus. The sequence goes on along the minus strand of OZ022324.1, from coordinate 66,497,374 downwards.
GGTGTACCAAAATGGATAGTAATTATTGGATTTGAAGGTACTTTTTGGAACTGACGCATCTAAGGCACAATATATGGTAGAATAAAAAAAATCAAGAGCATCATTGACATTTTCGTAGTTATCTAAAGAAGACCAGTCGATATCACGAATATGATCATATAAATTGTGAAAATTAGCTTTTAGAAAGTTATACCTATTATCACTGCGTAATGGAAATTTGTTCGGTTTCACGGTTATAAGATCAAGATTAATCACAAGAGCTGGATGAAATTTTTTATCTTCAGGGACTAACGGAAAATCAGATTTTTCGACTTGAAATAGACTTTTTAAATTTGACAGAACAAGATCAATGATATTGTTATAATCATTATGAATTTCATTATGTTGACAGAGATCTAAAATATTACAAAGATTACGTATTGAAGATGATTTAGAACAGTTCATTGACAATTTGGTGAAATTTGGTAAGTTGAAATCACCAAGTATGAGAACAGATTCATTTAAAAGAAGAGGTTGTAAGGCATCAGTAAAATTTTCAATGTCACTATTCGAAATATCAGGAGATACATATATTGCGCAAATAATTAAAGACATACTTCCAAAAAAACACTTACAAGCAATTAAGTCTATTAAAGGAGCTTGTAATTTTACGCTGGAAGTATCAAATGATTGAGTATTAATATGATTGTCCACAGCTATCAGAACACCACCACCTTTAGTACGTCCAGTAGACGAAAAATTTTGATCTTCCCTGAACACATTATAGTTAGAAGGGAATAATTCAGCATTGTTGACTGTATCATCAAGCCACGTTTCCGTAAAAATTATTATGTCATTAAGTGATGTACAACAGTTGGTATAAAACATATGCGTTTTGGATTTAAGACCCCGCGTATTTTGATAAAGACAATTAAGAAACATTTTACTTCTGTTGGGAGCTACTAGTTTTCCGAATTAATAATTTTTGGTACGCCATTAAAATGTTTTATTGAAATATTATCTTCACCTTTGGACAATCTGTCATTTAGTTCAGTTTTAATAATTTTGTAGTAGTTTATCTGCTTTTGAGTTTTATCACTTGAGATAGATAGATTCTTGAAGATTGGATTTGTTTTAATCTTAGTAATATTTTTGAATACCTTCAGAACATCCTCACTGAATTTTAAGTGAACTTTAATTGGTCTCGAACCTGATTTTGTAGGATCGAAACGACCCAATCGAAATATTTTAATATTTTCTGAAGAAACCTCAGCATGAGACAAAATATTTGATACCAAACCATTATCCTCAGTCTCTTGTAATTTTAAATTAGAGCTATCTTCTTAAGAGCCAGAAATAACGATGTTTTTAGAGCGACGTTCACGATCAGCAATTTATTGTATAATAGTTTCAATTAACTCGATTTCTGATGGTGAAGTATTAGTGTTAGATATACTGTTTTTTAGTAGCAAAATATCATTTTGCAAACCTATTATGACAGATTTCAAACTGTCAATATTGTAATGTTTATTGCTTGATGAATCACTCTGTAAATAAATAAAAGTCACTATTTAATAATCTAAATGAAATAAAATCTTTAATTCTTCTTATGTCACTAAAAACAGTATATTTATATATTAATCACTTAATTCTAATTTAATCAAAGTCACAGAGATTTATTTTTCACTATTTATATGCACTGTTCACTGTACTTGTTACTCCATTATTTATTTCACACTAATACTCTTATTACTGACTGTCTGTCCGTCTTTCTGCTTGGCCTTATATAGTGAAATATTGTTCTCGAATTTTTCCATTTCGCGACTCTTTCCATTTCTAGAAATCACCAGATGCTTCCATTGAGAGGGGTGATGGGCTGCGACGCGGTGCGGCGTAAGCGGCCGAAGAAGCTCCGCCCCATACTACGTCTTTTCTACGAGCTCCCCCCTCACTCCGCACGTCACAATATTGTTCCCTAGACTGTCGCAACTGGAGCAATTTCATTTAAGTCCAATCCTAGATGTTACTATTTTTCTAGCTTCAGGAAGAGATATTCCAACACAATCAATGTTGAAGGACTTCTTACATACTGAACACTTGACTGTTCTTTCTTTATCGATTTTAACGTTACAACAATGACATTGAGCCATTAAAAGAAATAAACTAAAAATAATTGAGATAAAAAGAAATGAGTGTGGATAGAATGATTACGCAACACTCAGTAGATATAATTATGAAGGGGCTCCCAGTATGTATAAATGTTTAGTTCGAATGGGAAGCGGCAGAAACAGCCGGTTTAATTAAGCTTAACTGAAGGTTATATACTTAAGTACAATAAAATATCGAAAGAAGAACAAAACTCACCCCCGAATAGATAAAACACTCACAGGATCTTTTCTTATCAAAGAAAATTTTTTTCCGCATACACTGATACTAAAAACAGTTGAAAAAAAGCACCACAACCAGAGATAAATGAACAAGAAGACAGAGCAACCAAGCAAGCCAGCTGTACGTGAAGATGCAAAAGAGAGATAGAGTATGAATCAATCAAAAAATAGTGATTTTTGAGGAGAAAAATTATTATTCATTTGCTATCTGTAAGTGAAAAGGAGAAAGTCACTTTTCACTCACACTCATGGACATCATGTTTTTATGAATCTACAAATCACCCTATCATTTCTAAATACCGTCATAAATTTGTGACAGAAACCGGCGCTCTGAGAAATGGGAAAACTTAAAATACGTGCGTAGAGTTCCACAAGAAAAAATTCCAATTCATGTTAAGATTTTCAGACCGTAAATCTCGTCGGGTATAAGTTCTAAAATGACAAAGTTTTTTATATAAAATAGTGTAATTTCCTTTATTTCTTCGATGAGTGCGGTGGAATAATCCTTGAACCTTTGAGAATTAACTTTGTGCACATTAAAAAAACTATTGACAATAAGTTTTTTGTAAAGATGGATCGTTGTGACGTCACAACGCATGTTTGCCTTCAGCTGTAACATTGCTTACAATTATTGGTAACAAAATAAAATTCATATTTGAAGGAAGCTCATTACCGAGAAATATCTCTGGAAATCATTTCTGGATTATCTCTAGATATTAATAGAACCGTGACCTTCAAAAGTCTGATGTCTCCACTTCCTGTCGCACTATAGTGGAAGTGGTATTTGTCTAACGCCCCTGAATAATGCTTTGTTAGATAGCAATAGGAGATCCGGGGATCGTTACACGGGTCTGAACATCGAACCAGCGACAACCACTGAGATCTCATTATCCAACATTTGTCATTGGTGACGTGTTTACTAAACAGTGATTACGTGATGTTAGGGGTTGATCTGTGGACTGGCGGAGTATTTCTTGCTGTGCAGTAATTTCTGAATCATTACCATTAGAAATCTGGAGATTATAAAACGATGAGTGAGCATGAAGGAGAAATTAATGAGTTCATATTAATTTGAATCATTTTTAGATGAATCTTGAATAGGGAATATGCATGGAATTTAAATTTGGTTCAAATGTTTCTTTTCCGAATTTATATTGGCCGGACTTTTGTACGAAACCATCATTTTGGTATTCAAAATTTTTTTAATCCCTTAAAATTATTGAATAAAAATGCAGATTAAGCGCGGGAAGTCCAAAGTTCTAAAACACAACACCATTGGTTAAAACGAAATGTGACGTCAAATACTAGGTCAACAAGTGCGCACTGCTTACATTTGTATGTAATTGCAGGCTTTTCATTGGAAAACATAGTAATAACGTGTGTGTTGTAAATTCATTTATTGTTTAAGTGTAATTTTAGCATCCTAGTGAGATTATAAATCATTTAAGACAAATGGTTTTGTAAAAGCACAATCGGATAATCTGCCAAGAATAGATCTATTCACGCAGTCGTCTTATTTTCTTTCAAATCCAAATTTTACGTCCGCTGAAGTAAAAAGAGTAAACACTGCAAAGTAATTATTCAATAATAACACGTTATGTACGCTATTTTAATAAATACAATCCAAAATATGATGAGCAGTAAACATAACCAATAATTTTTGTCCATTTTGGAACGAGCAAATGTTAAACGAAGCCGCATACATACACTGTATTTTATTGCTCAAACTTATCACATATAATGTTATTCATGATCTGTCAAATTTATTATGATACTTCATCTCTTCGGATAACCTTACATCATTTCTTACGTACTTTAAAACCTGTCTGGATTGGAAAAAAGGCTTCACCAGGTGTATTTCTGATAGTATTTTGCATTCAGGCACAATGCAAAACTTATAAATTGACTTCCGAGCTTTTTTAATACTGAAATAAGCTGAGAACAAAAACACCTGTAGTAAACAATGGACTGTTATATCACTGGACATAGTATTTGACGTCATCGAGCGCGCGAAAATGGTGGCGTTTAAATTATTCTCAATTTTAAATATTTTTTTAAATTTGGTTACAGCACTTTTAAACATAATTTATATTTTTTACTACGTTATAACGATGTAAACAGTGAATTAAAAGTATAAAATGAATCCATGAATATACCCTATTGGGAGAAATAGTAAAAGCTGCAAGAAATATCTCGTTAAGAGAGATGTTGAAAATGACGAATGGATGAAAATTTGAGTGCCATTTATCTCACTGAAATAATCCAGGCATGCGTTGAATATGACAAATGTCTCGAATCCACATCAACAAGTGTCAGGGGTTTTCTTGATAACAATTTTTCCGGGTCACCTTTCCGACAGAATACCTTCAACATACATTGAATATTCTATCTATGAAAGAATTATTATGTTGACAAAGCTGGTGATTTCAGAGGGAATAATAAGAAATTAATATGTAATGGATTCACGCATATATCAACTTATTTACTCGATTCATATCTCTGAGAAGTAATAATACGGAATTCGATAAATTTACATGGTGTAACAAATAATTACAGTCATTATCATTTGATAGGAATAACGACACAGATATGAAATGATATACCAGATTATTCGTATTGTGCTGATGTGAGATTTTCATTTATTATACCATAAGTAGTTGAAGTATTATCGATTATTTTTGTAGTGCTATCACGAATGTTTATTGTTCTTGCGTTTGAATACCACGAGTGTGCAGCACGAGTGGTATTCACAAGCACAATAAACATGAGTGATTGCACCACAAAAATAGTCTATAATACTTTAACTACAAATGGTGTATGGAGGACTATTCCAGGAGTCAAACCATTCTTTCAAATTAGTTTTTTATGAATCTAGTAACAACTCACGTAATTTTCATAGGAACGAGTAAACAAACTTCTGTCAAACTGAAAAATTAGAATTTCTTGCATTTTCTTTGACGAATAATAGAGAAATATATTGCATCTTGATATGGAATCTAGTTCAGAAAGGTTTGGTGATAGATCAGAAGATAAAATTGATGAAGATATTTAGAAAAATATTCCATTAAATACGAAGAAAGCACAAATTGGAGGTATCCACATATTTGAGTAAAATATTCACTTTGACCACTAGTGTAATACCCGATGGTATTTCTGCACATCCAAATACCCACTGATATGCACCGTTCCTAAGGCGATTTAGCATTGTTAACCTTGTTATAAATACTACGAATGGAATAGTCATTATTATTCCAGAAGGTATTTGGTTATCTGTATTAGTCCCTGTGTAATAAAGTGACAAAAGTTTGGATGAATCGATCTAATGAGACAAGATTCGTAATTTATATTCAAATTGATATTGTTCATGGATTAGATTCAAATTATGAGTAAAGTTTAAATGGAATATGGAATTTGTTATTTACATCAGTTCCGGATCATGAATTTTGATAATGTTTGCTACACATACAAAAGAAGATGACTTGCCAATAGATGTACAAGTTATTAATGGAGTGATGCAATTTATTCCATCAGGATGACTTCCTGATAGTCTGTTGAAATTCTAAATTCACGAGGGAGTCTGAGAAATATGTAACATGCTTCTATGCAAGTGCATACAACAGAATCGAGAAAGTGTAAAGGGGAATATCACATTGGATAATAATGCGTCATCAAGTTGTGTTTCGTTGACAAACAGATATATTGTGGTCATGAATATCAATGAACAAGAAATATTTCATCATACTTTATCAGCTTGTACTCGAATTTTGAGTCATTCTCCATCGTCCTGCTGAATTTTGTATACACTCTTGATGTTGATGTTGGTAGCCGTTTTCATTGAGAAACGAATAATAAATGACTGCAGGAAAACAATTGTTTTACTGAGATCGAGAAACAAATTAATAATAGATGATAATGGAGGCATTATTTCAAAATATAAAAGCTTCCATTACGGAAAATATGTATCATGCATATCATAATTATAATTTAAACGAGGTAATTAATTTAAACGCAACTCAAATGTAGTAGAATATAGGATGTAAGCTGATAACTTACATATCCTAAATACAAGTAAATAATGTAAGGAAACAAGTAAAATATCTTGTGTACATAATACAACATACATGGTAGCTCTGATAAACTAATATCAGCTTAAGTTTGGCCATTATCAGATTCTCCTGGAGTTTGTAGCTCTGTTGATAATTTTATATTTCATTGAAAGGTCACTGAATAATTCACAGCCATAGAAGGTTTAATATTATTTTTTTGAATCATTCACTGCATGATTTATTTGAAACTTGAAACATAGTGTAACATATTTCCATGAGGCGGTATAATTATCATTGGGTTGTGAGCGAGGAACAGGAGAGCCTAATAAACAAAAATATTGTAAATGACATCCAAAAATGGGAGGCATGCTCCGAACGTATAATGAAATTAGAGCTAAAACACAAAAATGGAAATTACAAGACAGTAATAGTAGTATACGGGCCTGATAAAAATGAGTTAGCTGTGATCAAGGACGATTTTTGGGAACAACTACATATTGAAACTGAAAATAGCAAAGGAAAACTTTACATACTAGGCGATTTCAATGCCAGAGTTGGGAGACGGCACGATGAGGATACAACAGGAATCATAGGCAAATATGGTGAAGACAGAAGGAATAATAATGGCGCTCGGCTAATTGACTACTGTTCATTAAATGATTTAATAGTAACAGATACATTCTTTCAACACAAATTAATTCACACATACACGAGACACGGACCAGAGGGTGGATCGTTGATAGACTACATACTAGTGGAAAGAGAAAACAGAAAATCGATAAAAGATGTCAGAGCTAGAAAAGGGCCAGAAATATATAGTGATCATTTTTTGGTAGTAGCGAAAATAAAGAAAGAATACAACGAGCAAGGAAATCTAAGAGAAAATGTATGTAAGAGGGAAACGTCGTATGTTAATAAGAACCTACAAACTAAAATCGTAGGAAACAGCAACAATGTACGAAAAAGAGGTAACAAAACAAATAAAAGAACTCACAATGGATGGTGAAACTGATATTGAACAAAATTGGTTAACGCTCAAAACAATTCTAACAAACGTGGCAAGAGAAGTTTGCGGAACTTTCAAAGTAAAAAGTAATAAGAAACAGACACCATGGTGGAACCAAAAAATTAAAAAAGAAATAAAATGCAAAAAGAGAACCTGGATAAAGTACCTGAGCAACAGAACTCAAGAGAACTACAACATTTACAAAGAGCAGCGCAAAAAAGTTAAAAATTTAATAAGAATAGAGAAGGAAATCAAATGGAAGAAAATAGCAAAGCAAACCAAAAACTATTTTACAAAGCAATGAAAACTTTAAGAAAGGGAAAAACAACAGATAATTTTCCAGTAAAAGACAAGACGGGATCCCTGATAACAGAAGAAGATTAAGTAATTGAACAATGGAAAGAGTACTTCGCAGAATTATTAGATACAACAGTCGAAGAGAGAAACATAGAACTGCAAACAAGAGGTGAATTGACTGCAATCTACAGAAGAAATAAGTATTGAAGAAGTAAAAGAAGCCATTCAAATGCAAAAATGTGGAAAATCGCCTGGTCATGACAGAATAACTACAGAAATGCTAAAATACATAGGTAATGAAGGTGATATGTTGTCATTGAAAATATTTAATCAAGTATGGAAGAAAGATACAATACCAAAAGACTGGGAAATAGCAGTTATCTTACCGATATATGAAAAAGGAGATATCCGTGATTGTAACAATTATAGAGGAATTTCACTTTTAGGTACAGCACTAAAATTATATGAAAGAGTTCTAAAAAAAAGACTGAGAGTAATAATAGAACCATCCCTAGAAGAAGCTCAGAGCGGATTCAGGAAAGGAAGAAGTGTACAAGATCATATTTTTACCATAAAACAAATAGTCCAGACAACCTTATTGTCTAAAAGTAAAGCATGCATGGCCTTCATAGATCTGGAAAAAGCATTCGACAGAGTGCAAAGACAAAGAATCTGGAACAGTTTATCGAAGAGAGGTGTGAATGGGAAATTAGTGAGTGCGATCAAAAGTCTATATAAAAATAATTTGAACTATATTGTTAAAAGAAACCGAAAATTAGAAATATTTGAAACGAAAAATGGCCTTCGCCAAGGAGGAGTTATAAGTCCGGTTCTGTTTACAGTATTCATGGATGATATTATAATGGAATGCAAGCAAGAAACAACGAAGCTATTAGTAGGTCACAGAAATATGCAACGTATCAAAATTGGAGAATGCGCGTTTGCGGACGATGTTGTAATATTCGCAAGAAACGAAACACAACTGCAAAGAAATTTGAATACATCGAATAATAAACTGAATATACATGGAATGTCAATAAATGTGAAGAAAACAAAAGTAATGATAATAGGTAATGAAGAAAAACTATTCAGCTAAATAATGAAAACATAGAACAAGTAGAGAAATTCGAATATTTAGGAGTAACAATAACAAAAGATGGAAAACAAGACGAAGACAATAACAAAAGAGTAAATAAAGCAGTGAAATTATTTCACAGCATAGATAACAGTTTCATAAATAAGAAACAAATTAGCAGGAAGACAAAATTAACAGTTTACAATACAATATTGAGATCAGTTCCAACATATGGTTGTGAGTCATGGGTTATACCGAGAAGAACCAAAATTAAAATCCAGACATTAGAAATGAAATATTTGAGGAGGGTCAAAGGAGTAACGAGAATGGACAGAATAAGAAATCAAGATATAAGATCAGAGCTTTCAATGAAACCTATAGTACAATTTATTGAGCAAAGACAACTAAGCTGGTGGGGACACCTGGTCAGGATGGAGGAAAATAGACCTGTAAAGAGGACTTGGACATCAAGGAATATACCAGAGAAGCCGAGGAAGACCGAGAGAGAACTGGGATAACATCATAGAGAAACTCCTGGAGAAGAAAGGAATCACATTAAGCGAAGCCAAGCAGACTGCAAAAAACAGGAAGCAGTGGGCAAAGTTTGTGTACGAATAAAGAATAAAGACTAAAATCCCTACACTTAACGGTAGAAGGGAATTGGACTATATATATATATATATGTATATATATATATATATATATATATATATATATATATATATATATATATATATATATATATATATATATATATATATCATTCACTACATGATTTATTTGAAACTTGAAACTTAGTGTAACATATTTCCATAAGGCGGTATTATTATCATTGGGCTGTGAAGCTAGTTATGACATTGGATGAGATTCGATAAAAACGACTTTTGTTTTTAAATTTTGTATATTTATTTAAAACTTTGACGTTTCGATCCTATAACCAAGGATCTTCTTCAGAAAACAATGATACAAAATAAAACAAGGCAAGTAACTAGATACTAAAAATATACAGAATACTAGATGTGATAACGTAGATATCACACCTGAAAAAAAAGAATAAAATCCTCTGGCATTCACCCAAGGCTTGAGAAAAACCACGGGAGAACCACGAACAGAGGAGTATGTTCTACTTGGTACAGCTCCGCACACATCCCGAATCACAAAATACACGACATTTCAACAAGACACCGTAGCGCTACTCTTTGCTATTGGTTTGGCTCACAACTGCAGTGTTAAATAGTCTTCAATTTATAATCCAAAATATACACAGAACTACACCAACTAAAACATAGTCATTATATATGTGTGTTATTGATTACAGAAAACCAAACATTTGATAATCCACATGTGAGAAATGTTTCAGAGAAGATCGGAAGGATTTTGTCAAGATATAATTTCAAAGTTTCCTTCGCTCCGGTTATGAGAATCAAGCAGTAAAGGATGTGATTCCCCTACAATTTTCGGGCATTTATAAGATCTCTTGTACCTGTGGCAAAGTCTACGTTGGACAGACGGGCCGAACTGTGAACACTCGCATTGCTAAACATGAGAGATGCATAAGATTAAACCATCCAAATAAATCTTCTGTAGCTGATCATGCCACTGAGTTTTTGCATGACATCAAGTTTGAAGAAACAAGAATAGTCGTAAGATGACCATAGATTTATGGTAGATTGGTCAGAGAAGCAATTGAGATACTTAAACATCCAAATAACTTCAACCATACTGATGGTTTTGAATTATCAAATATTTGGCTTTCTGTAATCAATAACCCACATATATAATGACCATGTTTTAGGTTGTGTAGCTCTGTGTATATTTTGGATTATAAAGTACACTGAAATTATTTGACACTGCAGTTGTGAGCCAAACCAATAGCAAAGAGTAGCGCTATGCTGTCTTGTTGAAATGTCGTGTATTTTGTGATTTGGGATGTGTGCGGAGCTGTACCAAATAGGACATATTTTTTTTTTTTGGGGTTCTCGTGTGGTTTTCTTCAGGCTTTGGGTGGATGCTAGAGGATTTTATTCTTTTTGTTCAGGTGTGATATCCACGGTATCACATCTAGTATTCTGTATATTTTTAGTATCTAGTTACTTGCCTTGTTTCATTTTGTATCATTGTTTTCTGAAGAAGATCCTTGGTTAAAGGATCGAAACGTCAAAGTTTCAAATGAATATATATATATAGAGTTTTTATTCAATAAAATTCTGAAAAATGTATAGATTATCACTTTTAGATTCATCTAATGAATTGTCGAAGCCAATATCTGAAAAATATTAATGATAAAAAATGACTACTTTATCATATTCGTTTGTGATGAATATGAGAGAAAAAAAGATCAATAAAATAGTACATGATTTGATTTGTCATTCGGCAAAGTAATTTTATTAACTTTGATTGTAGCTTTATATGCATATTAACTTTGACGCACTTTTTGTTGTACAATTGCATGTGGGTCTATAGAACAAAAGATTATTGAGCGTAGGGTTTTATTCAAATACGAAACGTACACTCCTCTTGTTTTCATTAAAACGGCTCGATTTCGAGGTGAGATAAATTTTTACTTTATTATTAATATTTATATGTAGGTTAACATGAAAAACCTCTATTGAATGCATATAGAATGCCTAACTAGTAGACGGAAGGGTAATCGGTTTGTTATTTTCCTTTTTACAGTAGTATAAATAGTTGAACACACTATGTTGACTCAACTTAAAATCCATTCCGGAGCAATTAATCTTGGCTGGAAGTTCTAGATCCAAATAGCCAAGAATAAATCTATTTGATAAAATGGGTAGTACATTTTCCTGCCACAACTGCATTTGCTTTTTATGTCCTAACTATACTCAATTCCAAACTTTGTTAGTGCTTTGGGCTATCACAGTTTCAAATCGATGCAATTGACTTACGTTGGAATAAATCACGAAGTGATAACATCACATGCAAATCCAGAATAAGCACAAATTCAATTCGCTTCAGTAAACTAAATGTGCCGAATAAGTGAATTCCATTCGAGCTCAGCTTAGGTAACGACCGTATTTTACTGTAGAATATTTAAATTCAGATCTTGAAATATTGGGCCAATAATGTTTCCTTAGGATTGTTTATTAAATTTTATCAATACCCAATTGAAATATGAAACTAGTGATTCAATGTTTAAATCGGTTTAACATCAGCAGAATTAGCAAATTACGACGTGAAAAACCTCCTGCTCAGAAAATTCCTGCAAAAGATGATTGAGCACAAATAAATACTTCGATCAAAAATTACCTTGCCATCGAAATGGATGATTCTAGAACCATAAATTTGATCGGGATAGGAATACCTAGAGCCAAATACTAATGTCCGATCGATCAGTTAGACTCCAGACAAAGTGACAGTATTTGAAACTCAATTTGAATTGCCAACGGAGTATCCCCGTAGTTACAAATAACAATCAGACTGCTTTATTTTGACCCAGATTAATCTATATTGTGACGAATCCTTGTAATATTCTTTCAGTGCTGCGACTCAGTTACACATTTTAGAGCCTTTAGTTGTAATTGTATGATCTATGTTTATGTCATGTACTCACCGTTGTTTTGTTAAATACTTTGTATATTTTGTTTATCATGACTTTGACTCAAAAAATAAATATTTGACGTTTGACATCATGGCAATCTCTACTGTACCGACAATTTATCGGGCTAAAAGTGTAGACAAATAATTTTGTTGTAATATTATTTGAATGTTTTCTAAATGAAATGTAACTGTTGTAAAGATCTATCACAGCCAGAAAATGAGTTGGGGGATTTTTTTGTGAAGGATTTAGTACCTTTGAAATGATTTCTTTTTTTTTCGTAAAGAGTTAAGTGAGTTTTCATTAAATTTTGAGTATGAAAAGGCCTTGTAGCCGATTTAAGTCACTTCTTTAAAAGTCCAGTCTCCTGAGTAGTTCCAAGCTCCGATTCCAAGTGTGATCTTCGAAGTGTTCACCGTTTACCGTCCAAATGGAATTGTGTGCTAAGACCGTTTAGCACAATTGTACGACACGATCTGTAAGTCCGATTGTTTTTTATAAGTCCGTAAAAGGAACTTGGATTTGTTTGTTTTTGCTGTTTTAAACTAAGAATTATTTTGTTTGTTGCTGCTTTAACGTAGGGCCACCGCTAGAGAAATCTTTGTGAATTTCGCAGTGTTAGATTGATTGATGTAGCATCACAGCCGGAGAAGTGTATGCTGATTTCACAGTGTCGGATTAACTTAACGTAGCGTCACCGCTGATGAAGTCTTTGTTGATTTTGCAATGTTAGAATTTTCTAACGTAGAATTACCGCTGAAGAGGTCATTTTTAGCTTCACAGTGTTGAACAAGTTCAACGTAAAGTCACTACTAGGAAGTCAGTTTGGTTTCACAAGCGTTGAAGATAAGTTTAATAGTTTGTCGCCGCCTTCGGCTGCCTGGATCCGTACTGCGGATTCCTGGTGTCAATTGTCATGTACAGTTGTCATGTTTGCGTCAGCCTTCAGCTATACTGTCACCAGTGCTAATTCCTACAAAATATATGTTGTATATTAACCGTCTCCGTTATTTGTGTGCAAATAAACCTCGTAGTGACATCTATCTATCTAGTTGTTCTTTTGACAACCCTAAACTCTCCAGCCGTCTGCCTTTAGAAGCTGCGTCACCGATTGCATTGGCGCCCGAGCATACCGTCTGCAGTTTCGACAGCGACGCCAAAGTTACCGACCCTGCCAGCCGCGAGGCATCGTTACAAACTCCCGGTAATGAAATCAGGCATTAGTGAAGCATTTCTGTATGAAGAGCCAGCTAAGTGCTCAATCATTCTTATAAAATTTAGTTTGTTTCCAGTCAATTTAAAGCATTGGCGACCGTCTTCTCGTATTTTTTTGTGTTTATTTTTACTTCATAATCATTACGCGTGGATAATAAACAGAAGGATACGACTTTGGGTACATTTTGTGCATTTTGTGACATGTTTTCAGGATGAGCTCATGAACGTAATTTGATACTTTGAGGCCTGCATGAACATTGCCATAACTTTGCCCATTAAGTTTGGATTTCACGTTATGAATTATGCTACATTTAAACTTCTGAATTTTTTTTTTCTTCAATTTTGTTAATTCATCTCTTCTACATAATTGTTCATTATTATGACTAAAGCACATCTCAGCGTATTTTTATTTGATTTTTTACAGTTTTGTTTGTGTTTATCGAGCCATACTTTCGAATATTTTTGAGTTTGTCCTGTATACTGTGCATCACAATCGTTACATTTAATTTACAGAATACCATGTGATGATTGTGGTGCACAGTACACAGGACAAATCAAAAGCTATTCAAGAATAAGGCTTGATAAACACAAACGACACAGTAAAAAATCAAATAAAAATACGCCGAAATGTGCTCTAGTCACTCATTGCATAGATTTAGTACATTCAGTTTTGATTAAACTGGTGTTATTCATAATGAAGTCAATTTGAATAAAAGACTCACATTGGAGATGTATATAAAACAAAATATTAATGAGAAGACTGATACTATAGCCCTTAGTACAATATACAACAACTTTTTTCTTAGATTTTTTTGGTAATTTTGGGTGACATAGTGGAAAATTGATGGTGAAGATTCTCATGGGAAATAAGTGCCAGCGAAATACAATATTACACATGCACTAATGATCTTTTTTTTAGATTTGTCAGATATATGCTCCTACATTGCTGTTATTTGATATATGCTTCGAGATCCAAGAGCTGAATAGAGAACATATGAATTCCTAATGATAAATGGATAACACATATTTTATTATTAATGCAATCACTCAACCCATACTAATTCTATTTTTGTGAGCCATTTAGTAAAGGAAAGAGATACATTTGCACTCGTGATCATTATTCAAATGTTCGTACAGAGCTCCATCACTAATTATTTCACTTGATGCATTGGCAGAGTGACTTTCAACAATCAATTCTGTATCGTCCAATTAGCATTTCACAATATCCGATAAATCGTTCAATGTGATTTCAAGGAAGCTGCTTCCTTTATCTTCAACGTTTGTGAAACCAAACTGATTTCCAACTAGTGACTGTACGTTGAACTTGCTCAACGTTGTGAAGCCAACAATGACCCCCTCAACGGTGACTCTACGTTAAAACAATTTAACGCTGCGAAATCACGAAGACTTCGTCAGCGCCCACGCTACGGTTAATCAATTCAACACTGTGAAATCAAAAAAGACTCCTCCAGTGGTGACGCTACGTGATTCCAAACAAAAATGATTCTAAGTTGAAACAGCAACAAGCAAAATAATTCTAACTTCAAAACAACAAAAGAAAATAAATCTAAGTTCCTTTCACGAACTTATAAAAAAAAACGGACCCACAGATCGTGTCGTACAAGGACTTAGCACAAAACTCCACCTGGACGGTAAACACTTCTAAGATAACATTCGCAATCAGAACTAGAAGCGCACTTTGGGACGGCTACTCAGAAGACTGGACTTTCAAAGAAGTGAATTAAATCGGTCGCAAGGTCTTATTTATACTTGAAGTTTAATGAAATCCTGCTTGACTTATCTTTTGGAATAATTCCAATTTGGCGCTGTTAGAGTAATGTGTAGAAGAGATACTAGAAAAAGAAGAAATAACTTTACAAATACCAATTTCTTTGTTCACGTCGGTGGTTCAGTCATATGTCGCTGGGGTTAAAACAGTCAAATGTCAGATCTTTATTTATTATGTCACAATGAACGAAATCAAAAACAAAATATACAAACTATTTCATAGAACAACGGTTGATTACATTCAGGATACATTTATGGTGTTACCACATGTTGTGGGATATTAAAACGAAGTGTTAAAACAGGATTACGGTTCTTTAAAATTTATGGGGCAAGCAAGATATTGAAACTGGATGTGATGATTTTTGAAATGTTGGACGGTAACGCAAGGTTCTAGAATGTGCAACGGTGACATAGCTTTGAGAGAAGAATTCGTCATAACAAGCTATGATCTTTGTGAAATGCATTTACATATCGAACTTTGTGCTCAATTTGTATACCGACAGAAATGTAGCAATTATTTTTCAAACCTAGGCAACATTACCATAAACCATTTGTTAGAGACATACACAAATAGAATAGGAAACCTTTTAAACAAAGGTTGGTAAGAATAATACAATATATGAATGCAAGATAAATAATAAGATATTCAATGGTTGTTTTCTTGCTTTATATCGCAGCAGAATTTCTTTTGATGATTTTCTTTGAATTTATAGTAATAAGGAACCTTGAGCTTTCTTTGCAACTGCAGCTGCGACACAAAATGAGATTGTTTTCAAAATGACATTCAAAAGAAGCTTTATTCTTATAACTAATTGCGAAGATTTGATATTTGTTTGTTGTTCTCATTATTTCAATTGATGTACAGGACACAAGTTGTCAATTAAATAGAAGTAATAATGTGAAATGAATTAAAAACCGACTTGGGGAGCTTATCTGTATACTTATTCTTCATTTTTACTTACTTGTACTAAGAAGGAAGTATTGTGAAATCGACAAAATTCACCTATCGAAATTTTGGTGGAAATATCCTTTTTGAGCATCCCTGAATCCATTTTGATTGTTTTTGGCTTGATGTCGGTACGTATATACGTATGTATATGTGTATGTGCGTAACCCGCAAACCTCAGAATTCGTCGAACGTTCAATGCTGAAATTTTGTATGAAAGACTGGTTTAGGATCTTGGATCTTGATGTGCACCTTGCATTATGGTTTCAATCGTCTGTACTGGAAGTGCACTTTACCTCATACTTTTTGAATTTTCCGCGTATGATTAGCCGTAGGATATTGAAATTCAGTATTTGAAGTTGCTGTAGCATCCAAATGATCATCTCCTATTTTCGTCCTAATCGACTAAGCTGGAAGTGCCCTTCATATCACAGACTTTTCGAATTTTTCTCATAAATTTAAAATAATCAGTCGCAGAATATTGATATCTCGTATTAAGCACTTTTATAGCATCTAGTTGTACACCTTGTATTATGCTTGTGATCGGCTAAGGCGGGAATGCAGTTTACTCGAAACATTTTTTAATTTACCGCATAAATCCAAAACGATTGAACGTAGAATATCAGAATACAGTATTCAAGATGATAGTACTGTCCAGATGCTTATATCCTATTTTCATTGCGATCGAATTGGAATTTTGCGCATAAATTTAGAACTGTTAGCCGTAGAATCCTGGAAATCAGTATTCAGGAATGTTGTGGCATAAGAATGATGACCTACTGTTTCCATAGCAACCGACTAGCCGTGGAATGGTGAGATGTTGTGTTTGATCATATATATCCAATGATGTACAAGTGAGTCACGTGATGTCCACGTTAGATTTTTATTATTGGCTAAGGGTCGTTTGACACCTATTATTTTAATTGAAACATATTCTGTACTTCAAGAAACGCATTTATTTGATTGAGAAGTGAGAGGCTACAAAGATTAATCATGTTCCCAATTCAATAAATTAGTTCCATGGGAAATTGGATTGATCGAATACGAGCATTGATATTATTTGATTGGTACTATCAAAAATGTTCAAATATGTTCAAAAGCCAAGCTTCCAATTGAATTGAGGTCCATTTCTTTATTAAAATCTGCTGGAATATGTTTTTTATCATAACACTTCAATTTATACGACTTATTTACTTTCTTTTCACCCAGAGGTAAATACATTTGATCCATTCATGTCAACCATTTAGAGAGTTTTCTAATCTAGTGAGTATATTGGCTGTAACAATACCTTGGAGGCCTTTATCGATTTTTTAATACAGTGAATAATTTCTCAAGGGATGAATTCTTGAGATAAATACTTGGTGATCTAAGTGAGAAGAGGAAGAATGTATTTTGAGTCCGAACGAATGTTGGATGATTAAATAAAATAAAAAGATAGGTGGAACAAAGAATGTTAGCTACATTTACAACCACAATCCAACTTAATAGAATAAAACGAGCTTCTAGTTTTCTATGAATTAGAAAAATAAGAGCCATATTATAGACTGGGAGCTAGTGACAGGTGGGGTTGTCCGATTTTATACCGCTTGCCTCTCTGAGGGTTGATAATTTACCTCTTGATAAGAAAGATAAAAATGTTATTGAGCGATGCACGCTTTCCGGTCATAGTTCAAATTACAATTAGAGGTCTGAAAAAAAAGTGTTTTTTTCCGTGATATCATATTGCATGCCTTTGTAATGTTGAATAATTGAAATTAATCTAAAGCCAAGTACTGAAAGGCAAGCGATTCGCAGCAGCCCAAGTGGCCAAAGGGCTGCGTGAACTTGTGAAAAAAAATATGAGAAATGCCGTGTTTCTAAATTGCATGCCAATGGAAAGAATTGAAGTCTTAGTCATAAAACCCTTGTAAAAAAATTGGCAAGCATTCGTCGTTAGCGCAAGGGTTTGAAATTTGGGGGTAATCTTGCATAAATTTTGCACCAATTGGCTGTGATTTCAAATTACCTCAAATGGAGCAAAAACTTTATTTTAAAGTGAAATAATTATAAATTTAGAATGGCATGCATGTTGCTTAAGCCCTTCATATTTTAAATACTAATGAAAGTTGCATAAAAGACTCGCAAAATTTCTCTGACTTTATTCTGCCTGCCATTTTGTATTACATCAATAAATGCTGTTTCAAATTAATTTGGGAAATGGCAAGCATGTTTCTCAAGCCCTTCATATTTTAAATCATAATGGAAGTTGCATGAAAAACACGCAAAATTTCTCCGACCTCATTCTGCCTGCCATTTTATATCACATCAATAAATGTTGTTTTAAATTCATTTGGAAAAAAGGCATGCATGTAACTCTGTCCGATCATTGAAAAACTTTGGAAAAAGTAGCAATAAAAAGTAAGAATATTTCCGCGATTTTATATTGTATTTCAATAAAGAAATACTTATGCTTCAAGTTAAAATTAAAAAATTTAATGCATATGACATAAGACAAACATTCATAAATGAAAGAAAAATCAAGAAAATATGCCCTAGAATCAACTTAGTTTGTAATTATAGACATGGCAGGAGATAAATTTTTCATAATAGTGCAGATAATATATTCAAAGTAATACAATTAGGCTCCTAAACAATACTTTTATACCAGTAAGTTTTCCGTTTGACATGAATAAGTGAAGAATAGTATGAAAATGAATAGAGTTAGAGAGCATGATTTTTCTCCATTGGGGAAAAGTTGAAACATTTTGAGTTAATAATTGTAGAAAGAGTTGAGTTTCAATTTATGATTTATATATTTTCTATAAGCAAGATACCTGAAGATGACTTCAAAACTCGAAATGATCATTGTAAATTAATAAAAAAAGATCATAAATTGAAATTTAACTCTTCCTACAATTATTAAAGAGCATGATATTGTAAAAAGGGCCGACAATAAGGACGATGAGGATAAATCGGACGATGATGACAGCGACACTTATTCTCAAATAGGTGGTGAAACTACTGAAGAGAAACCTGAAATTGACGATAATTATGATGAAGAAATGGAAATTTAAGTAATTATTGCCAATTTCAGATTCCTTTCCATTCCTATTCATTCATATTATGAAACGTCCCATTAGCTATTTAAGTATGATTTTCCTATGATAATAATTTTTTTTTCTGATAATTAGCTTTTTTATTTTTTCATAATGATAATAATATTTTTGCATGATAATGAAGAAATACCTACTCTTAAGTTCCAGATGAAGGCAATTTGACTTTCAAAAATTTATTTTGTTACAATATTCTATCCACATAACTTATTCACATTCCGGGGAAAAAGTAAGAACGTAATTATAACTTTTTTTGTTGTTAATATGTGTGATTATTATTTTATCAATAGCAAGATTCAAAACCTTAATGTTTCACAAATTCAAAAGTTGGGATGTCAACTGTACATACGTGTTTCGTCCTTATTTGGACTCTTTGATATAGTATTATTCTAGTGCCTTATTGGTTGCAATTTAATGTTATACCTGCAGTTAGAGCTAATACTGATATTAATGGGAAAATTTGATGTTTCCAGTGATTTCAATTGAATATTTTGGAATTGTTGCTATGAAAACATTATGGATAATTTAAATTGTAGCTCCCTGCAATATTTTGGAAGAGACTCACCTTGGCCATTATTGTTTGAAATAGGTCAAAAAATTCAAATAAATAACTCGCAGAATAGTTCCTGTCCTTTTTACTGAATTAATTTACGGGCACTTTTTCTCAATACTTTTTCCAAAATTTATCGATGATGAGCCTTAGCAACATGCTTGCCATTCTTTGTGTCGTCTAAAAAAAATAATTTTGAACGAAATACACAATGGCATGCAAAATGAAATGACGGAAATTTTACTTCTCTTTTTTTTTGCAACTTCCTCAATGCATGCCTCCATTTTAGGACATCCTGGGATGCATGCCAATTTCCTCAATAACAATTCATCGGACAAATTACCTATAGTTGAAATAGCATGCAATTACAAATCACGGCTAATTGGTTCAAAATTTATGCAAGATTACACCCAAATTTCAAACCCTTGCGCCAACGAGGAATGCTTGCCAATTTTTTTACAAGGGTTTTATGACTAAAACTTCAATTCTTTTCATTGACATGCAATTTGGAAACACGGCATTTTTCATATTTTTTTTTTTTCACAAATTCACGCAACTCTTTGAGCCACTTGGGCTGTTGCGAATCGCTTGCCTTTCAGTACTTGGCTTTAGATTAATTTCAATTATTCAACATTACAAAGGCATGCAATATGGAATCATTTTTATCTTTCTCATCAAGAGCTAAATTATCAACCCTCAGAAAGGCAAGCGGTATAAAATCGGAGAACCCCACCTGTCACTAGCTCCCAGTCTATTACATTGGAAGTTATATTTGAGATCATACCTTGGACTGTCTCTAAAAAGAGTCAAATATTTCAATTTTATCCAGGAACTGTAAAACTTCAATTGGCGTATGTCCGTCTTAGAACATATTTTTATTTAATTTGAAAAACTTTTTTGAAAGATATTTGTTCATCCAATTATATAAAATAGCTCTCGAAATGTATATTTTAATATAAACACAAAGAATTAAGCTCGCAAATAATTTTAAAACACCTAGATTCTTTGATAAAAAATCACATTAAAATATCCTGCATTTCGTTACATGCTTCAAAATATGCAAATTCATATAGTAATTATTCATACAAAGTACATAAATATCTTGTAAACATTTTTCTCTAAAGTCAGGCTCAAATGAAGATATAAAATAAATTTGCGTAATAAAGTTACCAACTTCTTTGTGAGCTGATGCAATGAAACAGTTCACATGAAGGATAATTCCACATTTTGAGCATGAAAGAATTACTTCTGGTCTAGAGATTAGCAGACAGACTCAATTTGGTTTAATACTTTGTGGATAGATATTGTGATAAATCTGTAAAAGATTAGTTGAGCCAGCGGTAGCACAAATTCAGATGACTGTCTTTGAAACTGTATTGTATAATTTTTAGTGCATTTTTTGGAAAAAAGCGCTATTATATTCACTTTGGCTGTCTGGCTGGCTGGCTGGCTGGCTGCCGTGACGCTGCGTTCTCAGCAACTATACTATTTACAGACTTGAAACTGGTACTAAATAAAAGCTGCTGTTTCGTAGGTTTGCACAAATTGCTTTAATTCAAGTTCAGTGATTGTGGAAGATTAAATTATTCAATTACTTGTTTCAAGTGAAACAATGCCTATAGATATATATGACATTAGGGATATGGCAACTGAAATTTATTAAAGTAGATAAAAATTTAGTTACAACTTTAGCCATGGGTGTCGCTATTATTATGTACAGTTGTCAAATCTGTCCAGGATTCATTCAATGACTTGTTTGACACGAATTTGAAGCTTATTAGAATAAATTATTATTATTGGAAGAAAATTTGTCAACTTTTGATGTATTTTTTTTATATAGCTTTGATAAAGATCAAATTATCATTTTAAGGTACAGCACTTGACCTCCCGTCAGTCAATAACCAAACAATAAAGATTAAAAGGTATTTTTGAGTTTGTACATGCATAAATTATGTACCTATCAAATAGTCAACTTGCAAATAGTACTAAATGGAAGCTGCTGTTTCGTAAGTTTGCCCAAACTGCTTGATTTCAAGCTCAGTAACTGTGAGAGATGATAATTTACGAAATCTCTGAAGTAACAAGCATTCATAAACAGTCAAAAATGCTCTTTCATCATCTAGATGATTCTTCCATTTTTTCATGGTTCAATATTTTGACCTCCATTTCATTACCACTTATTATTATCTATCAAACTGTATATTTATAGCAAATATCTTAAATAACTCATTTAGAACATGATTCCAAATTGCTTGAATAGTTAGTGAACTATCAACACTGTGCATCCCCTCAAACACACAAATACGCCAACTATGCACAAACATACAGACCTACATCAACCACGTATCCACTTTGGTCTGTTGTGTCAGAATGTATGGAACAATATTAGCTGAGTAATCTAATAATAAGTAATTAGCACATCGTTATCCTGTCCAGGGCCGATGTTATTTAATTTAGTAGCAGGGTTTTGTTTATATGAAATAAAATGGGGCTTAATTGCTCTTGATGTGCGTGCAAATGCAAATTTTCAGCTAGAATAGTTTATTTCAACTGTAATTGTTCAATCTTTGACAGGATTCAAGAGAGACAAGATTTATTCATCACAAATGCTTGAAAACTTGTTTTTCTTTCTTGGATAGTTCATTTGGGAGGTTTGGTGTGTCTCCGCTCTGCTTTCAATTGGAAATTCAATGCCGGGAACAGGTCTTGTATATCTGTTAACATCAATGATGTATAGAAGGCAGATTAACAGTCCCAGTATTAGAATTTCACAAAGCTTGTTGCCTTCAAGCTATTTGGATTTCAGGGATGTATCAACAAAACCATACAATTTCTTTGATCTGATTGTGGTGTGGCAAATCAGAACTAGTCAAACAATTCCAGCCCCAACAAAAAACTAGGACTGCAAGTTCATGTTATTCCACTAATACTTAGAACTGGATTTGTGGATGGACAGGATTAGAATCAAGCCAATCTTCTTATAGACCTTTGTCATATATTACTTCCTGATTCCAAGGAAGAGATTCTGTAGGTATAAGAATACGAAAATTCATTAACAGAGCTTAATTTTTCTTTTTACTCTAAGATAAGAGAAGTTCAGCTGCGTTCGAAACTGGTACCTAAAAATTGGATAGACTTTGAGAGTAGGTGCCGTTCTCCTGGAAAAAGTGGAAGGCAACATTTCAGTATTCTCGTGTTCAGGAAAGATTGAGGTACCATTGGAAAAAATTATCCTACATTCAATGACAGAAGTACAATTGCGCTCGAAATTTGGACCTGAAAATCCAATAATTTTGCCCGGACAGGTAGAGAGGCAGTACTTTGGTTTTTTGTGAACAGAAAGGTTCCAGCTTCAATTTGAAAAAAATTATCATCGTGAACTCGATCAGGGAAGCTCAATACGTAAATGGATTGGACTCAGAAGGTGGCACTCTGGTTTTTTCTTGAAGTACTTGACTTTCCCTTTCGATTGGTAGAAGTTTCAATCGTGAGTCTGATCAGGGAACATTAAGTGTGATATCAATAAAAGATATGGTCCCGATCAAATTCCTCCCAGATTCATTAAATCTTGTGCTTTCTATCTAGTATCGCCGTTGTATATATTATTCAATATGTTCCTCAAATCTGGAATATTTCCTGACACCTGGAAATTATCACATATTATACCCATACATAAGTCTGGTGAAATTAGTGACGTAGCTAATTACAGGCAAATATCTATTTTATCTACTTTCCCTAAAATTTTTGAACTTCTTGTAGTAAATGAACTCAAGTTTGAGCTTGAAAAGATCATAATTCCGCAGCAAAATGACTTTTACTCTGGTAAATCAATACTAACCAATTTAGTACCACTCACGGAATTTGTTAGTTATATGGATAACAAAACACAAGTAGATGTCATATACACTGATTTTAGTAAAACTTTTGATCGGGTTCACCATCCTACTCTGATCAGCAAACTTCGGTTATTAGGGATATATATATATATATATATATATATATATATATATATATATATATATATATATATATATATATATATATATATATATATATATATATATATATATATATATATATATATATTATATATATCCGTATCCGTTATTTAATTTTCAACAAAATTCTCCCATTTCTTCTTGTCCTTAGATAATTCACATGCTTGTCTATTTGTTAAATTTCTGTTTTTTAGTATAACATCTACGATGTCGTCCCATGTTTCACGCGGTCTTCCTCTGCTTCTTTTGCCAGTTGATCGTGCTTTCCATATATTTTTCACTTGTCTCGTTTCTGCCAGTCTATTTAAATGTCCGAACCATAATAGTTGTTTCTCTTGTATTATTCGTCTAACTGATTTTACCTCTAGTCTTTTTCTGATATCCTCATTTCTTAATCTATCCATTTTAGTGACTCCAAGGATTATTCTTAAACATTTCATCTCGACAGCCTGTATTTTAATCCTCTGTCTTTCATTAAAAATCCAAGATTCACTTCCACATGAAAGTATTGGGAGTATTACTGTTTTAAAAGTGGTCATCTTTGTTCTCACAGTTACTTTTTTATGATTAAATATTGTCGTTCTCAGTAGGTGGTATGTTCTGTTTACAGTTGTTATTCTAGTCTTCATTTCTTCCTCTATATTTCCTCCAGCGTCTATGGTGCTGCCAAGGTATTTGAATGTTTCGACTTGCTGAATTCTCTTGTTATTGATTTTTAGGTTAATATGTTTTTGTTCCTTCGATACACAACTTTAGTTTCTTCTATATTTATATTCATATTTGCTTTCTTCAGTTCGTTGTTCCAAATGTTTATAATTCCTTGTAATTTTTCTTCGGAATCACTGAGTATCGCCATATCATCTGCAAACAATAACTCAGAGACCCTAATTTCTCCAAGGTTTAGGTGTCCTATCGCGGTTAATTTTGCTCTTTTATTGACTTCTTTTATTATTTCATCTACATATAATGTAAACAGGAGCGGGCTGAGGTTTCCACCTTGTTTCAGTCCTTGTGATGTTCTGAATTCATCCGAAATACAGTTACCGGTTCTTACATAATTTTTACTATTTTCATATAATCGCTGTATAGCATGTAGCAATTTATTCCTTATTTCTCTTTTTTCTAAGATGCTCCATAATTTTCCCCTGCTAACTTTATCGAACGCCTTTTCTATATCGACAAAGCAGATGTACATATCTTTATTGAATTCTAGGGTTCTATCTATGATTTTCCGGAGGCTGAAAATATGATCTTGTGCTGAATATCCTTGCCTAAATCCACTCTGCAATTCTTCTAGTTTATTACCTACTTTCATTCGTAGTCTATTTTCGATTATAGCTTCATAAAGTTTACTTGCAACACATAGCAGTGAGATCCCTCTATAATTGCTGCAGATTCTGCTGTCGTTTTTTTTTATATATGGGCATAATAATGGATTTTCCCCAGTCTTTTGATATACTTTCTCCGTTCCATATTTTATTGAACAAAGTATACAGCATTTCCTCTCCAGCGGTCCCTATATATTTTATTTGTTCTGGCTTAATACCGTCAAATCCTGCAGCTTCACCAATTTTTATTTTTTTTATGAATTCCTGTACTTCTGCAAATTCTAATTCTTCTTGTATTGACATACCATTATCATCTCTGGAGATTAACAATTCAGGTTCGTGTTGTTTTACTTCTAAAAGATTCTCAAAATGTTCTTTCCATCTGTTCATCACGCTTGTGTCATTTTGTAGTATTCTACCTTCTTTATCCATTATTTGTTTCAGCGGCGGCTCTCTTCCTTTCCTTATACTTTTTGTAATTTTGTAAAATAGCTTCTTGTTTTCTTTGTAGTTTGTCTCGATTTTTCTTTCAAAGTCTTCCCATTCTTGTGTTTTACTTTCTTGTATCAGTTCCTTCACCTTCTTTCTTTGTTTCTTATAGATTTAATATTCTTCTTGGGTTCTATGGTTCAAATAATTCCTCCATTTTTTTTTTCTTCTCTATTTCTTGTTTAATCTCATCATTCCACCAACGGGTGCTTCTCCTGCCTATTTTTGGTTTGTTTATGCCGCAAATTTCTTTCGCTGCTAGTTGTATTATATTTTTAATTGCATTCCATATTGTTTCTGTGTCCAGACTGTTATAGTTTCCAAGTTCTGATATTTTGCTACTTACTCTTTGTTGATATTTAACTCTTGTTTCCTCATCTTTTCATTTATATACCTTTACAGTTTCTTTCTCTCTCCTTTCGCCATGCCTAGTACTGTTTTCTTGATGCTTCAATATTTTTATTTTACACTCTAGAAGGAAGTGATCGCTTCCTATTTCTGTTCCTCTCTTTACTCGCACATCTTTTATCTTACATCTATTTTTCTTTTTAGTTATTATATAGTCAATAATGGATTTTCCATTTCTGCTGAGTACCTCTCTGGTGTATTTATGTACGTCTTTATGTGCATAGAAGTTATTTGTTATCTGTAGATCATTAACAATGCAGAAATCGATCAATCTGTTACCGTTAAAATTCCTGGTTTTCTCTCCATATGTACCCATTACTCTCTTAATTCATGTGTTGCTATTTCCTACCCGTGCATTGAGATCGCCTATTATGTAAATTGGATCCTTTAACTCCTCAACTATGTTTTGTAGTTCATCCCAGTAAGTGTCTTTTTTGTTGTTGTTTGCGTCTTCATTAGGTGCATATGTGACTAGTATGTTTGTTTTTTCCTTGTTTATTTCTATAGTAACCAGTAAAGTGCGCCCAGAGTAGTATTTCCATTGCAATATTTTATTTTTTAACTCTTTGCTTATCATACACCCCACACCTTCTTTGGCGTTTTCATTAGCTGGCACTCTACTGTATATAAAAGTATGTCCCTTTAATGCTAGTATCCCTTTACCTTTTTTTTTAGTTTCTGTAATTCCTAGTATTTTTATTTTTCAAATTCTTCCATGAGTTCTATTTCTTTTCCTTTAATACTTCTTACGTTCCAAGCTCCTATTTTCATTATTTCATATTTTTGTATATTAACTCTCTTTTCATCATATATTTCATTTTCTTCCTTTTGCATTGCCATATTCGTTACCTGTGGGTCCTTCTGGTTGTACTTGATTATCATTTTTTTTTTTGAATGGATACTTACAATACCAAATTTGTCACAATTGATTTGTTTCATCTTTCATTGAATAGTTCCAAGAATTCTTCAAGAAATGCACTAATTTGATCTGATTTTTCTTCTCTAATTATTTAAACGAGAATATATACTAATGTAATGTACTGTGATCTGTCAATATGAATGTATCAATCTGTGAGAACCTCTTATTGGTCTTTTGTACTGTCGGTTCTCTTATTCTCTAAATGAATAAATGAATCAGTAATGATGAACAAGACAAAGACTTGGATAGTTTTGGTCTTGCTTATTCAGTCTTAGCCTTGGTCTTGCTCAAATACGTTTGTCTTGATTTTGGTCTCGATCTTGCGCGGTCCTGCTCATTTTACCTGTTACTTATTTTCTCTCACTCTCAAATATTATCATAGTTATGAATTATGAATAATTCACAATCAATTATCAACTAGCAAAATACTTTATTTCATTGCAATTTCAAAAATTTCATCAGGAAAAAAGATACAGTGATACAGGAAGCCTCATGGTCACACTTTTTTGGCTACCGGAAGAGCCTACGAAGATCTCAAAAATCGCGCACACACTTCGGGTCAAAGCTCAAGGTTTGAACTGCGCAGTCCAAGCCTTCAGGTTTATCCGTACGTCTATAAGTGCCTTCAAATACTGAAATTTCCAATCATATACACGACCTTGTGATGGTGATGTGAATAGATTATTAGAATAAAAATAGTTCAGAGTGCATTTGAGATGCTGGATGTAGTCTAGAAATCAAATGTCTTTGCTAGCAAAGCAAAGATTGGCATCTGTGATACGATTGTTAAGTCAGTGGTGGTATCACATCGAACCATCATTGGCATACCTCCATCTCGTCTTGAACCATCAATCCTTGTCATCTTGATCCGGATCTTATTTTTATAGAAAAATAGGCTGTCTTGGTACCACATCGAGTCGAAATTGACATATTCCCTTCTCGTCTTGAACTCCCAATCCTTGTCATCATTATCTTCATCTTATTTCTATAGAAGGATAACCTGATCTAGTCTCTGTCATGTCCTTATGATAAACATCAATCAGGAACATGTCCAATTTGCATGGAAAATTGACAATAAATTCAGGTCAATGTCAATGTCAAGTCTATTTCGAAAGCACCCCAAGGATAGAGACAGCAACATTTATATTCTAATGTTTCGTCAGATTTGCAACTGCATATTCACATTTCATGACACAGCAGCATATGATACAAATTGTAAACTGCTGTAAGAGTCAAACTTTGTAATATTCACAATAACAGTTGCACTTGGAGATATGAAATCAATTGAACTATAACATGGCAAACTTGCAAGCTAGGCACGTACTGAAAACATGTCACAAATGCTCCCAACACAATACCGAATGGATTACATCGTTGCACGAATCAATCATAACTCTCGTTTTATTATTTTTTGTTTCTTTGCGGAAATTACAACTTGCAGAAAAATATCATCAAGGACATCATAATCAAGAAGTCCTGCAATTAATTTTATCAAGAGGCTATGTGTTGACAGTAAATCTATCAGAATTTTGAACTCTGATGAAGGCAGCACATTAGTACTACGACTTAACAAATTCAAATCAAAATAAATGCGCGATAGAGCTTCTTGATTATAATAAATTCGAATAACTCAACGGATGTGCACTGTAACAATATTAAATAAAATCATGAGAAGAGATTTTCTGGTTCTGTTATCTCAACTTTTTCTCTCAGTTACTTCAGATTATTGTTTCAGCTGATACCACTTGTCTTCAGTTTGTTAACATACTTCTACTTTAGAAACTAATTTCATGCCCCTCTTCGACAATTCCAAAAATCACAACTTTTGTTTGTGCTGAACTTACATAATATTTTCATTCTTTCTTTTTGATTACAGATAGGAAGACCGATATGAAAGAAGAGTATCTACCGGTAAGTTAAAATTGAAATATAATATTTTCTGTTTCTTGGTTTGAATTGCTTATCATGAATTGTCTAATCTTCAGTGATCATTTTATATTCAAGTCGTTCGATTCAGTACTCAAATCCCTCAACATGTAATACATCAATTTTTATTCCATCAGGCTGTATTTGACACTAAAAGTGCTAACGTTATCAATTTATGTGGTACTGCTGGTAGCTTCAATGGTAAACCTAACAACTTGAAGGGGTAAGATCGGTGTGATGATGAATGGTAGTCTTGCAACTTGAATGAATGAATCTCACTACTTAAGTGGAAACCCATACCACAAATAAGACGTGAAACATCAAAGCTCCGAAATTAGGTAATGTATTTTGATGGTGCTATAAGCGTTTGTACAAAATTTGAATTCGAAAAATAGTTCCTAAACTAGAAGAAAACTCTAATATATTCATCTTGAAAATGTGTAACGATCGACTTACAAATTCAATTTTTGCCCCTTGAGTCTTACCATAAGTGGTAAAACTTCACCACTTATACATTCAACCCCTTGAGTGGTGCAATTAAGTTTTTCCAACGTGGGAATGCTTATTTATGAATATTTATTTTATGAACACGTATGCTTACAATATCACTCACAGTTACTCGTACTGAATGACTTCCTCTCCTAGCTTATGCTCTTATATACCCAATCCAACAATGGGCCAACATTGGTTGATACCTGGCAACAACCGAACATCTAGTAACCGTACACTGTCAATCACGTCCGACAATTGAACATCGATTAATACTAACTAGGATTACAGTTATAGCGAATTATGTGAGCTAATTACTTAAAAAATTCCACATTTGTGACAGTATGTTACTTTTCGTGATAACATAAGTTTTTCTGCTTATTCTATTGATTCCAAGATCCATGAATATCTTAAGGCTGCTTCTTTTTCCATTAGAAACATCTGGAACAACTGGAATATATTGTAGTGTGGAAAGACGATAAGAGAATGTATTCCTTGATTCTATATGCCTTGTCGTAATTTTTCTGTTGGAGATCAAAGAATACTTATGTTCCTTGCTTTGTATTAATAAATTCTTTCTTTTTATGCATTGAAATAAGTTTTTCTTGGTAATTCGATTGCTTGTGCTTTTAATCGAATTCACTAAAATAATTGATTATCTCACTTATATTAAATGCATCAAGTTGCAAAAAACATAATTACATCATGGACGCGAATTTTGTATTGATGATACAATAATTGTAATCGATTTAGTTTTGTAGATATGATTCTAATATCAAAAGAAGAAGGTCATATAATGCTATTTCCTCAATAATATCTTACTAACGCAAATATGTAATTTCCGATAGTATAATTATTCCTTATCAATTTTTATCATCCTTATCCATATTGGATGTTACATATTTCACGATTTTACAGTTGGAAAATATTGTTCAGTGCCTTGAACATATGAATGTGTGATCTTGTATATCTTAAAATTAGATATTGAAACATCTCTTTCTGTAACGAAGAGAAATGTAAGTAGCTTATTTCTATTACTGAATAAACCACAACTCCACTGAAATGACCAGATGTTTGTCATGTTGGGAAAAAATTTGTTTGGGCCAAACGTATATATCTTTCTTCTAGTTTGATCCAAAAAAATGGCAGACTGTAAGATGTTGTTGCTATTGATTAGACTCCATTTGTCCATAAGCAATACCATCTAGTGGAGCTTTTTGAATGCAAATATCCTAAGCTTGAATCTTTAAGTATCTTCCTTATAAATGGCAGCCTGTAAAAAATAGTTTTTTTTTTCTGTTACTTTCCACGTATATTTTGAACCACTTTTGTATTATGAACAACCAGAAGGATTACACAATACATCAGTCTAGAATGCAGTGCGAAACATTACAATGTGTGAACACTTCCAATCAAATTGTTTCGAATTACTTCCTATATAGATGAACATTACTACATTTATGATGATTCAGCACAATTTTTAATCCAATTTGGTCTCTATGAGTACATCAATTTATTACTAATGTATACTAAAGTCATCTGTAATTATCGCATGTGGTAATAACTGCCTGATAATTTGGAACATGTGTACTTTTACGCAAAACATTGCTATTAATTATATAGCGCAATTTGAAGCCCGACAATTCGCTCGAAGAGTAAATTGAATTCACGGAAGCATATTAAACGGGATAAGCTCGTATTACCATCCTTTGAGATTTTTTGTTTCTTGATATCTGTACTATTTGTTACTAGATCCCAGAATTCATATCAGTCTCCAGTCATGTACTTACCGTATCAATTATATCATTTAGATAACTAATGAATTGATTCAACTAAGTATTCAAATATTGATTTGTCGAAAGGAAGTATTCACAATATCCTCTTATACAGTTACATCAAAGCTAGTGATTACATTCACTCAATAGCAGAAGTTTGTCCCTTTTGAGGTCATTCTCTAATTAGAGATGTTATACATAAAGATGTCTAGTGCGTTGTTTGTAGGTATAACAAGATTACAATTACACAAAACATAAGACGAGAATATCATTCGATGAAACTACGCGGTCATCCTATTGTAAAAAAATGGAAGAATCATCTAGATGATGAAAGCGCATTTTTGACAGCTCATGAATGCTTGTTACTTTAGAGATTTCTCAAATTACTATCTCTCACAATTACTGAGCTTGAAATCAAGCAGTTTGGGCAAACTTACGGAACAGCAGCTTCCATTTAGTACTAGTTTCAAGCTGACTATTTGATAGGTACATAATTTATGCATGTACAAACTCAAAAATACCTTTTAATCTTCATTGCTTGGTTATTGACTGACGGGAGGTCAAGTGCTGTACCTTAAAATGATAATTTGATCTTTATCAAAGCTATATAAAAAAAATACACCTAAAGTGAACAAATTTTCACCCAATAATAATAACTCATTCTAATAAGCTTCAAATTCGCGTCAAACAAGTCATTGAATTAATCCCGGACAGATTTGACAACTGTACATAATAATAGTGACACTCGCGCCGAAAGTTGTAACTAAATTTTCATCTCCTGGAATAAACTTTAGTTGCCATATCCCTAATGTCATATATATCTACGGGCAATGTTTCACTTGGAATAAGTAATTGAATAATTTGATCTTCCACAATCACTGAGCTTGAATTAAAGAAATTTGTGCAAACCTACGAAATAGCAGCTTTTATTTAGTACCAGTTTTAAGTCTGTAAATAGTAAAGTTGCTGAGAACTCAGCGTCACGCCAGCCAGCCAGCCAGCCAGCCAGACAGACAGCCAAAGTGAATATAATAGCGCTTTTTCCCAAAAAATGCGCTAAAAATTATGGGACAATAAAAAAATTGTGGGAGAATGCAAGTTGGAGATGATACAGCAGTGAGAATAGATTAAGTTTTCACTGGTAAACCGCTGAATACCGATGGTGCAGCTCTGTGAGTGAAAAGTGTTGCAGCGTCTACGCTAAGAGATTTTACTGCTAATTCCATTCTGAAACTGACGCCGTATGATGGTAAAATATTCTAAGATGAGTATTTTGCTCAATTCGGATAAAGGCTGGAATAAAGTACAAAAGTCTGTCAAACGCCGTCAAGATTAGACAAAGACAATCAATTAATTAATTAGATAAAGCTAACAAAAGTATCCTGAAAATAGATAACTGCACAGAATGTCTTCAGATTTTTAGATTGGAGAACTTTGCTTCCTTTATGTTCCTGTTACTCATTCTTTTAGCGAATGACACTCTGTGAGTAGAATGGAATGACTGGCGTAGCTAGATTACACTTTGAATGTTAAATGTGGTTTGTGACAATCTTCTTTAATCAAATGGTGAGGTAGTATTCACAACTCGTTAATGTTCTAAATTATGTCCAAATAAGCAATTCTCTCAATCAAGCTCATTGAACATCTCCAATTATTTCACTATCATTCGTATTATGTTTTTGATCACACAAATGTCGAATGTAAATGATGCTGATTGCAATTTATTGAATCCAAATCCCTTGTTAGTTGGATTAAATTTAGATATGACACCTATGATGATTATATAAAATATTGACAACAAACAAAATTGGGGAAATGTCGTTTATTTCACATTTTGTTTGTGCAAGCGGATTTATTCCAGCTATTAAAAAAGTTATGCATTTCACTAGATTTTTTGATTATCCTGAATCATGTAATTCAACTTGTTTGGGTGTAAATGTTAGGCTTCTTCGAACACCTACAAATGCATGAATCTAGCTCCAAGCAATGAATCGTCATGAAGATTTTGATGATAGTTCTTCCAAATCTTTACTGTAAGGTATATGGAATCAGACTCAATGCGATTGATCTAAATGAGACCTTCACAGCAATTGATGTAGCAAAGTTAATAGCCCCACAGTTATTTAAAATCGTTCTCGGATGATTTTCCGCGTGATCAAAATTATATTCGTAACTCTTATACACCCTATAACAAACATACAAACCTAATTAGATTTCGAATATGTCACAAAATGCTATTCTAATATGATTTATCATACTCGACGAATCTGTGATTATAGACTATTTTTGTGGGACAATCACTCATGTTTATTGTGCTTGTGAATACCACTCGTGGTATTCAAACGCAAGCACAATAAACATTCGTGATAGCACCACAAGAATAATCGATAATACTTCAACTACTTATGGTATAATAAATGATAGTTTTCAACTTTGCTTTAGTTTTAAAGTTTCTAGAGTTTGCTTACAGCCGGTAGCCACGCATAAGAACTATTGATCTTCAACCGTACATCTAAATCGCCTAACCGATTTTGTTCAAAATTGATATTTCCCAAGCTTGGAAAATGTTCTAAGATACCCTTATTCTTTTCTTGCAAAATTATAATAGTTTACTTGAACTAGCACCGGACGGATAATCTGATAAAAACGTGCTTGGCACGCCTGAGCCGCTGGTCCGATTTTGCTCAAACTTCATATTTGAGTATTTTGATAAAGTCCCTATAGATCACTCCATTTATTTTTTTGATATCCAAATAATTGTAGCTAGTTGACATGTATATGTAAATCGATCGTACCCCTAGGCCACCAAACCAATTTTGTTCAAAATTGATATCTTTGAGTTTTGCAACATACCCTCATTCGTTTTTTTGCAGAATTTTTATGATTTTAGTTTATATGAACCACTGCAGCAACGTGAGGTGAACTTGCTCGACACGCCCAAACCGTCGACTCCATTTTGTTCAAATTTCATGCCTAGGTGTTTCAACCACATATCTAGAGGTAACTCCTTCTATTTTTTTTTTTTTTTTTTATTTAATTCGGAAAATAGGAGCTGTTTGACTTATATAATGTACAATGATCGTACGCCCAAGCCTCACAACCGATTGTGCTCAAAATTGACATCTTAAAGTTTTGTAAAACACTCTTAGGTCATTTTATTCTAGTTTTGGGAAATTAGGATAGTTAGGGCTAGTTTAAATGAAACATCAGCGCGTGAGGCGAACCTACGTGCTCGGTACGATTAAACCGCTGTGCTAATTTTGCATAAATCTCATTCCTAGGTCTTTGAAGAATATCTCTACACGTGAATTCTTCAATTATTTTGGAATTTGGAGAATTGGGCTGGTTGAATATATATAAGTTATAACATTTTATTCCTAAGATTACCGCTGATGATAGAAAAACTTCAGTAGAATTCCACTTTTGAATAATTTCCTGTATCATATTTAATATACACGTGTAGCCCTTCCCAATGACACCAATAAGTTTACTTTACATCAAATTGTATAATTGTAAGTCAGTTATAATGTAATCACTGTAAAATCAACATATTATCTGAGTACAGCAACTTGTACGTGTTTTCGAGAAATAAATAGATCATTTTTACTTACTTGTACAAAGTAACAAGTAAGTATTGTGAAACCGACAAAATTCTCCTATTGAGATTTTGATGGATATATCCGTTTTGAGCATCCCTAAATTTATTTTGACTATTTTTGGCTTGATGTTGGTACGTATGTTCGTGCGTTCATTCATAACTCGCAAATCTCAAAACTGGTTGAGAGTATAAAGTTGAAATTTTGAATTCAAGACTGGTATAGGGTCTAGTTGTGCACCTCGCACTATGGTTCCAATCGTCTGTACCAGAAGTGCACTTTACTTGGAACTTTTTTAGAATTTTTTGCATAAATTTAGAATGATTAGTCATAGTATATTGAAATTTCGTATAAAAAACTTTTATAACATCTTATTGTACATCTTACATCATGATTGCGATCGGCTAGGCCGGAAGTGAACTTCACTTTGGACTTTTTTCAAATTTTCTGTATAAATCCAGAATGATCGGCCGTAGGATTCTGAAATTTAACATTTGAAATTGCTGTAGCATCTCAATGGTCATTTTGTATCTTTGTAACAATCGGCTGAGCCGGAAGTGCACTTTATATGACAGACTTTTTGAATTTCCCGCATAAATTCTAAGCAATCAGTCGAAGAATATTTGAATTTTGTACTAGTTGTACACCTTGCATTATGATTGCTATCGACTAAGCCGGACGAGCACTTTAATCAAAACATTTTTTGGATTTTCCGCATAAGTCCAAAACGATTGAACGTAGATTGTTAGAATTCAGTATTTAGGACGATTGTAGCGTTGAGATGCTTATATCCTATTTTTATCGAGATCCACATAGCCGGAAGTGCACTTTACTTGACAGTCTCTTAGAATTTTTCGCATAAATTCGAAACGATCAGATATAGAATATTGAAATTTGGTATTTCAATCTGCTGTAGCATCTAAATGATTGCCTACTATTTTATAACAATAGACTGAACCGGAAGTGCCCCTCAGTAGGAATTTATTTTTTAATTTTGCGCATAAAATCAGATCTGTTGGTAGTCGTGGAATTTTGGAAATCGGTATTTAGGAATGTAGTAGTATAAGAATAATGGCCTACTGTTTCCATAGCAATCGACTTGGCTGAAAGCGCATTTTACTTGACAGATTTTTAGAATCTCTTGGGTCAATCCAAAACAATTAACTGTGAAACGATGAGATTTTGTGTTTGATCATACATATCCAGTGATATTAACGATGAAACACAAAATCACATCGTATCATACATATATATCCAGTGATGTACAAGTAAGTCACGTAATGTTTACGTTAGATTTTTTCAACTTAACTTTATTAAGTTAATATGATTTATATGTACAATGATCGTACGCCTGAACCGCCCAACCGATTTTGTTCAAAATTGATATTTTTGAATTTTGGAACATATGCTATATTACTATAGTAATTTTATCTAATATTTCTTAAAAGATTGAGGAAAAAATGAAAAATCATTTTCTGAAGCTAGACTCAGACAATTTACGGGAGCAACACCAGATAACGCGTGTGCAAGACCATACATTTACGCTGAGAAGAATGAGCAACTTTTACAAAAAACCAAAAGCATTTACAAAAGAACAACAAACTACATAAGAATAGGAAACAAAGTTGCAGATAAATTAACGACCACCCAAGGATTGTTTATTGTTTACCTAGACAAAATTATGAAGAATACAAAAAATGAAATAAAGACAACTAAAATAGCGCATTATAAATTAGAAAGAATTACGTTGACAGAGAGTGTGCATTTGTACATGACCTGGCAATTTTTGCCAAAGCGGACAAAATATGCAGCACAGCTTTAATGTATGGAACAAAGAACTGCACAAATATAACATGAATATCAACATAGGTAATAGCCAAAGAAAATAAAACAGCCAACACTAAATGAAAAGGAAATAGAACCAGTAGACACGTTCACATACCTAAAAGCGACAATAAATAATAAAGGAAATATAGGCTACGTGCATCTACTAGCGCCTCTAGCGGGCAATGGAGAACGATTGAACTCCATTTTATCATTGTTTTATACCTATAATTTTTTAAATGTACTAATATTATTTAATTCAGCTGTGTGCGTATAATATAACTTGCATAGCATAAAAGGTACGTTGAAATTATTTATTTTGAGTATTTTTTTCTTCTATGATAACGTACCTATTTTAGAGAAAACGTCTTAATTCGTCCAAATTGACAGGATAACCTCAAATTATGACGCTGATGATCTTGCTGATCGGGATTTATCAAACACTGTATCCCTTTTATCGAGGAAGCATTGAAGAAAAGCGTGGAATTAGCTTCCCATATTAAACATGTTGAAGAATATGTTGCTGACAATATTAACAACAAAATTATTGCGAAGTGCATCTGACAAACTTCTATCACTGAAACATCTTACAAATTAGAGATAGAGGTAAATTCATGAATCCCAAAACGATGATGAATATTTCTAATTTCACAATTGAATTACAAACATATTTGTTATATAGATTAATAATGAAAGACAGACAATACTCTATTTACCGCTTTGATTCACTTCACTCGTTTTTTTATGTTATAACTGGGTACATGAAATCTATGAAACTATATTTCACTTGAATCATCCTTAACACAACAGCCTGAAACAGAACAAACGTTTTCCCATGTTTTATATGCAATTATTTTTACTTTTAAACTACAATGCTCAATGACAGCTCATTGACGTATTCTGAGAAATGGAGTTCAATGGTTACAATGGTGCTCACAATGAGCGCTCGCATCGATATTTGTTCAAACTCCGCCCCCTTGCACATAGCCTATAGAACCTGCAATAAACAAGATAATCCAGGCGGCGAACAAAAACTATCATGCTTTGAACAAAGTAATTTCAAATAACAAATAAAACAGTCATTTGGTTGTTTTACTTGGATAATTCTATGAATTTTGATGTGCTCTTTTTGAATTTAAACTTTGCCATCTCACATCCTAGCCGCTCTCGTCAACAATTTGTAAAAATGGCGCCTGAAAGCAGTTTTTTGACAATATCTCCTTTCTGACTTATTTTACGATGAAAACATCCATATACAAAATGAGACTAAAAGAAATTTCCCACAATTTTTGTGGAATGCTTTTTTTTTCGTAAAATCGATAGTTTTGGCGTACGAACGCCGCAAATTGTAGTTGAGCGCGTAGATTGCTGTTGTGGATGAGAAGTCGTGACATAGTTTCCTCTACACAAAGATGCAGCGATCAACTTCTCATTATTATAACGTTTTTTACATACATCGTGAAATACTATCGATCTCAGTCCCACCAAAAGTTTATCCTTGTTATCCTTTCTTTTAATACTTGACTTACGACAAGTCTCCAATCCTTTTTCTTCCACTTCAGTCACTTCATTTTCATGCAATGGATTAGCACAAATAAAATAATTCACTTCATTGGAAGCCATGGCACTATAAATACAAACGATATGTGAAGGGAGAGAAGGATGCCCGATACAAAGACGACGCATTCCTTTATAACTGCGGAGGACGGGCCATAGTAAGCCGCCTTTTCAGCACATGTGAAATATTTATTGTAAGTACAGTTTTTAGATTCTAGTGATTTCTATAATTCACAAATTTCATGTCATGGGTTGGCATAGATGTATAATTGTTTGCGGTGCTCGTACGCCAAAACTATTGATTTTACGAAAAAACAGGTTATTACAAAAATTGTGGAAAATTTTCTGTAGTCTTATTCTGTATATAAATGTTTTTATCGTGGAATGATTTGGAAAGGAAATATTGTCAAAAAACTGCTTTCAGGCGCTATTCTTCCAATATAGACCCTTTAGTACAGTCAAGCAAGCCTCAGACCCAATAAGGACAAAACATGTGTCTAAAGTTGTCACCCTATCCAGAATGATTGTGTAAAAATTGACTCCTGATTTTATGTTCTCATGAAATGATCAGGTTTTGATTTTTAACAATTTATTATGAAATATTTATCGTATCCTATGTAATCGATGTCATCATAATTACTATCTGTAATACTAGTTTGGTTCGTGCTACTAATATTCCTCAAAGGATCATATTAATAAACAGCAAACAAACATGTATATCGCAACAGCTCCAACGTATTTCCAATCATAAACAAAGAATAAAGGATGTCTGGAAGCGATGCTTTGGTGTTTGATATTTCAAAGGATTTGTGAGCGATGTATTGACGTATCTTGAATTGTAATTTGAACTTCTGCACTCTATAAACGATTCGATATGTATGTGTATTATCCCAAACGCACAATTTGGGTTTAGATTTCCATTACAGTTTTGTGGTTCATCTTTTATAGAGGTGCATATAAATGATTTTTTTTCATTTCCTCGAATGTCAGATCACCTAGATTTCAGTCACATTGCATGGGCTTGAATGATCCCTTAAAGACAAAAATAGATTCAGCCGAATTGAAGAGTTTTCATCTTCAGAGACTTTGGCACTTCCATTCAATCGTAAATTCCTTTAAAATTAAATTCCTCTATATAAAAATAAATCATTCGTGAAATGATCAAACAAAACTTGAATACAAATTCCATACAGAAGTGATTTTCCCTAGCTGCGAAATCACTCACTCAATAAATTGGCAGCAACGGATGATTACGAATATGAGCATTAAACTTTTACAATCAATGTTAAATAAAGTACAATATTCGATTGTTTCTAACGAAGGCTTATACTAATAAAAGTTGTCTGCTTGAATATTCAGTATTCGAATTCGATCAAGTAAATATTCATGGATTATGAGCTTCAGAATTAATTAACTAGAAATTATTAATATTTAAGCTCTATCATAGTTTAGCCAACGAATGATGGATCATCTACTTCCAGTGAGTTATTAATTAATCCTTTTCCCGGATGGTAGCTAAACTTCATTAATTGATTTGACTGAGGCACTAAAATAATATTTAATTGCAAATTAATTTACCATGTCAACAAAAGCATCCCACAAATTTCATTACCAAGTTGAATCTTTAAGTATAATATTTCATCATCAGTTTTCTCATTTAAAATCACTCACCACAATTTCTAAAGTTATTGAATTTGGACGTTCATGTCTTTTTCAATGTAATATCGTCTCAAAAATGCATTAAACTTGTACGCTCATTGAATGATACACTATTTCTTTTTTCTGTTTTGAAAATTCGTTGATCCCATCACGTTCACGAAAAGCTAAAAATAAGTCGTTATTCTCATTTCACACTTTTCATGTGTATTAATGTGTTATTTGCGGAATTTGGATAAATATAGTAACGTGTATTATTGTATGCTCACTGACATTGGCATGATAGTTAATTTGGTTAATACTGTACTTAGAAATTATATTCAAGACATCTGTTTCACTTCAATTTGATGATAATCACAAGCAGGAAATCAGTACTCGCTGGCATGTTGTATATTTATTATTGTCTTGAATTGTTCCAGATTATTTTCTCAATTCTATTGAATTTTGTAACGGCACAATTTAAAATGGAAATTCCATCTTCAAACACGTCTATTTACTACAAAAAAACCATTTAAAATTTACTGAATTGTTAATGTTCCTCAAGGTCAGTCGATTAATGGAATTAGGGACGGCCGTTGTCTCACTAAATCGAATATTTTTGACGTATATTATTTGGGTGCATGAATCACAAAAACCAATATTCCAATATTTTTCTCTCCAAATGATACAAACATTTTCTAAGCTTGAAATCAAGCTAACTCGAGAGCGCTGCTTTGTAGCAAAAAAGTATTGATATCGTTTTTCCAGTAACTCTCAACATTTCAGAGATCTACGCCAAAAATCAAGATTTAGGACCTTTGACCTCGAATAAAAAACAACACACAAGCGGGATCGATGGAGACTTTTAATATAGCATTTATAATAAATTATTCAAGACCTGTACAAAAATTCAGTTTGTTGGGAATCAATGCAGACTCAGCTCTTTTTTTATCTATTCTGTCTAGGCTTTAAATGAATAATTATTTACCTCGAAAAAACTTATAATAGTTTCATAGAGGAAGTCGATGAGTAGCTCAAAATCATGATCCAAGATGTATTTAGAGTTATTACTTATTCGACCACATTGTGTCAGAATAAATCATAATATAGACTACTTTGTGGAACAGTAAGTTGGAAATTCTTGTATAAGTTGTCTCGAAAATTAGAAAAGGTCAAGTAACTTAACTTACTCTTCTGGCTGGAGTCGTGTTTGTCTAACGAAGTCCAGAATTTTCTTTAGATTTGCCTCTTCTAATGTCTTGGGATACAGTTTCTCATCTTCTTGAAGAACAAGTCTGCCTAGTTTTCTTTTTTTCCTCCACAACCTTTTTGTAACGGCTCTTGCTCTAAATTCAATATAAATAGATGTTTATCCAACGAAGAGTGCTCTATTATAAGACCTGTCATTAGTTTGACGTTTTGCCAATTCAAGAAGAAAAAGCCAACAGTTCATGTCTCCGACCTGGTAATTGTATTCAATGGATATTATGCCTTTGCTGGAACAACATTTTAATCTTGTGTTTGACCGTTTCCATTGAAATACCGTATCTAGTCCATAAAGTGGTAATTGTGTCTTTAGCTAGGTACCCATCATTCTGTGAACGGCTAGGTACCCATATTGATGATAGACTAGATCTCACTTCGAAAGACTCTTATACTTTTAAAGCAGTCTGATTATTTGTAACCACGAAGGTTTATTTATTAAAATG
Organism: Dromius quadrimaculatus; assembly: GCA_963989225.1. NCBI lineage: Eukaryota > Metazoa > Arthropoda > Insecta > Coleoptera > Carabidae > Dromius > Dromius quadrimaculatus. The sequence goes on along the minus strand of OZ022324.1, from coordinate 66,455,781 downwards.
ATTGGAATCGCGTACAATTCAATTCGGAATATTGTCGCATCTGTCTCGAATCCAATTGACTGGTAGTATCTTGGTCCTTCGGCTACATGTATTCCTACCCCAATTCTATTAATGATTGTGGGACTGTCCGTGTGAATAAGTATCTCATTCATTCTGTCCGCCGGATTATTCATTTCTAAGAGTTTCTATCGATCTTATTTGTAGTGTTTTCAATAATAATTCGGTCGAGCATTATATGTGTAGTGGAAGGCTTGTATATTCCCCTTAAAAATTCCTGAGTATCTCCTATTGCGATTTTCCACTTTCTATATTCGCTACCAGGCCTTGTCGCATTAACAGTGTAGTGTTATGAAAGCTGACTTTTCGGTGCACCTTGCACCTTGCCATATTGGTGTAATTCATGATCGATTTGACTATTACTGTACAAATCCAGTGGGTCATTGATATCGATATACCACAGTTTCCTCCCAAATATTCATCTACAAACCCATAAGAACTTTATGGATTCCTTTTCCACTTCCTCTGAGGGTGTTTTGAATATAAGCTTTTCCGTTTTGTTGTGAATGTACCATTCTGACTTTCAGTAACCATGTGGGGTTTACTGAAAATTTGAGCCTTTCACGCCCTTTCTAACAGAACTCAAGACTCTCTGCAACGTTTCTTGTTACTAATATGACCACATCGGCACATCGTCGACAAAGTCGATGACATTGTGACGAACCCTCACAGTTTTTTCAAGGCTTCATGCATAATCTTACAACCTAGAGCCTTCAGCTGCCGTATTTTGATTTGAGTGTAACAACAACTAGTTTCCATCCAAAATTGTTTTAACGATATTCAATCACTAACCAGAGCATCGTCCAACCGTTTAGGATAATTATTTTCTGTTCCATAGAACATGTGTTTGAATATAGGTCAAATTTTCATAAACGTCAAAGACAATGATATTAGTGATAAGTGATAAGAGGGTTGTATTCTAAGTTTATGCCATGTACTTACCGGAAATATCTCCGTCTGTTGTTATTGTAGGATACTTTGTATATTGTGTTCTTGTAATTTGATCTAACACACTGACATGACATAAATAAAATTGACCTTCGACATTTATGACAAACGCAGCTCTACCGACCAGAAACTGAGTTAAACTATAGATTAATATTTTATCATTAATACCATTTTAATGTTTTTAAATGTAATTTACTGATGCAAATATCTAATTTCTGCTTTTCCCTAAATTATTTTTCCTTCACATTATTCTACAGCGCCAAATTGAAGTTGATTCAGAAGGCAAAAGTTAAGTAATGTTTGATTAATTTTTGTGTATGAATAAGGCCTTGTAGCCGATTTAAGTCACTTAATTGTAAATCAAGTCCAAGTAGTCGTTGCAAAGTGGGCTTCTAGTTCCGATTCCGAGTGCCATCTTCGAAGTGGTTACCGTTTTACCGTCTGAATGGCATTTATGTGCTTAGTCCGTTTAGCGCAATTGTACGACACGAACTGTAAGTCCAATTGTTCTTCTTGAGTCCGTAAAAGGAAATAAGATTTGTTTTGCTTTTGCTGTCTTAACTTATAGTGATTTTTGTTTTATTTTGCCATCTGGGAGCTGAGTCTAGTTCCACGAACATTGAATTAACTGAAATCACATCACCGCTGAAAAGTTCCTTGTGATTTCAAAGTGTTGATATAAAGTGAAGTAGAGTCACTGCTTGGAGATCATTCTGGTTCTCCGAGCGTTGAAGACGATATAAAGTTAATTCACTGTTTTGGGAACCTTTTCACGATTCCTAAAACGTCGAATACTATTTTTTTGGGTCCGTACTGCGGACCACTGGTGTCAAGTGTCTTGTACAGTTGTCATATCGCCATCAGCCTCAAGCATTTCTATGGTCCATGCTAATTTCTACGAGAAATATATGTTGTATGTTCACCGTCTCCGTTATTTATGTGCAAATGAGTCTTCTAGTAATACTTTTCTCCTGATTATTCTTTTGACAATCCTAGCCCTTCCTTCTAAAATATCCAGCCGTCCGTCCATAAAAGCTGCATCACCGACCGCGAAGGTGCCTGAGCATACCGTCTGCCGTTTCGACAGCGACGCCAAAATCTCATTAAGCCTGTACTTTAGTAGTCTCTTTAGTAAAAGAGACATAGATTCCTCTCTGTTTCAGTATGTTAGAGGTCCTTTTACATTATGTTGGATGTATTTCTCTCTCAACTCTTTCGGTATTTGCATTGTGTATGAAATTAGAGGGAGTGCTGCTGAACACATCCATGGTCTAAAAACGCTTCAACAACTACTTTTTCAATCCTTGGGAGTACTCCCAACTTGGCCTACAGCCTTGAGTATTTTTATACACGTATTTTCACTTACTTGTACAAAGTAACAAGTAAGTATTGTGAACAGACAAAATTCACCTATCGGGATTTTGATGGAAATATCCGTTATGAGCATCCCTGAATCCATTTTGACTATTTTTGGCTTGATGTCGGTACGTATGTTCGTGCGTTCGTACGTGCGTTCGTGCGTAACTCGCAAATCTCAAAGCTGGTTGAACGTATATTGTTAAAATTTAGTATTTAAGACTGGTATAGGGTCTAGTTGTGCAACTTGCATTATGGTTCCAATCGTCTGTACCGAAAGTGCACCTTACTTGAAACTTTTTTCAAATTTTTCTAATAAATTCAGAATGATCAATCGTAGGATGTTGAAATTAAATTCAATATTTGAACTTGATGTTGTGTCCGAATGGTCATCTGCTATTCTTGTAAGAATCAGCCTGGCCAGAAGTGCACTTTACTTGAATTTTTTTTTGAATTTTTCGCATAAATATAGAATGATCCGCCATAGCATATTGAAATTTCGCATGAAGAACTTCTATAACATCTTATCGTACATCTTGTATTATGATTGCGATCGGCTAAAGCGGAAATGCACTTTACATTAAACTTTTTTTTAATTTTCCGTATAAATTCAGAATGATCAGCCATAGGATACTGGAATTTAGCATTTGGAATTGCTGTAGCATCTAAATGGTTATCTTCTATTTTTGTAACAATCGGCTGAACCGGAAGTGCACTTTATATGACAGACTTCTTGAATTTTCGGCATAAATTCTAAACAATCAGTCGTAGAATACTTCAATTTTGTATTAGACACTCTAATAATATCTAGTTGTACACCTTGCATTATGATTGCTATCGACTAAGCCGGAAAAGCACTTTATTCGAAACATTTTTTGAATTTTCCGCATAAATCCAAAAAGATTGAACGCAGACTTTTAGAATTCAGTATTTAGGACGATTATACCATCAGGATGCTCATATCCTATTTTTATCGAGATCCACCAAGCCTGAAGTGCACTTTGCTTGACAGTCTTTTGGAATTTTTCGCATGAATTCGAAACGATCAGGTGTAGAATATTGAAATTTGGTATTTTAGTCTGCTGTAGCATCTGAATGATTGCTTCTATTCTCATAACAATGTACTGAACCGGAAGTGCACTTCAGTAGGAATTTATTTTTTAATTTTGCGCATAAAATCAGATCTGTTGGTAATCGTAGAACTTTGGAAATCAGTATTTAGGAATGTTGTAGTATAAGAATTATGGCCTACTGTTTCCATAGAAACCGACTTGGCTGAAAGCGCATTTTACTTGACAGATTCTTAGAATCTCTTGGGTTAATCCAAAACGATTAACTTTGCAACGATGAGATTTTGTGTTCGATTATATATGTATATCCAATGATATAATCAAACACAAAATCACATCGTATTATACATATATATCCAATGATGTACAAGTAAGTCACGTGATGTTCACGTCAGATTTTTATAATAGGAGAGTTTGAAAAATACGTCAATAAAATCAGTGTATTAATATTGACGTGATTATGAGAAACATTTGGAACTAAAATTCATTCTGTACTAATTAGTTTGTCCAAGCACATTATTAATGTTTGTTTGCATTGCTTGTCGTCACTGTATTTGATTTGACACTTCAAGTTCATCGCTTCAGATGCTTGGCAGTTTACCTAGCTACTGTGAAGATGGCAAACATCAAGTCTCGACAAGGTATACATCGCAGTATCTTCTGTGTATTTCTATCTTAATTTAGCTCAGTTTGGCGGCAGGCGGTGGCTGCGAACGGTGCACGTGCTACGGATAGAAGAACACGATGAACATTCAAGCTGGGTGGGAATAAAGTGATAAAATCACTGAATTTGTTAGTGTTAAAGACGATGGTGGTTTTGGTTTTGTTTTTACTCCTGCACCAGCAAAGTGCGGATTAGCGGTTAGTGGATTGTTACTGCTGCAAGATAGTGGTTTTATGTGAGTAGATTATGTAATATTTCACTTGTTTAGATTGAGGATGTGTGGGTACGGAAATGTTTATCCAGGTGATCATGCGATGAATAGTTTAAGTTACACAGGATGTGCGAAGTACTGAGTGAATAAATTTGTGACAGGAGTATTTAGTATCTTCTGAATTTGAGGTAAATTTCACCTGAGAACAGTGAAATGTTTCCTATGGTTTCAAGACGTGTTTAAATTGACAAGGGTACCATATTGATTTGTTATCTGTCCTGCTGAATGCGACATAACAACTTTGAGAATAAGTGACATCAATTTAAGTATTGTTTGGGAGTGAAAAATATTGGAATTTTCTGTCATATGTCATCAGTTATCATAAAGAAAAAAGAATGGAGCAAAACATCGAGAATCAATTATTCTACAGCTCATGGGGTTCTTGAAGGTAAAAGTTCAATTCACACATGAATTACTTCCTCAACCTGTTTATAATAGGGGAAGTATTGAAGCTGGATATATTCTCTGATCGACTGTCAGGAAATCATGAATTTCATGCAGCGTACAAATCAATATCTTAAAATACCACAAATTTATTAGAGAATCATGAATTTCATACAATATTTCACTGAGCGACTGTTCCGAAAAATTCAATTATATCGGACATTAATTTCAGTTCAGAAATACATTGAATATCCGAGATTCTATTGGATAATATTAAATTTGAAGCTTGAAGCTTTCTGCAATTAAAAAAAAAAACTCCTTTTTCCATTATTTAATGTATTCTGTTATACCAATTGAAATATTCGAAAATTGAAAGATTATTGAATACTTTGAATATTTCCGATCCGCTTTGTATTTTTAACTATGATAGAAATATCGTGCAAAAGTATGTCACATTTGAAGCAAATTCTGGAAGATGAAGTCCTGATTTCTGCCAAATAATGAAGTCGAGAAACACTTCCTCTTCGTTAATTAATTTAGGAGACTATTCCATTCGTAGTATTCATAACAAGGTTAACAATGCTAAATCGCCATAGAAACAGTGCATATCAGTGAGTATTTGGACGTGTAGAAATACCATCGGGTATTACACTAGTGGTCAGAGTGAGTATTTTACTCAAAGATGGGGATACCTCCAATTTGTGCTTTCTTCGTATTTAATGGAATATTTTTCTGAGTAACTTCATCAATTTTATTTTCTGATCTATCACCAAACCTTTCTGAATTAGATTCCATATCAAGACGCAATATATTTCTCTATTATTCGTCAAAGAAAATGCCAGAAATTCTAATTTTGCAGTTTGACAGAAGTTTGTTTACTCGTTCATATGAAAATTACGTGAGTTGTTACTAGATTCATGGGAAACTAATTTGAAAAAATGGTTTGACTCCTGGAATAGTCCTCCATATACCATTTGTAGTTAAAGTATTATAGACTATTTTTGTGGTGCAATCACTCATGTTTATTGTGCTTGTGAATACCACTCGTGCTGCACACTCGTGGTATTCAAATGCAAGCACAATAAACGTTCGTGATAGCACTACAAAAATAATCGATAATACTTCAACTACTTATGGTATAATAAATGAAAATTTCTTGCACTGGTTCTAATATAGTCTTTATTCTGTCCTTCAATTTTTCCGGCCGATTTGATATTTCCAAAGAAATGGAGATGCTCTAAATTAATTACGAAGTATGATTAAAACAGGTGAAGAGACTCCAAATATCTTCTTTGAACTGAATTCAACAGAGAGAAAAGGTAATAAATTACTGAAACTCTAATTAAAAAGATTAATTAACAATTTCTGAAATGTGTCGATTTGAATACAAATACTTCTGGGATTAAATTAGGTGGAAGAGTCTGTTTCTTAATCAAATTCTTTGTGTTAGACCCTTCAGAGGTACTACAATGAAGCTCTTTGTCTTTAATTTAAAAATCATTAATTTTTGCTCATTGGCAATGATATGACAATGGAAATGTTTCAGGAGGATCTATTTACACTTTTATTATTGATCTATTTATCATTTATAGCATGAACCAGTTTCAAAATAAAGTTTTCCCAAAATGCCTGCTTCAAATTTTGATGCAATGTCCCAAGCCTTTTTGAGAGAATCTTCGAAACTTGTAGTAGGTTTTAATTTAGAACATCGATTTTCAGCTGCCTTGCAAAGGATAAAAATTGGAAAAAATCAATTGTGACTTTGTTTCCGAGTTCTTTCAGTACTCGTGTAATCAATTTCAAGATCATAAAGAAATTTAATGTCCTTTTCTTCGTACAGATATCAATTTGTTGCTTTCGTTATCGCATGAAACAAGTTGAATTCATATTTTCTCATCGAATTCAAGCCCTAATATATTTGGGTACATTTTCCTGTGCATTTCCAGTTTCTGTCAGTTGCAGCAGAAAATTGGATTTATATTTTCGAAGACGACATGAACTTCATTTACTTTGGGGAAATTAGATTCCAGTATGAACTATTCCTTAAAATATATGTGACAATTTATTCAGCAAGAACTAAATAATTACTGTTATCTGGAAAGAAGAAGAGCTGCAATGAAGTGATTTTTTGTACGAATGGTTTGTTGCTGTTTTATCACATTATTTTATTTCATCTGGACTTAGACACCCCAGATGGGGGTGTGCCGTTTCTGTTAAAGCTCTCTAGATCATTCATTTGAGGGGAATCAGTCCTCATAGCCCTGTTCTAAATTATCTGACATATTTCTTTCCATGTCTTTCTATCTCCTGTTTTTCCTTCCATTTCTTTATTCCTGCTTTATTTAAGGTCTGCTTCTACTTCTTGTAGCCATTTAGACCTGGGTCTGAATCTTCTTCTCTTTCCGCCTGGTTTCCAATGTAGAATTGCCCTTACAGTGTCTCCTCCTTTTTTTCTCCATATTTGTCCTTACCATTTCATCCTCTGTTGTTTTATTTTCCTTACTATATCTTCTCCTTGCAGTTCTTGTTTTATTTCATGGTTCATTAGGATTCTATACTAGTTTTCCGTCGTTTTTAATAGTCCTGCAATAGTTCTCACTATTTTTCCTTCTACTATTTACAAATATTCTTCATCTTTTTTTGTTATTTTTGTACATTATTATCGGTCTGATTAGTGTTCTATAAACTTTTATTTTCATTTTCTTTGTTGGATTTTTATCCTTGAGTAATTTTTTATTTGCATGAGCGTTCGCTGTTTATATGTTCTCTTGAATTTCAGTTTTGCGGTCTCCTTTATTGTATAGCATAATGCTTAGGTATTTGAATTGATTCACCTCCTCAAACTGCAGGTAACATATTTTTATATTTCTATTTCCTGATTTTTTTCCTATCCCCATTATTTTAGTTTTGTTCTAATTGATTTTCAAGCCCATTATGTTTTTTTCTGCTATTATCTCTTCGACCATTCCTTTCAATATTTTCCTAATTTTTGTTGCTAATACTATATCGTCTGCGTATGCTATTATTTGTCCGCCTTTAGTTTTGAGCGTTTCTTTGTTTTAATTCCTCATCATATATTCTAACGCTATGTTGAACAGAGTTGCCGATAATGTGTCTCCATGTCTTACTCCCTTGTTTATTTCCAGTTCCTGGGTTTGTCCTTTTTGTGTTCTAATTGTGGTTGTTGTTCAACTTGATGTCATCAGGATCAATCTTCTTAGTTCAGCTGTTATTCCAAATTCTTCTAGGGCTGCCATTAGTTTTTCTCTTTTGATCGAATCAAACGCTTGTTTAAAATCAATAAATAATGAATCTATATTCATTTTATATTCATGTGCCTTTTCTATTATCTGTTTAACTCTATGTGTTGCGTCTGTTGTTGATTTGCCTTGCGCGAATCTGCACTGATGCTGCCCTATTATTTTTTCTGTTTTTTTCTGGACTCTTTTTTGTATTAATGTTGACATTATTCTATATGTTGTGTTCAGTATAATTTTCGCATGCTTGTTGAACTCCTTTTTTGGGAATTGTGACTAGTTGTCCTCTTTCCTATTCCTTTGGCATTTTTTTTCTCCATACCTTCATTATAAGTTTATATATATATATATATATATATATATATATATATATATATATATATATATATATATATATATATATACATATATATATATATATATATGTATATATATATGTATATATATATATATATATATATATATATATATATATATATATATATATATATATATATATATATATATATATATATATATATATATATATGTATATATATACAGAGTATAACAGAAATAAGTACATTAATTTCAACCTGCAATAGATCTCTTTAAGCCTAACAATTTTTCTTGATAACTTTTTTCTGTAAGTCTTCTGGATATCGGGTGAAAATTCATCAGAGTTTGGTCAAAAATTTAATAGTGCGCCTATGGTTAGAGCTACATGTTTCTCATTTGATGGAAGAATGACAGCTGTCGATTCAAATGATTATTTTGAAACTTTAAACCATCATAGTCTTATCAATCATTCATTTGAAACTGAAAGAATAACAGTATTTCAATAATACATTGATATTCGCTCATCTCGATAATTCTATTTTTGTATATCTTGCAAGGAAGATCAAATCTATCACTGAAACCAACAATTTGGTATATTGGTCGTATTTATATGTTATTGTTGAGAAATTTTTTTTCTATTTAGGAATTTCACGTATATTTTCAAATAGTTGGTACATTTCTTGAAGATTAGATTGTCAGCACGAGTTCATTGCACTTGGATCAGCTGATTTGAATAGTCTGAATACAGCCTGTAACACAGTTAGAATATGGGTCAGATTGTGCTGCCATCTATGATCAACTTAAAAAGTAGTTGCTGCTCTCAGCTTACTTTATTACTGTTGGCTCTCAACATAAAGAGAAAATCATTCAACGATTCATTTAAAGTGAACGGTGGAATATGAAATGGAATGCAGTTCTAAAATAATTAATTTATTGAATAATTCAAATGAAAATATTCCCGCAAAAATTGTAAGAGCTTATTCTTGAAAAACAGAAAACCTAATCAACAAATGTGTCACACTGAGTTTGGTAATTGATTTCAAATATTTTTTAAAATATAAGATACAATATTCTATTTTTTCAACAGATCAATTTACGAGGCATACTTCATTGAAACGACCTGACTGTGAAGTTTGTAGTAATATGAGAAAAAACTAATTCACAGCTGCTTCATTTATAAATTAATATATTTTATTCATTTCATCTGGTGTTTTACGTTCCAGGTAAACGATAAGTTCTCAATAACTCATATAGTATTCTCATCAATATGTATAAGTGCACAATATTTTGACATTAAATACATGAGCATAACCACAATAATTCAATTTTTAGTGAAAAATTACATTTCTGAAATCGTTCCAAATAAATTCGCCGAACTAATCCTACACTGCCTGCGAAATCGCAGATAGAAGTGCTTGACATTTTCAGAGGTTCTAACTTTTGTGACAATAATAATTAGACGTTTTTTTTCAAAATTTATTTGAAAGAATTGATCTGGAATTGATAGCTCACATATGTCGAAATCAATTGTTTCGTTGTAACCAGGGTTGTAACTGCTACTGGATCCGATAATTATGCACCTGAACGACTCGTTGAATTATAGGGGTTGAAAAATGCTAAAAGAAGATAAGAATTCGAGAAAAAGTTATTAAGAAAAATTGTTATGCTTGACGGGTTCTATCACTGGTCAAAATTAATGTACTCATTTCTGTTACACCCTGTATATATATATATATATATATATATATATATATATATATATATATATATATATATATATATATATATATATATATATATATATATATATATATATATATATATATATATATATATATATATATATATATATATATATACATGTTCGTGTAGATCATCTCCTCCATATTGTATTAGTTCTGTGTTTATTCCGTCTCTACCTGGGGTCTTTCCATTTCGTCTGCTTCTCATTATTTCTTTGACTTTTTCTCTTGTTGATTCTTCTAATACTCCTTCGTCCGCAATTTCATCTTGTGTTGTAATATCCACGTATTGTTGCGCTTCTGTCAGCAGGTTTTGGATTGTTCTCTGTTTTGTTGTCTTTTGCGACTTTTATAATGTAAGTTTTTGGTTTGTATGTTTTTTTTTGTTCATCAATTTTTTTTTTAGAATTGTTTGAGTTTCTATTCACACTTTCTTTTTCAATATTTGTTATTTTATCGTCTATCCAATCTTTTTTGTTTTCTCTTAAAATTTTATTTTACTTTGAAAAAAGTCATTCGTCTGGTTTTAGGTGTCCTCGCCTCTTCTAATCCAAGATCCCAGACCCGCCACACCTTACTCATTTTCTGAGAAACAAAATTTGTGGATTTTAATAGTGTGAGTCGGTACTTTGATCATACACATATTTACTAATTTGTACCAACAGCCAATTTATAGATACGAGGTGTTATAGGTACATCAAGACAATACTCACTTTTCTTGAAGTCTGAGTGCTGATTTTTATGTATGTTCTAGAGAATATTGTTGAAAATTGATAATCAACACTGCCAGACACTTCTCATCGGCAGTAATTCCTACTAAACGCTTTTACGCTCGCAAAAAAAATATCGTTATCTTACTTATAATCTGAGTCCTAATTTTTATATATAATACTCAGTGAGCAATTTCAAGACTTTTTATGAATAGCCAGACCAAGGAAGAGTTGGATGCCCATAGATACTCCACTTACTATCAAGCCTACAAACAGTGACCTCGCACTTTTACTCACAGCGATATTTTAGATGTGTCTGGAGGATGTTTAGCCCTAAGATTAATCTAGCTGTAAACAAAAAGTATTGAAATTGTACCCTGAGTGTCATATATAAAAATTAACACTTAAACTATAAGCAAGATCACGTTATTCTTTGTGAGCTTTAAAGAGTCTAGCAGAAATTACCACCGATGGAAAGTGTCTAGCAGTGTTGATTATTAATTTTTAACAATATTCTCCGAAACATACCTCAAAATCAGCATTCAAGATCTTAAGAAAAGTGAGTAATGTCTTAACGTACCGCTAGCACCTCGTATCTGTAAATTGGCCTCGTCACAAACTAGCTAGTTTGCGTATGATCAAAGTACATACTAACACTACACTATACCACACATTTTGTTTCTCAGAAAATAAGTAAGGTCTGGCCAGATTCCTCCCAATCATGAATATAATTCCAATCTTGTTTCTTTTAGAACGAAATATGTATAATTAAGGAGACTCCGAAGCATTTTCTTAGTGCAAATGTAAATATCCAAGTATTCAGACAAGAGAGTCGAACATTTAGATCCGAATCATCACAATCTATTCATAGCGGACAGGATATTCGTATGGCATTCAGAACTCCGTCCTGTTGAGAGACTCAACCATACCCAGCAACTAAGCTCATTTCTGTGAATCTCATTACAAACCTTGGCTTCCGGATTCTGTCTGTCTCGTCGGGATTTACTTACAAAAGTCGATTTCGCTCACAGTCGTCATACTAAACTCAGTGTTTCCAGTTTTCGGAGCATATTAGTCATACCAAATGATAGAATAGGTTGAGATGTACAAATTTGAGATGTATGCGAAATAATACATCAAGGTCAATTCCATGTTTTTTACTTACTGTACTAAGTACAAGAAAGTATTGTGAAACCGACAAAATTCACCTATCAAGGTTTTGATGAAAATATCCGTTTTGAGCATCCCTTAATTCATTTTGACTATTTTCGGCTTGATGTCGGTACGTATGTGTGTTCGTTCGTATCTCGCAATTTTCAAAACTGGTTGAACGTATAATGTTGAAATTTTGTATTCAAGACTGGTATAAGGTCTAGTTGTGTACCTCGTATTATGGTTCCAATCGTCTGTACCGGAAGTGCACTTTACTTGAAACTTTTTTCGAATTTTTCCAATAAATCCAGAATGATCAACCGTAAGATGTTGAAATTCAGTATTTGAACTTGATGTTGTATCAGAATGGTTATCTGCTATTTTTGTATCAATCAGCTGAGCCGGAAGTGTAGTCTATATGTATAACAGACATTCAGAATTTGCTGTATAAAACAATTAGTTCAATTGAAATGAAAAGGTAGGCAATGATAATCTGTTGTCAATTTTTTGATTTTGTTTGACATTGTACATGTCAAAATATTATTAAAATTATATTAATTATAATCTGCTGTGACAAAAGACTTAATTTAATAAATTTGTGTATATATCAAATGATGTACAAGTAAGTCACGTGATGTTCACGTCAGATTTTAATGATTAATTATAGTAATTGAGATATCAAGGGTGTTAAAAGGATAAAATGCCTGATGAGGTCAACAGTGTACTGTCCGAGGGCTTCTGGACCGCTGTGTGTACGTTGACAGTAGGCATTATCGTCCGTCCAAATCCCGCGGTGCCTTCAATGTTTAATATCCGATTTTTGTACTGTTTCAACCCAATATTTTAGCTATGTATTTCCTGTCATTGTAATTTCTGTCAGAGAAATTACTCTAGTTACTTGCTGTAACTGGGAAACTTGTTTGTTATTTCTGAAAATAATGCCCTCGAGGCATCCTGGAATCAGTAATATTATAACAACAGAAATAAACTAGCCGGACAATAAATATATTAAATCTTTGGTGAAAAATGAAGGAGACCATCGTAATGCTACCAGAGTATTGAAGATCAGTTGATGAACCATCCAAAAAGCAATTGAATTGTTCAAGAAGCCTAACTGAAACTTACACTTTTTGAAATATTGTGAAAACCCAGGAACTACTATTTCTTGTTCCAATTAGTTTCTGAATCTGACATCCGACTACTTCATAGGCTAATATCAATTTTCGGAAACTCATGAATCACATGTAAGTTTGGGATTATAAGTAATAAGCTTATAAGCTTTGGGATTAACAGCAGACCTTTCAAATGGACGAGTAATCAACCATTATTATTTTTTACTAATTTTTGTGGCACAATCGACTGAACAGTTTTGTGTTGAGCCTAGACTGTCTTGACATTCTTCTAAAAGAAAGAAAAATGGAAGAATCATCTAGATGATAAAAGCGCATTTTTGAAAGCTCATGAATGCTTGTTACTTTAGAGATTTCTTAAATTACTATCTCTCACAATTACTGAGCTTGAAATCAAGCAGTTTGGGCAGACTTACGAAACAGCAGTTTCCATTTAGTACTAGTTTCATGTTGACTATTTGATAGGTACATAATTTATGCATGTACAAACTCAAAAATACCTTTTAATCTTTATTGTTCAGTTATTGACCGACGGGAGATTAAGTGCTGTACCTTAAAATGATAATTTGATCTTTATCAAAGCTTCATTAAAAAAAAATACACCAAAAGTGAACAAATTTTCGTCCAATAACAATAATGCATTCTAATAAGCTCCGAATTCGCGTCAAACAAGTCATTGAGTGAATCTCGGACAGATTTGACAACTGTACATAATAATAGTGACACCCGCGGCTAAAGTTGTAACTAAATTTTTATCTACTTCAATAAACTTTAGTTGTCATATCCCTAATGTCATATATATATATGGGCATTGTTTCACTTGAAACAAGTAATTGGATAATTAAATCTTCCACAATCACTGAGCTTGAATTCAAGTAATTTGTGCCAACCTACGAAACAGCAGCTTTTATTTAGTACCAGTTTCAAGTCTGTAAATAGTATAGTTGCTGAGAACTCAGCGTCACGCCAGCCAGCCAGACAGACAGCCAAAGTGAATATAATAGCGCTTTTTTTCCAAAAATTACGCTAAAAATGCGCTAAAAATCACTGGTATGAGTTTGAGAACGGGTGCTAGACATGGGGAAGTACAGTAGTGGTGTATTCAGAGATATATTCAAATGGATTGACGTTAACTACGTAAGTATTTCAAGTTGCTGCTGGTCTTTAAGCTTCGGAGCTTATAGCTTGTAATCCACACAAGAATTTCTGTGCAGTTACATGCAAATCGTAAGCTACCGGCAGAGCCGTCATTAACCTATTGGAAGCCCTGGGCACATAAGGATGATGGGGATTCCTATGACCTTGAAAGTGCACTATTTTGTTCATTCTTATTTTCGAGTGAAAATCTACACATCTTACTACATCCTAGCAAAAATTGAACATAGATTACTGAAAAATTAGACGAATTTCAATCACAAACCACCAGCGAGAATAGCGACGGAAAGTAGTATGTTTAATTCCTTCGCTCTTATCGCTTATAGCAGCACTCATTGTCGCATTGCTCTCATCTCCAGTCTCCACTATGCGATGTTCTATTGAAATACGTATGTTTGTATTTATCGCTCTTCTCTTCCCACTTATCGTCGCTTGTATCGCCGCTCCACTATGCGGTTACCCTTCGATCAGTCACGTTCAGTTTTACGTCGCTATAGAAACCCTGCGAGTAATGAATATCGATTATCGTTTGGAGATCTGGTAGGAACACTGATCTCTATATAACACTGGATTGGGTTTAGGCCGTATTCTGGCATCTGAAAGCGGCCCCGGTTGAACGGCGGCCTTGACAGTAAAACTGAGGTTTTGTGTTCCTATTCGGCGGCAGATTCAAAACACTTATAGAAGACACTCGATGAAATTCAAAGTATAATGCAAATAAGATGAAGAAATTATTCTCAATATATATTAAAATACATACTTTAATAATCAACAAAAGTTAAAAATTGTTATAATAGTTGAAATATTTATTAATAGTTGAAAATATTTGTGAACTTTTTAGTGCCAGTGTTTTAACTATTTTTTAAACATTGTAGTTTAGTATTATTTAATCCGTTCAATAGTTTTATAAATTTTTGTTACCTAAAATTTAAAACTATGAATTTACCTATATGAATAAATTAAGTGCATTTCTGCGATAATATTGCCTATTTAAAACTAATAATTTCAAATATCTACTACACATGATAGGAGAATAATAATACATTTAATAATCAAGATTTTATTGTTCGTAAGTAAGCACAAATTTGCAGTCCAGCGATTAATTTTGTGAGCAAGATATTTTATATCAAATTTGATATATTACTCAAATTTGTTATCATAACTTTGTAACATTGCCCAACAAAATGATTTTATCATTCATGATATTTTCAATTTAATCTAAAATTGAAAATCAAATCGTTTGATTACTTTAACATAATGAATTGATGTATCCTTCTAGGTCTCCATAAAACCTGTAAAAAGTAATACATCACTGAAAATAGGAATAAGTTATATCTTCAAACTTTTTCAGTTGAGTTTTTCTAATAAAATAAAACAATAACAATATTATGTATTAATATATCTACATTTAAATAAATAAACAAAATTTATTCAGTATAAAATATATAATGATAAATAACATATTAATTACATAGAACATGCATTTGAACACCATGATTTAAAAATTGCGTCCCAACACCATACTGAACTGTCACCAATTGACACAGAACCTCAGTTTTTGCCAAGATGGCGACGCTCAATTGGGGCCGCAATCCAGCGGCCTAAACCCAATCCAGTGTTTATTAGAGATCAGTGGGTAGGAACTAGGAAGTCCTATCAATCATGAGGCTCTGGACACGTGCCCAGAGTGCCCAATGGGAAAGAGAGGCCCAACTACCAGAAGTGGATAGCTGCCTCTGGAGTAGTCAGGAGATTTCAGATATACCTGTAACAAAATCGAAGATGCTCAGAAAGAATTAAGTAATCAAACGGGTCTGTTGGATCGATCTAGTTTTAAAACTCGACCAACAGTTCATCAATTATACTAATGCGTAACAAACCTATGCTTCCAATTGTCCTCAGAAAGTACAAGCAAGCAATAATAAATGATGAGTTGCAATTGAGATTGAAATATCTATGTTACTCAGTTTTAATTGGCTTGGAAGCACCACAAATGGTTCACAAACAAAAAAACTCAACTAAGCTCCCAATTGGTCTAGGAACACCACAAATATAACGTTAGATGAATAAAAGATTGCAATTTATTGAGTTGAACCACTGATCCCCCTGTACTGTAGAAATGACGTCGGCTGACCTGGAAAGAGCGTCGGGCCATAGGTTGGTCGTCAAAATTGAAAATCCTGGAGATGGTTATCAGGAACTGCAGAATCGGTACTCGCGTAGCTGTGTGCAATGTGTGAGATTGAATTACTTAAAATCAGTACATAATCCATCCAAAAAGTATTAGAATTATTTAGATATAGCAAATAGTATAGATTCGTGATTTATATCTAAACAAGTGCGTAATTTAGTTACACTATAATTGATGTTCAGTGTTTACAGTTCATTCTACAGAATGATTCGAATTGAGCTTGTGTTCTATTCATCATCAGATTACACTATGCTCTTATTTGCTTCGAAACAAACGCCTATTTGTTAACGTGCTTAAAGTTAAATACGGTCGATCGCTATTCGTTAACCAATAACTTTATCAAACACAATGCAAAAACACCCTTGGCAACAGTGTCGACTGTGAATAAGAGGCTCTTTTATCACTCGCTTGCAGGCTTGTCAAGATTTGTTGCCAACTGTCTAACACTTTGTAAAAGCAGATAGAATCTCGAGCTGATACTAATTGTGAAGTAATATATTATTTAAAGTGATGCAAGTTGGAATTACTACTTCAAAAGTTGTGAGTTTTGAGGAATGTTGAATATGAAGTAGATCAATCATTCAATGCAACAATAGGAAACATTGGAAATCAATCAGTTTGGGACCTTCTATTACTTCCAATGTATGATAATTTTATTCATTCAATCACCCAAATGTCCTTTTTCATAATTGATTAGGTTTGAAATAGGTACTTGTGGTTGTTCCGCTCTCTACACCAAGAATGAAACCCAATCAGGAATTTGTTCTTACCAAATAAGAATGCGAAAAGTACGGACGTCACGCTATTCTTTCGTGATCTTGGCGTACGAAGTCGTCGCCGTTGTAACTTTTGTAGCATTCGTCCTTTTGTGCTGGAACAATAGTTCCTACCACAAAAGACTGGAACTGGAAAACAATAAAGAAAATAGAATAAATACCTGTTGAATATTAAATTGCTTGAGTGCGCATAGTTGCGTGAATTTGAGCCTGATTGTATGCAAAAAAAGTCGTAATATAATCAAGCTCTGATTGCCATACGCAATATATTGGCAATTGGAATTGTATCTGAATAGTTGATGATGGTCAAGGAAGTGACAGGAAACAGATAACCTAATTTATCAATTTACGGATTTATAGATATGAACCATTAAGAAAATAAATTGATGATTATCATCATTATATTTCAGGGTAAGCTCGGTAATAAAACTCCATGAGAATTTCAGGAACCACAGTTCGTGTCATAACAACATTAATGGGTCAAAATGATCACTTTTGTTCTGTACCTAAACACGTAACCATTAATTGCGGTCATTTTGGTCACGTTGTGAAATATACTATTACATTAATTTGTGTATAAAATATTTTATTTAAAAATTAATCTTGATTTACGGACAGATCTATTTTTCACTGCTACATCAGAGTATGTCACTAATTAACATTATTTATGGCTTTATTATTTGATTAGATATGAGAAAATATATATGCGATAATATTTTTATTCAATTCATTTCATCACTACATCAACTATTCGTCCTCTTGTAAAAGAAGTCATTTCATTCAGTATCACTTTATTCAACCTACTTATCCTCATCTCTTTCCTTTTCCATCGGATGTAATCAAATTTACATGCAATTATGCAAATGTGTTGTAGTGTAGATCCATGGAATGTAACAGAAAGCTCATGGAAAACAAGTTGTTTGCACTCCTAGTCTTAGCCGCAAGCTTCATGAGTATTCATGATCGTTATGCTAGAGCTTATTCGTATGAGAGAGTCTTACTAAGACATAGGCCGTTATGTATTAGCGAGATGATTATTTGGTAAGGACCTAAAATTTTTGTTCATAAGTGGTTTTTCGAGCTATGAGCTGTATACCAATCTCCTCGAGAGGAATGTGATTAGTTTGAGGTACTATAAATAAAAGTTATCATATCAAGTGCATAAGAAGGATTTATGAACTATGAATTGCTGATAAAAATGATACCAATATGTTCAAGCACGGAAAATTTGTGTGAAGTTATTGTAAGTGAGTTTGTTCGCCGAACTAAATGTAGTATCCAAAATAGAGAAGTTGCTTTTGGACATAGAAACAACGTTTGATAACATTTTCTCCACATCGATAGACAATGCAGCTGTTAAGAGAGGAATACATCCAACAGAATATAAATCGATCTCTAACATGCTGGAACAAAGAGAAATCTACGCCTCTTCCACTAAAGAGACTGTAGGAGTACAGTTTTCAAGAAGAGGTCCACAAGGAGGAGTTATCTCTCCACTCCTGCTGTGTCTAGTGATGGATAAACTCCTGAAAGGACTGAGCGAGACAGGATACACGACCATAGGCAATGCAAACTATGTGACAATATAAGTAACAGGAAAGCTACAGGAAACTGTATCGAGGACGATGCGATAGTGATACCACTGATTCACTTACCTAATCAAATATCTCTAAGAAGTCTCGAATTCTACGTTTCGAACCCAAAGGAACTAATTATCATCTTCAGTATTACGTACTTCATTTTTAGTACAGTTGTCAGAGATTTTGACCTCTCATAAAATGTGATATAGCTGGAATTTGGCTCGTTGGTAGTCTTTTGGGTGTAGAAGAAATCTTTGCAGCTCTAAAGTGTATGCTAAGTTCATATTCTCGGAAACAAAATTGAAAATTTAATTTTTGTCCTATAGGCTACGTGCATGAATTCTACTAGCGCCTCTAGCGGGCAATGGAGAACGATTGAACTCCATTTTATCATTGTTTCATACCTATAATTTTTTAAATGTACTAATATTATTCAATTCAGCTGTGTGCGTACAATATAACTTGCATAGCATGAAAGGTACGTTGAAATTATTCATTTTGAGTATTTTTCTCTTCAATTATAACGTACCTATTATAGATGAACGTCTTAATTCGTCCAAATTGACAGGATAACCCCAAATTTGACGTCGATGATCTTGCAGATCGGGTTTGTATTTATCAAACACTGTATCCCTTTTACCGAGGAAGCATTGAAGATAAACGTAAAATTAGTTTTGCCATATTAAACATGTTGAAGAATATGTTGCTGACAATATTAACAACAAAATTATTGCGAAGTGCACCTGACAAACTTCTATCACTGAAACATCTTACAAATTAGAGATAGAGGTAAATTCATGAATCCCAAGTCGATGATGAATATTTCTAATTTCACAATTGAATTACAAACATATTTTTTATATAGATTGATAATGAAAGACAGCCAATACTCTACCGCTTTGATTCACTTCACTCGTTTTTTTTTTATGTTATAACTGGGAACATGAAATCTATGAAACTATATTTCACTTGAATCATCCTTAACACAACAGCCTGAAATAGAACAATCGTTTTCCCATGTTTTATATGCAATTATTTTCACTTTTATACTACAATGCTCAATGACAGCTCATTGACGTATTCTGAGAAATGGAGTTCAATGGTTACAATGGTGCTCACCATGAGCACTCGCATCGATATTTGTTCAAACTTCGCCCCCTTGCACATAGCCTATATCTCGAAAAATAAAACAGAAAAATCGAAAAACTGATAGTACCACTCGAAAGATCAGGAAATTATACTCAAAGGTATATTAAAAGTTATATGAAAAAAAAATCCGCATCAATATGAAAAATTATTAAAAATACGAAAGCGAACTCCAAAACTCCACGCGCGCCAAGCCGCTAAATACAAATAATCAAGCAAAGCGTTCGAAGAAAAACTAAAATTTCTCTATCTAAA
Source organism: Dromius quadrimaculatus (assembly GCA_963989225.1). Lineage (NCBI taxonomy): Eukaryota > Metazoa > Arthropoda > Insecta > Coleoptera > Carabidae > Dromius > Dromius quadrimaculatus. Next base: position 66,435,619 of record OZ022324.1, on the reverse strand, counting down.
ATATATGCAAAACTAAAAAACCAAGAAGCATCTTGAAGTGGAGACTCTAATCTTTCTGAGGAAGACATTAGTTCTCACAATTTTTTTTTTCTCTCATAGAAAATTCGACCGGAAGCTAAAATTCCTAAAATTCTAACTGACTTTTATGAATTTGAAGATATATATTAATAGAGGCATAAGAAAATTGAATCCTTGTACATTTATCATCACTATACTTTCATTTTTAATGTAAGAATGATTAAAATATTGAACATTGTCTCTGTTTACTAAAACTCATGATTTAGAATAATCATTTTCTTTCGTAACATTCATTCGGCAACATTTTCATTTTCAAAACGATTTTTATTAATTTATATGAATCACAAATTATTTCATCTGCTTTTTGAAATGAAGTTGAAAATGCACTATATAATGTGTGATAATTCAGAAATCGATACAAATTGATGTGTTTGAGTAATCTTGAATATAAGAAATATATAAGAAAATGCATGTTCTTTGCTTATTCTTATTCCTGCAACTCAAAGTTGAGCTTTAAAAAATTATTAAAACAAAAAAAATTAAAGTTGAAATCCTGAGCTTCAAGAATATATTATTCATTTTCTGATAACGCATTCAGGTTGTTAGCAAACATTGATTGGAAAATGGACGATTCTAACCCAAAGATATCCAGTCCTGTCAAAATGACAAAATTGCCAACATCGAAATCTCTTTTGGATTTGATTTTTTGCAATTATTGCTAAAAAAGATGTGGGAGAGCTTGTAATTGTGAATAAACAAACTTACTGAGTTCTGCAATATGTGGTTCTTGTTTAACAGGTGATGTTTGTAGAAATTCACCTAAAATTTCAGTGCTAGAGGAAGATAGCGGTGTTGAAGATGTTTGTTATGCCAAAGAATGAGGAAACAGTAGGTACAAGTTTGAAACAGAAGTTATATCAATTTTTCAACTGGTTTTTGAAATATGCATCTTATTATTTTGTTCATTTATTGATTAACTCTCACTTATTTTAAAAACCTCCATATTGAATTCACCATTTCAATTTTTACTCCATTAATATATAATGATCTTAATCAGCAGAAAAACTATGTTCATATCACCTGTTCACAATTTAAAAATATTAAAATTGAATTTTAAAATATAGAGATTGAAAATTTTTGGTACGTGTTATAACCTCCGTTCAATCCCTACCCGGGTTGAAACCTCAGCTAGCTCGTAGGAGACGGCGTGCGGTCTACGTCGAATCTGGAGGATTTTACTAATGTTTCTGTTGGGCGCCAGGCGACCTGGTAGCGTCCTTGGTTCAACCGATGGTTGATCGCCGAACCTAAACGGGAGGGGGAGGAAAAAGGCAAGCGCGCGAAAAGAAACTAGTCACTAGCTTTGCAGACGATCGACTTTTATTGGCAATACGAAACTCCAGAAACAAGTATGCCAATCAAACTGAGTATGATGATAACTGATGTTTATTACAGTCGCGGCGAATGGCAGGCGCAGTACTACGAGAATCGCGTACACAATAGCGGATAGAGCTCGTGCAAAAATCGAGGCGAATGACAGTCGTGCTCAACACACTCTACGGGACAGTTGGGGGTACCCTCACGGATCGTAGTGCGCACACAAAGGAATGAGTGATTGACTCGCTCTAGGAGCTACGGCGCCGCGCGGTTAACGCTTAGTGCGTTTGCCACACGTTAATGGCAACAACTCACCAAAACAGTAGAAAATTGAATAAAAGTAAATATCGGTTTGATTGGGTTTACAAGAATAAATGTTATAATAATTAACCAATAAAATCGTAACACAAATAAATCTTAGCTTTTGCGCCGACTCGATGTCCACTCGGAGATCGTGGAGGTAGATCTTCAAGATGGCGCAGATGCTCTGCCGCAAGACGGATGACGATGACGTCACAGGCGATGACGAACGGAAAGTCCCGAAGATACCAGCGGTGAATCCGAAACGACGCAAGTCGAATACGCAAAATGGAATACGGGAAACACACAAAAAAAGGAGACACAAAAGAGAAGCCTGAAAGAATAAGCCGAATTAAAGTCTGAAATGCGATACTGCGATGAACTAATTGATTTGAGCAATGTATTTTTAATTAAGTTTTAGTTTGATTTGAGCAATTAATTTTTAATTAAGTTTTAGTTTAGCAAATAAGAAAATGTAACTAATATGAATAAATGACTCTAGGAAATTGCAATAGCTTCTACCTTCTGATGTTGATCGGCTTGTGGGTTTTGATTTTTGAAGATCAAGTTCGAAACAAAATCCGGAATAATTTCCGCTGAACCGTGGTTCGGAACGCTGCGAATTCAAATCCACCAAGGGTGTTTTAAATTTCGGCCCGATAATAAACTTTGGCACAAAATTCACAAAATAATAATTCGCTAGCACTTTTCGATAAGACTTCCAAAATCGGAATGAATGGCCTTTAAAGTAACCTTCTCAAAGTTAAGTACAGTTTTCCTGTTAAGTATGGAAATTACTAATCGTTAGTTTAATAATAAAAATATCGGCATTTCAAACTCCAATCGGGAATTCCATCAGCTGGAAATACAGATCTGAAAAGAAAGTTGCATAAGAACGCGAAAAAAAGATTAGTTACAACTGTTGCCGCCAGACAACAGCACCATACAGCAGAAAACGAAAGTCAACATCTGACAGGATCAGCTGATAAACAATGAAAGTAGGTTAGTAGTATAACGAGGGTAAGAAACAAATAACATTTATAGTTAACAATTAAACATTTTAGGTCTGACGAAACAAAAGATGAGAGGTAGAGGAAATGAAATGTTACAGTGTCAAATTGCCGACATATTGTATCCGACAGTCTCTATTTTGAAAATTTTATATCAAATTATTAATCAGCATCCCAAAACAACCATGGGTACTCATTCACAAAGAATATTCATATCGTTTTTATCAAACTTTATTATTTTTTTCGCTATAAAAATTTTCGATTTTATTTTCAAGATTAGGAACTCAGCATACACTTTAGAGCAGCAAAGATTTTTTATCATTTTCTACACCTAAAAAAGTACCTAAAAACCTAGTTTTAGCGATATCACATTTTATGAGAGATTTTGGTTTGAATTTGTCTCTGACAACTGGGCTATTTAGACAATTTGGCATGATGGATATTTAAACATTTATTCCATAGGAAAATATTGAGAGCACTATTTGGTGTATATAGATTGAACTGTAGTACGTGTGAATTTAGCTACATTGGGAAAACTGGGCGGAGAATTTTTGTATCAACTAAAACTTTGGAATCTCACACATCCGCAAGAATGACAAGATCCTCGATCTACTCTCTCATTTTGATATCAAAAACTTTATTGATGTTGTAATATATCTATTATTTTGTCTAATATATGTAGGAAAGTCGATGTTTTCAAACTTTAAAAATGTCATTTTCAATTATATTTTGCGCAAGAACTGTATTTGAGCCTCCGTATAACAACGAATACTATTTATCGAACGGTTTTATCCAGCTTCACTCCAAATACTTGTTTCAAGATTAGCGACAGCTTTTCCAACTACTTCAACTGAACCAAATCTTCTGGAACTTTGCACAAACATTGAGCTCCGCGATAATACAACATTCAATGATGGAATCAGTAGGTGGACAGTGGGACTCTTCAACGAATAGTGACAATCCTCACGAGTTAGAGCTCATTTGAATGGTTTTGACGAGTGCTGGGCAGTGGAGCTGTGCGACAGTTACTAATAACCTCTTCAAGAAACTTCAAGATGAGAAACCGTGGATCAAAGATGCAATAAGAAAGTTGAAGGACGAGTAAAAATCAAACCGGGAATAATAAATAAAAGTGTGTGAAAAACCATCTAAACCCAAACAGGTTTATTTTGAATCATCAACTGTTCCAAGAGCTACAGAATAATTAGGACACAAACTTGGATTTTCTTGAGATGCTGATGTCTGATAAGAAACGTGCAATATTAGCAGTGCTGTCTTCTTGTGTAGGATGTCAAGAGGCACTTAGTGTTGCTGCGTCTAAGACTGACAACAGACTAAAAGAAAAACGTGGGGCCCATGAAAATCTGTATAACGACTGTATATTGAATAAGAACGACTTGTCAAGAGAAATGTTCCCTAACCCACGAAAAGAAATATTTCAAACGGGCCAAATTTACTTCTAGTCTGTTGAAACTCGGACAAGATAACCTAATCCCAAATCTTACTGGAACCACATAGAGTACTCTAGCAAATAGTCTGGGAACTGAAAGTTTCATGTCTTGTATACTCTGCAGCAGAATATTGTGCACCCGTAAGGTTTAACAATAAACACATGTCAATGGCCGATGAACTGTTGGCGGCCGTGCCGTCAGTAGTAATATGAGTTTGTGTCACCATGTTCTGTAAGATGTCATCAAAGAGTCACACATATCAATTGTCTGCCATCGGGGCATTCCAGGTTTAATTTAGGTGATTAGAACGACCATAAAAATGATACACCTGTCTCAGAGGTTGCATAGGACATCTGGTTAACAAATAGGCCGTTGAGCTCACCGAATACTATAGTGAACATCGATGTTCGCGACACACGCAATTTGGTCGATCAACCCACTCTTGGAACAACACCGTTGCCCGCAATAACATACAGTACATGCGCTTGGCATACTCATATTCCCGCACAACACCGACAGAATATTGTAGCTCCCAGTCAGTTAAGTCACTAACACTGTTTATCTCACTTTGGACGACACTTACAGATGGCTATCAGTACCGTAATTCCGAACTGATTCCAGCGACACACGCAAATTGATTGATTCATCCACCCTCAGAACAACACAAAATACATGCGGTTGGCAACAATCAGCGCCGTCATACGGGCAAGGTGTGAGCGCCGATGGCATTGGTATCCCAGGTAGCTGAGGATACCAACACTTCGAACGAAAAGGATCACACCCCACGTACACTTAGCGTGGTGTTACCACATGTGACACTTGACATACCAAACTCATAAAATTGAATGACAGACAAACTCACCAATTGAAAGTCACTTCACAACACTGGATTGAATAATATGATGGCTAATTGAGCTCAGGTAATAAAAGTGAATAGTGTACTACACAAATCTACTGAACGCTCAAATTTCGACTTTAAAGTGAGGCAAATGTGTTTGCAGCACACGCTTCTTGTTAGACTTAACCTCATAAGCAATCAGGGTTGTTTACTCGAAACTAGGTTTTTTGTACACTACGGTTTCTTGGCCATATTGGTATAGCAGAGTATGTCGAGAATCTGTTCGCATTCCGAAGACAAAGAAATGGGTCAGGCCCATTATTGAATTTGAGAATTGTCGTAACACACGTGACCAAAATTGATACTCAGCTAAATTCAACAATGCGAATTTCAACTGGCACAAGAGATCTACGCCTAAGAAGCTGATCCCAGTCGTAAGTAACATTTCTTCATCGCGTTTAAGACGAGAAGAAGTACTTGCAGAGAATTAGCCAAATCTTCACTGAAATATTCAAATGACCCTGTCCAACTGGTTTAGGAAATTCACCTGCAACCAGATTGCATTGCTAATCCAATTTCAACCTGAATGAAAGATGGAAAGAATAATGGCAGAACTCCTATCATCATGGGCTAATTACTCTCCAACTGGATCCTAAAAGCAATCCATTTGGATTTGGTTTCCGAACAAAGCTATGGACAAGGTTAAATCGTCTTAGAGTTGGCTATAGTAAATGTGCATACTTTATGTACACATGAAGATACTCCGGAGATCCGAAACGTCGGTGTAGAGATCCTGACCAAACGATGGAGCACATAATTACATCATATTCCATTTTCACGTATCATGGAAATAAGGACGTCATTAATACAACACTCGAAACTCTGCAGTGGCTTGAAGGACTTAAAATTGCCCGGTGATTCTAGTTATACAATTCATTATTCAATTATATAATAGTAAGGGCAATTCTACAATTGGACTAGGCGGAAAGAGAAGAAGAGGCAGACCCCAGTCCAAATTGCTACAAGAAGTAGAAGCAAACTTGAGTAAAGCAGGATAAAGAAATGGAAGAAAAAGCGGAAGATAGGAAGACATGGGAAGGAACATGTCAAAAAATTTAGAGCAAAGCTATGAGGACTGATCTTCCTCAAATGAAGGATCCAGAGTGCTTCAAACAGATAACTCCCTTAGGGGTGTTTGAACCACTCTAGTATCCTGCAGTTTATTCAAAAATTAATACTCTTAACAAAACTGTACTGAAAGTCCCATACGGAATTTATACACAGCTTCTTGGCATCTGGCACGAGAAGGCAACAGTGCTAGTATTGTACGATTTCTTACCAAACGTCGACCCCCAATGAAGTCCTGTTTTTAGTACAGCTGGTGATTGGAAATCGAACCGTGTAATTTGAGAGTTTACTACTTATTTTCATTAATCTAATAAAATGAACCTCTTAATGTCGTATGTGTATAATACATACTGAAACCAAATACATATCATCAAATAATAACTAGAGATGTGAAAATTGTTAAATCACAACAAAAATCTCGCGTAACTGTCATACAATGCAAAATTTCTGTTAAGAGAACAATGTTAATTGTTAAGCATGTTTCGTTGAGAATATAATTTCCAGAGCTCATATTCCGAATACCTTCATTGCATATAGTAAGCATTTTGATAGTTAGTCTGCAATAATTATTTTGCTCACTGTTGTGTGAAATGTGTCACGTGATGTAGTCCTCAGACAAATGTGAATGCAAATGAATTGTTAGAAGGTCTTAGGAATATTTTAGAACATAATATGAACTATTCAATCTACTCCTCCTTCCTCTCAATATGTTTTCCTTGTGAGCCTTTTGCATATTAAGTTGTAATTGATTGCAAATGGTTGAATGTTATTGCTTCGCAATATTTTGAGATTTTAGCAGCATGTACTGCTGAATTACTACTCTAAGATCAATCTTGTGAACCATGGCATGTAAATCAACCTTCTTGACGATAATCAGTTCACTCATGAAGGTAACGCATTCTGAAAGCTGTGCAGTCAAAATTCGTGCTGCCATCTGTAAACACTGAATGAATGATGTTATTATGACCCAAACATTTGCGGATTCAGTGCCAAATTTGTCGAGCTCATCACGTCACGCAAGCATTGAATCATCAGTAAGAACATAATGTTGAATTATCTGCATGGAGGCACAAACAACGTTCATTTCATGTTATCGAAGCACCCAAACTGAACGCTAAAGCTGTGCAATATTGTTCAACTGGTAGTTGGTAATTCATGTACGCACGGATTTCCGATATTAACAGGATTAGGTGTAGCTATGAATATATTCCCTGGCGTTCTAAAGCCAAAGTGGCGTTATTCTCAGAGATAAACGAGATTGCTCAACAGTCTTCACGCTGTTCCAATAACGCGCCTTTGGTAATGACATTGATGAACATTATCGCAGAGTACATACACTAGAATTAGCTGGATACACTTGATACTAATTCATTGATATAATGCTGAGATTCTCATGTCTTATCTATGAAGATAAACGTAGGGTACAGGAAGTTAAAACTATTGTCACAACCAATAAACTATTATTGCTAATTACACACAAATCCAGCTGTATGACAATTGGAGCAACAAAATTCACTATTTCTATTCTCTGCAGCTGAAGATTGATGTCAATACTGGTCAACTCCAGTTATCCTGACGATGGTTTCGCACTTAAATGGACAGTGCGCTTGGCACGACAAACTGCACCGCCAGCCTGTCATTCTTCTAAGACTGGATGATTCAAGTTTTCTGGACTATGTAACTGGATTATCGACGTATTTTATGCAAAGGTCTACTGTAAACTATATTTCACAGAGCTTAACTGTTACAGAGGAGCATTACTCCGTTTGTGTACTCGATGCTTTAAAACATTATTTCGATGGGCGTGTTCTAAATTGCTTGTAACACAAAGAACTTCACTACAAAACATTGTTGTTATTCTTATAGAAGTTACAGCAGATATGAATAATTAGTCCAGTCTTTTTATTCTGGATTAGAGCACAATATTCAAAATGTGTCTTACTGTTCATAATTCAGTTACATTGCGCTGTGAATAATTAATTTGTTTCAGCAGTTAAGCTGTTTCAATCCCAGAGACAATGAACGCCATCCTGGCAAATTACATTAATATAAACAATTACATTAGTGTACATCTTGGACAGTAACAATCTTCATAATTCACTTTAATGTTGCACTGTGAAATGACTTCACAAAGCTGAAATTGGACCATGAGAATTCATCTTCGTCTGTATGCTCAAATCCTTTCAAATATTGCTTGACAGTATAGTCGTTGATTGTAGATCCTCCCATTTTGAAATGAAACATCATTATAAACACACGGTCTTTCAATTAAGGAGGTGCTCAGTGTAATACAATTGCTGGTTGAATGTTGTTGAGGGTTAGTATCAACCACAATTGAAAAATGAGGTAATCATTCAAGAGTTTTGATCCCACCTGAACAAGATACATTGGTGTATACCGTCATTTGGACCATTTTGTCTAGCTCCTTAGAACCATTGTCATGCTTTGTTTGATGAGTCCTGCGCAAGGAACATCTTGAACTAGACTAGTTTGAAGTTGTCTTCTAGAAGAGACGATTATAAGAACAATTTATCAGGTGCCAATTACAGTCGGGGACTTTATAAATTTAGGTTCCTAGTACAAATTGATAGCGAAGGTCAAGTACTCTAAACTCTAAGAAAAAACTAGGATGCTCTTCCCTGACCTGTCCGAGAGGGCCTAAGTGTAATTAATTTTCGTATTCAAGCTCCCTGATTGAATATATGATTCTAGTTTCTTCTTATTCTGGAGAGGACAGGGGGTGGCACCCTGGTTTAGTCTTGAAGTACTCGATCTTTGCTATCAGTTATCCTACTATATTGTAGAGATATAACGGGTGAAGATGACCTCCTGCAGGCGTTTTGACTGGATTGGTGCATGTATTCTTAAGTTCATCATCTTATAAACGCATTTTTCTGTCGTACAATCTGTCTTGTCTGGCCGTTTCGTCACAATATTCCACAGGCTCTCGATGGGATTTAGGTTGGGTGAATTCCTGGGGCAATCGGGAGATTATATTTGGTTTTCCAGCATAGGGACCTTGACCAGTTTTGAATTGTCATGTTGGGATGCCCTGTTTAGGGTTCGCATGTGCAACAGTCCTGCGGTATAATATTTTGATGTAAAATACGCGTTGCAGGAGCTTTTCACGATAAATGGCGTTGGCAGCTCTGTTCCTGATAAAGGCATGATGAATTCGACTGAATAAATCGAAATATTGCGCCTATATATCGTTTTATTTGTGCGAGCCTTCGACAAGACAATTGTGACACATTTACACATTCTATCGTCAATTTTTCATATCTTGCTTGCCCTGTAAATTGCAAAGAACCGTAATTCTGTTCAAACACTACACAATCACTCACCGTAACGTCACCAGCCGTCAGCTTGATTGAATATTTTCAAATATTTAATTAGGTTATGATTTGTTAATCTCCTGAAATACAACTCTGTAACTGTATGATCTGTGTTTATGTTATGTACTCACCGTAAATGTATCCGACCGTTGTTCTATTAAGGGTACGTTCCACTAGAAGACCTCAACGCTCATGTCGCCTCAATAATCGTTCCACAAGACGATCGCGGTCTTGGCGTTCATGATAAATACGTCATAGATGACATCATTGATCTCGACCACTTCAAGCTCACAACGCCCGCGTTTGAAAGGTGGGTCCAAGCGGTCGTTGCGTTCATTTTTTTTTTCATCTATCAATATGACAGATAGTTTCATGATTTCTTATCATCATTATTTATTATTTTAGAGCGACTAATTTTCATATTGGATTCATTCAATTATATATCCTTTTTGCTACAGGTCAGTTTAATCTTACTAATGATTAACTTTTTGATCCTAACCACAAATTGTTAGTTTATTTGACATTCAACAGACACTCGCATCATTCCACTTGAAGCACCAGCCACATCGACCATGAGTTGGTGGAACAGCAAAAACCGCGGTCGTGAGCGTGAGCGTTGCGGTCAACTAGTAAAACATACTTTTTTTCGTATATTTTTGCTCCTGATTTTGTTAACAGTGACTTTGACTTTCAACTTCACAGATAAAGATCTGATTTTGACAGTTTTGACCCTACTGACATATTACTGAACTACTAACGTAAACAAATAATTTTTTTCTATATAGCTTTGATAAAGATCAAATTATCATTTTAAGCTACAGCACTTGACCTCCTGTCAATCAATAACTAAACAATGAAGATTAAAAGGTATTTTTGAGTTTGTACATGTATAAATTATGTACCTATTAAATAGTCAACTTGAAACTAGTACTAAATGGAAGCTGCTGTTCCGTAAGTTTGCCCAAACTGCTTGATTTCAAGCTCAGTAATTGTAAGAGATGGTAATTTGCGAAATCTCTGAAGTAACAAGCATTCATGAGCTGTCAAAAATGCGCTTTCATCATCTAGATGATTCTTCCATTTTTTTCAATAAACTGTGCTCTCAAAAAATTCAATGCTTTCTCACTCCATTAATTTTCTTGCTAAATAGAATACATATCATGAAAATTAATCAAAACAACAATCATTTCTCCGAGAAACTACGTTTTCGTTTGGGATTTTGCGCTAGATTTATTGGCATAGCTGAAAGCTCACTATTATTCCTCATTTTGACCTTTCAGTAGGGAATGATTCCTTCGGAATTCAAAGATTTTTCTGCATTGATAGATGATGAACTTAAACGTGAATTCATGAAAGATCTAGTATTTCATGCACTGAATAAGAAAAATTCGAAAAATTTGTACTTTTTAGCGCATTTTTTGGAAAAACGCGCTATTATATTCACTTTGGCTATCTGGCTGGCTGGCTGGCTGGCGTGATGCTGGGTTCTCAGCAACTATACTATTTACAGACTTGAAATTGGTACTAAATAAAAGCTACTGTTTCGTAGGTTTGCACAAATTGCTTTAATTCAAGCTCAGTGATTGTGGAAATTAAATTATTCAATTACTTGTTTCAAGTGGAACAATGCCCATAGATATATATGACATTAGGGATATGGCAACTAGAATTTATCAAAGTAGATAAAAATTTAGTTACAACTTTAGCCGCGGGTGTCACTATTATTATGTACAGTTGTCAAATCTGTCCGGGATTCATTCAATGACTTGTTTGACGCGAATTTGAAGCTTATCAGAATGAATTATTATTATTCGATGAAAATTTGTTTACTTCTAGTGTATTTTTTTATATAGCTTTGATAAAGATGAAATTATCATTTTAAGGTACAGCGCTTGACCCCCCATCAGTCAATAGCTAAATAATGGAGATTGAAAGGTATTTTTGAGTTTGTACATGCATAAATTATGTACCTATCAAATAGTCAACTTGAAACTAGTACTAAATGGAAGCTACTGTTTCGTAAGTTTGCCCAAATTGCTTGATTTCAAGCTCAGTAATTGTGAGAGATGGTAATTTGCGAAATCTCTGAAATAACAAGCATTCATGAACTGTCAAAAATGCTCTTTCATCATTTAGATGATTCTTCCATTTTTTCATCTGTAAATGCGGCAGATAGTTTCATGATCTCTCATCATCATTATTTATTATTTAAGAACGATTAATTTACACAGGCATATTGGATATATTCCTTTCTGCTACAGGTTAGTTTAATATTAGCAATGATTTACTTTTTGATCCTAACCACAAATTGTCAGTTTATTTGACATTTAACAGAGACTCGCATCATTCCACTTGAAGCACCAGCCACATCGACCATGAGTTAGTGGAACAGCAAAAACCGCGGTCGTGAGCGTGAGCGTTGCGGTCAACTAGTAAAACATACTTTTTTTCGTATATTTTTGCTCCTGATTTTGTTTACAGTGACTTTGACCTTCAACTTGACAGATAAAGATCTGATTTTGACAGTTTTGACCCTACTGACATATTACTAAACTACTAACGTGAACAAATAATTTAGTGTGATATTATTTGAGCTTTTAAATTTTTTTTTGAATAAAATGTAACCGCTGTGAAGATGTATCAAAGCAGGAAAATAAGTTGGGAATTTTTTTGTGAAGAAATTAGTATTTTGAAATGACTTCTTGTTTTTTCGTAAAGTGTCTCTTCTTCACATTATTTGGACAGCGCTAAATTGAATTTAACCTTGGAAGTGCACACTGAGGTCTCAGAAACCTCATGCTCCAATCTTTATCTTGTGCACAAGCACAAAGTCGATATAGTACGATGTGACCACCTCGTAAATTTAGTTTAGTAATGTCTTTAGTATGTGCTATATATATGTTGATGATATCTGAAGTAAGTGGATCATAATTTATTAATTTGTTTGTGTTTGGGTCTCTAGGACCCCAGTGAGACTTTTTGGTATAGCTGAAAGCTCTTTATTATTATCCATTTTGACATTTCAGCAGAAAACGACTATTTCGGAGTTCAAAGACCCTTCTGCGTTGATAAATGATGAACTTGAACGCGAAATTTATGGAAGATCTTATATTTTATGCATTAAACAAAAAAATTCGGAAAATATGTACTTTTTATGCATTGTCCTTTTTAGCGCATTTTTCCGAAAAAAGCGCTATTATATTCTCTTTGGCTGTCTGGCTGGCTGGCTGGCTGGCTGGCGTGACGCTGAGATCTCAGCAACTATACTATTTACAGACTTGAAACTGGTATTAAATAAAAGCTGCTGTTTCGTAGGCTTGCACAAATTGCTTTAATTCAAGCTCAGTGATTGTGGAAAATTGAATTATTCAATTACTTGTTTCAAGTGAAACAATGTCCATAGATATCTATGACATTAGGGATATGGCAACTAAAATTTATTAGAGTAGATAAAAATTTAGTTACAACTTTCGCCGCGCGTGTCACTATTATTATGTACAGTTGTCAAATCTGTCTGGGGCTCATCAATGACTTGTTTGACGCGAATTTGAAGCTTATTAGAATGAATTATTATTATTGGATGAAAATTTGTTTACTTTTGATGAATTTTTTTCTATATAGCTTTGATAAAGATCAAATTATCATTTTAAGCTACAACACTTGACCTCCTGTCAGTTAATAACTAAACAATGAAGATTAAAAGGTATTTTTGAGTTTGTACATGCATAAATTATGTACCTATCAAATAGTCAACTTGAAACTAGAACTAAATGGAAGCTGCTGTTTCGTAAGTTTGCCCAAACTGCTTGATTCCAAGCTCAGTAATAGTGAAAGATGGTAATTTGCGAAATCTCTGAAGTAACCAGCATTCATGAGCTGTCAAAAATGCGCTTTCATCATCTGGATGATTCTTCCATTTTTTTCAATAAACTGTGCTCTCAAAAAATTCAATGCTTTCTCACTCCATTAATTTTCTTGCTAAATAGAATACATATCATGAAAATTAATCAAAACAACAATCATTCCTCCGAGAAACTACGTTTTCGTTTGGGATTTTGCGCTAGATTCATTGGCATAGCTGAAAGCTCACTATTATTCCTCATTTTGACCTTTCAGTAGGGAATGATTCCTTCGGAATTCAAAGATTTTTCTGCATTGATAGATGATGAACTTAAACGTGAATTCATGAAAGATCTAGTATTTCATGCACTGAATAAGAGAAATTCGAAAAATTTGTACTTTTTAGCGCATTTTTTGGAAAAACGCGCTATTATATTCACTTTGGCTATCTGGCTGGCTGGCTGGCTGGCGTGATGCTGAGTTCTCAGCAACTATACTATTTACAGACTTGAAATTGGTACTAAATAAAAGCTACTGTTTCGTAGGTTTGCACAAATTGCTTTAATTGGACCTCAGTGATTGTGGAAGATTAAATTATTCAATTACTTGTTTCAAGTGGAACAATGCCCGTAGATATATATGACATTGGGGATATGGCAACTAAAATTTATCAAAGTAGATAAAAATTTAGTTACAACTTTAGCCGCGGGTGTCACTATTATTATGTACAGTTGTCAAATCTGTCCGGGATTCATTCAATGACTTGTTTGACGCAAATTTGAAGCTTATTAGAATGAATTATTATTATGGGATGAAGATTTGTTTACTTTTGGTGTATTTTTTTTATATAGCTTTGATAAAGATCAAATCATCATTTTAAGGTACAGCACTTGACCTCCCATCAGTCAATAACTAAATAATGAAGATTAAAAGGTATTTTTGAGTTTGTACATGCATAAATTATGTACCTATTAAATAGTCAACTTGAAACTAGTACTAAATGGAAACTGCTGCTACGTAAGTTTGCCCAAACTGCTTGATTTCAAGCTCAGTAATTGTGAGAGATGTTAATTTGCGAAATCTCTGAAGTAACAAGCATTCATGTGTTGTCAAAAATGCGCTTCCATCATCTAGACGATTCTTCCAATTTTTATGCATTGAGCTCTTGAAAAACACAATGTTCTCTTACTGCTTTCATGATTATCCTGAATAGATTACGTATCACGGAAATCAGTCAGAACAACATCCAATTCTCAGAAAAACTACGTTTTCGATTGGGGTTTCTGAGACCACAGTGTGACACTTATGCAACAACAAAGAAAGTGTGCATGTCCAGGGTAAATCCAAAAGACACAAGCTAAGTACTGTTCGCGCAAGATAACTTGGCAGTCAGAAAGAATGTTATGCGATTCAGTATGCTTACGATGCACTGTGTCAAACCTAAACTTTAGCTTAAGTAACGCACTACGCAAAATAGTAAGTCCTACTTTTACAACCATTTATTGCTAAACTTGGGGTTAGAGGGATAGAGCAGCAGAGAGAATGCATCATAAATGATCAATGAGGTACATTTGAATCTGTCTGTCCATTGGTGTAGACAATAAAGAAAATTTCATGTGAAAATATTTTTTTACGCTAAAACATGTAACGTACAGATGATTTTGTTACAATAATTTCAAATTAACATTCTGCAAGATGATTTTCAGTGCCCTTCACACAAACAAATTAGGTAATCCCAGAAGAGATATCAAATCTTAAAGCTAATGACAAAAAAAAGTACCTATTGATAAGTAAAAATTTATAAACCTCATAACATTC
Organism: Dromius quadrimaculatus; assembly: GCA_963989225.1. Classification (NCBI taxonomy): domain Eukaryota; kingdom Metazoa; phylum Arthropoda; class Insecta; order Coleoptera; family Carabidae; genus Dromius; species Dromius quadrimaculatus. The sequence goes on along the minus strand of OZ022324.1, from coordinate 66,420,504 downwards.
CCCTGAACAAGTATAGATATAACAGAGATTTGGATTGGATTTTCCAATCACCAATAAAAAGTACAATTTATTATTATTCATGTATTTGTATGTTCTATGAAAATACAGTTTTTTTGGGCACGCCTATGGTTTTTGTTGATTTTACTTATATCATCCCTAATAGTTTACACCCCAGGACTGCCAAGTTATCTTGCGCGGACAGTAATGTTTTCTCAAACTTTGAGTATAAATGAAGCCTTGCAGCCGATTCAAGTCACTTTTTTTCAAATTTGGTTCTTCGAGCCATCTTCTAAAGTATTCCAGTGTTTACCGTTCAACGTCCGTTCGAAGTTTTTGTGCTGTCTCTGTTTAGTGCGATTGTTTAAGACAAATTATGAGTCTGGCTGTTTTATTTTCATTTTAATAAATCCGTAGAAGAAACATAGTTTATTTTGCCATTATTTTGCTATATTTTGAATTTTTAAGAGTTTAACTTCTTGGAGAAATCTTTGTTGGCTTCACAGTGTTGAACAAGTTTAAGGTAGAGTCACCACTGGAGAGGACTTTGTTGATTAATTTAACGTAGAATCACCGCTGAAGAAGTCTTTGTTGGCTTCACAGTGTCAGAAATATTTAACAAAGAATCACTGCTGAAGAGGTCAATTGGTGGCTTTACAGTATTGAAACAATTTAACGTAGAATCACTGCTTGGAAACAAATTTGGTTTCACAAGCGTAGAACGAGTTTTAAAGTTGATCCACCGTTCGGAAAATCGCCTCAAGATCCCGCAAATGTCGATTGTCTTGAGCAGTCGCCGCATCGTCGTCGTCGGCTCAATTTTTTGTGTGTAAGTAAATCTCTTGAGCACCCTGACATTCTTCTCTGAGCAACTCAGCCGTCCGTCTCTAAAAACTGCGTCACCGATTGCATTGGCGCCCGAGTATACTGTCTACAGTTTAAACAACGACGCCAGAGTTAACAACTACACTAGCAGCGAGGTATCGTTATACATTCAAGCGCGATTTGACTTGTTTGGGACTGCTTAAGGCCTTCATGCTGGAGGATAGAATCAGGATGTTCAATGCTTCCTACTTAGATCCCATTGGGAGCTTTTGGAGTTTTGTGACGAGGTGTTTGGATGTTTGGAGGGACGCATAATGGGTTATGCTGTTCAGGTGTGTTTGCACGATGATGAACTCGAGAACATTTGCACTTGACTGGTGGAGTCAGTGCCAGGGTGTCTGCTGCTGTTTATGATGGAAGTAGAACGTACGTCATACTGAAAAGTGATATTTGGGCACTAATAGTGTTGTTGTAAACTTGGTAGAGTTTCAATTTCATCCAAAATTCGATTCAAAATGTACAAAATGAGCAATGAACTTGTTTGTTGGTCCAGTATTATTTGTCGATTCGAGTGGTATGATAAAAGAAAATAGAGAATAAAGCTCGCACGGGGTGTAACCGCTGGGGAAATATCGTTTGGAATTTTCGCTGTGTTTACAATAGGATTTTCAAGCGACGAATCAGTAAAAATTGCTGTTTCTGCGTTACCCTCACTTTCAGTGCGTTTTGTAATATGTTACAAGAGTTTATGGCGAAACAGGGGATGGAAGGACATAAGAGTTATAGCTTTGAGTTTAGCACGCTCTGTTTTCGCCTTCATTTCAACAGACAAGAAATATTTTGAAGGCATTCCTGCTTATCATTCTGTAGTACTTTTTTTCGTACTTTTCACTCTTTGTCTATTTGAAACTAGAAACTTGTGATTGCTTACACATTAGTCCTCGATTATACTGTCACTGTAAGCTAACAAAGCGCTCAACCTATCCGCCATACGCCATTCTTAGTCGAGTTTGAGTGTGAAACATAACCCAGCCCAGAGTTAAAGGTATCCCTTAAAAACTGAATGGATATGTATGCTATTGTGCAAACAAAATACGATAAAAACATAGTCAAATTCAATTCACAAAGGAAGAGTTTGATATTCTCTCTGGAATCGTGATTAAAACATATTTGTTTCTCTAACGAACTTTGGAACAATAACATCCTGGAGAATGGAATAAGGATATTGCAGTCGACTTAATTAACTTGCTGTAATTGCACAGTCTGTAGTAAATGGAAGACAGTTACATTTATGCTTACATCAAATTTCATGTCGGTTCCGGATTGTTCATTCTTCCACATTTATTCCTTGTTACAAAAATTTCGTCTTACCATCTTTTTTGTACAATTTTTTTCTCATTCCATACCTATGTCGCCATCTGTATGACAAATTTGCACTAATTTTAAATTAGTACTTGCTAATGACACTTGATTGAAGGCGTGCTAATTTAAGGAGGATGCGCGTCTCCTTTGGCCTCTTTGGTTCCTGATTGACTGGCAGCTAGTGACAGGTGGGGTTCTCCGATTTTACACCGCTTGCCTTTTTTGAGGGTCGATAATTTATCTCTTGATAAGAAAGATAAAAATGTTATTGAGCGATGCACGCTTTCCGGTCATAGTTCAAATTTCAATTAAAGGTCTGAAAAAAAAGTGTTTTTTCCGTGATATCATATTGCATGCCTTTGTTATGTTGAATAATTGAAATTAATCTGAAGCCAAGTACTGAAAGGCAGGCGATTCACAACAGCCCAAGTGGCTCAAAGAGTTGCGTGAACTTGTGAAAAAAAATATGAAAAATGCCGTGTTTCCAAATTGCATGCCAATGAAAAGAATTGAAGTTTTAGTCATAAAACCCTTGTGAAAAAATTAGCAAGCATTCCTCGTTGGCGCAAGGGTTTGAAGTTTGGGGGTAATCTTGCATAAATTTTGCACCAATTAGCCGTGATTTCAAATTACCTCAAATGGAGCAAAAACTTTATTTTGAAGTGAAATAATTATAAATTTAGAATGGCATGCATCTTAAATAATAATGAAAGTTGCATAAAAAACTAGCAAAATTTCTCTGACTTCATTCTGCCTGCCATTTTGTATTACATCAATAAATGCTGTTTCAAATTAATTTGGGAAATGGCAAGCATGTTTCCCAAGCCCTTCATATTTTAAATGATGATGGAAGTTGCATAAAAAACATGCAAAATTTCTTCGACTTCATTCTGCCTGCCATTTTATATTACATTAATAAATGCTGATTCAAATTCATTTGGAAAATGGCATGCATGTAACTCTGTCCGATCATTAAAAAATTTTGGAAAAAGTGGCAATAAAAAGTAAGAATATTTCTGTTATTTTATTTTGTATTTCAATAGAGGAATACGTTTGCTTCAAGTTAAAATTAAAAAATGTAATGTATGTGACATAAGACAAACATTTACAAATGAAGAAAAAAATCAAGAAAATATGCCCTAGAATCAACTTAGTTTGTAATTATAGACATGGCAGGAGGTAAATCTTTCATAATAGTGCAGATTATATATTCAAAGTAATACAATTGGGTTCATAAACAATACTTTTATGCCAGTAAGTTTTCCGTTTGGCATAAATACGTGAAGAATAGTATGAAAATGAATAGAGTTAAAGAGCATGATTTTTTTTTTATTGCGGGAAAGTTGAAACATTTTAAGTATAATAATTGTAAGAAGAGTTAAGTCTAAATTCATGATTTATATATTTTTTTTATAAAAAAGATACTTGAAGATGACTTCAAAAGTCGAAATGATCATCGTAAATTAATAAAGAAAATCATAAATTGAAACTTAACTCTTCCTACAATTATTAAAGAGCATGATATTGTAGAAAGGGCCGACAATAAGGACGATAAGGATTAATCGGACGATGATGACAGCGACACTTATTTTCAAATAGGTTGTGAAACTACTGAAGAGGAACCTGGAATTGACAATAATTATGATGAAGAAATGGAAATATGAGCAATTATTGCCAATCTCAGATTCCTTTCCATTCCTATTTATTTACACTATGAAACTTCCCATTAGCTATTTAAGTATGATTTTTCTATGACAATAAATTTTTTTCTGATAATTAGCTTTTTTATTTTCTCATAATGATAATAATATTTTTGCATGATAATGAAGATATACCTACTCTCAAGTTCCAGATGAAGGCAATTTAACTTTCAAAAATATATTTTGTTACAATATTTCATCCACATAACTTATTCATATTCCGGGGAAAAAGTAAGAACGTAATTACAATTTTTTTCGTTGTTAATATGTGTGATTATTATTGTATTAATAGCAAGATTCAAAACCTTGATGTTTCACAAATTCAGAAGTTGGGATGTCAACTGTACATACGTGTTTCGTTCTTATCTGGACTTTTTGATATAGTATTATTCTAGTGCCTTATTGGTTGCAATTTAATGTTATGCCCAGTTAGAGCTAATACTGATATTAATGGGAAAATTTGATGTTTCCAGTGATTCAATTGAATATTTTTGGAATTGTTGCTATGAAAACATTATGGATAATTTAGATTGTAGCTCTCTACAATATTTTGGAAGAGACTCACCTAGGCCATTATTGTTTGAAATAAGTCAAAAAGTTTGAATAAATGAATTCGCAGAATAATTCCTGTTGATTTTACTGAATTAATTTACGGGCACTTTTTCTCAATCCTTTTTCAAAAATTTATCAATGATGATCCTGAGCAACATGCTTGCCATTCTTTGTGTCGTCTAAAAAAAATAATTTTGAACGAAATACACAATGGCATGCAAAATAAAATGACGACAATTTTACTTCTTTTTTTTGCAACTTCCTCAATGCATGCCTCTATTTTGGGACATCCTGGGGTGCATGCCAATTTCCTCAATAACAATTCATCGAACAAATTACCTATAGTTGAAATGGTATGCAATTTAAAATCACAGCTAATTGGTGCAAAATTTATGCAAGATTACCCCCGAATTTCCAACCCTTGCGCCAACGAGGAATGCTTGCTAATTTTTTTACAAGGGTTTCATGACTAAAACTTCAATTCTTTCCATTGGCATGCAATTTGGAAACACGGAATTTTTCATATTTTTTTTCACAAGTTCACGCAACTATTTGGGCTGTTGCGAATCGCTTGCCTTTCAGTACTTGACTTTAGATGATTTTCAATTATTCAACATTACAAAGGCATGCAATATGATATCACGGAAAAGACCACTTTTTTTTCAGACCTTTAATTGAAATTTGAACTATGACCGGAAAGCGTGCATCGCTCAATAACATTTTTATCTTTCTTATCAAGAGGTAAATTATCAACCCTCAAAAAGGCAAGCGGTATAAAATCGGAGAACCCCACCTGTCACTAGCTCCCAGTCTATGAGCGGTTGTTGCAGACGGATTTGTTTTGAGCAATCTTGTAATTTTTCTAGTTGTTTTAGTTATTTTATTAAAATCAGTGTTACGATTTTGTAAGTATTTTGTTTATTATATGATCACGTTATTCCAAATTTAGTATAATTTTTGCTAGTGAATTCGTTTGAAGGCGAGCCGCGTGGTTAACCTTTTGATTCCCAAATTTATCTTCTTCATCCTCAATTCTTTGTTAGTTTTTTGTGTTCAGAACCTTTTCACAGCCTTGAAACTTTCATAGTAGATTAATATCTTTGTCTAAATTTACTTTTTTTTTCTAAATCTTACAGTAGCGTGGACAATAGCCGTTCCGGTCAATGGAGCTGGCCTTCTTCTTTTTTGGTATAGTACTTATTCGTTTCTCTCTCTTTGGGAGGTTATTATTATTTGTTGTCCTTCTTCGGGAAGATACGTTTGATTATTTCTGATTTCTTATATTCAGATTCGTTTTGACAATCATCACAATTGAAAGTGTTTCGTACACATGTTCTAGTTGCTACCTGCCCTAGCTTATCATACTATTCCGTCTACAGGAGTAGACATTCCTTTTTTGTAATTTACCGACTTTATGTATTTCTGTTTCAATTTTTTTTACTACCAAACGCGATCAGGCGGATATCGATTTGATGATACGCGATTTTTTATATACATTCGAAGTAAAAAACCTACGAGATTTGTGGCTATCTTCGTTCCTTTCTTTACCTTTCCTCACCTAAGTATGTTTGATGTATGAATGATTGGTGAAATTGGTTGATAATACATAATTTGACTATATTTTGGATACAACGCGTTGCGGATTTGTCATTCAACAACTCGTACTTCAGTTTCTTATGTTGTTTGTGTAGTGTTTGGTTCTCAAAGCTTGAAATATTTTGTTGTGGGCTTTAGTTCCTGTTTTCAAGCTGGAAAATCTCACGAGTTTGTGAAGATTGATGCAATTTTTTTAGTAACGAACCACGTTCGTAAATTTATCGACTCGTCGCTAATAATCCTTCTTTTTGTCTTGCTAGATTTTGTATTTTCTTTGTTTTTCTTCTCTTTTCACTTTGTAAATTTTCAGTTGCACAATTCAAAATTAGGCAAATAAATAACTTTACTGATGATTTTATCTAATTTTTACTAAATTTACAGTTTATTCGTTTTCAATTTAAATCTGAATTCATTTATTCAAGTTCAACGCTTCACGTTTGAAGAGAGCTCTCCAATTTTTTCATAGGAACCTCCTGTTTCAGTTGAATTGGATACTGGTTAGGTTATTTGTTTTCAGTGTAAACTGCTAGGGATCTTAGGAGCCCGTGGCCACTTGAGACTAGTTTCTGGCCAACTTTACGTTAAGAAGAACATTAATACGTCTACGAAATTAAGAAGAACATTAATACGTCCCGAAGCTGATTACCAGGCGCACGGCCAACCTTAACACCTTCAAGGACCGTTGAATTTATTAAAGCCCCATAAGACGCAAGATCAACTTAACTTAATTCAGAGAACGTTCTTGTCCGACGTTGTTTTTGTGGCTAACAATTCGTCATCTAACTTCTCTGCCGATACTAGTCTTGAATTCCGCCTGAAGAGGATATTTAGCTAGTTTTTGTAACGTAATTTTTGGAATTATTTGCTTTAAATTGATAATAATTTTGTTCATAATTGATTTAGACGTCCATGCTTTATTTCTTCTTTTTCATTCTCTGGGAGTTGTGCCCATTTCCCAATTTTAAGGTAAAATATTTCCGGTGCCCTTATTAATAGCTAACCTGGGTCTTCACTCTCAAGGTAGGATATTCCAATACTGAAATTTAGTGTCAATCAGAAGTACATTAAGTTTTTGCTACCAAATAGTGAAGAAACATTACTTTTTCCAATTTCCTACTGCCACCTTGGAAATAGGAAAAGGTACAGCCTTTGTTCACTGCTTGGAGGAGAACTATCAATGTTCATGCATAGTTGATACATCCTTTGATTTTATTGATAATAAATCATTTAGCCTGCCAAAGATCTAATGAATATTCGTGATTAGGAGTTTCTTGAGTTTTCTGGTCGACTTGATTGATTGCACTTCACTTTGCCGTTTAGAATCTCAAGTGAACCTTTCATTCTCTTCAAATGTTCAGCCTTTTAGCGTAAAGAGATCAAATGTTGTTTGCAAAATCACTGTGCGATAACAAGTTGGTGCCATGAGTCACGAAAGTCTCTTCTATACTCTCAGTACTGTTCTGCAATATGTTTCGTTTGATAATTCCATTTTGTCATGAATTTCAGCTGTTCCCCAGCCTTTAGTCACCTTGAAATTCAAATTTATGTTCATACATTATTAACGAACATCAGCCAAATGGAGGAAGACAAAAACTCCATTAGCGACAAAGTGGCAAATTATTCAAGATGAATTCTCTCATGCTAATATAAGATTATCGGAAAATGTGACTTCAACACTTTGATGTTTCGCTGAGGCTGGAAGATGCTATGCGTAGTAAAATACATATTATGATGCAACTGAATTTTACTAGCCCAACATAAAAAAACGATTTAGGAAGATTGTAATCGACTGCAAGTTTTAAAGTTGAAGTAAAATATTGAAAAATATCTCGACATTACATTGTACTTCCTGTATCAATATTCCGATAAAACAGACACCTATATATATAGTTTGATTGATGTGCTCACGAAGATGATATAGCAAACATAATATCCGAACCTCATTTAGATGTTCATGTTGTGGAAAAGAAAATATTGTCATTGAGCCATATCGACCAGCATCCAGTCAGTTTCGTTTTGCGTCAACAACTCAGGGTTGATTTTGAATTTGTCATAGTGACGCAAATATCATTAACTCATTCAGCCAGTGTGAATGATACATGACGAATAATGCAAACTACTGATTATCTGTTCCCAGTTTTTACGTGAATAGAAAAAAATTAATTCCAATAAATTGCTCAAAAATGAGCTGAATTCCACTGAGACGCGACTCGCACGATAAGAGTTCAGGCCTCTTTGTCCTTTCACATCCTTTTTTGCTTTATCTGACAACACTAAGCAAGGGCAAAGCAATTGTACATACATACAAACATGCTTTCATATGCAGAAGTATTCGAGCTGGCTTTGTGTCTGGACTATATGCACTTTAATAAAACTGAAATATTAGAAGAATTGCATTCTGTATTTCGTTCTGAGAGGAAGCAACTTGAAATGAAACCATCAAGTTTTATAAGAAATGCAATAATGAAAAACGGTAGAATATTGACCTACTTGAAATCTACAGAAGCATACTAGACTTTGGAACGATGAGAACTCATTTCAAACTGTGGTTGGTGAATTTTTCATAAAATTTGGTATTTTTTAACCTGCCTGAGAGTCGCAGAACAGCCGAAGTTGATATAATAAATTTTCATCGTTCATTATCTATTCAATTCAGCAAAAGGTGGCAATAAGTCAAATATTGCATCACTAATATAAAGCAGAAATCACTTTTTCATCCAGTTCTTCTTTCTTGTTGTTTTTCTCATATTAATTTTCATATACAATATATTTTTCCAAGAGGATTTGCAGAATGCTCCCTTCATTTCTCTATATTTTCTTGATATTTTGCTTTCAGTATATTTTCCTATTTATTTTTGAATTGTTTTAGTACTGTTTGGTTTCTTTTTCATAGTTTATCGTGTACCTACTACATTCTTTGACTTTTTTGATCATATTTGGTGATTTCTTCCACTACTGATTTTTTTCTAAATCCTCCTGTCGATATTTAGCGAAAAAAAAGCGCTATTATATTCACTTTGGCTGTCTGGCTGGCTGGCTGGCTGACTGGCTGGCGTGACGCTGAGATCTCAGCAACTATACTATTTACAGACTTGAAACTGGTACTAAATAAAAGCTGCTGTTTCGTAGGTTTGCACAAATTGCTTAAATTCAAGCTCAGTGATTGTGGGAGATTAAATTATTCAATTACTTGTTCCAAGTGAAACAATGCCCATAGATATATATGACATTAGGGATATGGCAACTAAAATTTATTAAAGTAGATAAAAATTTAGTTACAACTTTCGCCGCGGGTGTCACTGTTATTATTTACAGTTGTCAAATCTGTCCGGGATTCATTCAATGACTTGTTTGACGCGATTGAAGCTTATTAGAATGAATTATTATTATTGGATGAAAATTTGTCAAATTTTCGTGTATTTTTTTATAAAGCTTTGATAAAGATCAAATTATCAATTCTTATTTCATTAGATGTTGTTTCTTTATACACTAATATTCCAATAAGCCTGGTACTGCAAGCTGTAGAACAAAAATATAATATCATATCTCAACGTACAAACATACCACTAGATGAATTGTTGAATTTAATTACATTTTGTTTTGAAAGTTGTTACTTCAAATTTATTGGTGAGCTTTATAGACAGGTATTTGGTGCAGCGATGGGAAATTCGATGTCTCCTGTGGTGGCTAATTTGGTTATGGATTTGGTTCTAAAAGAGGTTATTGCAAAGTTGTCTTTTGAAATTCCGTTCATAAAAAAGTATGTGGATGATTTAATTACAGCTGTGCCAAGATCTAAAATAGATGAGATTGTAACTATTTTCAATGACTTCAATGCTCACATACAATTCACAGTAGAAACAGAGGTGAAAAACAGCTTACTTTTTCTTGATATGGTACTAATTAGAGAAGAATGTGGCAACATTACCACCAAATGGTACAAAAAGCCCTCAGCAAGTACCAGATACTTAAGTTTCCAATCCAATCATCCCAAAAGTCAACTTCTCAATGTGGCTAGAAATATGTTCAGCAGGGCACTTAAATTGACCTCTGAAAAATATCATACTGAAGTAATCAACACAGTTACTAGCTTACTTCGTTCCAATAAATATCCATGTGGCACTATAAACGGTATCAGAAATCAAATCATAAATCATTCACCTAGTTTAAATGACAATGACAAAAGAAAGAACAAATCTTTGACTGATAAATATTTCACAATTTCTTACATAGATAGCGTAAGAGTCATGATTAAACGAGTATTCGAAAATAAAGAGGAAATTGAAATTTGTTTCAAGCAGTACAAAACAGTGGGCAATTTATTCTCCAAAATAAAAGATAAAACTGACAAAAACTTAAGATCTAATTTAATCTACAAAATACCGTGTAATGATTGTGATGCACAGTACACAGGACAAACTAAAAGATATTTAAAAACAAGGCTGGATGAACACAAACGAAATAGTAAAAAATTAAATAAAAATACGCCAAAATGTGCGCTAGTCACACATTGCATTGATTCGGGTCATACATTCAATTTTGATGAAACTAATATTATTCATGATGAAGTAAACTTAAATAAAATACTTACATTAGAGATGTTGTATATAAAACAGGATAAACAAAATATTAATGAAAAAACAGATACTATAGCGCTTAGCACGATTTACAACAATATCCTTCAGATCTAGGCTCATGTTACTTTTTTGATTTTGTTTATATTTTTGACACCTTGCACAATTTTAATTGATTGACACCACAATTGACAAACTTCTACCAGTGTCAATATGTATTTTTTTGACAATGCGTGCATGCACGATTTTTAACATGCAGTTAGCCAACGCCTTCCATAGATGTCGGGTGTGGCAAAGGACAAGAGAAAATTTCTCTTTTTTCCGCTTATTAATATTAATATCAATTTTAACATATGTATAACTTCAATTTTTTTGAACAATAATTCATTTGTAAGTATTTTAACATTCATAAGATTAAAAGGTATTTTTGAATTTGTACATTCATAAATTATGTACCTATCAAATAGTCAACTTGAAACTAGTACTAAATGGAAGCTACTGTTTCGTAAGTTCGCCCAAATTGCTTGATTTCAAGCTCAGTAATTGTAAGAGATGGTAATTTGCGAAATCTCTGAAGTAACAAGCATTCATGAGCTGTCAAAAATGCGCGTTCATCTGGATGATTCTTCCATTTTTTTATTCCACCAATTGGTTTTTCTATCAATTATTTAATTTCTGTAAATTTCACAAGTTTTTTTTGTCACTTGCTCTACTATATATTTAAAGGCTCCTCAAATTTCTTCTATATTGTTTATATCTGGTTCTGGTATGACATTTATTAAATCTTCCACATTTTCTCCCTTTTCAAGGTATTGTTCTCATCTCCTCTTGTATTATGAATGCTTTATTTTTCTCTCTAGTCTTTCATCCTTTATGGTTTTTCTATTCATTTTCATTCATTGTCTATTTCTCTTCGAGAAGATTTGTGATGTGATCTTCCCATTCCTCTATATTTTCTTATTTTCTATTACTTTTCAATACATTTTCCTGTTCATTTTTGAGTTGCTTTAGTACTGTTTGATTTCCTTTTCATCGTTTTCAGTAGTGAATCTAGAATAGTGTCCCATTGTCTTTGTAATTAACTTACAATATTTCTCTGGTACTCCTTTCAAGTTCTTGCTTCTGATTTTCCAATTATTTTCATGTTTTTTTTTCATCTTGTACAACATTCTTTGAATTTTTTTATGGTGTTTGGAGATATCTTTTACTTCTGTTTCTTTTAAAAACCCTTTCTCAATCTCTGCGTTCTCTATAGGTAAATTCTGCATGTCTGTTTTTTTTATTTCCTTTATTATATATTTGAAGGTTCTTCATATGTCTTCTACATTGTTTATATTTGATTTTGATGTAACATTTATTGAATCTTTCTAACTTTGTTAGTTTTTCAGGTACTGTTTTTATTCCCTTTTCTATTATAGCTTTGCTTCATTTTTTAATCCAGTGCTTCTTTCTTGATGATTTTTCTATTGATCTTTTTCTTATATTTTATTTTATTTCATTTCAATATATCTGCTTTTAATTTTCAAGTTGTTCTAGTTTCATTCAGTCTTCTTGTAGCTATCTTTAAGTATTTTCCTAGATTTCTTTCGAGTTTCCTCATTTTTATTTTTTTTACGGTTGTATACAATTATTGAGAGCTTGTTCTTCATCGTGTTCATAAATTTCTTCAACATCTGTCCTCTATTATTTCTCGCTTTGATTTTTTGTTTCATCCGATAGGTTTTTTCCTATTGCTCTTCTTATTTTTGTAAACTCCGCAAGTTTATTGTCTTGTTCACTTCATTATATATTTTCTTATTCTTCCTACATTATTTATGCCTAAGCTTGGTGAAACATCGTTCATATCTTTTACAGTTTCTTGGAACATTCTTTCTACTTTGCAACTTCATATCACTCTTTGCCTAATTTATCTATTTATTCGCTCTTTTTGGTTTGTTCCTACCCTATTTGACGTAATCCTCCTTGTTTTTTGTTATTTCATGATGATATTCACTTCCAATTTTGTTTCCCCTTTTTATTCTTACATCCTTGACATTCTTATTATGGTGCTCAGTTTTTAGCGCATTTTTCCGAAAAAAGCGCTATTATATTCACTTTGGCTGTCTGGCTGGCTGACTGGCTGGCTGGCGTGACGCTGAGTTCTCAGCAACTATACTATTTACAGACTTGAAACTGGTACTAAATAAAAGCTACTGTTTCGTAGGTTTGCACAAATTGCTTTAATTCAAGCTCAGTGATTGTGGAAGATTAAATTATTCAATTACTTGTTTCAAGTGAAACAATGCTCATAGATATATATGAGATTAGGGATATGGCAACTGAAATTTATTAAAGTAGATAAAAATTTAGTTACAACTTTGGCCGCGGGTGTCACTATTATTATATACAGTTGTCAAATCTGTCCGGGACTCATTCAATGACTTGTTTGACGCGAATTTGAAGCTTATTAGAATGAATTATTATTATTGGATGAAAATTTGTTTACTTTTGGTGTATTTTTTTTTCATATAGCTTTGATAAGGATCAAATTATCATTTCAAGGTACAGCACTTGACAATGAAAATTAAAAAGTATTTTTTGAGTTTGTACATGCATAAATTATGTACCTATCAAATAGTCAACTTGAAACTAGTACTAAATGGAAGCTGCTGCTTTGTAAGCTTGCCCAAACTGCTTGATTTCAAGCTCAGTAATTGTGAGAGATTGTAATTTGTGAAATCTCTGAAGTAACAAGCATTCATGAGCTGTCAAGAATGTGCTTTCATCATCTAGATGATTCTTCCATTTTTTATTCATTTCAAAGTTTTTCTAGTATTGTTTGGTGTCTTTTTCATAGTCTTCAATGGTGAATTGGAATAATTTTTCATTGCCTCCTAGTATTTTGCTAAACTTCTTCCTGGTCATCTCATTTGTTTTCTGTGTTCTATAATCTTCAAATCTTTTATTTTTCATCTTTTTTCAAGATTACTTCCACTTTTGTCCTCCATTATTTCTTGTTTTGACTTACTGTTTCTATCGCTAGGTTTCTTCTGTTGTTCATTCTATTTCTGTGAATTTTTTCATTTGCTTCATAATACATTTTCATATTATTCCTACATTGTTCATGCCTTGATGTATATATCTCTCATAATTTCTTGGAATGTTCTCCTACCTTCGTGACTCCATTATAGTTTTTCACTAGTTCTTTTATTAAATTGCATTTTTTTGTTCCTTTCTGCTTTATTTGACGTTTTTCTTGTTTTTTATTATTTCTTAGAAATTATCACGTCCAATTCTGCCTCCTTTCTTCTTGATCTAACATTACCTTCTTCTTGTGTTAGTTTTTCTTGATACTCTATTCTCACTTCTTCACTTCCAAGTTTTTCTGTATTCTATATTCTCCTTTCAATACCTTTGTCCATCCTTGTATTGACTAGCCTTTCTCTTACTTCAGATTTTACCAGGTGAAGGTCTGATGGCTCTTTTTTTATTATTGCATATAGAAATGCAAGAGAACAGTTGATATATTCTATTGACTTTATAGTTCTCCGAAGTATTCTCTACGAACGTTAATTCAGATTTGTATTCGTTCGAACCAATTTTGGAAGCAGTTAATCCATTCGTTTGTTGGTATTGACAAAATTGCATTTATCGATGTCTGCTTCTTCGGCGACTGAATCCTTTGACCACGCAGTATGTTTCCGATTTTTGGAAGAGTAAAGCGAGCGTTGTGATCTAGGTGAGGACAGTTTTCCTGGGACCTGTCGCTAAGATTTATTCGCTCACGTTTGAATTATCCATATCACCGAGAAACTGATGACTGATGTGGTTCTTCATTATCGAAAACAGAAACATACTCTACGTGTTTATTCCCAATTTCAGAACTCGTAGTATTGGCAAAAGTTGACCAATAGACAAAATGGACACATGGCTTTAATTCGCTGACGGAAACGTTATCAAGATTAGTATTAGTTATATTGAAATAACTATAAAAAATGCATCAACAGTGGAGCCCTATTCTAACAAAAATAATTGAAGATGTATCACAGTAAGTACTCAACTCAATCTGTCGCCCCCAGACAAAATTTAAAAAAGCTATCAGTTCACTCAGCCAATCTATCGTATATTGGTGGAGAATTTATCTACTATATACTACTTCATGTTGACCTATATATCAGAGCGTCTAAGTGCCAAGCCAGTAAATTTTACACACATCAGCAGTTCAGGTTCTTTGTGGGATTATCAGAGACACAAGAAATTCTGCTTGTCACAAAGAAAAACATGAGTTAATAACAAGAATCAAGTCATCCATAGTTCACGTAAGCTAATATCTATTGATTTTGAGAATATTTGTCTCTCTGCTTATCCTCGTTGAAAATTAACTATATCACATGCCGGAATCTACCTACGATAAAAACCATAGTATACATAAAATCTAGTTTCGAGTAAACAGCCCTAATCACTTTCAAGGTCGAGCCTAACATAAAGCGTGTGCTGCAAACACATTTGCATCATTTGATATTCGAACTGTGAGCGTTCAGATTAATTTCGCCCTAACACCTGACCAGCCCCTTACTCCTGACTGCAAGGTCACCAACAGTTCATCAGCCAAACATAAGTTCTATTATACTCTCTTCTTATATTCCATCATATTATTATTATCATCTCACCCCTTTAACATGCACATCAATCAGTTAGAATTAATACTGTACCAATATAATATCTATGGTAAACTAGTAATTGGACTATATTGTATTCATACAATTTCTGCACATCTAGCTCGTCCTAATTACGTCACCATTGATGTAATAAGCTTATAGACAGATCGACAAATGATGGACTGAATAATATGACATGAATGTGGTCCTGATGTAACTATACAGTTAGATAGTTCAATTGTAAGGAAATGTATCTTATTTCTTTTCCTACCGAGCAGTTTCAGTTACAACTGGATCATCCTCAGGCATGAGAATAATAATCTGTGAATTCTGCTTCAACATATATATCAAGTCATGTGTTCACATCAAAATTAAAAATCAATATCCTATTTATTTATTCTGACCACTATTGTAGAAGAACGATAATGAATGGACAAGAATCCATTTCATCATGTTTTCTGCGAGTTCAGCGAAATATCCTGTCCTACAGCTGCTGAATACCTAACATAGTTTGATCCGTTCTTTCAGCTCTAATCAATTTAGTAGGCCTTGGAGAAGATTGTGTGCTCTTACTTCCTGAAAACTTCGCTCACAAAGGCCTTACCATCATCTGCTATAACAATAAGAGAATTTTTTTTTCCATGAGTCTTTAACTACATTAGCACATGTCCAAATTCAAGTCTTGTCTGATTACTCTCCTTGATGACTCTTAGATCAACATCAAGAATTTCCTCGCTTCCTCTAGTGTCCTGCATTCTGTTTTTCTGTATAAGTGAAATCCCAGGGAACATTCTTCTTATAACGGAGAGATAAATTGCACAAAGTAAAAAAAGAGTTTTAATTGATTTTGTAGAAAAAGTCTGGCAATTAATAAAGAATCTGTTACTAGATGATGAAATTCCACCGCCTGAAGTTTCAGAGGATACTATTTTCTCTTGCCAAACATTCATCAAATTCTGGAATAGCTCACGAAAATCAGTGTGCTAAGAACATGTAGATAGTGCAACAATAACTTCAAAGCAGTCGCATATATAATAAACCAGTGAATCAATATATTTCAACTACTTTCTTCGATGTCCAAGTATAAACAATCCCCTGAAGAACTCCATATGTGAACAGAGAACCTGGGTTTTTATTAAGTAAGCCCACAGCAAAATTAGACTAGTTTACTGTTAATATGTTAGGCAATGTTTTCATAAGATATATTCACTGTATTTGTGTTTTCTCCGCATAAATTTGTTAACGATTTACAAGAATTTCAATAAATCTCATTACACACTCCAATTTTTCAGTTTTCCTTCAATTTTATGTTAGAATTTCACCCCAAAACCAGACATGAACAATGTAGAAAGAATATGAGAATATATGATGGAGCAAACAGAGCAATAACCTTGCACTACTCATAAAAATAATATAAACAACAAAAAAAAAAATCTATTGATGAAACAAATGGAAACAAGAAATAATAACTGACAGAAGTGGAACAAATCTCGAATAACGATGAGAAACAGGAATTTAATTGTAAAACAAAATTAGAAAAAAGCATAAGGAAACTAAGAAGGAGTTCAGGAAAATACTAGAAGACAACTATAAAGACAATAAAAAATTATTCAAATTCACTATTGCAAGTTATTATGGAAGAAACCAAACAGTACTAGAAAAATTTGGAAGTACACAAAAAAATATATTGAATAAAACTGAACACCAGAGTGAGAATGTCAATGTCGTGAGAGTAAACAAGAGGCAACAAAATTCGGAGAATTATTATCAAGAGATAATAAAAAACAAGGAGGATAACGTCGAATAAAGCAGGAAAAGCTAGAGTATATGATTGAATAGGAGAACTTTGGGAAGAGTACTATGAAGTCAAGAAGATGAGAACAACGTTCCAAAAAATTTTGGAAGGTTTGAAAGATGCTACACCAAAATGTAGAAAGAATACGAGAATATATAATGAAGCAAACAAGAAAATAAACTTGCGAAACTCACAAAAATAGAATGAACAACAGAATGAAACCTATTGATAGAAGAAATAAATCAAAATAAGAAATACTAGAAGACAGGAGTAGAAGAAATCCCGGAGCACGAAGGGATTTGAAGATTGTGAAACAATATAAAAAAAAGGCAGAGGAAAATAGGAACGAGTTCAAGAAAATAGTGAAAGATAATTACAAAGACAATAAAAAATCATTCTAATTCACTATTGAAAACAAAACTAGAAAAACTTGAGAATGAATAGAAAAATATATTGGTAAAAACTGAACATAAGAATAAGAATGTCAATGATGTGAGTCAAGAAAAGACAACAAAATTGGAAGAATCATCATCTAGAAATAATAAGAAACAAGCAGGATAACTTCGAATAAGGCAGGAAGAAACCAGAAAATGCGATTGAATAGAAAAACTAGATAAATAGTGATATGAGATCCAGAAGAAGAATGTGCCAATGAATTGTGGAAGATCTCAACGATGTTACATCAAAACCAGGCATAAACAATGTAGAAAAGATATGAAAATATATGATGAAACAAACAAAAAAATTAACTCGCGAAATTCACGAAAATAAAATAAACAACAGAAGGAAAGCCCATCGATAGAAACGAGGGAATCAAAACGAGAAATGATGTTAGGCAGGAGTAAAAGAAATCTCAAAACTATGAACAGTGCTAGAAAAACTTGAAAATAAACAAAAGAATATGTTGAACTGATTATAAACAAGCTTTCGAGTGTGTAGATTTCCTCTACAGTATCCAGGTATATACAAGATTCCTTGTCAATGTGGCAAAGTATATATTGGACAAACCAAGAGGACTGTAGAAACAAGATTGAAAGAGCATTCTCGTCATATAAGATTGAACCATCCAGAAAAATCTGCTGTGGCTGAGCAAGCTATTCAAGAATTACATGGCATTGATTTCAAGAATACGAAGCTTCTGGCTAAAGAGAACAATTGGTTCAAGAGGCTTATAAGAGAAGCAATTGAAATTAAAAAAATCACCGAATAATTTGAATTTGAATACTGGTTATGAACTTAATCGATCATGGCTACCAATCATTTGTTCATAATTTCAAGTTTTTTGTATCTACGAATCTACTTGCAAGAGTTACTTCATCACCACCTCCTGAAGATCTGTGGATGGTTCAGTTATGCGCCAAACCAAAAAGAGTAGAGCCAGATTGACCTAGAACCACAAGGAGTTGACAATTTCCCTATTTAGACCTTCATTATTATCTCCTGAAGACCTGTGGATATTGAATCATCAATTACAGGCAGAGCTCTACGATCGTAGGAGTTAATATATTTTAAACTAATCTAGTTATGATTTGTACATTTATTTTTATTTTTGTTGTCTTGACAATTTTGTTTATTTACATTTATATTTCCTTTTACTTGAAAAAGGCAGCACTTTGCTGTTGAAACGTTGTGTTTTTAATAAATTACAGAACTTATACCCAATAAAACATATTTAATTATATAAAACATTATCAATACAAGGAATTACCAGGGAGCTTGTAAGACTGATACAAATGACCATGAACAACACTAAAGTTAAAATAAGAAATAAAGGGAGCAGAAGCATTTTAATTCAACAGAGGAGTAAAACAGGGTACCGGACTTCTACTTTTTTCAGCTTAGCTCTACATGATGCCCTTGACAAGGTTGCCATTTCCATAAAATCGAATCAAATATGTTTGTACGTAGATGTTGTTATCATTGGTGAAAGATGCGTGGAGATGGAAAAACATACGAAGACGAAAGATCTTAATATAAATGAGAATAAAACAAAGTAAATGAGAGTTTCGGCAGTAAATGAGAGTAGCAAACCAAAAAACTTGAAGGTAGGAAAGAAGTACGCAGCTTCTGATACCTTGAAATGAAGATGATGAACGATAGTAGTATGAGCCCAGAAATAAAAAGGAAAATATCAACAGGAAATCGGGCATATTTTCTTCACAAAAAGTTAATTACAAGCCGGTTCAATTTATACTACCTACATTGATATGACAAACGATAGCATACAGATGCGAGACTTGGACGCTGAATGCGATGGACATGAATAGATTAAGGATTTTTGAAAGAAGAATACGCAGGAAAGGAAGAAGAAATATGGAGAATTCGATATAATATGAAATTGGAAAAGATAATTGAAGAAAAGGACATAGTAAGATTTATAAATGATGGATGAGGCATATGACAAGAATCAATGAAGAGAAATAGAGAGGGATGGAAGTCAAGGCCCACCCCGGGCTACAGAGCTAACAAAGAAGAAAAAGTAAAAAAGAGCCCTCGTGAAAATGATTCGTAATATAAATCGATAGTGATTTGCAGATAACGTAACTAGCTTGTGACTAAGAAATTTTTCTCAAGTTTGTCTTTATGCTTAATTATCAACGCAAAGCTGACATAATCGGGAGCTCTCTGAGTCTGTATGATCATAGTTACAGCCGTATTTTTACAGAAAATTGTATTAATGAAGTGGAACTGACGAGAAATTGAATCATTCCCAAAAAAATGACTGTGTACTGTACTTTTTCCTATTTCCAAGGTAGTAGTAGGAAAATAAAAAAGGTAATGTTCATTCACTATGTACTTCTGATTGACACTAAATTTAAGTATTGGAATATCCTATCTTGAAAGTGAAGACCCAGGCTAGCTATCAATAAGGGCACCGGAAATATTTTACCTGAAAAAACGGAAATGGGCGCCACTCCCAGGAAATGATCAAAGGAGGGAAAGGTACTATTCTGGAAGACAATAGCGACAACAAAAAAGGAATAAAGCATAGACGACGAAATCAATTATAGACAAAATTATTATTAATTTAAAGCAAATAATTCCAAAAATTATAATTAAATAAATTTGGTAACTTACGAAAAAGGTTAAAGCTATGATACAAAAAAATCTCACAGCAACAGCTAAATGGGAACTAGAGAGCACGTCACAGACGTTCAAAATTACGTTACAAAAACTAGCTAAATATCCTCTTCAGTCGGAGCTCAAGACTAGTATCGGCAGAGAAAGTAGGTGACGAATTGTTAGCCACATAAACAACGTCAGACAAAAACGTTCGCTGAATTAAGTACAGTTGATCTTGCGTCTTATAGGGCTTTGATAAATACCCAACGATCCTTGAAGGTGATAATGTTGAAAGTGCGCCTGGTAATCAACTTTGGGACGTAATAATGTTCTTCTTAATTTCGTAGACGTGTTAATGTTCTTCTTAACGTAAAGTTGGCCAGAAACTAGTCTCAAGTGGCCTCGGGTTCTCAAGATTTTTAGTAGTTTACACTGAAAACAAATAACTCAACCAGTATCCAATTCAACTGAAACAAGAGGTTCCTATAAAAAAATCAGAGAGTTCTCTTTAAACGTGAGGCGTTAAGCTTAGATAAATGAGTTTAGATTTGAATTGAAAAACGAGTAACTGTAAATTCGGTAAATAATGAATAAAATAATCAGTAGAGTTACTTATTCGCCTAATTTTAAATTGTGCACTAAAAATTTACAGAGTAAAAAAAACTACGCTGAGCATTATAGAGAAAAAAAAAACATAGAAAATACAAAGTTCAGCAAGACAACAAAAAGGATTATTAGCGACAAGTCGATAGATTCATAAACGTGGTCCGTTACTAAAAAAATTGGATCAATCTTCACAAGCTCGTAGGATTTTCCAGCTTAAAAACGGGAACTGAAGCCACAACATAATATTTCAAGCTTTGGAAACCAAAAACTACACAAACAACGTATGAAACTAAACTACGAGTTGTTGAATGACAGATCCGCAACGCATTGGATCCAAAATGTAGTCAAATAGTGTATTATCAACCAATTTCACCAATCATTCATACATCAAACATACTTGGGTGAGAAAAGGTAAAGCGAGGAACGAAGATAGCCACAAATCTTGTAGGTATTTCACTTCGAATGTATATATAAAAGAAAATCGCGTATCTCCGAATCGATATCCGCCTGATTGCGTTTGGTAGTAAAAAAAATTTAAAACAGAAATACAAGAAGCCGGTAGATTACAAAAAAGGAATGTCTACTCTTGTAGACGAAATAGTGTGATTTAACTAGGGCAGGTTGCAACTAGAACAATATGTACGAAATACTCTCATGTGAATTGATTGTCAAAACGAATTTGAATATAAAAAATCAGAAATAATCAAACGTATCTGCCCGAGGAAGGACAACTAATAATAATAACCTCCCAAAGAGAACAAAACGAATACCGACATAAAAAAAAAAGCTAGCTCCTTCGACCGAAACGGCTATAGGCTACGTGCATGAAGTCTACTAGCGCCTTCAGCGAGCAATTAAGAGTGATTGAACTCCATTTTATCATTGTTTCATACCTATAATTCTTTAAATGTACTAATATTATCCAATTCAGCTGTGTGCGTATAATATAACTTGCACAGCATAAAAGGTACGTTGGAATTATTTATTTTGAGTATTTTTTTCTTCAATGATAACGTAGCTATTATAGAGAAAACGTCTTAATTCGTCCAAATCGTCAGGATAACCTCAAATTATGACGCCGGTGATCTTGCAGATCGGGTTTGTATTCATCAAACACTGTATCCCTTTTACCGAGGAAGCATTGAAGAAAAGCGCGAAACTAGTTTTGCCATATTAAAAATGTTGAAGAAGATGTTGCTGACAATATTAACAACAAAATTATTGCAAAGTGCATCTGACAGACTTCTATCACTGAAACATTTTTCAAATTAGAGATAGAGGTAAGTTCATGAATCCCAAATCGATGATGAATATTTCTAATTTCACAATTGAATTACAAACATATTTGTTATATAGATTAATAATGAAAGATAGACTATACTCTATTTACCACTTTGATTCACTTCACTTGTTTTTTTATGTTATAACTGGGTACATGAAATCTATGAAACTATATTTCACTTGAATCATCCTTAACACAACAGTCTGAAACAGAACAAGCGTTTTCCCATGTTTTATATGCAATTATTTACACTTTTAGACTACAATGCTCAATGACAGCTCAATGACGTATTTTGAGAAATGGAGTTCGATGTTTACGAATGTGCTCACCATGAGCGCTCGCATCGATATTTGTTCAAACTCCGCCCCCTGGCACATAGCCCATTGCCTACGCTATTGTAAAATTTAGAAAAAAAAAAATTGAATTTAGAACAAAAATATCAGTTTAGTATAAAAGTTTCAAGGTTGTAAAAAGATTCTGAACACAAAAAACTAACAGAGAATTAAGGATGAGAGAGATCAATTTCGTCGCCTTCAAACGAAATCACTAGCAAAAATTATACTAAATTTGGAATAATGTGAACAAATAATAAACAGAACTCTCACAAAATCATAGCACTGATCTTTATAGAATAAAATAACCACAAAATTTAGAACAACTAGACGAATTACAAGACTGCTCAAAACAAATCCGTCTACAACAACAAAGAGGAACGAAAGAGGGCGACGAAGACAATCAAGAGTCATTAGCAAGTACTAATTCACAAAATTAGTACAAATTTGCTATACAGATGGCGACATAGGTATGGAATGAGAAAAAAATTGTACAGAAAGACGTAAGACGAAATTCTTGTAACAGTACAGCATAAATAAGTCTGCAGTTTTGACTTCAACATATTAGCTTATAACTTCTTGTAAAAAACTAGCCGAAAAATATTTATTGAAGCGATAAGTGATCTATGAGGTACGTGTTATCCCAAATTATGATTCACTAAACTTTTTACTGATTGAAGATAAAAAGAACCTGAGAGACCTTCTATGTCGAAGATTTTTTTCACTGGCTCTCAATTATACATAAGATTACAGCATTTATCTTCCAATAATGAATCAATTATTTGTAGATGAACTAGATTCGGGTACGAGAGGAAAAGTTTAAGAGGTGAACTGAAAATGATGACGGTAATGCTTTCAGGACCGTATCAAGATTTAATGGTAATAGGACGATAGATTCTATTTAGACAGAAATAATAGTATATTACGTACCGAGGGCTGTAATTATCAATTTTAGTGATATTTTCATGAATATATGCAGGTTTAGTTCATTTTTTTCTCCTATTACTTCAAAGATCTATTCATGTACTATTTATATTCATGCTTGAATATCATTTGAATTTGGAGCTCTATCGTTCATTATATACTCCAGGGATCGAAAATAGGATGTTGGGATCTTATGTGGTCAATATTTTTTGCCATTAAGAAAGTCAGGAAGTGATTGAAGCTAACGTGATTCGGTGGTTGGTAATTTCTTGCTGAGGAAATGAGTTTCTCAATAACTTATCTGTAACGATCTATCTATGGGCATGTCTTGTGTAAAAATTCAGTCCCCTTGACACGGATCTGATGAAAGAGGGCGTTGAGTCTATGGTGTATGGCACGGTCAAGAGGTTTGATTACGAAGCTGCCAAAGACCGACCGTCGTACGAAAGTTGAGGCGACAAGAGTGCTACCAAATCAATTTGAACTTCTCTCATTTCTATTGTCGAAGCCTCCGCCAGCTGCGTCTAGCATACAAACAATCCTACAGATACCCCGCAGTTCATGTCTTCATTCCGATTCATTTCAAATTAGCTTATTATTGGAATTCATGGCCGATATCAATCACATGGGAAATATCGCTAGCGTCCACAACGGGAAATGGGTTGATTACTTTTTCCTACACTTCGAAATAGTAAATCATCAATAAATCTCAAGACATCTCAGTAACTCACTTCCAGTTCAAATTGACATTAACATGAATACTTTATCTTAAAAGTATTGTCAATTTTTGTAGTGTTTATGAATAGAGCAGTCATAAAGGATCAACATGTAGCTACAAACAACTGCGCGAAATAGGAAAACTCATTTCATTTTTGTTTCTTGTATACTACATCATTTTATTTCTTGCTGGATTTGAAGTTCACAATTCTTGGTTGACGATAAATTTTATTCTCACAATGATCGTAACTTCCGGAAAGTACCTCTCTGCTCAAAACTTTTATATATGTCTCTAAACTCTGGAAACTCTTTTACATGCTGTTTTTCTTCAACATGAGACACCAAATATAAATAACACCTTAGCCATAAACAAAGTGGATGACATCCACATCAAATATCTATTTAAATATAGATAGAACATGTTTCTAGCCTCAAGTATCTCTTGCAATAGTTAAAAACGAGCTTAACAGCTCCCTTCATGTGCAAGTGGCTTCTGATGAATACATTGACTTTGTCTATTTCCTTTGTCATTTGTGTTCATCCTTCACCAAGAACCCATTAAAAATTTGATAAATCCAATTTAAGGTGCAACAGGAAGACTATTAAATCTGCATCAGACTCACTAGCAATTAGTTGACTCTCATCATTAATGTAAGAACTACCCTCATCAAGTCGGAATTCCAGATGAGCATCCTATTAGAGTTAGAATCTGTAACATCTCTCAGCTCGATTTCAATTCTTGGCAACTTACTTGCATGTAAATCGGACCTTCAACTTGATGTTTGTTCCAAAATGGCTCAAAATGGCAATAACTGTTCCATATCTGAGCTGCATGTCTTCAAATACAGAAGAACATTGATAAAGCTTCATGTTGCGGCAGTAGGCGATGAAAAAAAATAAAATAAAATAAGTTTAGAGTAAAGTAGGCAGGTAATTTCGGGAAATAAAAGGAAAAAAGAATGATTTGAAATGTCAAAATTTGTTGAATTTTTAACTTAATCTAAAGGACTAGAAATGTAAGTTAGTTGAGAAAAATATGTTTGTTAATATATAAAATTATGTATGTTTATTGTTTTTAGCTTAAAAGCGTAACTTACAGTATCGTAACGTATCGAATTGATGTACTGAAAGACGAAAATATAGAATTGGAAAACGCTGTTTAAATATTGTCAAATAGATTTGAATTCAACATTCTTTTAAGATTTCTATCGAACTGCAACAAGGAAAAAAGAAAACGAAATATACAATGAACAGTCATAATTGCAACAGATGTGATAGGCTAGATAGTGAAGAGGATATGGTAGCTTGCGATAAATGTGACAAATGGTATCATTATTCTTGTGCTGGAGTAGAAGAGAATATCAAAGATGGAGATTGGGAATGCAGATATTGTAATGATCTAACGGAAGAAGAGCAAACTATCAAATCCACTAAAAGTCTACGATCTCGTCGTTTAGAACTTGAATTGCAGCAGTTAGAAGAAGAATATAAATTGAAAACAAATTATTTAAAAAACAAATACAAGATTTTGAATGATAAACTGGATGAAGATGCTATAAGTGTGAAGTCTGGAAGAAGTTGCCAAAGAAGCATAGAAAAGGTACAAGAGTGGATTGATAGAGATCAGACCCTGGAACCAAACGTAACGCAAAGTCATAAAAAAATGGTTACCACGTCAATCTCAAATCCAAAAATTCATAACGAAATTATGGCTTCCGACAGAGAAATATTAAATTCACATCCGTCATTTGAAATAAAATCAAGAATAAAATCTCAAGAATATCAAACCAAATCTTATATTTTAAAAGAAAATGCTGATGAAAAGATCGACATGCATTTGAACAGAGAACAGGTGATAGCTCGACAAGTAATTCCAAAGGATCTTCCAATATTTGCGGGAAACCCTGAAGACTGGCCAATTTTCATTAGCAGCTATAGAAACTCAACGTCTGCATGCGGATACAAAGACGTGGAAAATTTAATTCGTCTCCAACGTTGTTTGAAAGGGAATGCTTTAGAGGCTGTTAGAAGTAGACTGCTACTACCATCATCGGTTTCTGGTGTGATATCGACACTTGAAATTTTATATGGCCGCCCAGAGCTCCTTATAAATTCGCTATTGAATAAAATACGACAAATACCGTCTCCTAAAAACGATAAGTTAGAAACATTAATAAAATTTGGATTAGCAATTCAAAACCTATGCGACCATCTAGAAGCTGCAGATCAAAGGGCACATATGAATAATCCTGTTCTTCTTCAAGAAATGGTTGAAAAGTTACCAACGCACTTGAAATTAGATTGGGCAATATTTAAGAAAAATCAAGAATATGTTACAATAAAAACATTTGCTCTATACATGTCACAAATAGTTTCAGCCGCAAGTGACGTCACCATATTTATTGACACAAATCCTAGTAAAGATGGTAAACAACGAGAAAAGGGAAAAATAAATTTCCATAATGTTAAAAATGAAGACTCTCCAAAAAATAAGAACATATCATGTTACTTATGTAAGAAAACAAAGCACAAGTTAAATGAATGCGAGGATTTCAAAAACATGAAGATAGAAGATCGCTGGAAGTTTATACAGGAAAATCATCGTTGTAGATGCTGTTTAAATTACCATGGCAAATGGCAGTGTAAGTTCTCGAAACAATGCGGAATAAATGGATGTGAAAGAAAGCATCACCCGATGTTACATTCTTCAGAAATAGAACAGGATAAAACAA
Source organism: Dromius quadrimaculatus (assembly GCA_963989225.1). NCBI lineage: Eukaryota > Metazoa > Arthropoda > Insecta > Coleoptera > Carabidae > Dromius > Dromius quadrimaculatus. The sequence continues at coordinate 66,393,810 of OZ022324.1, read as the reverse complement.
GAAAAACCAATTCAGAAGTAAAAGAAGAGATAAGCGCATTTCATGGCACACGGTCATCACTTTTATTTCGAATTATACCTGTAACATTGTATGCCAAAAATTCATCAATAGATACATTTGCCTTCCTCGATGATGGTTCCTCTTTAACATTAATAGAAGAAGAATTGGCTAACAAACTTCAACTAGAAGGCACACGTGAGCCTTTATGTCTAAAATGGACTAATAATGTTACAAGAATGGAGTCAACATCTCAAAGAGTTCAATTAGAAATATCCGGTTTAGGTATGAAGAAAAAATTCAATTTATTGAACACTAGAACCGTACCATCTCACCATTTACCCATTCAGACACTCAATTTTGATGAACTAGAAGAGAAATTTAATTATTTGAAGGGACTCCCAGTTAAAAGTTATAAAAATGCTGTTCCAAGACTATTGATTGGATTGGATAATCTAAAACTAATAGTACCTTTAAAAATGAGAGAAGGTGCTTTCGGTCAACCAATAGCAACAAAAACAAGGCTGGGATGGTCTATATATGGAACGAATTCTTCAAGTGAAAAACGAAATGAACCGTATTATTCTTGTCATTTATGTAAATGTAACTCTGACGATAATATTCATGAGATGGTGAAAAATTATTTCAGCATAGAAAATAATGGTATGGTTATAGCACCAGTCAACATGTCCAATGAAGATATTAGAGCTCAAAGAATCTTAGAAGATACGACAAAGCGTGTAAAAGACAGATTTGAAACAGGTTTACTGTGGAAATATGATGCTTTTGAATTTCCTGACAGCTACTCAATGGCATTTTCAAGATTAAAATGTTTAGAAAGAAGGCTAGAAGGAAAGCCAGATTTATACGAAAATGTTAAGAAACAAATAGAAGAATATCAAGTAAAAGGGTATGCACATAGAGTAACAGAAAACGAACTACAAGGTGCTGATCCAAGGAAAGTGTGGTATTTACCTCTTGGAGTGGTAATTAATCCTAAAAAACCAGGAAAAGTCAGATTGATTTGGGATGCAGCTGCAAAAGTAGAAGATATATCTTTTAATTCAATGATATTAAAAGGTCCTGATCAACTGAAATCATTGCCATCAATTTTATGCCGTTTTCGCCAAAGAAGAGTTGCTGTTTGTGGAGACATCAGGGAGATGTTCCATCAAATTCAAATTCGTGAAGAGGATAAGCAGTCACAACGTTTCCTGTGGCGAAAAGATTCAAAAAGCGATCCAGAGATATATGTAATGGATGTGGCAACATTTGGGTCTAAATGCTCACCATGTTCAGCTCAGTTTGTCAAAAATTTGAACGCGAAAGAATATTCACAATTGTATCCAAGAGCTGCAGAAGCAATCTTAGAAAATCATTACGTGGATGATTATTTAGATAGTATGGATTCAATTGAAGAAGCTGTAAAGATAGTTAAAGAAGTCATATTAGTTCATTCTTCTGGTGGATTTAACATTCGAAACTGGATATCCAATTCAGCAGAAGTTCTTCAAGAGCTAGGAGAGAATAAAAACCAATCTATTACAAGAAAGATTGTAAGTGACATAAAAGGTTCAAAAAACGAAAGAGTTCTTGGGATGATTTGGCTTCCGGAGAAAGATGTGTTTTCTTTTTCAACAATGATTAAAGAAGATATGAAAATGTTTATATATGGTGAGGAAGTCCCAACTAAGCGTCAAGTATTGAGTTGCGTCATGAGTATGTATGATCCATTAGGACTCCTGTCATTCTTCACTATTCACGGGAAAATATTGATACAGGAAATATGGCGAAAAGCAATTGCATGGGATGAAAAAATAGACCATGAACTAAACGAAAAATGGCATAAATGGTCAAAATTATTCAATTATTTAAATGAAATTAATATTCCACGCTGTTATTTTAACGAATATGAGAATTCCAATCTAGAGTCAGTTCAACTACATGTTTTTGTTGATGCGAGTGAGTTAGCTTATGCATGCGTAGCATATTTTAGAATTATTGACAAAAATGGTATTCCACACTGCGCATTAGTGACAGCAAAATCCAAAGTTGCACCTTTAAAACCTTTATCAATACCACGACTCGAGTTACAAGCAGCAGTAATAGGTACGCGACTGATGAAGATGATATGCTCAAGTCACACCGTTACAATCAAGAAGCGGTATTTCCATACAGATTCCTCAACTGTGCTAAGTTGGATACGTTCGGACGCACGAAGATATGGTCAATTTGTAGCGTTGAGAATCGGAGAAATTCTAACTGAAACTGATGTGAATGAATGGAGATGGGTACCCACGAAGCTAAATGTAGCTGATGAAGCTACGAAATGGGGAAAAGGACCATGTTTTGATGAAAAAAATCGTTGGTTCAAAGGACCAGAGTTTCTGTACCTTGCAGAAGAATTTTGGCCAAGTCAAAACATTCAAATTAATGAAGCAACTGAAGAACTTCGCTCATGTCATGTACATGAAGAAATTATTCGACATACATTCATCAATCTTGAAAGATTCTCAAAATGGGAGAGACTTTTGAGATCAACAGCATTTGTGTGCAGATTTATAAATAATTGCCGACGTGGAAATGAGCCTAAAATAATAGGATTCTTGAAACAGGAAGAATTATATCATGCAGAAAATATTTTATGGCAGTTGGCACAAAAACAAGCTTATAAGAATGAAATTGAAATTCTGCACTCCCAGAAGGAAAGTAATGAAGAAAAAAGAAGAGAGTTGGACAAACATGATGTTCTTTATAAATTATCACCATTTTTAGATGAAAATGGAGTTATTAGAATGGAAGGACGAATAGAATCAGCAAAAAATATTGCTTATGAGACCAAATATCCAGTAATTCTTCCAAATCGAAATCGGATCACATTCCTCCTCATTGACTGGTATCACCGAAAATTTCTTCACAGCAATCGTGAAACTATTGTTAACGAAGTGAGACAACGATTTCATATTTCAAAAATTAGAATTATTGTAAAATCGGTCATGAAACAGTGTCAATGGTGTAAAATTTACAAGGCAGTACCAAAATACCCAAAAATGGCTCCTCTACATAAAGCAAGATTAATGCCATACATGCGTCCTTTCACCTATGTTGGTATTGATTATTTTGGCCCAGTACTGGTAAAAGTGAAAAGAAGTATTTGCAAAAGATGGGTAGCAATATTTACATGCCTTACAATCAGAGCGATTCACTTAGAAGTCGTTTATAATTTATCAACTGAATCATGTATTATGTCAATAAAAAGATTTATATCCAGAAGAGGATCGCCACTAGAAATATACTCAGATAATGGGACCAATTTTCAAGGTGCAAGTAAACAATTGGAAAATGAACAAATAAGCCATAGTGAGCTTGCTGAAACTTTCACAAATAATCATACAAAATGGTTGTTCAATCCTCCAGCAGCTCCACACATGGGGGGAGCATGGGAAAGAATGGTAAGAGCAGTCAAAACAGCTTTAAAAGTAATGCTCACGACAAAAACCCCGTCCGAGGAAATTTTATACACAGTTTTAACTGAAGCAGAGTTTATGATAAATTCAAGACCACTTACGTATATACCCATTGAATCGGCAGACCAAGAAGCTCTCACTCCGAATCATTTCATTTTAGGAAACTCTAGCGGTAAACGTCAACCGTTTGAAGAATTAGAACCGCAAAATATGAAACTTAGAGATAGTTGGAATTTAATTCAACAAACAATGAACGAATTTTGGAGTCGTTGGATAAAGGAATATTTACCGATTATAACAAGGCGTACTAAATGGTTTGAAGACACAAAATCTATCGAAGTTGGCGACATAGTGTATATTGTTAATGAATCATCTAGAAGTCAGTGGCTACGTGGCAGAGTAGTACACACTACAAAAGGAAGAGATAAAAGAGTTCGCCAGGCAATGGTTCAAGTAGGAAATAAATTCATCCGAAGACCAGCTTCAAAAATCGCCGTACTGGACCTTAAAGATAGTAAAACTGGACTTCATCACCATCAGTCTTACGGGGGCGAGAATGTTGCGGCAGTAGGCGATGAAAAAAAATAAAATAAAATAAGTTTAGAGTAAAGTAGGCAGGTAATTTCGGGAAATAAAAGGAAAAAAGAATGATTTGAAATGTCAAAATTTGTTGAATTTTTAACTTAATCTAAAGGACTAGAAATGTAAGTTAGTTGAGAAAAATATGTTTGTTAATATATAAAATTATGTATGTTTATTGTTTTTAGCTTAAAAGCGTAACTTACAGTATCGTAACGTATCGAATTGATGTACTGAAAGACGAAAATATAGAATTGGAAAACGCTGTTTAAATATTGTCAAATAGATTTGAATTCAACACTTCATAATAGGATTTTTACTAGAACAGCGTTCCAGGTTTGCATATATCCATACATTTTTCGTTCGGACAGTAAATAAAAAAAATCTAGGTTACCTATACAATTCCTTCAACAATGGTTTGGATGCGTTATCCAGTTCCTATCATTGACGGATGTAATTATGGATGGAATCCATTGTAGCATCGGCGCAGGAACTCACGCATCATCGATCTTTTGCTTTTCCCAGTTGTTCTTTTTTCTGAATGCTTGTCAAGCGGGAATCAACAGAGGCGCATCCGAAATTTCTGGAAGAGATTTCTATAAAGCGATGAACAAAATCCACTATTTTTCAAACAAAGATTCACTTGTGGAATTACAACGGCTTGACATTGGCATTGCTATTGACTTGATATTGTCAATTTACCATGCAAGTTGGACATGTTTCCGATTGGTATCAAGTTATAAAAATGAAATCTAGACAATAAAAGAGATGGGAATACGTCAATATCGACTCGATATTGTACCAGGAAAGGACTGTGTAGTGTATACTGTCCAAAAGCAGAAAAGTCTGCAATATAATTACATAACAAGACAGTCGACATCAAACAGACTTCAGCTAACAGTAAGACAACTATCTTGAGGGTTTGCTAATTGTTAATTTCCGTTGTTTGATTAATCAAATTAAAAGAAACGTGCGAGGCTTCAAGATCTTCCAGATATACATTTTGTTACAAAAGTAGATCAGCAGAATTACATTTGAGATTTATTCAAGATATATGTGTCCATATCAAGTACTAAGGAAAAGATAATCGAAGCAATATTGCACACCCTTGCACCTTTTCCTATTTCGAAGGTGGCAGTAGGAAATTAAAAAAGGTTATGTTTCTTCACTATTTGGTAGCAAAAACTTAATGTATTTCCGATTGACACTAAATTTAAGTATTGGAATATCCTACCTTGAAAGTGAAGATCCAGGCTAGCTATTAATAAGGGCACCGGAAATATTATACCTGAAAAATAGGAAATGGGCGCCACTTCTAGGAAATGATCAAAGGAGAAAAAGGTACTATTCTGGGAGACAATAGCGACAGCAAAAAAGAAATGAAGCATAGACGTCGAAATCAGTTATAAACAAAATCATCATTAATTTAAAGCAAATGATTCCAAAAATTATAATAAAAAAAAATTTGGTAACTTACGAAAATGGTTAAAGCTATAATACAAGAAAATCCCACTACAACAGCCAAAAGAGAACTGGAGGGCACGTCACAGACTCTCAAAATTACGTTACAAAAATTAGCTAAATATCCTCTTCAGGCGGAACTCAAGACTAGTATCGGCAGTAAAGGTAGATGACGAATTATTAGCCACAAAAACAACGTCAGACAAGAATGTTCCCTGAATTAAGTAAAGTTGATTTTGCGTCTTATAGGGCTTTGATGAATACACAACGGTCTTTGAAGGTGTTAAGGTTGGCCGTGCGTCTGGTAATCAACTTAGGGACGTATTAATGTTCTTCTTAATTTCGTCGACGTGTTAATGTTCTTCTTAACGTAAAGTTGGCCAGAAACTAGTCTCAAGTGGCCACGGGTTCCTAAAATCCCTAGCAGTTTACACTGAAAACAAATAACCAAACCAGTATCCAATTCAACTGAAACAGGAGGTTCCTATAAAAAAATTGGAGAGCTCTCTTCAAACGTGAAGCGTTAAACTTGAATAAATAAATTTAGATTTAAATTGAAAAAAGAATAAACTGTGAATTTAGTAAAGATTAAATAAAATAATCAGTCAAGTTATTTATTTGCCCAATTTTGAATTGTGCACTAAAAATTCACAAAGTAAAAAAAAAACTACGCTTAGCATCAAAGAGAAGAAAAGCAAAGAAAATACAAAGTCTAGCAGAACAAGAAAAAGGATTACTAGCGATGAGTCGATAAATTCACGAACGTGGTTCGTTACTAAAAAAATTGGATCAATCTTCACAAACTCGTAGGATAGAACAAAATATTTTAAGCTTTGGAAACCAAAAACTACACAAACAACGTAAGAAACTAAACTACGAGTTATTGAATGACAAATTCGCAACGCGTTGGATCCAAAATATAGTTAAATTATGTATTATCAACCAATTTCACTAATCATTCATACATCAAACATACTTAGTTGAGGAAAGGTAGAGGGAGGGGGGAACGAAGATAGCCACAAATCTTGTATTTTTTACTCCGAATGTATATATAAAAAAAATCGCGTATCACCGAATCGACATCCACCTGATCGCGTTTGAGAGTAAAAAATTTTCAATTTAGAACAAAAAATATTAATTCAGTATGAAAATTTCAAGGTTGTAAAAAGGTTCTAAGCACAAGAAACTAGCAAAGAATCAAGGATGAATGAGATAAATTTGGAAATCAAAAAATTTGCCACGCGGATCGCCTTCAAACGAATTCGCTAGCAAAAATTATATTGAATTTGGAATAAAGTAGACAAAATACTTACAAAATCATAACACTGATTTAAAAACAACTGGAAAAATTACAAGACTGAGCAAAACAACCCGTCGGCAACAACCGCTCAGGAACTAAAGAGAGCGAAGTAGACGCGCATGCTCCCCAAATTAGCGCCCTTCAATCAAGTGTCACAAGCAAGTACTAATTCACAAAATTAGTGCAAATTTGTTATACAGACGGCGACATAAGTATGAAATAAGAAAAAATTGTACAAAAAAAAAATATACGTAAGACGAAATTTTTGTAACACCCTACCGTCTAGACCTAGAGTCATCATCGGCTCAACTATCCAAGTAGGATATGTGCTTTTCTTATCAATCTTCCCCAACTTTCTCTGTTCAGTGCTAATTAACTATAATTGGTTATTCATGCTTCTTTGAGATCCCTTTCAACATCATCCTTCCATTTTGTTCTCGGTCTACCTCTTGGTCTTTCCAGCATTGGTCTACACCTATATATAGCTTGAGGTAGTCTATCATACATTCTTAGTAAGTGACCAAACCATTTTAGTCTCTGCAGCTTGATGGATGCTATTATATCCGGTTCTTTATTGCTCATCTTCTCTTACTGCTCTAAAGATCTTCCCTAGGATTCTTCTTTCAAAGGTGTATATTTCCTATTGATTGAGAGTCCAGGTTTCAGCTTCATATGTAATTACTGATCTTATTATTGTTTTGTAGATTCTCAGTTTAATTTATTTGGGCATGTTTCTGTTAGCTAGGATGTTTGCAATCTGAGAGTACGTTTTGTTTCCTTGCATAATTCTTCTACTGACTTCTTGGCAGATCTCGTTCTTTCCGTTGAAACTTGATCTCATCGCAATTTTCATTGCTTCTTCATCGATACTTTAGAAGGTCTCTTCTACTTAATTTCACAATGTCATCTACATAAGAAAGGACCACATGCGATTTGGTAAACACTGTTTTACTCAGGTTAACATCTGCTTTGCGAAGTATACTTCCTAGGGCTATACTGGAGAGCCAGGGTGCCAGCGTGTCACCCTGTTCCAAGCCTATATTCGAGCTGAAGGTCATTTTCCGTTTTGACTGATATTTTCCCATAGTTCTGCTCTATTTACTGTATCGTACGCTGTTTGGAAGTCTATAAAGAGACAGAACAATTTTATGTCATATTTTTGGCACTTTTCTGCTGTTTGCCTCAAATAAGTTATATTATTGGTCATTGATCTTTGCTCTCTGGAACTATTTTGGTACTCCCCTATTAGATCATTGCAGTGCTTTCCAAATTTTCTATATAACAACAACGCTGCAAAGATTCTGTGTAAAGTGTTTGGCAAAGCTATTCTTATATAGTTCGAGCATATTAGGGTATCTCCTTTCTTATGCACTGGGCATACCAGGGATGCTGTTCAGTCTGCTGGTAACATCCCGGTTCCCCATATATAGGATTGTTTTCATGTTCAATGCCTCATATATTTCTGCGGTAATCCTGTCTGGTCCCGCCAATTGGTCTCCTTCAGTTCCTTTTTTGTAGGGCACGGATTACCTATTTGGGTTTATGGCCATAATGTAGTTTGATGTGAGCCATCCCTTTCATTCCCTTCTACGCTTGGAAGACAGCTTTATTCCATGGTGGCCTTCAAAAACTGCCCAATAAAACTTGTATTTAACATTGTTGTGCCAAATCACAGTTTGGTTGGTTAATAAAGTTGCACACTACGCTTACTACAAGAGCTAGGTGTAAAGTCCCTGATAAATAAAATACATGTGACATTTGTGCAGTACCATCTTCAACCTCAAGCTGATATATCATTCAGTTCTGTTTTGACATCTTCCGAAAGCAAGCAACCTCGAAGATTTTGGAAGACATGAGAAAAAGTGAATTTCGCATTGAATGTTGAGAAAATATGCAAACCAAAGCGTCTTTACTATCGATTGAAACGATTCACAAGTGGTTTACCGATTTTTATTGCGGTAGTATAAACACAAATGTTCTGGACGTCCAATGAGGTCACAACGCCAGAAATGGTTGGTAAAATCCATGGTACGGTATTAAATGATTGGTTAATGAAAGTGTAAGAATTGTTGCGGCCATTGGCATTACAATCAAATGCTGTCGATAAAACATGGATCCAGCACAACACACCAGAGATCAGAGAACTGTCGAAAAGGGTTACCCAACAGCCACAAACCCAATAAAACTTTTTTGGACTTTCTTACCGCGAAACCTAAGAAAATACCTAGTGTCAAAACGATATCTTCAGCATTTACTTCCAGAACAATATAAGTTACTATTAAATTAGAACCTAATATATGTGACGTAGTCACGATTATTTATAAATCAAGGTAAGGATAATGTAATACATACGAGTGAGTTACGACCAAATCACATGGAAAGCGAATTTACCGCAGTTATAAATCGGGGTACTTGCTTCCATTCGGCGAATATTGAAATGACAAAAGACCGTGAAATGAACGAATTGAATCCGATATGATATTCGCAAGTGGGATTTCGTTTTGAATATTATTACATTGTGGAATCAATGCTTGATGGGCGTCGAGTGTGGAATAAGGTGAAATCAATTTTTGTCTGTTAGTCTCCTCGAAAGGACTAAGCAATATATACTTGAGAAATAAACATGATTTTCATTCACCTCTTAATGCGCAATCATTATATAACGTAATACGTATTAAACAAGTTATCAATTGGATTATTTGAGAAGTCCTCGGTATGTCATCAACGATCAAGGTCTAGAATGTAGTGATCCATTAATATTATTGAATCAAGTTTAATTAACTAAACTCTGACAGCAATATTGGCAATCTGTTATATCATACTCCCAGAATGCAATTTGATGGAATTCGGGGAAGATGTCACTTGTATGCAGCAACGTGCTTATGTATCTTGAATTAATTAATGCTACTTCGGTAAGAAGGTTAATATCTATCATATTACAACCAGAGTCTCGAGAAAGCTCAGCTTACTGATACAATATTTCAAACTATCCACACTAATTCCAACTTGGGTACATGACTAATTGAAACTAGTTATCATACACATTATCAATTAGAACCTTCAATTAATCAAGTGAGATTCACCTATGCAAACAAGCATTTGGTCTTTGACAGACTACGTACTTCAATCATGGATTATTGAGCTGGATCTTTTTGCGATCTCTTATTTTTTTTATAAAGAAGAATTAATATGGACTCTATTCATAAAGCTTACTTCCGGAAATCAAGGCGACTAACTTCATGAACCTCTAATTCTTCAGCAAACCAAGCAAGATGAGCATTTCCTCATATCTCTTAGATTCTCCTGCAGTGCAATTTACCGAACTGCTTATTCGATTCTTTGTAATTGCAGCTGTAAGTTTTCAACTTATAAATTGAAAATAGTGAGTTTAGCTGACTCTGTTTGAAAATTTTCTAATAATTCGAAGAATCTGCAAAGATTACTATATGTTCAACCTCACCTTGATGCAACGTGCTTTAGAGAAACTCAATTCTGTAAGTATGATTTGAAAGCTATCAAAACAGTGTAATCAGCTGATAAACAACTCCACGGACCCAATTTACCCACATTTTATTATTATATGGAGCTTAATGATACCTTCAAGCGTAGAATCTCCTTATATTTCATATTCCTCGAAGTAAATTGTACATTATTATTATTTAACTAAGAAATTGATGTGAATGTCGATAATCCGTACTGAAGTTGAGTGGTTCTCGTTGAAAAACAACAAGAGATATTATTTCCAATCATAATTATATTCAATATTTGTTAAAGTTACATTATTTGTAAATTAATAACATTTCAAAGTGTATTATAGTAATTGAGGTATCAAGAGTATTAAGAGGATAATAATGCTTAAGGTTAACAGTGTACTTTCCGGAGACCTTTGACCCGAGGTGTGTATGTTGACCGTAGGCATTATCGTCCGTTCAGCTCCCGTGGTGCTTCCAATGTTTGATGGCAGACTGATGTAATATTTGAATCAAAATTTCTAGCAATGTATGTCCTGTCATTGTGATTTTTGTCAGAGAAACTACTCTAGTTACTTGTTGTAACTGAAGAACAAGATATTTCTGTTTTTTACTTCTCAAAATGATGCCATTGGACATCATTTTGAAAAATCAGCCCCCAAGTGTTATTTGTTGCGTAATAACCCTGAAATCAATATTATCATGACAACAATAATGAGCTAGTCGGACATTCAATGAGATATTCAATTTTACAATGGAAATATTTTTTTGTTTTGCTGTTTTTCCATGGAAAACTCCTATTTTGAGCCTCATGAAACCCAAACGCCATTCTTTTAAATATAGCATTGTTATTTTGAGTAGACCACCCCTATCACTGCTTTTTTTCTACCGCACTGTCAACAACAAACAACATACAAAATAGTGAAGTATTCAAATTTTGTCACGTGATTGATGAAACGCTGTTATTGGCCCAGTGCCGCTGTGACGTCATCACGCATGTCGGTAATCAGAAATTAGTGCATAAGAGATAGGAACCGTGGATTAATTTGACTTAAAATAGAACCAGACATCGAATGACTTCTGATGGGTTTGTTAAGGTATTGTGAGATAATTTGCCAGAGGTTCAAGAGTCAATATTGATTGCTGACTTTTTCTCAAAAAGTGTTTTTTAACGCAGCTTTCTTTGACAGTATAACGTCTACTTTTGTGCGCAAGGTGTAGTATTTTTACTTACTTGTACAAAGTAACAACAGATTTTGACGGAAATATCCGTTTTGAGCATCCCTGGATCCGTTTTGACTATTTTTGGCTTGATGACGGTACGTATGTTCGTGCGTGCTTGCGTTCGTGCCTGCGTAACTCGCAAATCTCAAAACTGGTTGAACGTATAATGTTGAAATTTTGTATTTAAAACTGGTATAGGGTCTAGTTGTGCACCTCGCATTATGGTTTTAATCGTCTGTACCAGAAGTGCACTTTACTTGAAACTTTTTTCGAATTTCTCCAATAAATCCAGAATGATCAACCGTACAATGTTAAAATTCAGTATTTGATCTTTATGTTGTATCAGAATAGTTATCTACTATTTTTGCAAGAATCGGCTTGGTGAGAAGTGCACTTTACTTGAATTTTTTTTTGAATTTTTTGCATAAATATAGAATGATCCGCCATAGCATATTGATATTTTGTATAAAGAACTTCTATAACATCTTATTGTACATCTTGCATTATGATTGCGATCGGCTAAACCGGAAGTGCACTTTTCTTGAGCCTCTTATCTGTTTGCATCGCGCTGCTCCATAGAAGCGAACACTCGAGTAGCTTACTAGAATGATGTAGAAATTTCTAGATGCATGGACATCTGTATATATAAGGACGAACCACTTGACTAAGTAGTGAATATCAAGAGGAGTGGATATCAAGCGCGTTATCAGCGAAGTGCGAAGTGTAGTGAATCAACAAGTTGTTGTTGATAAATTAGTGGCTTTTTTGTTGAAGTTTGATAGTTGTGCGTGGGAGATAAATTGTATTGTGTTTGTTTTAGTTGCATCAAAGAATGAAACTTTCATTTTCTTTTCATTTATTGAATAGTGAATTTCATTTCAATAATAAACACTTCTTCAAATGAACATTACAATATTCACCTTAAGTTCGGAAGAATGGCAGACTGTAAAAAACTATTTCTCAATATGTTTTAACAGCTATAGTACAGTCATTTGGTGTTAAAGGAAGAGGCTACCTGGAAAGTCCTCCGGAAGTTACAAAAATGGGTGATTTCATTGATTTGATGTGCTCTTTCTGAATTTCAACTTCTTCATCTCGTATCCTTACTGCCTGCGCCGCTTTATTGCAAATTTCTAATTCATTTCACGATAAAAGCATTGATTTACAAAATGAAATTGCAGAAAATTTTCTACAATTTATGTGTTAATTTTTTTTTTATAGAATTAATAGTTTTAACGTAGCGCCGCAAACCATTTTATATCTACGCCAATTCGTGACTTTCAATTTCAACTGAAGTTATGCAATTACCTTGAATCTAAAACTATACTCACAATGAATATTTTACTATGCGTTGGAAAACTGGCTCACTATGGCCCGTCCTCCGCAGTTATAAAGGAATGCGTCGTCTTTGTATCGGGCGCCCTTTTCTCCCTTCGCAGTGTCGTTTGTATTTATAGAGCCATGGATTCTAATGAAGTAAATTGTTTTATTTGTGCCAATCCATTGAATAAAAGTGAAATGATTGAAGTGAAAGAAAAAGGATTGTAGACTTTTTGTAAGTCAAGTATTAAAAGAAATGACAACAAGGATAAACTCTTGGTGGGACTGAGATCGATAGTGGTTCACGATTTATGTTGAAAATGATATAATAATGAGCAGTTAATCGCTGCATCTTTGCGTGGAGGAAGCTTTGTCACGACTTCTCATCCACAACTGCGATCTACGCGCCCAACTACACTTTACGGCGCTTGTAGATCAAAACTATTGATTTTACGAAGAAAAAGTCTATCACATAAATTGTAGGAGATTTTTACTAGTTTAATATTGTATATACTTGCTTTTATCGTGAAATGAGTGAAGAAACTGTCAAAAGGCGCCATTTTTCTTATATAGCGGCACACGCGGCAAAGATACGAGGTGAAAAAGTTGTAACTAGGCAAGAACACATCGAAATCTATGAAATTACCCATTTCCAAAACTCCCGCAAAACTTCCCAGGTAAAATCACTAAATGACTGTACTACTAGCTAGAATTCTCAAATATTAATATCTCAAGCCTCCCTGTAAATGGCAGCCTGTAAAATTATGCTTTTTGGTTGTCTGGCATGACGCTGACATCTCAGCAACTACCGCACTTACAAACTGGAAACTGGTACTGACTGAAAGCTGCTATTTCGTAGATATGCACAAACTGCCTGATTCCAAGCAGTAATTTGTAAAATCTCTGAACTAACAAACATTCATGAACTGCCAAAAATGCGCGTTGATCATTAAGATGATTCTCTATTTTACGTTACGTTCGCCTGGCTTTAAATAGGCACATAATTAAAAGAATAATGAAAAATCTTTCCTCAAATTTGATTTATTGCATGAAAGTACTCCTAAGAATGTTTCCTCACAAAAAATCAACCCCAAACAGCAGTCTTTCATCATTCAAAATTGCAATTATCTTAAGACGAGATGAATAAAAAGTTAATTAAAGGACGCATATTCTTCAAGATTCTGGTCTGATCCATTAGTCCTTGACCCATCTGGAGATTATCCTTATTTGATTGCTCCCTTTCTTTCATTAATAACTTGAAGACATCCAGAAGATTGGGATCGTGGATATTGTATGTGGACAGTTTGATATATGTTCAATAAGTATCGGATTTGTGTAGATACATGCAGAAGGCTTCATGTAACCAAAATAATAGAGATAAACAACAAGGCTAACATTGTAAGATATATGAATATAACTTGAATGGAAGTGATGCAAAAACTGGTCGGATAGCATAATGGCAGAATATTGAGAGCAACTTTCATTTATCTAGTGAATTTATAGTCTTGATACAAAATGGAGGGTGCTATAAAAATGAACAAAAACTAATAATAAGAAACATATGGCTTCAAATGGGACACACAAAAAATGGATAAAAACTTGAAGTATAATGTACTGGAAGGGTCAGGACAACAGATGAATTTCCTTAATGGAGACGGGTAACAAAAAAATACCGTCAGAGTCTTTAGCATAATGTCATCCAACATAATTAGGTGATAAATAAAGTTTGTTGGGGGCTGTAATTCTTCCAAGTAAATTACTTCAAGTAAAATTAATTTTGGTGTTTGAGATTAGTGGCACATCATTATTTCATGGCGAAAATTATGATAGATTTCATTTCATAACCAGTAGTCATAAATATTTGAAAATATCACAATTAGCAAGCATCAATCAAAAATACAATTAATTTTTGCTCGCAATAACAACATAAATATATTCTTACCTCTGGTGTAAATTTCGAAACGTTTTTTCTTCAAATGAGGTACAAGTTATAATTAACCTGGAAAGTTACAAATCACGAATGTTTAATTACCTCTTGCAAACACTCATTGCTGTCAAGCTGCAATTCCATTTACTCATTTGCACAGATTCTTAATTAAGACCTAATTAGCAGCAAAAATTATTGAGGTTGTGTGACTTAGTTTTTGCTCAAAAATATAAATTTGAAATATTGAAGCGATCGAGTAGAACATTTTGTTTGACAATACATCCAAATAAGTTCAGAAACTCCAGAACTAAGCACTTTTTCACGTCAATTGAAAACAAGCATTCAATAGGCTACGTGCATGAAGTCTACTAGCGCCTCTAGCGGACAATGGAGAACGATTGAACTCCATTTTATCATTGTTTCATACCTATAATTTTTTAAATGTACTAATATCATTCAATTCAGCTGTGTGCGTATAATATAACTTGCATAGCATAAAAGGTACGTTGAAATTATTTATTTTGAGTATTTTTTTCTTCAATTATAACGCACCTATTATAGCGAAAACGTCTTAATTCGGTCAAATTGACAGGATAATCTCAAATTATGACGCCGATGATCTTGCAGATCGAGTTTGTATTTATCAAACACTGTATCCCTTTTACCGAGGAAGCATGGAAGAAAAGCGTGAAATTAGTTTTGCCGTATTAAACATGTTGAAGAATATGTTGCTGACAATATTAACAACAAAATTATTGCGAAGTGCATCTGACAAACTTCAATCACTGAAACATCTTACAAATTAGAGATAGAGGTAAATTCATGAATACCAAATCGATGATGAATATTTCTTATTTCACAATTGAATTACAAACATATTTGTTATATAGATTAATAATGAAAGACAGACAATACTCTATTTACCGCTTTGATTCACTTCATTCGTTTTTTTATGTTATAACTGGGTACATGGAATTTATGAAACTATATTTCACTTGAAATAGGCCTATAGGCTATGTGCAAGGGGGCGGAGTTTGAACAAATATCGATGCGAGCGCTCATTGTGAGCATCATTGTAACCATTGAACTCCATTTCTCAGAATACGTCAATGAGCTGTCATTGAGTATTGTAGTTTAAAAGTAAAAATAATTGCATATAAAACATGGGAAAACGTTTGTTGTGTTTCAGGCTGTTGCGTTAAGGATAATTCAAGTGAAATATAGTTTCATAGATTTCATGTACCCAGTTATATCATCAAAAAACGAGTGAAGTGAATCAAAGCGGTAAATAGAGTATTATCTGTCTTTCATTATTAATCTATATAAAAAATATGTTTGTAATTCAGTTGTGAAATTAGAAATATTCATTATCGATTTGGGACTCATGAATTCACCTCTATCTCTAATTTGTGAGATGTTTCAGTGATAGAAGTTTGTCAGATGCACTTCGCAATAATTTTGTTGTTAATATTGTCAGCAACATATTCTTCAACCTGCTTAATATGGCATAACTAATTTCACGCTTCTCCTCAATGCTTCTTCGGTAAAAGGGATACAGTGTTTGATAAATACAAACCCGATCTGCAAGTTCACCGGCGTCATAATTTGAGGTTATCCTGTCAATTTGGACGAATTAAGACGTTTTCTCTATAATAGGTACGTTATCATTGAAGAAAAAAATACTCAAAGTAAATCATTTCAACGTACCTTTTATGCTATGTAAGTTATATTATACGCACACAGCCGAATTAAATAATATTAGTACATTTAAAAAATTATAGGTATGAAACAATGATGAAGTGGAGTTCAATCGTTCTCCATTACCCGCTAGAGGCGCTAGTAGACTTCATGCACGTAGCCTATAGACTATGAAAATTTCTGTTCATCTTTATTTTCAATTTTCATGTCACAGTAAAGCGCAATTGTTCCAGAAGCTTTGTTTCGTTTACTCATTTGATATGACTCCCGATTAGGCTTTGATGGGTTGCTCACTTTGATTTTCCACATAATTGTTGGACAAATAAATTGTCGGACCTTCCAGATTGTCAATAAATGACGCATACAAATTCGCTCACGTACTCATATCCCTTTGATATCTCGTATCATGCATTTAATTACCTGCCTACTAGCATCCCTGTTTGTCTTTTAAAGTACATTCTATTCGAATAGATTTAATTAAAACGAACTATTGTTCACTGAAATTGGAAATAAAAGTGAGAGACATAGTTTTTCCGGGTAGCTGGAACGTGGTCGATGAGATGTAGTTCCGCTTGACGCGACGTCCAATTTAGTCGGACAACTTCAGAGGTTTAACTCCAGAATGTATTTTCAAGATGTACCAGAGAAATATTCTGAGGACAGTCGAGGCTGAAAACTAATTCTATATCCTAGTATATAGTTTCATTCATAAAAGAGGTATTTCATGATTTCCCGTTATCAACGCTTCTGTTAGTCCAAAGATGAATCTCCATACTTCTTTGCTAACTTTATCATAGTAACACAACACACGAATAACAAAAGCTCTATGTTCGATGAAAGAGGTTCGATAAATCTTCACATGTAGTGAGAACGGTCTCTTTATTTACAAAAGGGTCACTTTACTCCGTGAACATGTTTGATATTGAGAGGCCATTACGATTACATTGAAACACGGCTGCATCTTTCTCACGTAGGAACTCTTCAAAGCCCTTCCAAATGGGAATCTCAAACGGCAAAGTTTCAGGTTGTGTTTTCTTTAATCCACGAGGATTTTGTGGATAAACTTGATAATCTGCTTGTGATTTGTACAACTTCTCAAGTAAGTTATCACTTATAGACTAAAAGTTGTACGGGAAATAACAATCGGTTTGTGAATAAATGGAAGAAGAGCCTTTATATATGTTCAAAAAATTGAAGAATCATCTAGATGATGAAAGCGCATTCTTGACAGCTCATGAATGCGTGTTACCTCAGAGATTTCGCAAATTACCATCTCTCACAATTACTGAGCTTGAAATCAAGCAGTTTTGGCAGACTTACGAAACAGCAGCTTCCATTTAGTACTAGTTTCAAGTTGACTATTTGATAAGTACATAATTTATGCATGTACTAACTCAAAAATACCTTTTAATCTTCATTGTTTAGTTATTGACTGACAGGAGGTCAAGTGCTGTACCTTAAAATTAAAATTTGCTCTTTATCAAAGCTATACAAAAAAATACACTAAAATTAAACAAATTTTCAACCAATAATAGTGATTCATTCTAATAAGCTTCAAATTTGCGTCAAACAAATCATTGAATGAATCTCGGACAGATTTGACAACTGTACATAATAATAATGACACCCCCGGCCAAAGTTGTAACTAAATTTTTATCTACTTTAATAAATTTTAGTTGCCATATCCCTAATGTCATAGATATCTATGGACATTGTTTCACTTGAAACAAGTAATTGAATAATTTGATCTTCCACAATCACTGAGCCTGAATTAAAGCAATTTGTGGAAACCTACGAAACGGTAGCTTTTATTTAGTACCAGTTTCAAGTCTGTGAATAGTATAGTTGCTGAGAACTCAGCGTCACGCCAGCCTGCCAGCCAGCCAGGCAGCCAGACAGCCACAGTGAATATAATAGCGCTTTTTTCGGAAAAATGCGCTAAAAAGAAGAGTATTTCAACTTCTCAACTACCTAATTATAATTATGTATGTTTTATTTGGCAATGTTCTGTATATAAAAATGATTAGAAACACAACGTTTCAACAGCAAAGTGCTGCTTTTTTCAGGTGTGAATGTATAATAACTAAATAAACAAAAATTGTCAAGACAACAAAAATACAAAAGGTGACTAGATAAAATATCAACTCTTAGGATCGTAAAGCTCTGCCTGTGGTTTTGCATATAATTTAATGTCCACGGGTCTTCAGGAGATAAAAATGAAGGTCTAAATAGGGAAATAATCAACTCCTTGTGGTTCTAGGTCAATCTGGCTCTTCTTTTTTTGGTTTGGCACATAACTGAACCATTTTCTGATACTTTTTCTGGCCTTAGTATTTGTCTTTTCGTTTTATTCAAATCTGTTTTCCCTTTTTCTGTCATTGTCATTGTTTTGGCAGCATAGATTGTTTAATATATTGTCACTTTTGCTATTTTTGACTAAGTTTTACTTGGGTAAAATGCTTTGTAATAAAAAATCTAGAGGTGATGAGTCTATTTTTTCAAAAACAAACAGCCCCACATTGAACGCAAATGTGTTACGTTCAAAACTTGAGGTAGCTCGTCTACCCTACAAAAACAAACCAGCCCCAGGTTGGGCTCAAAATTTTCCGTCAAATTTACATCTGAAAATATCAAATCCAGTATTATCCAGAAGATTACAGTCCCAGGAACGGATCTGGTAGTAGTGAGTTCAGTTCTCAATGAAATTGAGCTTTTCAAAAATAATATACCGAACGTTACGTGAAACAACTTTGAATGAAACAAAGATATCAGGGCGCCACGCAATTGGAAATTTTCTGTTCCCGGGCACATAACTGGGAAGTACTTGTGAAAAAAGGTGGTGGGATGGTTCTACAGAAATAGACATTCCAAAGATTCTCATAAAATTTGGATATTATGAAGTATCTGTGTTAATACACAGCATATCAAAAAATAGGAATCACCTGTAGATCGATTTGGTAGATATTTGAGTCCTGAATCGATATTTTATTCCTACTTATGGAGTCTTATGGGACGGCATAATACATTTGCTATTGTTTTGAATATTGTCGCGATCAATAGTAACAGATTGAACGAAAATCTAACAGTTTATGGAATCAAGATTCACAATAATTTGATGAAAATTCCAAGAAAACTCACGACTTTTCAATATCAAATTTAGTTCAGGGCAAAAAATTAATATCAAGCCCGGTCCCTGCACTCTCTATATCGGTCCAGATTCAACATTCTTCTAAGCTTCGTCTCTCTTATATTTTATCTACAACGATCTGCATTCTTTCTAAGTTAATTCAAGCGTTTGACCAACAGATGGCAGTTCTTTCGTAGAAAGCACCTTAAGGAACAATTAGATATCTCGGCGTTGATCAAAATACTGCAGAATTTAAAATTCAACAATAATATCTCAAACAGCTGAAAGGAAACACTTAATGTAATCACTGTCCGGAAACTAAAGTGGTAGGTACTTCTTCACAGAAGTGATCAGTAATTCGATTGAAGTTCTAAGAAAAATATTGAAAATGACAGAGTGAAAGAATAATGTGTAATATGAGTCTTCGAAATTAATACAACAATTCAAAATGATAACGATTCGCCTCCCTAACACAGCCTTCAACGAGTCTATCTAAAGAAATACGTTTATGAATATACTCCAAGACAGTATGAAAAAAAAAAATCAGGCTCGGGATAACGTAGTAGAAGCATGAAGGAAAAAGGTGTCGACGAATGCCTTCCGCAAAATTATACAATAAAATAGACGTAATACTTGGCAATAAGCCACGATGGGACGTTAAGAAGAGCTTAGAAAAGTTGGAAAAACCAGTCGCCAATCTCTCAAAAGGCAAACTAACAGCTATAAAAGGTTTGAAACAAGACCAGACCATTAAAATTCTGATAGCTGACAAGGGAAATGCAACGGTGATCATGGATTGCTCCAACTACCACCAGAAAATTGATGAGGCTCTTCAACAAGGATCTTACTCCAGAATACAGAAGGATCCAACAAGTGGAATCGACTATATACTTCTCGAAAAACACGAAGAATATTTCAGCAAACACACTAGAATCTGGCTCACTTCACATCGTAGTAAATCACCACATCTCTATGGACTACCTAAAATTCATTATTCAGGAATACCACTCAGACCCAGCATTGGCTTCAGAAACTCAACGTGCTGAGTTTCTTCTACCTATCTTATCAACAATGATGGGAAGAATTGAAGTTTCGTGAAAGATTCCGAATACTTCCTGGAATTGATGAAGACCATCAAGCTAGAACCTGAAGATCGTTTTGTGAGTTTCGAAGTTGAAAGTCTGTTCCCCAATGTTACAATAAATGAAGCCATGGAAGTCATCGAGTAGAGACTAGTAGAAGACGAAGAGCTTATCGCACAGATATTCCAGTCCATGTTATAATGGAACTTCCAAGTGAATAATCATTTCTATCGACAAGAAGATGGTCTACCCATTAGATCGCCATCGCTAATCTCTACATGGAGTTCTTCAAGAGTTTGGCCTAGCAAACAACACAAGCAAAGTCTAAGGTTTGGTTGAGATGATACCTTCATCACTTAGGATGAAGGAGATGAAGAATAACAATCGTTTCTGGTCTATCTAAGCAGTTTTACGATGGAAGTCAAAACCAACAACTGTCTACCGTTTCTAGGTCATGGTAGAGAAAAGGGACAACAATATAAGTGTGGCAAGAACACTGCTTTCTAGGACCTCAATACATAAAAAATATTCAATGAAGAAGATTATCAAAAATTTAGGAGAAGAACGTTTTCCAGGGAAACCACCGAAACAGAGACCACACTTTCCAGCCCATTTATTGAAGAGGTCTCCGGAAAAATCAGAAGAGTATGCGGGAAGTTGAACGTGCAAACAAGATCTCAAAATATGGCCACGTTAAAGAATATATATTTGAAAACCAGACCTCAAACAAAATTTACAGAATCAACTGCTAGTTTAGAAAAACGAGAGGACCTCTGGGACTTAAAGTCAAAGAACACAACGGCATACGAAGCAAATCAGGGATAGCAGAGCACACCTGAGAAAATCATCCTCACATCTAATAGAACCCGGGCAAAATACTCCAAAAAGAAGACAACACCTTCTAACGGAGATTTAAAGAGGCAGCCATCATAATAAGGAATGAAGATATTGTTTTTGGTCAACCAAGTATTGAGATAAACCTATTTGGAGACCAATTCATTCCAAAGAAAGAGCACCCGCCATATCCACGGATATCTAAGCGTCGCATGACTGGACCTCTTCAAGAACAATGTCGCTGGAGATTCTGATCATTACCTCTGCCTTGCAACTGGATCTTGCAGATTGAATTTGGCAGGAAATCCAGGATAAAAGTCAGGTACTTCCACAGTGTTGTGCTTAAGTTTGAATGACATTGAAATTGTAGCGGTGAGGAATCAACTTAAATTTCTTTCATTCCTGTTTTATTTTCTCTTTATTTGCTATTGGGACATCCAGGCATTTGAACCTATCTTTTCAAAGTTATATTCTCCTATCCTCGTTTCCTCATTCCCTGTTGTTTTCCAAAATCTAATTTTTTTTGTCTTATTTCGAATCCTATGTTATTACTTTCCGTTATTATTTCTTGTAACATCTCTTTCATCGTATGTCTATTTTTAGCGCATTTTTTGGAAAAAAGCGCTATTATATTCACTTTGGCTATCTGGCTGGCTGGCGTGACGCTGAGTTCTCAGCAACTATACTATTTACAGACTTGAAACTAGTACCAAATAAAAGCTGCTGTTTCGTAGATTTGCACAAATTGCTTTAATTCAAGCTCAGTGACTGTGGCAGATTAAATTATTCAATTACTTGTTTCAAGTGAAACAATGCCCATAGATATATATGACATTAGGGATATGGCAACTAAAATTTATTGAAGTAGATAAAAATTTAGTTACAACTTTCGCCGCGTGTGTCACTATTATTATGTACAGTTGTCGAATCTGTGCGGGATTCATTCAATGACTTGTTTGACGCGAATTTGAAGCTTATTAGAATGAATTATTATTATTGGATGAAAATTTGTTTACTTTTGGTGTATTTTTTTCATATAGCTTTGATAAAAATCAAATTATCATTCTAAGGTACAGCATTTGACATCCCGTCAGTCAATAACTAAACAATGAAGATTAAAAGGTATTTTTGACTTTGTACATGCATAAATTATGTACCTATCAAATAGTCAACTTGAAATTAGTACTAAATGGAAGCTGCTGTTTCGTAAGTTTGCCCAAACTGCTTGATTTTAAGCTCAGTAATTGTGAGAGATGGTAATTTGCGATATCTCTGAAGTAACAAGTATTCATGAGCTGCCAAAAATGCGCTTTCATCATTTAGATGATTCTTCCATTTTTTATTATGATCGCTATATCGTCAATTTGTCTTTTTGTTGCTCAAAGTCTATTTTTCTATGTTTCCTAACATATTTTTTAATGTTAAATAGAACAGAGTTGCTGACAGCGCATCCCCTGTTCTTATTCCTTTGTTTATTATGAAAATATTGTATTTGGAAATGTTTCTTCGCATCGCCCTCTTGTAGTTCAATTCAAAAGGAACAATACTAAGTGCTCGGAGATTCATGCTTTCTCATGATGTACAAATATAATAGATAACACTACTCTGCCCTATATGGATATAATAGAATGCATTATACTTCTCTGCAACTCAAACTGCTCTCCAAACTTGTTCATATATCGACAATAAGCATACATATCTTTCGGAATGATATGTAGATGCTCACGTGTTATACGGACACTTGAGAATGGAATGGATATTTTAATGTGTTTACATGGAATGTATACATCGACTGTATTCCAACATAAAATAAACGACACAGCTACTTTGATTGGGTTTCGAAAATATTTGCATTCGGAGCAAACATGATGCGAGCTAATAAAATGATGAAACGTTCCACGTAAAGTGTGATATTTTTATTTACATTCTGTTTTATAGACACATCAACAAGTTGGGTAAATGAAATGGCTTGCAACAACAAATTCGCAGATCGTTCGTTCAAAAAGTATCATAAATTAATTTTCTATACTTTGCATAATTACTATCAGAATCATAATTGTAATCTTTACAATAATCACGCTGAAATTCGCTATTACATGATTCAAGTACAGATGAAGCTTTGTGTTGGAAAGTTGTAATACTTCTCTTGTACACGTGTACGACATTAAGCAGGGTAATTACGCTAGTTGAATTTGTAATGAGAGTAATGGAACATTATTTTGTTGTACTCCAGACTAATTCAGTTTTTCATTATAATTTAATTCAATCCATTGATTCCTTTATTTGAATAATCATTAGCTTCATTATATTTGGGATACGCTAGCTTGATTAATTGAATTCTAGTACGGAATAAGCAGAAATATATTCCAGAATTGGAATTATGTAGGGAATTGAACTAGAGATGGAAAACTAGTTACATATGCAATTTTTGTGTACATATTGTCATGATCAATAAATATATCCCGCTTCAAGAATATTTGTTGATATTTTGTTTGTACATGCAGAAAACTTTGGGGTTTATTTGATCAATGTTTCGTTGGAACGAATTTCATTTCCCAGAACCAAAATAATACTAGTTCAAATATTTATTTATCAATTTCTGTGAGTACATACAACAAATTGGAGTCTAATTCAGTGAACTACATTCAAATTATTCCCTTTAGTTTTGTGCTTGATTTTATGTGATAAAAATTGATTTGTTGGAATACAGACATCAAAGTTATTGATCTCTAATGTCCATGAAACTTTTTTGTTCTGTTTGGTTCTGAAAATTCCTACCCCTTCCTTCGAGCCTCTTGTATAAGAATGAGGATAATCATGTAATCAATATTTCCCACCACACTTCAAACTCTTTTATAGAGAACCAATTCTGAGCTGTATAACAGGTGAAAGAATGACGAATCAATTTGGAAGATCGTTTGATAAGTGGATAACGACATGTGGGCCACCATTATTCTAGAGCAATTCAATTTTATGTATTACTTCCCAAATCGAATAGTTTGTAGATCCAGCTATACAGGCTCTTTGTATTCTAGTGGTTTTCCCCCAAATTTTATTACTTACAATCGTTTCCTATTATTTGCAGTAAGTAATGATTATTTCCCGATAAGCCTTTATTTTCAATTTCTTTATTCTTATTTTGTTTTCAACAAATTGGTGTTGAAATGATTATGCTGTATCATGAATAAAACGGAAGTATTTTGTGTAGTTGTCGTTTATTACATCACGACTTGGGTTGGTTTGAGTGTACCTACAAACGCAACAAGCCGAAAAGTAAACTCAATCGGATAAGCGTAGAAAATGAACTTTATCGGATGGGAGTCGAGGATGAACTGATTTAACCCATTAAGTTCCAGTATCAAATAAAACAGGAAATTTGATCTGATCAGTGATTATTCTTTACATTAGGATAATTTTGAATGAAAATAACTACATTTGATATTTTTGAGTTAATTAGTTTTCGAGAAATTAAGTGTCCTATATATATGACAACGGTATGATGTGTTATAAAATTAATATAATAAAATTATTATTTGCCATTATTTTTTGTGGTGAGGTTTGAAACATTCCATACATGATGTGACATCACGTCAGTAAGTACAGTTTTTTGGTTGAGAATAATAGTTTGGGGGCCGAGGTTTGATTATTATACGAAATCGGTACTGTACTTATTTACCGTGATACTTACAAAATTTTTTGCACTTTTGGAAGATCCACCCAAAATATGAATCCTTATATTCTTTTTCATATTGAGTTACTACCTAAATGATTGCTTATTTGCTGTGGTTTGACATTTTATTGTGAATACTCAATCACAAATAACGATAAATAAATGAATTTTTTTTGTGGAAATCCACAATTTTTCACTTATCGCCTTTGCCCGTGAGCGGTAAGTCAGCATAACCATAGTAACCATAGTTTGCTGGTAAGATCAACATACCACCTCAAATAGAGGGCTGGTAAACATATGAAAACGCCCAATCATGCAAAATAGTATATTCCGATACAAGTGCGGAATGGATATCATTCCATGCGAATGCGAATAATTCAGCCACGAGACGAAGTCGAGTGGCAGAATTCACATGAGCATGGAATGATCGATTCGCACGAGTGACGGATGTTATTTTTTCTACAGTCAAAGGTGTTCGCGGAAATATTTATAAGCAAAATATGCAGTTTTTTGAAAAAGAATTTGCTTCATTGATCTCATTCCAATTCATCAAACTTTGACAAAATTATTCATATTGATATTTTTTTGGAGAGAAATGATAGGAAAATCAAAGAGAAATGAAATTATGACAGCAATGGAACAGTTTTTTCGCGACGCCACGCGGCTCTCCTGGGTACTTCTAAGCGTGCGGAATGACCGCTATTCCGCACGCTACAGCGTGTGGAATGGGTATCATTCTATAGTGACTGTAGAAAAAAGTCTTTTTCGTTTTGTTTAGTCGAGACATAACGTATAGTTTCATTTCGCAGTAAAATAAATACTTCCTCAGACATAAATTTCTCAAATAAATCTACCGGTGTAAGATAATTCAATAGGTCACTGATATTCTTGATTTTATCTATTTCTGAATTCTATTCAGTTATATTATTGCCATAAATCGGTTTACTCATATGCCATCGAGGACAAATATCACTAAGTCTTCCTCGTATTGATTTTTGCGTAATAATCTGGAATGAATTACTGATTTGTTCTCATGTATCTACTTCTTCATCAATTATATCATTACCTTGGAGATGTCTGGAACATCACTTATTCCTACATCTCCAGTGCAATCATCATCACTCTCATCAATGTCACTCAGGACGTCTGGTTCTGGAGACAAAACAGCAATAATCTACACTATTTGCCTATTGAAGTTTTTCATAGAATTTTTTGTTTTCAAATGAAGCCTCAATTACTGTCAGACTTAGGATCTGTTTCCTGTCAAACCGTAGAGAGAACAATGATTTTTTCACAGAGAATATGCATATAAGCATGCTCTGTTTTGTACTGCTATAAGAGTGTACGCACGGAAAATTTATATGTAAATTGTACCGTTGTCCTATATATATGACACCAAAAAATTTTACGTCATATTTCTTATTTCCGGATTTTTTTGTGAACAGAACTCTACAAATCCATAAAACCTGAGCCCCCATCATTGTTCCAAATATTAAATATATCTGAAAAATGAAACAGTATTTCTGAGAACGACAAATAATTGAACAAGTAAAAAGTTAACCAAAAAGGTGCTATTTTGAAAATAATTTTTCGCTGAATATTTATCTCAAATATACAATGAAAAATACTTATATGGATTCAAGAAGGTCTATATTGATGAATTGAGCAATAATACATCACTTAAAATTATTTTGAAGCAGTAAAAAAAAATGATAATTCTTGAGTACTATATATAGGACACTGGTACATAATGGGTTAAAAACATCAGAGAAAACAACATACAGGATTTTAAGAAGTCCGAGACAAAGAAAATATACAATAATAATAATATATTCAAATCCTCTTCTACCCGTGAGATGTTGAGGCAGTTTCGTCCCGTTTCTCTTATTCTTTTATGATCAAATGCCTTTTCAGATCGATAAAGCATATTGTAACGAGCAAAAGTTTTGAGCGAGGCTTTTCGCCCTCATTGTATCGTACCGCACCGCATCACACTGCCCCGCACGGTCGAAAGCTCTAATGACGTACTCTCGACTAGCCTAGAACATTTCGAGAAACAGACATCTGTATATATATGAGCGAATGATTTAACTAGAAAACAGTGGACAGTGAAACAGTGAAATAGTGAATATCCAATGAGTGATCAGTGAAATAAATAGATAAATAGTTAAAAATGAATATCTGTGACTTCATTGTTGAAGATTGATAGTAGTAAGTGAGGAATAAATTGTTGTTTGCTCAACAATACTCGGAAGAATAAACCTTCTATTTTTTTTTTCCATTTCTTAAATAGTGATTTTTATTTAATTATTAACAATTCTTTTTCAAGCAATGAACATCACGATATGAACAGTTTTTTGTTAAATTGCAAGGCTCTCTCTGTCAATTGGCGGATACTAAATATGTGGTCGTGTGTGCAGTATCCTGATCTGAATCCACTCAAATTTCTTTCTTTTATTGTCTCGTACAATTTAGTAGCTACACACGAAATTGAAATTCACCTGTAGCTTTTGCAGGCTCTCTTATCACCGTTTTTGAAGATTGACATTATCATTGTCTTTACCAAATCTTGTAGTATGCTCATTTTTATCATTGCATCTATCATTTCATCAAATGCTCTTTCTTTTTCAACGTGAATTTTCTCATTATATATTACTAATGCTTCTTGTGCCGGATTACTATTTTCGATCTCCAGTAGCTCTTCAAAGTGTTTCCACCTTCCAACAATTTTTGCGTCCTCTATCAGAATCTGGTCATTCTTATTCTTTATTTGTTACAAGCATCATTTAAGAAGTAGGAGAAACAACACTAGACACAAGACAAAAACAACTGACGACCTCCTTCTTCACAAAACCAACTTTCAGCTCATTCTTCAGAATAAATAACAACAGGACACAAATCCTAAACTCCACAGCAATCCAGAAACTCTCATACAACTTATTCCAAATGATTAATCTATCCTACTGTCAGATAATGCAAGACCAACCCCACAAAACGCCTCCTTGGTTATATAAAAAAATCGATATAAACCTAACATTAACTCAGCACCCAAAAAATAGTACACAAATAGAGCTCTACCACAGCATACATCAAAAAGAGAAAAATGAACATCCTGACCATGAATTCATCTATACAGATGGTTTACAAGGAGAATACAAGACGGGAGTTAGTATAATTACTTCAAGCACAACAGAGAAATTCCGATTACCGGACAATACTACCAACTACACAGTCGAAGCATTTGGCATACAAAAAGCCACAGAATATATAATAAAAAACAAATACAACAAGCTTATGATATGCTCAGACTCCCTCAAAAATCCCCACATCAACAACAACCTAATACAAGACAACTTAAACATAGCATCCCAACAAGGGAAAGAAACGAAGCTCTTATGGATACCATCACACATAGGTATCAAAGGAAATGAAAAAGCAGACACAGAAGAAAAAAAAGCATGCACAATGCAAACCATCACAAAAATAGACACGCCAAAAGACGATCTAAAAAGCAAACATAAACGAAGAATGGAGAACCGAATGGAGCTGCACCACAAATAATAAACTCCGAGACATAAAAGAAGATCCACTCACGAACACCTGATGCAACGAAAAGAGCCAAAACAGTGTGATTCCTGCAACGTCCCGGTGACTGTACAACACATACTCACTCAATAAACAAAATACACCACACAAAGGCACAATCACAACACATCAAACATACTAAAAGAAGTACTAGCCAATAACCGTACTACCACACCCAACATAATCGAATACTTGGAAGAAATAAACCTTATTGATGAAATGTAGCACTGTAAAATACTTAAGATATATATGAACACAACTGTACCCGGGTGTTAGTGATCATAGTAATCGAAACACCCGAAATTATCACAATAAAAAAAGTGGATCTTTTCCTTTCCTTAAGTTTTTGGCTGCTTTGAAGAATAATTGTTTATTCTCTTCGTAATTCTGTGCAAAGACAAGAAATAGAAATCATAGGAAGCAAAGACACTGGTGGAATGAGGAGGTAAGAGAAGAAGTGAAAAAGAAAAAACAAGAGTGGAAAAAATTCTTAAGCACCAAGAAATCAGTAGATTACGAACATTATAAGCAGCAAAGTAAAAAAGTGAAAGAGGTAATCAAAAAAGCCAAGATGAAAAGCTGAGAAGAATTTGGCGAATCGATAGAAGAGAGCTTCAAGGAAAATAAAAAGTTATATTACAAGGTACTAAAAAATGCCAAAAAGGAAAATCAAGTACAACTTGAACAAATGAAAGACAAACAAGGGAAGATTATAAGAGAGAAAAGCGAAATAATGAACAGGTGGAGAGAACATTTCCAGGAACTATTAGAGGATAACAAAATAAGGAGAGATGATGAAAGTGCAAAAGGAAACATAACAATGGAGGAACTGAAATTAGCACTACATAAATTAAGAAATGGAAAAGCTCCAGGACATGATATGATAAAAGCCGAACAGATAAAATATATGGGTGAAGAGGGAGAACAAGTATTATTGTTTATACTCAACAATATATGGAAAGCTGGTAAAATACCCAACGACTGGGAAAAAGCAGTAATAGTTCCTATATTCAAAAAAGGGGACAGTAGCAACTGCAACAACTATAGGGGCATATCATTACTATGTACAACGGCGAAAGTATATGAAGCCATACTACACAATAAATTAAGAAAATTGACAGAAGCAATACTGGAGAAAACACAGAGCGGTTTTAGGAGCGGACACTCAGTGCAAGACCATATATTTACGATCAGAAAAATGACAGAAATAACGATGAGGCAGGATAGCAAAGTATATGTAACATTCATAGATATTGAGAAAGCTTTTGACAGAGTACAGAGATAGAAGATGAGGAGAATCTCAGAAGAGAGGAAAATAGATAAACAACTATTACAAGCAATTGAAAGCATTTACAGAAGAACAACAAATTACATAC
The DNA here is from genome assembly GCA_963989225.1 of Dromius quadrimaculatus. Classification (NCBI taxonomy): domain Eukaryota; kingdom Metazoa; phylum Arthropoda; class Insecta; order Coleoptera; family Carabidae; genus Dromius; species Dromius quadrimaculatus. The sequence goes on along the minus strand of OZ022324.1, from coordinate 66,363,693 downwards.
GAACAGGAAACGAAGTATCAGAAGAATTCACAACCACCCAAGGACTACGACAAGGGGGAGCCTTGAGTCCGATATTATTTATCATATATCTAGACAATATCATGAAGAGAACAAAGAACAAAACAAAGGCAATTGAAATGGGACATTACAAACTTGAAAGAATTACTTTGACAGAATGTGCATTCGCAGTTGATCTGGCAATTTTTGCTAAAAGTGAAGAAGATATGCAGCATAACTTGAATGTGTGGGATGAAGAACTGCATAAACATGGAATGAAGATCATGGTAATAGCCAAAGAAAATATAGCAACTAGTATTATCACTTAATGGAAATACGATAGAACAAGTAGAAACGTTCACATATCTAGGAGCTGCAATAAATAGTAAGGGAAGTATGGAGCCCGAAATTAATAAGAGAATCCAGGCGGCGAATAAGAATTACTATGCTATGAATAAAGCAATTCTAAATAACAAGCATATTTCAAAAACCACAAAAATGACTGTATATAAAACAATATACCGACCAACACTAATCTACGGAAGTGAAACTTGGGTCCTTGATCAAAGAAGTCAAAGTAAAATACAGTTGACTGAGATGAGGTTTTTGAGAAGGATAGAAGAAGTTCGAAGAATTGACAAAGTAAGAAACGAAGAAATAAGACGGAGTCTACAGACCGAAAGTATACAAAATACAATAGATAAAAGACAGCTAGCATGGTATGGCCACATAATAAGAATGCCAGAAAACAGACAAGTTAAACAAGTGTGGAATGCAAGATACCCAAAGAAGAAAGGAAAAGGCAAACCAAGAAAGAATTGGGAAAGTTCGGTACAAGAAATATTGAAAAGAAATAGCATCAGTAATAACGAAGCAAAGAAAAAGGCTTTGGACAGGAAGCAATGGAAAGAAATAATTCAAAAATTGAATTAAAGAACTAATAATCTCGACACCCGAAAAGGTAACAGAGATTTAAATAGATAATAATAATGATAATAATTCTGCTCTATTTGAGTGCCAAACTCATGCCATTCCTTATTGTTTTTTATTTGTATTATTTCCTTGACTTTTTTTTGCATTTTATACATTTCATAGGTCAGTTGATTCTTATTGTTAATGTATGCTTGGAATTTTGATTTCTTAACTTTAATTTTTTCTTTAGTTTTCTTTCGTAATCTTCTAGTTTTGATATTTTCCCTTCTATCCTCTGTTCGCATCTATCTTTGTGCTTTTTGTTTTTAAATTTGTAGACTTTGAATGTTTCCTTACCGATCCTTATCTTCTCTTTGTATTTTTTATTAACTTCAGATTTGTTTTTGGTTTTGATTCTTGCTTTCACCAGGTAATGATCACTCACCTTATTTCCTTTCCTCCTTTTACTTTGATTGTCTTTCTGTAGCTATACTTTTCTGGTGTATTTATGCATTTCTTTATGTGTGAACACTGTATCCATTATCACTAGTTATTTAATTATACAGAGGTCTATTGTTCTATCTCCATTATTGTTTATTATTTTTTCGCCATTGTTCCTCATCACATGTTCTATTCCTGCATTGTTGTTTCCTACCTGCGCAATAAAATCGCCATTGGTTCTGACTCTCCATCGATTATTTGTTGCATTTCTTTCCAAAATATGTTTTTGATTGTACTTCTTTCGTCTTTATTTGGTGCATTTTTATTTGATTTATTGCTACTGTTATAGATAAAATGCGTTCTAACTTGTGCACCTCATTTGTGTAATCTTCTTTTATCAAGCAGCCCACTCCTAGCATTTTTATGTTGTTCCACTGCACTGTGTGTTAACACGTGCCCTTCAAATATTTATGTTCCGTTTCGTCCTCTTTTTGTTTATTTCAGTGATACTTAAAATACATAAGTCACTTCTTTCGAATTCTTCTACCAGTTCTAGTTCCTTCCTTTTAATGCCTCTTATCTTGTAATTTTGTTATTATTTTAAACTTCTTCTTTCATTAACATTTCCTTTTTGGGAGTTTTCTGGTTTTTTCAGTGCTATTATTCGAAGTAAATTGATCTAGTTTCACACTTTCGTTGTTCCACTTCAACATTTTATCATCAATTGTGAGTTTTAGGTGACCAATTTTGACTCCTTCCCCTTTTTCTTTTCTGTCTCTAGCAAGTTTACTTATTTCAGATCGAATTTTTCTTTCTTGTTTTGTTAAATCATTTTCTATGAATCTACGTTTGTTCCCCAGTTTATTTTTATATTCTACCACGTCCATCTTGTCCTTACACTCATTCATCTTCAATATTACAGTTATTTTATGATCTTTTGTGGTTATTTTAGTTGCTTCATCAATTTGTGACTCCAGTTTTAAGTCTTGTTTAAGAAATATCTTCACTGATTTTTCCAGGTCATGTTCTTCTATTCCAATTTGTAGTCCTTTCATTACTATATTATTCCTTCTCTCTCTTATATCCTTTGATTCAATTTTTTCTTTTAAGTCTTCAATTTTTTGATTGATTTGTTGTTTTTCTTCCCATTTTTTCTCCTTTTCCTTGCATTTTCATAATCAGAAGGTTATTCTGGCCTATATGTTCCTCTAGCTCCTTCTTATTTGTTCTCATTTCGGCCTTAATATACTACAAAAGAAACTAAACAGTTTGCACATGTTGATGTTGAAAAAGACTAAAGCAGTTAATTTTGAAAAGGATCTTGACAAAATTTTCTTGCTGGAAACATGCACAGTAGGTCGTAAAGTATTTACACGAAAGGCAATTAGAACATGTGGTATTTACAATACTTAAAAATAGTATATCACAGACTCAGGCTAAAATGTCATTGTGTCAATTTTGTTTTTCGACCGAATATCTTGGTTGGATGGCTCAATAAAATCTGTGGAATATCTGGTAAAATAGTTACTTAATCTTTAGGAGAATTATTCCATGTTCCTACTGACCCATTTCACATGTTATTTTGACTCATTAGAATTATCAGAATGTTTAATGGAGGCAAAAAACATGTTTTTTGTTATTAGATCATCGAGAACTGTCCCTAAAGAATTTTAATAACTGCATCGATATATTTTTTACCAAACCTGAGTCATTAGTATATTGTTGTGAGTAAGATATCAAAAGTTACAATGTAGGTGGACTTCAAAGGTTTTTGATTTCATTCTGTACTTTGTAATTTAAAACTCCTCCATTGTGAACGACGTGAGTAACAAGCATTGTGTGAAACAGAATAGAGACATTATATTTCCAACAAAATAACACAAAGACAATTTCTTCATGGTTACACAGTATACAATGACATCTCAATAGCATTGAAATAGTATTGAAAAGTGTAGTTAGTTAAGAAATATCGTAGATAACACAGAATAAGAACGTAAGATTTTTGAGGATATCTAGAAGTTTCTCTCCATTCTCAGAATATCGATGGAATAAATACGAGAATTCATGATTCCGAGTTTAGTGGAAAATTTGGTTGAACACAAATTCACAAATTTTGCAAAGCTATTCAAATTAAAACAGCAAGTTTTGTACTGAGAAAGATAATGAAATTTTTGTACGGTTTCTATCGTGATATTTTTTGACGTGAAATATCAGTTGAAGTGAATGAAATTATTACAACCAACTAGCTTTAAAAGCTACTATGTTCATACAAGAAGATTTTCATTTGCAAACAAAACTGTTTGATTACACAGAACTTGAAGCATACATAACACTGAACAACTTATTATAACTCTCGTTAATAATATTTGAATACATTATAGTAGTAATAACACAGGAAATTATCTACACTATTAAGCCAGATGTTGAGGCAACCATTAAAAGCAAAGATGGAGATGTTAAACTCCTTGAAGAGGAACTTTGACGTAGGACATGAATCGTTATTTTGATGGTAAGATATAATACCAAGGTAGATCCAAACAACTATAAATTTTATTATAACTGTGGGATCATTATGATTGAATCCAGTCATCAAGATGAGAATTAGAAGACATCTGTGCAGCTCATTCAGCATCTGTATTGAACAATTGATATCCAGGAGATTATGAATTCAGAACAAAATCATAACTTTAATGGAGCTGTATTCGGATGAATTATTGCATTTGCAATTGACATTTCAGAACTTTCGATATAAATCGTGCAAACTAATTTAATTATTTATTTGATATTCAAAAAACTCAGAAACTTTCCTGACACTAAAATACGAGTCGCGATATCCGTTTTTGCGCATCAAAATTAATACAAACCCATGTAACACATGTGCCAGCTTTGAGCAAGTTTGTGAATTTATTATTAAAATTGGAATATTGAATATGCTTACCGTATCAAATATTATATTTTCGACAAAATACCATTTGGAGAGGATGATGAAAATTCATATTGTTTTCAGTTATCTGGAATATTATTTATGTTGGAGATTATTCATATATCAAATTCAAATAGAATAACAACAAAAAAGTAGAACGAATGTGCGCGTGTATCTTACTAAAAATTAAAGCCATTAGAATCCCTAGAAGATGCTTTTTCTACTTCCTTGACCTATACTATATGTAATGACAGCTGTTACTTCAACAATGACAGCTATTACTTGGAAAACGACAGCTGTCACTTTGATAAAGACAGCTGTCACTTTGACAATGACAGCTTTCACTTTAAATATGCAATCAATTGATGCGACACTCTAAATATCTGAAACAGCGATGAAACTGGCCATGAAATTTATGATCGGGGAAGTAATGAGTGGCCACAGCGGATTTCTATCCTAAGGGTCGTACTCAGAAAACTGCATGATTTCTGCTGTAAGATATTTATAGCGACTCGATTAGTTTTGAAGACTCATTTCAAACTCAAAAACAACAAAGTTTTGAAAGAAGACTGACGCTAAATATGAACCGGAAAAAGCCTTAGCTGAAACGATGAATCCACAATTTTAAGTGCTCTTGAAAGTTCGTGAAATAGTCTGTCATAAAAATAAAACTTTTAACTTATTCAAGCCGAAATCAAATAATTCTGAGAATATATTATCTCTTCTCGAATGTTTCTAATTCGTAAACGTACGAGTTCTTATGACTCACCTAGCGATAAGATTGTATTTCCAAGTGCGAGGAAAACTGGAATACAAGCATTTTGATGCGTACGGGTCCCTCCTCAATGGAATTGGCGACCGAAAAGAAGTTTTAGATAACCAAAATAGGTAAAAAGTATTTACTAATATTGTCAAGATGCAGATCGACTATCCTCCACCTTGATATGTTTTAAAATAGACTATAACTCATAATTTTCTAGATACTAGCACATGATTCTGAATATAACCATTTCATTTTCAATAAAAAGGTTTTTGTTTTGGTTGAATTCTATATATTCATTCATATTTTTTGACGTTTGACGTTTGACGTTTAGACTCGCTGTCTCTTTTCTTTCTAATGCACATTCTCTGTTTCTCTCGCACAATTATCTTCTTGATCGTTACGCCGTACATGTTAGTTTTAATAACTAGTAAACTGCTTTAATAAGGAGTACCTCCACTACTGACGAGTGTCAAAACCTGTGTATAAGACCGTGCTATAAAGTTTCGATCAGCAACATATTAGATCTTTTTTCTGTCTAATTGAAGTGGAGTTTTTCATGATAATAGTACAGTCATTTGGTGATTTTACCTGGAGATTTTGCCGGAAATTTCGGAAATGGATAGATTTCCGAGTTCCAACTTTGCCATTACGTATTCTTATCGCTTGCGCTACCATATTATAAAAATTACGTCTAAAAGCTGTTTTTTGACTATATCTCCTTTCCGACTCATTTTATGATAAAAAAATTGAGATACAAAATGAGACTAGAGAAAATTCCCTACCACTATTGATCTCAGTCCCACCAAGAGTTTATCCTTGTAGTTATTTCTTTTAATACTTGACTTACGACAAGACACCACTTCTTTTTCTTTCACTTCAATCATTTTTCTTTAATGCAATAGATTAGCACAAATAAAACAATCTACTTTATTAGAAGCCATAGCTCTATAAATGCGAACAACACTGTGAAGGGAGAGAGGGACGCCTGACACAAAGGCAACGCATTCCTTCATAACTGCGGAATACGGGCCATGGTAAGCTGGTTTTTCAACGCATGTGAAATATTTATTGTTAGTATCGTTTCCAGATAAAAGTTAATTTTATGTTCGACTGCATCATAATCATGTAATTTATGGTAGCATTTAGTGCTCATAATATGCCACTTAATTGGATTTGGACTTTTACTTTATATAATTGGACGGAACTGTCATTGTCAAAAAAAAAATATCCTGTTCTATCGTATTTATTCTCTTCTACACTTTCTGAAGTATCCATTTATTGTTTTCTATTATATTTATTCTCTTATACATTTTCTGAAGTATCTATTTCTTCTATTAAATTGTAATTGATATTTTTTACATCTGCAAACAAACAGTATAAAACAATTTTAACAACAGCAACACTAGCAACTGGTTATACAAGTTATACTTGGCGAATTTTTGTATAGGGGAATTAGGAGATATTTTTAGAAGATATCCTGCGTCTTTAGACCAGTCGAACATAAAGCATTGTATGTAACTCGTACATAAACAAACTTTATAGTTTCGCCTTCCTTATTAGACTCGCTCACGCTGCTCGCTCGTCCAAAACCAGCGGCTCGTCCAATAAAGTTCTATATTATATACTAATTACATAAATAGCTATTATAATTCACTTTCAGTTGAAAATAAATGTCACAGGTTGACGTAGATGAATAAAGGTTTGCGACGCTCGTACGCCAAAACTATTGATTTTACGAATAAAAAGATCATTACATAAGTTGTAAGAAATTTTCTCTAGTTTTATTTTGTAAATGAATGCTTTTATCGTGAAATTGGTCAGAAAGGAGATAATGTCAAAAAACTGCTTTCGAGCGCCATTTTTCAAGCGGCGAATATACCAGATGGTAAAGTTGAAATTCAGAAAAATCACATCAAAATCAATCAAATTATCGATTCTCAAAACTCCCGGTAAACTTTTCAGATAGCTTCATTCTTTAGGACCAAATTGATGAACTATAAACTGCATTATTTTCTTGATATATCATTTTATAATAGCTACATTCATGTTATTAGTATAATAGTCTAATAAGAAAGACGGGTCCATAAAGTTTGTTTATGTACGAATTACATACAAAGCTTCATGCTCTACTGGTCTAAAGACGCAGGATATCTTCTGGAAATATTTCTTGATTTCCCTATTCAAAAATTCGGTAAGTATAACTTGGTGTGCTTTGCTAGTGTTGCTATTATTGCAATTGTTTCTACTGTTTGTTTGCAGATGTCAAAAATATTAAATACAATTTAATAGAAGAAATTGATACTTCAGAAAGTGTAGAAGAGATTAAATACGATAGAAAAGAATAAATGGATACATTAAAAAGAGTAGAAAAGAATAAATACGATAGAAAAAAATAAATGGATACTTCAGAAAGCGTGCCAAAGAATCACAAATATTGAGAAATAATATTTTTGTAACAAGAAGAATTCATCTTCGGGTCTGAATATTCGCGACAATACCAATTGTGTTATAAGTATTCATTACAATAATAAATGATATGTTCATTTGATTGTTTGAATTCATTTCATGTCATTAAACAAATATATTTTTGTGACATTTTTTAGACAGTGACAGTTCCGTCCAATTATATAAAGTAAAAGTCCTAGTCTAATTAAGCGGCACATTATGGGCACTAAATGCAACCATAAACCACATGATTATGATGCAGTCGAACATAAACCCATTTATCATATTTGTGGCTTCAAATATTCTTAGGAATCAGCGTTCATAATGTCGTCCACTCTATCTGACCTGGACCTACAATTAATCATGGATATTTGAGACAATGTTCGGCGGTCTATAAAATCGGCAAGAAAAAACTCATTAGATACTTGAAAATGTACCAAAAATATCGATTTCTCAAACCGCCATAACTTGACTGAAAAGTTTGAAGATTCCTCTTTCATGAAATGTAAGTTAATTCGACGAAAAGTCCATCGCACTCCCTACCACATGCCTGAGAAAAAAAATATGTTCTTGATGTCAAAAAATGTAAAATTTTGACAACTTATAGTGGGTGCAAAAAATTGTGGACCTCACTTTGCGATTTAGGAAAACAAGTTCATCCATTTACCTTTCAATTGCGCAAAAATTCGAGTATCTGCAACGATTTGGCAGACCTACTGACAGACGGATCGACGGACAGGACGAAATTATAAAGTCTCTTAAACTTAATGTATGGAAATTGAATTGAGGCTAGTGTGGCTTTTATTAAATAAACCAAATTTAGTGGACTGTAAATTTTTCTACTATACGATATTTATTATTATTTACTATCAAGATAGAATAGTTCCTGAGACAGGGCATAAATTTTTCGTTGATTACCGCTCACTTGAAACTTCGTGAGTGACTTCATTGTGATGAGTCCGACAGCGTTTACATTTGATTTGGGGGCGTTTTTCAGCGAGAGCTAATTGAACATGTCAATTTCATGAAGTCTTGAAAATGTATTACCGTCATATTGATGTTTACACTAATCGAAAGATTTTTTGATTATAAAATGAAAAATAATATTGTCCGACATGAATATTGGGGGGCCAGTGGTGAGTCCGACAAGCCGCACTTGTCAAAAGTACGTTGCTATGAAAACGGATTACCGCTAGTCTGAAACTTTGAGGACGTGTTCAATTATTTTTTTTCTAAGATTTGGTCATTTTGTCCGACAAATTTTAGGGGACGTTTTCTCAGTCCGATACTGAAAACGTGTCAGGATTATAACAGTTCCTTTATCAATGACCGCTTGTCGGACCAAAACAGTCATAAGTCACTCACGAAGTTTTAAGTGAGCGGTAATCAACAAAAAATTTATGCCTTGTCTCACGGACTAGAATATCCAGAAATGGACAAATCCCTATTTTTTTAAGGTCGATTTCTTCTAAATTCTTCACCATCCAATTTGCAAACTGCGGCCAAATTCCTTTCTTGATTTTGAGCTCCGATTCCATTCTATCTTGTTCCAATGCAATGAATTCGATTTGATCCACTAGTGAAAAGACACATATGAAACGGCTCCTCGATGTACGTCGTGCTTCTCGAAGTTGTAGAATGGAACTGACAGCACATTGCTTTGTTTTACAAGTAACCTCAGTTAGTTACGTTACCATTGTTGAATTTTATGTTTTTTGTAGATGTTCTAATCCAGAAATATTAAAAACCCAAAACACACTATCGTGATTAATGAGAGCAACGAGCCTTTCCTTTACCGGCCTCAATAGTGGCTAATTTTGTTGAAAAACATATTTTTGTTGACTGGAACAAGTCTACTGGGACAGGACTCCTACATATGACATCAATCCCATGGAAATGAGTGGATCGATTTTGACTTTTTTTGTTGCTATATGAATCGAATATTCATGATTTAACGTTGTGATGCCAAGGGAACCACTTCTTGAATATTTTGAGGTATTAATTAATCAGTCGATCTGTAACAGATGGAGTTTATAAAATCGATTTATATAATTTGGAGAGCACTGCGGCAGTTTTTGTCTGCGTTCTGTATATAGTCCCACCTGTGAGGAAGATATTAGAAAACAGAATAACAAAAAGCCAACCTCTGTCGTATTAAAGTAATACGGCATATCGTAGGAAGCGGAATAGCGATTGACATTTTCTGAAACCGTACAATAGCTACAAGAAATGGAATCAAATATACTGTATTGGAAAATTTCCTGGACCATTCCACTTCAAATATGAGATTCCTGTACAGAAATCCACCTTTCGCTTGCTATTGATTTATTTTGCAGCATTGAAAATATCTCCTATTTGCTATTTTTCACATTAATTTCAAACTTAGGCATTTGTTCGTCTAATTATTCCATACTCTTGTGGCACAGATTATTCCTAGATTGACCGACTGATGTTTAATGTTTATCACATGAGGGTGGGCAGTTCATGGTTGTTTCCACAATAATTTAGGCAGTATCTTTTTGTTTAAAAGTAATGAAATTCACTTCAAACAAAAAAAAAGAGGTCAATTTTTAAAGCTCTCGTTCCGAGAAAAACTATTTCAATCAATTACGCTAAGTGTACAAAAAATCATTGTGAAATCGAATTGGTTGATTGTATTTAGATAGAGTTCTAAGTATTCCAGTTTTTATGACTTTATGCTTGCTTTTGTTACAGGTCCTGTATTCTGCTGAATGGAGCTCAAGTGAACTAGAAACATCGATGTGAGTAAAATTTGCATATTATCCTCTTATCCAACATACAGAACAGAAAGCTTATTTAATAGTTCAAATATTATCCAAGGTTAATGGGGAGTCCAACATGCTTTAATAGAAATTACATGAACTGGTTTATGTTTCGTGAGTTTTGAATATATTTAGCGCATCTTCACCCTATTTATAGGAAAAAGCGCTATTGTTCAGCTTTGTTCCTGTTTTGAGCTGTCTTATGTCTGAAGCTCACTTTCCTCTTCCTTTAGGTTACTGTCCAAATTGAAGCTGCCCGACATTGTGGAAAAAACTTGTTCAGTGTTGTCAGAATGTTTTAAAGTTTGTTTAGTCTCCCACAAAAGATCATTTCCACGGAAATTGTGTGTGAATATGAAATAATTCCGATAAATCATCAAAGGAACAAGAAACAGGCCTGCCAAATGTATTTCCGTAGCGAATATATGAAATAAATGGTATTTATATCAAAAAGGTTCACAAGTAGAACAATAGAGAGGTGTCCTTTGTTAAAACTTTCCTTTCAGTTGAATGTACATTTCTAATGACATCAGAGTGAACTTTGAGGATTACACAAAAATATTTCCTCTTTTTGAAGTTACTGCAAGAATAAATGAAATGAAATAAGTAAAAATCGTGTCAACACCAAAAATTAATAGATCTTATCATCTTTCTGGTCGAGCTTCAGATGAAGTACTGCTTGTCAGTATGAATTCAAACTTAAATGCAATTTTAGCTCCTCAACTCCCACACTTCCTACAGACGAGAACTTCTGTTTGGATATAGTTGAATTGCTCATTCAGTTAATTAATTGCAATTAGCAAGAAGTTAAACATCAACAATAGATCTTCCATGTTGCAGAAAGCTAAACAGTAACGTTAAGAGTTCAATGCTTTACATTTCCTTTTTCATGTTGCGTTCTGAGTTTTTGTTGAATCCAACCAACGATAAGAATGCAAAAATTGTGAATGCATCTCTTGCTCATGTTATTTCAAGATTTGATTTGCTTGACTGCAACCTGGAAAATACGCTGATAAAGGATTTTACTGAAGTGAAGTGCTGCAAACATCAACTCATTTGAACGTCAACATATCTGTATTCTCAGTAAATCACCAATATTGAACTCCCTCCTCAGCCAACATTACAGTTTTTGAATGTTATGAAGCTAAAATGATGTAGTTAACATAAAAAAGTATATTTTATATCATAACTACTTGATAAGATCGATGGAGACCGTAATTATGTAGTGGACATATTCATTTATTCAGTTTTAGATATAAATCAGAATACAATGGCTAATAGCCCTTGAAACGATATGACTGCACGCTATAAACAAACAAATAATTTTATATACCCAACATATCTTGATAACTAAATCAAATGTCTGTCCATTATCTTCACCCATTTGAATATTCATGTCAAAACGACATCAAACCTTCCATATTACAATTAGGTAAAGAATAATTGGCACTACTTGTATATACTATGACTAGGACCAGCTTGGCATTGGAGACAAGTAAAGTTAGTCTTTATACTCAAGTCAGGAGAAGAGGCATACGATAAGGCGCAATTTTCCAGGCAATAAGCCTGAGATCTTCTTCTCTCAAACTTTGGTACTACTAATCTAGAGGCATTTCCGGGACACCCTATTCAGCGTGACACTCCACCGATACCAATATGTTCATTGAGTGTAACAACCATGAGAAATGGCGTAATACTTACTTATTTAATTCTTAAGTCTATCTACCTTTCCAGGTGTTGTTACTTTTCTTGTTCATTCTGCTTCTTCTTTTTTTGGTATCCGCTTCCATGCCTCTTTCTATTTTTTCCTTATTTTGCTTTCATTTACATCCTCTACTCTCCAGAACTTTCTTTTCTTCTTCTTTCCATATTTTCCTGGATCTTTCTCTTTACTTGGTTTCTGATGTTCTTGCTTCGTACACTTTTCTTGTTTCTCCTTCCATTCTTTGTTTATGTCATCACCATCTTAAGTATCCCTCCTCTGTTATGCTTTTTACCGGTTTTACGTTCAGTATCTTTCTTTTTCTTGTTTCCCATATTGTCCAAGATTGTTTTTCCTTCTATTTTCCTCAGGAATCTCATTTCTGTGCTGTTCAATTAACTGCGTTGTCTTTCTGTTGTTGCCCAGGTTTCTGATCCGTATGTCAGGATAGGCACAGCTACTTTTTTGTATAACTGTGTTTTGATTTCCTCGGGTGTTTCCTAATTTTTTAACGTATTGAATAGTCTACCTGTGGCTCCTGTTCTTTCTCTTATTTCCTCATCTAGTTATTCGTCATGAGTCATAGTCCAGTCGGCATGTCGAAAAATAGGGGCAGATTAGAAAAAAATGCGAGCTTGATGAAACTTTGGTATATTGTTTTTGATCACGTAATACTGTTATATGTATATTTTTCGACCAAAATTTTGCGAAGCATTTTCCAGGAGGAGGAAAAAACCACGAAATTTTAGCACTTTTTTCAGTTTTCGTCCTGTAACATTTTCCCCTTCATTCCTACGCCTTAGACCATTAAGTTCAATTTCGTAGAACATTGAATTTTTGATAAGTTTGATCCGTAAAACTTGTACGTAGACCTACTAAGCTCCAAGATACAGCACTTCGAAAAAGTGAAGAATTTCTGAAAATCTGAAAAAACATCAAAAATGGGGGCTTTCGCTTGATATCTTTTATATTTCAAATTTTTTCATGGTACCCAGTTTCATTCTGACACAGAAATCAAGCTACAATTCACCCCTCACCTTGGCTACCTATGCCACTATATCTGGAGGCACGGTAGTGCCCCCACCAAGACCAGTCAAATGGAGTGCAAGGGCACTACATACCTTTCTCGAAGAGCTTCGTCGTTTTTTCGAGCCCTCATAACTTGGATTTGGATTATACCTACCAGATAAAAAAAATTCTCGGGATATAATGTCAATAGTGGACTTATTAAACATACAAAGTTTCAATTGCATAGTTCTTATACTTTAAATTTTATTGACATCTGAAAAAACCTCGATTTCGTCGCTGACTCGCTCATTGATGATTATCAAAATTCTTGGGTTACTTCCTGAAGTCCTAGAATGCTGAAATTTGGTACGTGAGCTAGTATTAGTACACAAGTAACAACAAAATTCTAAAACTTGAAACTTCTACTCCCAACCACTTAAACTAGGGGATGGAAATTTGTATGAGACCTCCACAAATTTTGATGCTAGAGGTCTGAATATTGATATAGAGATTCCTTGTTATGAATCATAATAAAATAAAAACTTATTAAAAGAAGTGGAATCCCACCAAAAACATTTTCATGTAAAATGTTGCCAATACGAATCCCTATGTCTTGCACTGTCAAAGAGTTATCAGATCCCATGTAGAGCCAAGCTTCTAACTCTACACGCTCTAATTCTACAAGCCATAACTCCACAATTCTACACCTCAGTCAAAATATGCGACTTGGCCATTTCGATACATTCACATGGGCATAAGGTGAGAAATTTATTCACTATTCATTAGTTTTCTGTTATACAATAGTTCTTGTAGTTCCCTTCTGAATGAGTAGAGGCTAGACAGGTAGATGGACGAGGAGGCTTGTAGAATTAGAGCGTGTAGGGTTAGAGACTTGGCCTTCAATCTGACAACTTTTTGACAGTGCAAGCCATATGGTCTCGTCTTGGCAACATTTTACTTGAAAATATTTTTGGTAGGATTCCACTTCTTCTAGTAAGTTTTTATTCTACTATTATTTATAACAAGTAGTCCCTATATCAATTTTCAGACCTCTAGCATCAAAATTTGTCCATAGATATATATGACATTAGGGATATGGCAACTAAAAATCAAAGTAGATAAAAATTCAGTTACAACTTTCGCCGCGGGTGTCACTATTATTATGTACAGTTGTCAAATCTGTCCGGGCTTCATTCAATGACTTGTTTGACGCGAATTTGAAGCTTATTAGAATGAATCATTATTATTGGATGAAAATTTGTTTACTTTTGGTATATTTCTTTTATATAGCTGTGACAAAGATCAAATTATTATTTTAAGGTACAGCAATCGACCTCCCGTCAGTCAATAACTAAACAATGAAGATTAAAAGGTATTTTTGAGTTAGGTGCATAAATTATGTACCTATCAAATAGTCAACTTGAAACTAGAACTAAATGGAAGCTGCTGTTTCGTAAGTTTGCCCAAATTGCTTGATTTTAAGCTGAGTAAATATGAGAGATGGTAATTTGCGAAATCTCTGAAGTAACAAGCATTTATGAGCTTTCAGAGATGCGCTTTCATCATCTAGATGATTCTTGTATTTTTTATATTTCTGAGTTCTTCTAGTAGCTTCTGTCCTATATTTCTCCTTTCTAATATTTTCCACAACAGTTCTCTGTTAACCCTACTAAAAGCTTTTTCAAGGTCTACAAAGCATGCTAAGATTATTTTGTTGTGTTTTGGTGTATTTTCTGTTACTTGCCGAATTGTAAATACATAGTCTTGGGTGCTGTGGCCTTTTCTAAATCCCCAATCTTGTCTTCTACTAACCTCCTTAGTTTATTTCCAAGTATCGTTTCGTATACTTTTACTGCTGTGCATTGGAGTGAGATTCCTCGATAATTGCAATAGTTACGGCTGTCTCCTTTTTTATATATTGGCAGTATGCTTGTTTTCCTCCAGTCTGTAGGTGTCTGCTTTCCATCCCAAATTTTGTTAATTAATGTGTGCCGCATTTTTGTTTCTTCCTCTGCCATTTATTTCAGCTGCTCTGGTTCATCTCAAGATATCCAGCAGCTTTCCCTATCTTCAACTTTCCAATAGTAATTATAACTTCTTCGATGCTGATTCCTGTATTCGTAATTTTTGGATTTTGCTCTGGTACAGAGTCGTTATAGTACGTGTTGCTTATGGTTAGTTCTTGCGGTTCTAGCAATTCTTCAAAATGTCTTCTCCATCTTTTCAGTTTGTCTGTATCCTTTCTCAGTACTGTTCTCTTTCTTTTCCCAAATTTAATTCATATCCAATTCATACCCAAGTCTATTCTATGGGAATAATATTATTCACTTGTGAATATACATCCAAAATATGTTAATAATAAATCAAAACTTTATTTTGCCAGAGGTTATTCATACAATCAGAATTAATTAACCTGAAAGAAGATATGTCCGTAACAAAGTGAGTTTAATAAAAGTTATTCATCAGATGGGGATTTAACTTTTCACCAGCCTAAATATCTGGCTACATAATTGTATTTCAACAACAACACCCTCATCCGGTCAAATTAAACTTGTACCCTAATTGTTTTGCTTTTAATTTAGATTAAAACAAATTTTAATGAATTTTCAGGAAAATTTAGCTCATGAAAAGATGATTAATAATTTATTTTCGGAATATTCTACTTTGA
The DNA here is from genome assembly GCA_963989225.1 of Dromius quadrimaculatus. Taxonomy (NCBI): domain Eukaryota; kingdom Metazoa; phylum Arthropoda; class Insecta; order Coleoptera; family Carabidae; genus Dromius; species Dromius quadrimaculatus. The sequence continues at coordinate 66,348,051 of OZ022324.1, read as the reverse complement.
AAGCAACCTTCAATGGTTAAGCGGTTATGTTCGTTATAAAAAAATTTATAATCACAGCTGTAGTGAATTTGAGTCAGCATTTATGTTTCATTCAGTTAAACTGATTCCCAAATATATTTTTATATTTTGTTCTGATCCATCAAAATGCTAATATCATAAATTTTCATTTAAATTAGATCCAACTAAGCTTTCGGATCCAATTTCCGCTAAAATAATAGTGCACTAAGCTCCCAAGTATTCCCATAAGAACTAAATAATTCATATTCACCAAACAAAGTCAATATCTCTTATCCTTGTTGGCAATCAGAAGGTTTGTTGTAAATTGGTCGAGAAAGTTTCGAATTGCTTCCAGCTGAAAACACCGAACAAGAAAACGAAGCAGTAATCAAACTAAATCAACACCACTCCCGTCTACAACAATTTTGTAACTGTTCCTGTGTTCCGAAAAGGGACTGCGGGTAAATTTACTGAAATAGAGTTTCTGTAGATACTATATTATGTTATAATTCGCAAGGAATATTTTGTCAGGTGTATCTTGCTACGTTCTGTTATTTCGTGGGATGAAGATACGATACTGAGTTATTGTACTGAAGTTTTCAACAAGAACAGCTTTTGCTCCTTTGATAAAGTTGTCTGAATAAACATCTATTGCATCAAAGTAACGAAATATATTCAAGCAAAAACGGACCTAGTTGAACAGAAATATGGTTCAGATAATGTAATTCAGCTATTTCTTACATCATTTCAAATACCAAGTATCATATAACAAAATGTTTCAGCGTTATTCATAACAGATCTTCAAGTTTTATTGTGTGGTGTATATTTATTCCAAATAATTGTTCTCAGCGTGAGTCAATTTATTTACAAGTGGATGATCTGCATCTACTCCTCTGAGGACTAGCAAAACTATTACCGTGATCCCAGAGTAAGCATAACAGAGTTAGTTTTGAAAGCATGGAATCTAACATCTGCAAAATGCATTGCTCTGGTTTAAATCCGACTTACTTCGAGATCCCAAAACGATATGCTGAAGCTAGATGCAGGACGAATGAGCACATGAAATCCACTTCAAACAGCAATATTGCCAAACATTGCAAAATACGAATTTGACCTAGAAAATTTTACCGTCCAGCAAATGTAGCCAAATTTTCAAAGAGACTTCTTTAAAATGTAACATCTTTGGTAATAATAGGTACATCCGCAATTCAACATTCAAAGTTACATTTTGTAGTTTCTTTCGGTCAAAATGCTTTCCAATAGTTCAATGAGTAAATACTGAAGTGATTTAAAATAGAAAGTGAGATTCTTCAGTTTATCATTTATGGTGCATCTATTACAATAATATGGAGCTCAAGCTCAGTACTTTGTCGATAAATGTGCGTGTCAGTACCGATACGTGATTAGAAAACAGATTCACACTAATAGATTGAACTTGATAACCTTTTTCACTTTGTAGGCAACATGACATAAAACTTAATATTTTTCTCTATTTACCTAGGGCCACATACATTTTGTAACTGAGACTAACGATTTTAAGGCTAAAACATTTTGAAACACAGTCACTTTCATTTCTGTTGCAGCGATGTCTTCGTCAAAGTTCTGCATAACAAAAATTGCAAACTGTTGGATATCAATTTACATAAAGAGTGAAACAACAAATTGCGCTATTAGAACAATTCTGTAGAAATTCTCAGAACGATTCTCGAAGTTATCCTCCAAGCTGAAAACTATTTTTATATGATATCCAATGGATTTTTTTGAGATACTTTCTCTGGAAGAATAAGAAAATACTTGGTATCGCGGTTAATTAGGCTTTGTTCCTGGAACTCAACTTTCATATCATAAATAATTTCCGCTAGTTCTTTGTCTCTTCCCTGAAGCTGCAAATTAATATCCACAAGAAACGTTTCATCGTGTTGTTTGAAAAAGTGAACTATGGCACGTAACCATCGGACTTTAGAGTGAACAAGTAATCTCCCCCGTATTGACAGTCGATTTCATCGACCAAGGTTTTGAATAATTTTGTTTGTAATACTTGAGCTCTTATCCTGTTTACAATTTTTACTACCAATTTCATAACGTTGCGTAGTTTTCAAAAAATTCCACATAACGCTTGCTGATGGATAATGCAGTAGTAATAGTGGAAAACATTCACCTTTACGACATAACGCCACCAAACCCTTATCAGAATCCACTATAGCAGGAGCGCCATCGGTTGTCAAGCCTATCATTTTTATTATTGAAATGATATTCTTGAAATGAGGAAGCAATTTCTGCCCATTAGTATGAGCGCCGATTTGATCCAAGGTGCCGAGGATTTCTGGCAACATGAAAGTCGGCACCGTTGGTTCTTTGAATTCGTCAGGTCTTTCCGTCTAATAGAAAAAGGTACCTCATTGATATTTTCAACCCCTTTGAAGCCACGATGTCAGGGGTTGTGACAAAGTGGGACTCATCACCGTCAGTTTTTCCTGTTTTATTCATGGTTAATTGAGAATTCACGTTCCAGTGTAATTTCCAAGTGTCTAAGATGGAATAATAATGAGTAATTAATATGAATAATTGCTTCTGGCAGAATAAAAAATGGCACAGTTGACTTTTAAGGGTAATGTTTCTACAACGAATCGTTTGGAATACGTATAAATCGTCTAACGATTCAAGGTAGCATTTCTAAGTAAGCAAGAGCTCTATGTTGTCCAATTAACTGATTAGAGCCCAACTGTTGGATATCTGTCAGTGCGGAAGGTTAGGGTTTTTATAGGTGAGATTTTTCCAGGCTCAGTTCAGACAAAATAGACATTCCAGTTTCCATTAACTCACAACAAGCTGGATTTTTGTACAGGTGTTAAACAAGCTATTACAAATGCTATGTCAAAAGTCGTCATAGATCCCGCTTGTGCGTTGTTTTCTATCCGATGTCAAAAATTACAAATCTTAATTTTTGCGTATATCTCTGACACGATGATAGCCACTAGAAAAATTGACAAAAAAAAGATCTGTGGATCGCAAAATTCTCTACAAAAGAAGTAGCGATACTTTTTTCTCTATGAAGCACTGTTCTCGATTCGTTTGCGATTTCAAGCCGTGGATATGTACATATTTCCGCATCATTAATGAAGTAGTGTATTCGCTTCGTGCACAAGTGACTGGTAGCGCCTCTCTTGGATTGAATTATAACAAAACGTTGTATACAATAACACACAAATAATGTTACAAATGATAATTTCATGTAAAAATTAGCAAAATAATGTGAGTAAACGCAAGATGTAAGTTCCAATGTTTTCATTTACAATAAAGTTTTGAGTCAATATTTATGTATATTTAGAGCTGAAACTGAATAACTGATTTGACATTTCAGAATGAAGCAAGGCATAAGAACCGTCTCTCAACTAATTACTTTTAATGTGGAATTTGATCCTAAAGAAATTAAAAAGAAAATGTTGGCAGCGTCTCATGTGATAAGGGTTAAGGAATTGGATGGACTTGGTAATCAAAAACTAATGTCACACGAACTAAATCTGTTATTCTACATCCATACAAAGTAAAACTACATATATAAACTATTGAGAATTCCATTTTCATCACAAAAATATGCTTATGCATTAACATCATAATCTTTCTACTTAGTTTTCAACATTTTGTTCATCGGATCTGTCAAAAACAAAAAGTTACAAAAACTGCCGCTGGTAATGCTGCGGTCGAATCTTAGATGTGCACGGAGCGAAAATTGCGCATTTCTCTAACGTGGTTTCCACAGTAGGAGTTCTCCACGATATATCTCAATGCAGGAAATTTAATTAGACATCATCAAATTCTACATGATCACTCGTTTCTTCCTCTTCGCTCTCTTGTTCCTCTTCTTACTTAACTTGTGTTGACTACTTAAAGAAGAGAGATATATCAGTTGGATCCTCATCGATTTCGGAAGGATCTTCATCTGTTGCATTTGATTCAGCATTAGTGCAAGAGAAGCCTTGACAATTGACACAGACTGGTGAACAAAACAATCCAACTTTTCTGCTCGACACAATTGTTTGTGCAGCCTTTGTTGCAATTACAAAAAATTGTATTCAGCAGTTTCTCTGGAGCAGGTGGAAGTAAAGTCTGGATTGGCTCTAAACTATTATTCATCAATTTACAGTCCTAATCTTCAGGATTCAGTTCATTGTCCTACTACACTTGCACTTGGTAGAACACACAAAACAAGTGTTGTTAAACAGAAGTAGATGTCAGAGGGAGGCAGGATGACTCCACTCTTTTGTTCCACCTTCAGTCAAAGATTCACTGCAAATGAATCAAACTTCTAACATTTTTACAAAATTTTGTAACAGCACAGTTTGAAATCAAAATACTATCCACAAACATGTCTACTCATTACGAAAAACCGTTCAGAACTGACTGGACTGTTGATGTTATCCAAGGCCAATCGACTTATGAAATTAGGGACGGCCGTTGTCTTACTGATCGTATATTCTCCACCAATATTCCAATATTTTTCTCTCCAAATGATGCATACTGGCCACATATGAATGCATTTTTGTATTATCTAGGTTTGAAATTGCGATAATTTGAAAACGGTGCTCCGTAGGGAAAAAGTAGCTCTCACTAGTCCAGAGATATACACAAGAAGCAAAAATTTGTGACTTTTGTCCTTGGATAAAAGGCAACGCACAAGCGGGATTTATAGGAAATTTTGACATAGCATTTTTAATGACGTATTCAAGACCTGCACAAAAATTCAGCTTGTTAGGATTTGAGGCAAACTCAGCTCACAAAAATACAATACAAAAATGACTTCCAAAAGAGTGATGAAAACAAAAAGTTAAGCTTATTTCTTTTCTTACAATATCTCATAGAAATTTCATGTCAAATTGATATATTTCATGAAAAAATGGGAGAATCCTCTAGCTCTAGATGATGAAAGCGCATCTTTGACAGCTCATGAATGCTTGTTATTTCGCAAATTACCATCTCTCACAATTACTGAGCTTGAAATCAAGCAGTTTGGGCAAACTTACGAAGCAGCAGCTTCCATTTAGTACTAGTTTCAAGTTGACTATCTGATAGGTACATAATTTATGCATGTACAAACTCAAAAATACCTTTTAATCTTCATTGTTTAGTTATTGACTGACAAGAGGTCAAGTGCTGTACCTTAAAATATTAATTTGATCTTTATCAAAGCTATATAAAAAAAATACACCAAAAGTAAACAAATTTTCATCCAATGATAATAATTCAATCTAATAAGCTTCAAATTCGCGTCAAACAAGTCATTGAATGAATCCCGGACAGATTTGACAACTGTACATAATAATAGTGACACCCACGGCTAAAATTGTAACTAAATTTTTATCTACTTTAATAAACTTTAGTTGGCATATCCCTAATGTCATGTATATCTATGGGCATTGTTTCACTTGAAACAAGTAATTGAATAATTCAATCTTCCACAATCACTGAGCTTGAATTAGAGCAATTTGTGCAAACCTACGAAACAGTAGCTTCTATTTAGTACCAGTTTCAAATCTGTAAATAGTATAGTTGCTGAGAACTCAGCGTCACGCCAGCCAGCCAGCCAGCCAAAGTGAATATAATAGCGCTTTTTTCTAAAAAATGCGCTAAAAACTAATACTCAATCTTCCATTTTCTCTATTTCTAGTATCGTTCATATTGTGAACAGAAAACAAAGGCACAAATCTTATAACCTCATTTTTGTAGAAAAGATATTTGAACAAAATAAAGAAACGAGAAATGTCTGAGAACGGCTCATCAACAAATGCCAAATGAACAAACAAAATGTTTGTGAATCTATTTATTGGATTTATGTGCCGAGTTTCTTGTAATGCATTTGAAAATGTAGCATCAATGAATAGGTGAAAGAACAAGAACAATATGTTACAATAAACTATTGTTCAAATTCACGATAATATAACACATTTAATGAAATCAATAAATATGTTTCAGAAACTAAAAGATTATAGTAAAATATTATAATCACAGCACAATATACTATTTTTGTCTGTTGCTCTCTGTCTTCTACAAATATTGTTAGCTCTTCGTCACAAATGCAAAGTCCCAATATTTGAAAGTATTTGGATCTCATTGTTTCAAGATTCAATTCAATTTCAAGATGTATCCTTCAAAGCTCTGATTCTGTAGAATAATGCTGAAGTACTTATTGTAAACAAAAATTGGAATATCACTGACAAATTTTACATGAATGTAGAGCTCAAATTTTTATATTATATCTTGAACAAGATTATGAGCAAAAGTTGCAGAATCAAAATGAACATATGATCACAATTTGCTTTGATATTATGAAATAAATATTTGTTGTGAGCAAAATACAAAAATTGGATGTCTGACATAAAAGAGCTTAGGCATTTCTCTTCTCTGACGGAGGGTATTCGAGGCCTCAGGGAGTATTTATTTTTGCGGCAATTACCAAATGAATGAAATGAAAAGTCATATCAAGAGCTTATTGCCTCAACGCTCCGCGAATGTTATTATGCATTCTTTGTTTCCTGTGAGCGTAAATAATTATTTCGAATGAAATGAAACATTTATTTCAAGCTACAAATATTGCAATTTTACTCGAGTTTTCAGTGTCTCCCGAACTTCTTCAGCTTAAAATATATATGTGCTCATTAGGTTGTAGCAGGAAATATCTCAAAGATTAAAAATTTGTTATAAACAATGGGAAAAATCCCTAAATATTGGGAAAAGGCAGTGATTTTCCTCATTCATAAAAAATTAGACAATATAAATTGTAACAATTACAGAGGGATAACACTAATATGCACGACAGCCAAAGTAAATGAAGCCATACTAGAAAAGAAACTAAGAATCAAAAATGGAAAGGTCACAAAGCGGATTCAGAAAAGGACATTGCACACAAGACCACATATACACAATTAGGAGGCTTATAGAAAAAACTCTGATACAAGAAAGCAAGCTCTATATTACGTTTGTCGATCTAGAAAAAGCTTTTGACCGAATACCCCGGAAACAAATGTGGAAAATACTGGGAGAAAGACAAATAAACAAAGAACTACTAAACGCCATAAAAAGCGTGTATAGAGAAACAACAAATTACATATGAACAGGTAACGAAATATCAGGAGGATTCAACACTACGCAGGGTTTAAGACAAGGAGGAGCATTAAGCCCATTATTATTTATTGTCTTCTTAGATAATATAATGAAGCAAATAAAAGATAAAACGAAGAAAGTAGACATTGGACATTATCAGTTGACCGTAATTAAAATAGCAGAGTGTGCATTTGCAGACGATCTAGCAGTCCTGGCTAAGAATGAGGAAGATATGAAATATAATTTAAATGTATGAAACGAGGAATTGAGAAAACACGACATGAACATGAATGTCAAAAAAACAAAAGTAATGGTGATATCGAAAGAGGACATAATCACTAATATCTAAATGGATACGAAATAGAGCAAGTAGAAGACTGTACGTATCTAGAAGCAACAATAAATAATAAAGGAAATATGGAACCAGAAATCAACAAAAGAATACAAGCAGCTAGCAGAAACTACTATGCACTCAACAAAGCGATACTAGGAAATGAGCAAGTATCCAAGAATACAAAAATGACACTGTACAATACGGTATACCGACCAGCTTTAATATACGGAAGTGAGTCGTGGATACTCTAGCAGAAACTGAAAAGTAAAGTACAAGCATCAGAAATGCGATACTTAAGAAGAGTTGAAGGTGTTACAAGGATAGACAGAATAAGAAACGCACGAATAAGAGATAACTTAGAAATAGAGAGCATACATAAGACCATAGAAAAGAAACAAGTTTCATGGTATGGTCACTTAGTCAGAATGCCAGAGGAAAATCAGACGAAGCAAGTTTGGAAAGCAAGACCAAAGAAGACATGGAAAAAAAACCTAAATGAAATTCTCCATAGAAACTGCATCAGCTGGCAAGAAGCGAAGAGAATAGCACAAAATAGACAGGAGTGGAAAGAACTGACCAATAATCTAAAGTGAAAATAATCACAATCTAGACACCCAAAAAAGTATAAATACATTCAAAAAGATTAATAATAATAATAATAATAATAATAATAATAATAATATAAACAAAGTTACAAGTCCCTATTCTTGCTAATTGGAGCTAACAGTCCAATGTCCAAGTTTGATGGAACGAAACGAGTCATCAAATTGTTGCTCATGTTTTGTTTAAACGAGCCCCGTCTGAGATGGATTGGCACAGCAAACGAAAATATGGTTTTCAACAAAATTTAAACAATTCTTTGGCGATTTATTGAATTAAATTTATTAATGTTTCACTTGGAGCCGACCATTTGTGATTGGTAAGGGTCAAGAGCGTGGAGAGCTTGATTTTTACCCTAGTGATCTTAGTGGAGCCAGGGCATGATTGGAGGGGGTTCATTCTCCACTAAAATTCATTATAAACTGTATTTGACGGCTAGTAACATTATACATTTAAAATAAATTATAAATTTATTGAAATACACAATCATATAAAATAATTTTTTTGTGGTACATATATTCGTTTAGCAGTGTGACATATTTTCAATCCTTGTTGTGAGCAAGGATTTTGACAACATTTTTCAAGGATATCACAGTCATTATCAGTCTCACAGTCTTTCAGATCTATAGATTCCTTTACAAAACTGTCACAGTTCAAGTCTGTCGGCAGAGAGCATACATTTATTGCGACGAATCGAATTCCTGAAACAAAATAATGAGCTGAGTCATTATTGGAACATATATCTATTTACTACTTAATTAAGTACGGAACACTTTCAAATCTTTCCAAGGCATCCAAATTTGTGAATATTGCACAGCTTTGGATAGCAAAATTGAAGATTTTACTCAGATAAAACCATTAAAATAAGACCCAAATGGAATTTAATGCTTATTTTTCAAACTTACTTGGATCATTGCAGCAAAATTTTGTCCCAGCAAACGACGTGCAAATGGAAAAACAAGGAAAACTATTCACTTCCAGTACACTCGAAATCAAAACAACCACAAAAATTTGTTTGAAAATCTTCATTTTTCATGTTATTTTTCGAAACGTTGTTTAGGTTATGAATAAGTCCGACAAGTTGCATGATTTATATTTGGAATTATTCGTGTCGTCTAGGTCAAGTATAACAAGATAACGCACAATTTCTCTGTAAATGAAACTTTTTTATGGTAACATTCGATTAAAGATTCCGCTGAATTGTTTATTTATCAAATCCATAATTATTCATACCAACTTACTGATTTCGTATTCCAACGACCTCATACTGAGGAAATTTACAAATATTTATTTAATTTGTAAATAATGAATTGATAACAATTATCATATTTTCCATTGAATACTAATTTAGCATTCGGGAAGTAAACAGTTTTTGATTATTGACAAAATGTTAAACAGTTCACAGATTATCAGAAATATGGAATTTTTTCCATAATTTTCGAAGAAAATTATCTCAACAAGAATGCCTTATCAAGTTGGCTACTGTTTTCGGTGAACAGTCGACAGCTTCTCGGTGGTGTGGAGAATTCAAATGTGGGCAAATGTGCACAAGCTTATCAACAAAGATCAACATGTGGTAAGTCTTTTGGGTGTTACAAAGTAAATAAAGTCCGACCGAAGTCATCCGTTCCCGGAGTGCATCTAAAAATCTGACGTGAACATTACGTGACTTACTTGTACATCATTGGATATATATAGAATACGATGTGATTTTGTATTTGATCATATATATCATTGGCTATATATAATCAAACACAAAATCTCATCGTTCCACAGTTAATCGTTTTGGATTTATCCAAGAGAATCTAAAAATCTGTCAAGTAAAATGCGCCTTCAGCCAAGTCGGTTGCTATGGAAACAGTAGGCCATTATTCTTATACTACAACATTCCTAAATACTTATTTCCAAAATTCTACGAACACCAACAGATCTGATTTTATGCGCAAAATTAAATAATAAATTCCTACTGAAATGCACTTCCGGTTCGGTCTATTGTTATGAAAATGGTAGGTAATCATTCAGATGCTACAGCAGACTGAAACACCAAACTTCAATATTCTACACCTGATCGTTTCGAATTTATGCGAAAAATTCCAAAAGACTGTCAAGCAAAGTGCACTTCCGGATCTGTGGATCTCAATAGAATGCACACATATGAGCATCTGGACCGTATAATCGTCCTTAATACTGAATTCTAACAATCTACGTTTAATCGTTTTGGATTTATGTGGAAAATTCAAAAAATTGTTGCGATTAAAGTGCTCTTCCGGCTCAGTCGATAGCAATCATAATGCAAGGTGTACAACTAGACATTAAAATTTAAATATTCTACGACTGATTGCTTAGAATTTATGCGGAAAATTCAAAAAGTTTGTTATATAAAGTGCACTTTAGGCTCAGCTGATTGTTACAAAATTAGACGATGACCATTTGGATGCTACAGCAATTTCAAATGCTAAATTCCAGTATTCTATGGCTGATCATTCTGGATTTATGCGGAAAATTTCAAAAAAGTTTCCGATAAAGTGCACTTCCAGTTCAGCCGATCGCAATCATGATGCAAGACGTACAATAAGATGTTATAAAAGTACTTTATACAAATTTTCAATATGGTATGGCGAATCATTCTATATTTATGCAAAAAATTCAAAAAAAGTTCCAATTAAAGTGGATTTCTGCCCTGACCGATTCCTACAAAAATAACAGATAACCATTCCAATACATCAAGTTCAAATACTGAATTTCAACGTCCTCCGGTTGATTTTTCAGAAAAAGTCAAAAAAAGTTTCAAGTAAAGTGCATTTCCGGTACAGACGATTGGAACCATAATGCGAGGTGCGCAACTAGACCCTATACTTGTCTTAAGCCCGTATTACACGGAGCAGAATTTAATATTGAAAAATACTCATAAATCTGTATGAAATATTATGTATCGTATCATACAAGAAAAGCTCACAGAAAATTATGTACAGAGTTTGATACAGAAATAGTTAGAGCATGCTCTATTTTCTTCCAGAATTTAATATCAAAACTGCGCACGATAGCTGCGCAGTTATTTTCATGTGACATTTCAGATGAGTTCGAGTTGAAATTGAGGTTATATATTATAACTTGATAGAGTTTGCTTCATTTTAGAAATGTCTTGGTCCCACGAACAAGTCACAGAGCTTATAAATTCTTATAAAGATCACCCTTGTTTGTATGTAGTAAAGAGCAAAGAGTACAAGAACAAACATGCTAGATTATCTGCATTGACAGAAATTGAGAATAAATTCAAGCAAAAGTTCTTGATTCAACATATTTAAAACGCCGCGACCTGCGTTTCTCCGTTGTCCATAGTTGTTTATTGCCAGTTTTTTTCTTACGCTCCAATTTCTTCAAAATTATAATTAATATCGCAGCAGACAATAATAGACTTTCTTCTAAATTCTCCTCTATTTTTATGAAAGTAGTAGTACGCACGCATGCGCTACAGACGAATTATATTCATAAATCTGGCTGTGTGTCATACACAAAAATTGTCACATAAAATTCTGTATTGAATTTTATGTATAAATTTCCATACATAAAATTATATATACATCTTTATATTAAATTCCACACCGTGTAATATGGGCTTTAAGCACATAATTCCAATATTATACGTTCAACTAGTTTTGAGATTTGTGAGTTACGTACGCACGAACATACGTACCGACGAAAAGCCAAAAATAGTCAAAATGGATTCAGGGATGCTCAAAACGGATATATCCATCAAAATCTCGATATGTGAATCTTGTCGGTTTCACAATACTTTCTTGTACTTTGTACAAGTAAGTAAAGAGATGGTCGCAAATTTTTCTCAAAAGTATATTATACAGCAACAATTTCTCTACAAGATCGAGGAACTTTTACTGACGATTGGAATATGCCCATTTGTTTGCCAGAAATAATTGCTGATCATTGAAAAGCCAGCCCTGGATGACGAATCATCTTCCACAAAGACCAAGCAAGTTCCTCTTCCACCTACTGGGTGTCGAGGTTGCTTCGCTCAGATGTCTTCTATTTTCTCCAGTCGTTCCAGTTCCTTGCTAGCTCGTGTGCTCTTCCGGTTGTCATTTTCCTTTTGGTTATTATTTCTTGTATTACATCATCTTATGTTTTGAGTGGCCTGCCGCAGTTTCTTTTTCCTATTCTTGTTTTTCATATTTCTTTTACTTTTCTTTTATCCTCGAGTCGAATTAAACGTCCATACCACCCAAATCGTTTCTGCTCTGTCTTCTTCATTACTGACTGTACTTCCAATCTCTCTCTGATCTTTTAATTTCTAATTTAGTCTAGTTTTGTTACTTCCTCTAAAGCCCTAAGACATTTCATCTCTACCGCTGTGATTTCACTTTGTTGTCTTTTATTTAGTACCCTGGTTTCTGAACTGTACAGCAGCATTGGTAGTATTCGGCGATTCCCAACTCGACACATTTACAGGTAGTCTCTGCTAATGACTCCCCAACTCGGCACATACGAGTATCTCAGGTACCTGCATTGATACCCAACTCGGCACACTTGCAGGTAGTCTGGGCATTCCAATGTTTTTAAATAAAATGAAATCAATTTTATAGTCTATTTGTTATAATCATACAAGTTTGACATACAATAATACAAAATCAAAAAATAAGTATGTAGGTTGCATCATACAATAAAAATAATAATCTCGGCGTGATCGTGGATTAACTTTTTTGTCGTTATTACTCGATCTCTGGACTCGCTCATAATATGGAAAAATGCTTTGCACTTTCAATCAACCAGATAAAAATTTTCGTTTTGATTTACTGAGTTTCTGTTGTTCTACAATCAATAGTGTTTTTCCACGTTGGCTAGCTATAGTTGGCGAATTGATTTCTTTGATGTTGTTGATTGAACTGTTAGATTGATAATAGATAGCTACTAAACAAAACATTTCAATATTTTTCTTAAGTGTTAAGCCGATAATAGGGATGGGTTTTTCTGCAAACACTTGTATAAAATGTGCCGAGTTGGTCATAAGGATTACCACCAACCCTTGACTGCTGTCCCATCGGGAGATTAAATGTGCCGAGTTGGGGTGTACCCGTAGTATTATTGTTTTGTGGATGTCAGCTTCGTTCTTTTGTTCATTGTTTTCTGCTTAAATAGTGCCTTGCTAATTGAAGGGTAAGTTCCTACTGTTGCCTGTATTCTACTTTTTATTACATCTTCGTACCTTCCTTTATTTTCGATTATACTTCCTACATATCCAAAGCTTTGGACTTGTATATTTTTATTATCTATCTGTATCTTCAATTGTTTTCCTTCTTTGGCTATTATCATTACCTTTGTTTTGTTGACATTTATTCTCATATTTGCTGTGAGTAGTATTTCAGTCCATATCTCCAAGCTCTCTTGCAGATCTTTCTCTATATTTGCAAAGATTACCATGTCGTCTGCAGAAATGCACTGTGCTATTTTTATTTATTTCTTATTGTTCTTTTGTTTGCTTTATATTAATTTCATCCATGTACCTGTAGCTGCTTTGGATTCTTCTGATAATAAGTTAGCGGTCTGTAAATAATTCAAGTTATCTTTATATAATACTTCTGAGTCCTTCTAGTTGCTTCTGTCCTATATTTTTATTTTTCAATATTTCCCACAACAATTCTCTGTTTACTTTATTGAAAGCTTTTTCAAGGTCTATAAAACATGCAAAGATTTCTTTGTTGTGTCTTGGTGCTTTTTCGGTTATCTGTCAAATTGTGAATACATGGTCTTGAGTGCTGCGGCCTTTTCTAAATCCGCTTTAAGTATCCCCAATCTTGCCTTCTACTTACCTTTTTTAGTTTATTTTCAAGTATCGTTTCGTACACTTTTACTGCTGTGCATGGGAGTGAGATCTTCCGATAATTGCAACAGTTACGGCTGTCTCCTTTTTACAAATTTGTACAAAGAACAAGGAAGTATTGTGAAACTGACAAAATTCCCATATCGAGATTTTGATGGATATATCCGTTTTGAGCAGCCCTGAATCCATTTTGACTATTTTTAGCTTGATGTTGGTATGTATGTTCGTACGTGCGAGCGTAACTCGCAAATCTCGAAACTGGTTGAACGTATAATGTTGAAATTTTGTATTTAAGACTGGTATAGGGTCTAGTTGTGCACCTTGCATTATGGTTCCAAGCGTCTGTACCGGAAGTGCACTTTACTTGAAACTTTTTTTGAATTTTTTGCATAAATATGAAATGATCCGCTGTAGCATATTGAAACTTCGTATAAAAAACTTCTATAACATCTTATTGAACATCTTGCATAATAATTGCGATCGGCTAAACCGAAAGTGCACTTTACTTGAAATTTTTTCCAATTTTCCGCATAAATTCAGAATGATAAACCATAGGATACTGGAATTCAGCATTTGGAATTGCTGTAGCATCTAAATGGTCATCTTTTATTCTTGTAATAATCGGCTGAGCCGGAAGTGCACTTTATATGACAGACTTTTTGAATTTTATGCATAAATTCTGAACAACCAGTCGTGAAATATTTAAATTTTGTATAAGGCACTTTTATAATATCTAGTTGTACACCTTGCATTATGATTGCTATCGACTGAGCCGAAAGAGCACTTTATTCGAAACATTCTTTGAATTTTCCGCATAAATCCAAAACGATTAAACGTAGGTTGTTAGAATTCAGTATTTAGAACGATTACATCGTCTAAATGCTCATATCCTGTTTTATTGAGATCCAACGAGCCGGCAGTGCACTTTACTTGACAGTCTTTTGGAACTTTTCGCATAAATTCGAAACGATCAGGTGTAGAATATTGAAATTTGGTATTTCAGTCTGCTGTAGCATCTGAATGATTACCTACTATTTTCATAACAATAGACTCAACCGGAAGTGCACTTCAGTGAGAATTTATTTTTTAATTTTGCGCACAAATTCAGATCTGTTGGTAGTCTTAGAATTTTGGAAATCAGTATTTTGGAATGTTGTAGTATAAGAATAATGGCCTACTGTTTCCATAGCAACCGACTGAAAGCGCATTTTACTTGACAGATTCTTAGAATAACTTGGGTAAATCCAAAATCCCATTCTTGTTGTTTAGCACCTTGTATTAATACTGTTGTCCTCCATTTATATATGCAAAACCAAAAAGACAGTCCTCGTAAAGTAAGTTTAATGTGTACAGAATCCGATGAAGTATTCTATTTTCCAAATAAAAAGAATAGAAGACCAGCAATGTACTTCTAAAGCCAAATAAGAGCAGAAACTCCAGGTGCATAACCGCAAATAATCTTTTTGTACGCCCAATACATCGAATACATGTTTCAGAGCGATTCAGAAACACAAAACAGAAAATAAAGCGGCATTATTGAATTAAAACCGTTTCGAAGCACGCAACAGCGGGGCAATAGCGAAATGGTCGTATAAAAAGATGAATATATTCTATGTATGGTAATTTCACTGCGCGGTTTCAAGTGGAAAAGCCGAACCGATGTTTACTGTGTCAGAATGAGCTCACGAGTTAATGCACTTTCAAACTTCTAAACGAAATTCAATTCGGTTTTATTGATACAGAAACAGTTAAGCCATGCGAAATTATCGATGTGAATCGACAATTTCTGTCCTTATTGCCTTTTTTATGGAGTAACAGCAATTTGAATTTCTAATTTCTCAAGAACCTACCACTGTGCTTCTATACTCCGCCCAAGGTCGATACGGTGATCGTCAAGAGAACCACCGCACTATTGGTAATGCTAGTATCTTTGATATACTTGCTTTGCCCAATCCGCCCTGGTAAATCGTGAGTAGTAGAACTTTTGCAATTTTTATAAGTTTTATCATTTTTATTAGACATTGGATTATACTTTAAGAGCAATTACGGAAGTGGGTGTGCAGAATTAATTTGATATCAGATGGTGTGAAGCTGACCGCGTTATCATCAGATTTGTCGTCAGTATCCAAATGACTCAAGCGTGCTCCAATATTGATTTTCCTCACATAGATAGAGCTTATTTGTGGCATTCTCTGGCGTTCAAACGGAGTTGGGAAAATATGTTTGCTGAATTGTGAATTGAAATAACTTTGTCTAGAAGTCCATTCAAACTCATATCGTCATGTATGCACAGACAATCAAAGTGCACTTCCTCATAACGATGTTAGTCACGTCTGTTTGAAAGTTATCCCCGAAGGAATAGTGCAAGAACTTCACAAATACCGCGCCTTAACAATTCAATTGCGACGGATCCTAATTCCTCATCACTTTCCTCTACACTGCTTCGAACAATCGAGCGTTGGCCGCGTTAATTTTATTATGTCTAACGAAATTTGCCTCTCTATGTCTCAAGGAGAATGCTCTGTTTCAAGATGAATACAAATATTTTGCTAATATTATGCGGAACAGTAGAAGGCAAATAAATCGCGAGTTGGAGTAATGAGGCATTTAGTGAGAGCGGTGACAGATTTTTAATTGGATTTGTTAGCGCGCTAATTATATTAGAGAGTGAATACAGAATTGGATGAGAGATATTCTCATTCAATTAACTATTACCTTTTATCAAACAGTTTCTTGAGGCAAATTCAGCCCATCTTTTAATGACTATGTTAGTTGAGCTGAAATAATTATCGTAAGTTTGGTAATTATTATTCGTAATGTTTTCGTACCAGATTATTACATGTGTAATAACCGGTGAGGTAGTTTTGAGCACCCTGACATCTGTTGTTTTTAAATTGAAGTTACAGATATGATATTGCGATTAAGAAAGGAAGCTCTGAAGTATAATGAGCGCTCAGCTGAAGTAACCTGCTATCTTTAATTCGATTCTCAAACTAGATGGTGAAATAACGTCAAGGAAAGTTTTTCACATTCAAACTACTACTATTACTACTTGCAAGTACTTATTAAATCCCTCCAGTCCAGGATAGATTTCCGTTGAATTGAGTTGAGGAAGAGTCTATGTTCATATTTTGTAGTCACCTATTGCTTGTTTGCAAAATTTGATTTTTCTTCGTCCGTGATTATTGCGTGGAAGGTTTTTCATATCATTGCTTGATTACAAATTCAATAGAACTCGACTTCAAACTCTACAATCAGGAATCAATGTCTTCGTTGGATCTGAGTCCCTGAAGTGAAATCATTCAGAATGGAATATTGCTTCATTAGTTCACCGATCGTTGCAAGATTCTTGAATAAATTGCCTATATTCAAAATGGAGGTATTTTCACTGTATAGTTTTGTATTTCGATAAGAATTTTAACCGCAATATTTACATATTAATATTACGACTCTATCATGGCGCATAAAAAACTTATTTCGTCTTTTTCTTATTTCACACTTTTTATATTCGTGACATATTTTATCTTTATTGTCATATCTTTCAAACACTTTAGAACTCCTATTTTATCTCCTCATTTCAAGCATAAATTTAATTCCATTATGAATATCTGAGTGGGTGACATCCATCAGAAACTTTCAGAAATTGTCTTCAAGAATTTGTTCTTTCAAGTTAACCTCTCGATTAGATTAAATAAAGAAATGATTAGATTCAAACAAGTTTCTCAATAAATAATTGAAAAAATTAATATTTAAGCGAAATTACTTTTATTGAACTAAGGAAGAGTCAAAAAAGGGCCATGATTTCAGTTATAAAAGAATACATACACAATCTATTCCTATGTGATGTATCAGAGTAGTTCAAAAAGTTTGAGATCTGTGTGTTCCGTTGATTTATGTAGCAGTGACGATAAGTCACAACTCTCCTAATATCAAGGTAAGTTGTGACACCTATGTATTTAGACTATTTGGTAAATAAAAAATACCATTATATTAGCGTTCAAGGCACTGAACCCACTTATCTTTTGATTTGCTATTGGCAAAGGGCTCAAGGTAATACAAGCAAAAAAAATTATTTCCTGCATCTTTTTCGACTTAATCCTCTTTATCATCTACTTTACTTCTATTATTATTTTTCGCCTTTATTCTTTCAGGTTTCTTCTTTTCTTCACTTAAAACACAATTTTTCACATTCTTTATCTTTTTATTGGCTTCTATGGCAGCAATTTCGTCCTTGCTAGGTGTGTCAGTGAGCACAGCAGATTTTATCTTGCGTCTATTCGGTTGTTTCTTTTTTTCTTGGCGAGATCACATTAGAAGTAGTGGTAAGACGACTACGGGCTGTAGACGTGGGAGCAAGGGGCTCATTGGCATTATAGCTCAAAGTAGTTGTCATGCTCGGATCTGTAGACCAACAAGAAGTTAAATTTTTTGCTTCTATATCAAATTCTCTGACAGTTATGTCATCGTTTTCAACAATACCGATAGTTAGATTTGGAGTGAAAGTTCTCTCTTCTAGGTTTTCTTCAATTTCTGGATTGGGCAAAATATGATTAATGACTTGACTAGGCATGAAATTATGTCTTCTTTAAATACCAGTTTATAAGTTTCGACACTAATCATGCTCCTATAAGTCTTTCGTTTATATTTATTTGACATGCTGAGGTAAAGAAATAGCAATTCAGCATGCAACATCACTCCACAAGACAGGGAGAGAACCTTGCCAGAAAAATAAACAAATATAGGAGAGTTGGCACAAGCTGTCACAGCTCGCCTGGTTACAAAAAATTGTGGACCGATCAGAATAATAGTTCGTGATTTCGAAACAAGATGCCAAGCACACAATATCATGCATATTATGAGACTTGAAAAATTGAAGCATTTGAGAAAAAATATCAAAATAATGTAAACATAATACGTAACGATATTTAAGCATGTTCCTGGGAGTTTTGACGTGAAGGAAGGTATAAGACAAGGTGATCCCATATCTCTTATTCTGTTTATCCAAC
This sequence comes from Dromius quadrimaculatus, assembly GCA_963989225.1. Taxonomy (NCBI): domain Eukaryota; kingdom Metazoa; phylum Arthropoda; class Insecta; order Coleoptera; family Carabidae; genus Dromius; species Dromius quadrimaculatus. Next base: position 66,329,183 of record OZ022324.1, on the reverse strand, counting down.
ATTTGACAGTTATGACTGTCATTATCAATGTCATTTCAGACAAATAAACTATCAAATAACACACTAGTTAGTTATGGAATATAATCCACGCTCATATTTGAAGTAGTATTCTATTTATTTATTACTATTACAAGCAGAACTCACATTGATATTGAAATTGAAGGGAAACACTAACGGTTTTTTCGAATTTGTAGTCGTTGCAAAATTTGTTGGTTCATTGGAACCAGACGCTCCCATATCGGTACAGCTGCTGATAGTACTAGAAGACGCCGACACATTGGAACCTTGTATTTTTTCTGCAATTTGTATTTTGTTATGCACTGATTCTTCCAAGTATCCTTCTGCTACCGTCGAGGACTTTCGTCATTCGTGACTCTTCAAAGTAGTCATATTAGCCCCTGCATTGGCCAAAAGAGTCGCCGAAGACCTTCTCAGGCAGTGACCGGTGTAGAGCGCTGGTTTCTCCAATTTCAAAAACATTGCAATTCTTGAAGGTATCTTTGACAACGTATTCATTCCCACACACTGGCTGGTATACCTCCCATTTTTGTAAAACAAAAAGCGGCTAGAACTAGTATTCTTTGGTCTCAAAGACATGTATTACTCACACAAATTGATCGGGTTGACTGAAAATCCTTCTTTAAGTATGTCAAAACTTCTCGATTTCTTGGTTCTAATGTCTGGCAAAACTATGTGAAAATATTTCCCTTTGTCTTAAATATTTTCTATTTTCATATTGACCATTTGATCGCATCTACAAGCACCACTAATCCTCATTATCAAAGCCATTTTCATCAACAAGTACCCGTCGTCGGGAGCTTCGTCCAAAAGCTTCTCTATTTCAGGTCGTTCTAATGTCTTGGACTTCTTTGGTTTGTATCCCTGTGATTTGTTTTTCAAAAAGCTCGTTTGTTTGCCATATTTTGAAATGTCTTTTTTTCATAAAGATGAATAGTCGAGCGAAGCATTGAGTATTTGGTCCATAGCGACGATGGGACTAATTTTTTTTGCAAATGTAAAAAATAAGCCAATAGAACATTTTCATCGATAACTTTTATCTTCCGTGAATACATCCAAGATTCAAATATTTTGAGCTCCTTGTCGTAAACATCTCAAGACTTTTCTGGCAGAATCTGCATCGCTGCTTCTTCCACTTCCTTAAGGATATCCTCAGGAGCGTAATTTTCATCGGTTTCCTCCTTTTTTCATTCTTCAAAAAAGCTTCCCTTTTCTGCAAGTGAGTCAAATGCTGAAATCTATGAGCTATGAGCAGGAATAACGGGGTGCGTTGAAGCACAAAGAATGAGATAGTTGGGAGATTTAGTGCGTTGGACAGAATAACACGAACAGTACTTACGGGGGGAATAGTGGCACGAAAAAGAACTAAGCGTCCAAAAGGAAAGTGGATAGAGGTCGTGAAGAAGGACTTGTGTCCACTGGGAACGAAAAAAATTCTAGTGGAAAGCTTACTTTTCGCAATTTTTTATATGCACCACTGCCTAATGTGCACTGTTGACGCGTGTTGCATCGAATAGGGCGTCTAGAAAACAACAAACACGCGTTGTTGTTGCCTCGTGAACAGTGATGGACTCCGATAAATCGACTATGTTACAACTCTCCTAGATCTCCCTTACTTCGTTTTGAAAGGCCCAAGACCAACAGAATTGAAGAATGAGTTGAATGCCACATAAGAAGAGTCTGCTTTTTCGTTTCTAATGATTGAAAAGTGGACGATTGAATGTCAATCCATGATGTATAACGCAGGGGACGCTTAACAGGTGACTAACAAAATAGTCACGAAAATCCACAAATCCAAACTAGAAGACCGTCGGCTAAAGGTTCGGGAATAGACCGCGTTAACCACATTTTACGTGAAGTTTTTGGTATATGGAAGTTGACTGCTTGCTGGGTGCGGCATCTATTAACGGTCGATCAAAAATACATTAGTGTACATATTTCTCAAGATTTTCCCAGGCGTATCATTACTATAGATAAATTTCGAATTCATTATCACACGCCAGAGACAAAGGTCCAACAATGGACTGACTCAGAGGAAAGTGTGCTTCGAGAAGGACAAATTGAATGATTTTATTAAAGTTGAACGTCCTCATCTGACAAAAAAGAGGGTGCTATTCGATTATGGCACAAGTCTCGTGTTGTTGGGGCAAAACTCAAGAAATTCCAATTCAAGTATTTCAGCCCCAAAAAATGGCCAAGGGAAGAATATTCACTTTGAATGAAGTGGTAGAAGCTGAGGAAAACGCTCATTTTGCAAACAGTTTTGTGGAGTTTGAGGATATTTGGCTTCTTAAAGG